>OZ024931.1:47994989-49233657 GCA_964017235.1 Sabellastarte sp. h YS-2021 | reverse complement strand
AAAGCAAGGATTGACTGTAGTCAGGGGCATCACCCCTTAATGCCTTGAACACAATGAGATTCAGATTTTAGATGATGCATTGTCTTATGAGTAACCAGTGCATTTTCATCAGATAAGGTTTTACAGAGTCATACTTCTTCAAATTCAGGACAATCCTATCAGCAGCAATTTGTACATGTAACTTTGTGAATAAAAATCTGGGACGTCCACAAAGAGAGAGTTGCACTAAACCAATTTTGCAGAGATAACTGAATGCACAATGGTTTTAGCTGATGATGTGGTCAAATATGGCCAAACTATACAAACATTCCTCAGATAATGGTCGCAGGACTTGCAGATGTAAGTTATGTGATTATTTAATGTAAGCTCCTCATCAGTGATAACACCGAGGTTTTTAATGCTGTCGAGATGTTCCAGCTGTCAGGAATTCAGTCCTAGCTTCATTAATTTTAACTTATTCCTGTTCATCCAGTCACTGATCTCAGATATACAATTTTGAAGCTGCATTACAGTAGTCAGTTGGTCTTCCTCAATATTTGGTGATACTGACTTTTCAATTGAGAATCATTTGCATACATGTAGAATGGAATCAGAAAATTTCTGATAATAGTCCATAGAGGTATTGTATAATCCCAATATAGTTGTGGGCCCAAAACAGAACCTTGAGAGACACAGCATTTTAAAACTCTGTCTTTAGACATCACACTACCTATCTTGACAGGACTGTGTCCTACCAGTTAGATATGAGGCAAACCAGGAAAGTGTAACTCCAGTCACGCCAAACATGGATTGAAGTCTCTTATACCCTGCAGTTAGAAGTTTTGCTTGGCATTAGAATTACCTCCGAGGATGCCTGAAATCTTCTGAGATTTGACATATTCATACTCGCACGGCCACTGATGGGACACGGTGCGTAACTGTCAGCAACAGTAAAAATAGAGTACTACAAGTGTCTATCACTGAGAGACATCCTCCAATTACCTCCATTAATCTTATATAACCGTCGAATGAAACACCTGTTACCAAAACAAGAACAAGTCACAACCTTCTATGAACAGTAGAGACCACCGTGAGAACACAGTAACCCAAGCCTTCAGTTACATTATGAAAAAGGTATCTACGGAAGGTCACGGACATGGACGGACAGGGACATATACAGACGGAGAGTGGGATGGTGGTAGGGATGACAAGGCACAGGGACTGATGGTAACTGATGGCCAAGGCTTCAGAGGCAGAAATTTTTTCGCTAATTAACAGTGACTACTATTATACTGTATCCGCTCTGGTATAACCTGGCTATGTTAATAGATTAAGCCTTGTTTAATATGTTTATGCATGGCTGTGCCTTAATCTCTGTCGCATGATGGAGATTAAACACTATTAAAGTTTTTATCAGATCAAATTGAATATAAACATATATACATGTACGATGGCAGGGAGCAAAAACCCTGCATATGTAGGTTGGGGTTAAAATAGATCATTTATTTACTAGCGAATCCAGATGGGGGGGGGGGGGGGGGGGGACCCCTCCTCCCTTGAAAAATGTAAAGGTGGTTTAACAGTGAACCCATAGCCACAAACACAGATAAAAAGTAGGGCATTCTACACTGGACTGAGAATCATCCAAAATTACATTAATATATATACGATGTCAAAACCTCTATGATAATGAAATGTTGGCGATGTCCCCGGACCCTCCCTAGCTTTTGCAAACCTACACATACATAAAGCTGAATTTTCCCGTTATTTGTTATTTTTTTCGGGGGGGGGGGGGGGGGGGGGAGGTTAAAACAGCAAAAAATTTATCCACTTCTGTTTAATAACAATATTGACTGTATCTCTAAAGTTGTAGTTTTAACACCAAGTCTAATCATGTTTCATGATTGAGTGTTTTATTTTTGCACTGACCATCATCTGGTATGGGCAAGTAACTATCAACTTTCCCCATATTTTAGGTTAGACCAGAAATCAAACCCAGGACCATAGAGATTGGAGGTCAGTATATTACCTTCTATGCTACCGTGTCCCATTATTATCATTAAATAAATGTTTTTGAAGGTTTTCCAAATTACAGGATGTAAGATTGACTTGTAATTATACGTTTAAAGTTGTTTTACCCCCCATTTAACAGCCAGGATCCTACTGGGACAGGTCCTCAGCATTGCCACTTGTTGGGTTCGAACCCACACCGAGGTGACTGCCTGTGATGAGATGCCAAACTTGCTAACCACTAGGCCACCGAGGACCTCTTGTAATCTTAAGATAATCTCATCTTGGATTACTGATAAAACCAGCATACCATTGTGCATACCTTTGTAAAAGCTCCAATATCTGCAGTCTCCATAAGCCAGTTTTAATCACAATTTTCTTTCTTCTAAATAACCCGAATGATTTAAAAAAAACAGAAGTAACCTTAAAATGTTATACGGATATTTTCATATGCAAGGAGTGAAAAAAAGAGTAAGACGATCTATCAAGAATACATATCATTAAAATTTATTCATCATTTGAAAAAGATAATTAACAAAATGAAACACTGTGGGCTGCTTTAGACTTGTTACATAGTGCCAGAAATAGGTGCTAATGATACAATAAATTTAACAATAAAAAGAATAAAAGCAAAAAGGCTTAATTTCACCTTTTAAGTCAGTGATATTTAAATTAGATGAAAACTTTTTTCAGATATTATATTACAGTTGAAGAGGTGTTTTCACTTCTCCATTGAACAGCAATACCATTTTCACATTTTAAATCACTATTAAGTCATAGTTGAAATGTCGTAGAAAGCAAAACTATTTAGTTCAAATGTCATCGTTTAACAACTGCAAGAACATTATGTAAGAAAAAAAATGACAAAATATGCTCTTTATTTCTTGAAAATTGCCATGTTTGGAGTTTCCGCCAGAAATATTTGAAACATTACGATATATTCATAGTAATACTGCTGGGCATCAGAAAACCAGGCACGTTTGTGACCCAAACACCCAGACCATGTGATAAACCTCTCTAATGGATTGTCATGTAAAACTTCCCCTCTGATGTTTTGAAATTTATGTTGCATATTTGTGTTATGGTTTGGTGAACCTCTTAAGTTTTCCGTAATATGCAATTCCAATTAACACTGTTTTAATCATACACATTATAATAATTTTCCATCTTTAATGGTTCCCCAGTCTCCAAAAGTTCCCCCATCCTTTTGGGAGTCATGACTTCACCCAGTTTGCCCCTTTTCTTGACTCGCCTTGGAGTATACACGTGACCACTGTGTCCATTCAAAATGTCAGAAAACCTGTCCGTCATAACTTCATCATCCTCTATGGTGTTACCATGTGAAAATGCATCACTGTTAACATAATCCGCACTAGAAAGTGTTTTACCGTGTATATTAACCGCGTCACTTCCGTTGGCAGCCAACCGGATGTCAGCATTTGTGGCCAAGTCAGCTTCCGTTACGATTCCTGGTAGTTTTGAATGCTGAAAACCCACAGGAGTTCCGTGCGTAGCGCTTCTCTGGGTGACTCCCTCCGATGTTGTTCTAGCCAATGGGGTAATCGCAACAGGTGCCTTTGACGTCATCCGGCCTACCCTTTGATCGGGTTTTCTCGGGGTGTGACCAAATATTTCTTGATATTTGATGCCCCTTTGCTTTAATACTGCTTTGTAATTCTCCAGATAATTGCGTCCGCTCTCTGGTTTAATGTTTTTAGAGGTTTCATGTCCACCAACTAATGTCAGCTGTAAAACTGGAAATCTGGTGGCCTCTCCATTTTCCCTTGTTGAAGTATCTTCTTGCGATTTTTCCAGGTGTCCATGTTTTGATTGTTCACTTTTCCCCTTCCGGTTCCGTTTGGAAAAGCTCTGATTTCTGGGAACAGATTTGACATTTGTTTTTGTGAGTCCGTTATTGTTTACGTGTGGCAAAGCTGATGCATCACCTGTTTCTAAAGTAGGATTTCCTATAGTATGCCTTACAGCAACTATGGTTGGATCAACTGAAGATATTCCTGGCATAGTCTCTACATACCTGATAATAACTATTCAAATTTCCAAACTGTCACTGTTATTTGTGAATTATGCTTTGATGCCTTCCTATTATTCTATTTTTTCTACAGCAAAGCCAGCCTTTGTGTTATGGCATTAATAGTTGCTTTCGCCTGTTAAATAAATATCCCAGCTTCTAATGTGTATTGTCCAAACTTTATAAGTCATTATCAGTTAACACCAAACATTAACAAAGATTCTTAGAACAAAACCTTCTATTTATTTCATTTGTATGTGTTAGAAATATCCATTGTAAAAATTTAATTAACAAACAGAATAAATACTGTTAATAATACTTTTATTGAAAAGAAACACCTTTTTATCAATGCTGTCAATTATATCCTGAGAATCCCATGAATATGATTTATCCCTTTAACAGAAGCACACATCTTGTCACCGTTACTATCAATTAGAAGTGTGTGTCTTATTCATCTATCTGTGGCTGTTTTATGATAAGTAGGCTAATCTCTCTGTACACACATTTTCTAGACACAAATACATACCTCTGTGCTGGTTTTAAACACACAACCAGGCAATAAATGGCTAGATCCTTAACAAAAAATGTAGGTGAACCAAGTCCTAATGGAAATGGAACAAATGTTGGCACAAGTAGTTAATTATTGGCTCTGTTTACACAAGGTAGGTGTTTTGAAAAGCACTTATGCACAATTGTACATATACCTTCAGGCATATTGCTTATTATGGACACAAACTGAATCCAGACATTTGTTAAATTTATACTTCTAGATTAACATAAAATATGAAGCTATGTCTTGTTGGTAATCAATTCCATGTTTATCCACATGAATACATGAATTTGAGTTTTTAGAATGTTGTAGTCTATGCTTGAGAAAGTATGGCAATCAATCCAGCAAGAACATATGTCAATGGTATTTTACACAAACTCTTTGTCACTTGGGAAAGCAGTTGACATGTTGTACACTTTAAATTCTGGGCATGATTTGTTACTTAAGCATTAAGTTAACACATTATGGTACCTATCCTTTAATTGAGACACCTTTAGTAAAGCTCTCTATCAGTAAGTCTAATACCTAAACATTCTTCCTTCATTTTGCAAATACAATTTGTACATGCAAATTTTACAACAAGAAATCATATTTATTTGTACTAAATGTTGTCTCTATCAAAACTGAATGACACTCTTAATTATACTGGGCTGATGGGAAGTTTTTATGCTTTAATACCTTTGTTACATCAGTATAAACAGAAATTATCCACTGTACAGAACAAGGACAAGGATCTCGGTGATATTATTTGGTGACCAAGATAATAAATAGAATTAATCTATACACTGAAAATGATGATGACATGTCATACACTAGCCGATTTGCTTATTTAATCCCCTTTCACACTTCCCTTCGCCCCATATACTCCCTCGTGCAAGCAGGGCTTCAGAGTCTGGCACCATGTAATATTATTTTATAAAGGGCATGATTAACTTGATTTTGGGGCAGTGACATTTGTCTATCCGGTACAGCTTCACCAGTTCCTGACTGATCACTGAAATAAAAAGCACTGGGCTTGATTGGTACCTGGATGTTGGACTATCTGAGTTCTGGGCGAGGTATGGACAGTTACATTGTAACTGAAATGATCACTTAAATGGCGGTACCGTCACAATAGAAACAAGGTACTAGGCGTGACGTTCAATCAATCAATCAATCAATCAATCGGGGTAGTGACAAAAGTCTCCAGGATATTTTAATATTTTCGCAAGGCAAAAAGACAGAAGAGAAAAACTTTTGGTCTAATAACCGTCACTTTTCAAGGCTTTTTCTTGATACTCTCGGGATTTGTTCTTGTCACAGTGATCCTGTATAACCCTACGCATGTAAGAATTACATTGATCTCCAATCACATTTTGGTAAAATTAGAAAACTGCAGAAACATTAATTCACATTCACTGGCTTTTCTGTCCGTTTTGATGTGGCCAGGTCCACTGGGTTCGTTTATCTGGAGAAGTATGAGCCTGCAAATATAGACTATAATATTAGGCAACCGGGGTGTATTAAATGTAGATTTTTATATCAGTTTACTTTTTTCAGAAAAAAAAACATTGGCCATGATTCCATTAATTGATGCAAAAGTATGTAATGTTATACCAATATAGAATATATTTGTGTATTTTGTAATGCAATAACATTAAGTATTGCACTAGATTTGTTAAACTGTGTAGTGGTTTGAAGTTAGAGATCTATAAACACGATCTTAAATTGAGAGATTCTCTGTCTCAAGTTATATATTAATCAAATAACTCTGCGTTGGTCTTTCTTGACAATAAAATTTGCATTCATACAAAGAAAATAGCCCTTCTTTAAGCGCAAAAGTCAAAGCATTAATTGACAATATTCTGGCAACATTTTTACTTATTTCTGCACTGACATAGTTGGCACATTTATTCACATTAGCAATCAAATTAAATTGGCTAACTAAACAGTATATATTACAACATCACAAAGCAGTGTCATTGTTAGCTCCTGTTCAATGCAGCAACAACAGTGACAGTAACAGAAAGCAGTTGAGACAGATGAATATGTTCTTGTAATTGAAGTATCAGATCTCAGGACATGCTCATCTGAATGATAAGTTAGTATTTATTATGCAGAAGTTACCAGTTGTTTATACTTTTGTGGCCTAATGTTTATTTAATTGTGACATTTAATCACCTGGTTTTCACTTCTGTGGTGATGGATTTGACTACAGCTCTGACATGTCCTAACTTTGAACCAAACTTTTGAAATGTGTGTATTAATTTTATTAAACCCCAACTTTGGCTTTTACTTTAAACAGAAATATTAAATATACCCACCACAAGGCTAGACTATTGTTTGCTGGAGAAGAAATTTTGAATAGGTACAACAAGGAATAAAAATGAAAGGGTGCCCAACTCTTTATTGTACTAAATTGCCACCGATAAGAATGATTTAGTGAAACACAAACTGTCAGTAAAACTCAGACCTGTCCCCAAACATTGATTACGTCAATAATTGTCCTTAGAAACTATTTTCATTGACACTTTTTTGGCCATTTTCTGTGAAATATAGGTCGCTTTACAAATTCACAGTGACTGCTTTTCTAGGTCTACAACTAAGTTAGTGTACCTCACCAAATAACTAGGTTAGTTAGTTTCCAAAGTCTCATTTTTTTTTCGAGTGCTCTGGCTCATACATTTTCAGTTCATTTCAGCAAGAATATACAACAATACATGGTTAGATTCAAACTGATGATAATCCCAGGCTGTCCCGTCTGTGTGGGTTCGACTCACACAAGTGACAAAGCCGAGGACCTGTCCCAATATGATGTAAAATACCAACTTTCACATCATTTGTGGTCACATGTCGGTCACACCCCGACTGATATGATAAGTCTTACGACCAGCTAAGAGTAATCATTGCTGTCTTGGTCATCGCAGTATAATTTTCTCCACATGAAATCTGTAAAGGTTAACAATATTGGCATCATGAAATGATGTCACACAGAAACATTGATGACGTGTAACACAGGATAAAACAGACACATGCTTCCAAAGTGGTGTTTGCAACCTTCTGGCAACATTCAAATGTTGAATGTATTCCAGATGTAAATTATTCAACACAAAATGTTGAGTAAGGTTACTCTTATCAAAAAACAAAACATATAGAATTAAAATATGATATTACCTTCACCATGAAACTGACCACTGTGAAATGACCTTTAAATATCTTGAATGTGATATGAAATTAGCAATTTATGCTTATATTAATACATGTACCTATTCTAACAATCTGCTTTACTGGTGGCTTGTTATAGGAAACTTCCAATTGGAGTTAAAGTTGAAACTTTTTACGTGCAAATATAGAAAGTTGGGGCGATCACAAGCAATGGTGTCACTGGCAATGCTGGTTCTGTGTTACTCAAACAGGCACCTCACAGACCGGTAGGTGTGCACACATGACCTAGGGAACCTGTTAGATGCTTGCAGAAGTAGGTCCTCATTTCTTGTAGAAATCAATCCTCCAAGGCCAGTGAACAATCTGGAAAAACCATAGAGGGCAGAGAGAACCAGAGAGGGCCTGTACTTTTGTTACCATAGGTAAGTATTTTAGCTTAGCTTACAAAAGCTACGTTTAAAATAAAATTTCTGATTTTGATGCATTACAATAGCCCTACCCATTGACAGCAACCACCATAGGAGAGCATTTGTTGACCAGGGAGAGGAAGGAGCCCTGATGAGGTCAAGAAGGAAATGCACATTAAAGACTAATTTGGTTTTCTCCAACTCTCCCAAGGTTGATGTGTTCACACAGGGGACAAATTGCAGATTCTTTGACCCTACTGTCAGTGTAGTCACTCCAATGCAGATAACAATTAATTGTATCAAGGAACATTGACAAGACACAAGAAAATACTTAAAAAGCAAAGTTAAAGCTATAGAAATAACTAAAGCTACATTTATCACAAAATTTGGGAAGAAATTACTCCAGGTAACACGATAGCAGAAATTTACAGTAGACAAAAAAGGATTCATAGAGATTGGAAAATTATAGCTACCTTTAAGTGGTGGTGGAAACCACACTGTATGGTGTCAGAGGATTCTGACAATCCCTGTTTGGCAGGTACTTCGAGTCGTGTTCCCTCCTTTTTTTTGCTTCTCTACAATATTCTAAGAAGGAGACATCACCTGCTGTGCTGCAACAAAGGCATCATGAAGCATCCTCCTTTTGTTAAATGATTCTTGACAAGGAAGGAGGGAGAAGGAGTGAGTTCGACTTGATTCCCTAGGCGCAAGCAAAGTAATCTGTCATGAGTCCAGGCTACTATCACTACTGCTATTTCCTAAGGCTAAGGCTAGTAGAAAAACTGTATTCCAAGTGAGATACTTCAGGTTGGACCCTCCTGTGGTTCAAAGGGGACTGGATGAGTTGCTGTAACAGAAGTAACAAGTTCCACTTAGGAAGGTCATGGAAATCTTAGGCTTGTCCTTTAAAAACTAGCAGTTAATCTTGAAATGTAAGCACTGCTGCTAATATTAAATCTGGAATTTCCGAGAGTCTCTGCAATTTCTCTCCTGTTACCTGGTACAAGGGCATTTTTTGTGACTAAACAAGTTACAGAAAAATTTTTAGATGCTACTTATAGAGGGATTGCTGAAGTCCCCCTGCTTTCCCGTATGCCATCTCTGGAAAACTGTTCATTCATGTGAGTAGATGAATCCTGTTCTTGGAGCACTGAAATCCTGGGCACCCTGCATGGAGCTTCATGGATGCCTATTTGTCATGGTAATGGTTGTTAGTGGTTGTTTGGGCAGAGTATTAATGAGTGGTAATTGTTACTTGAATGTCTAGTGACATCTTTAGCGTGTCACATAAACCATGGTTATGTTTGCCAGCTTGGATCAAAATTAGGCTGTTCCTTAGTGATTGTAATTTATTCGCAACATTGAGCAGTATGGCAGTTTAACGCATATGCAACCAGATTTTCCCATGTAATATACAGGGTACCACTGCTCAGGCCTGAGAATCCATTTTCTTGTTCATACTACTTTGTGAATGTTCACTTTGGAATCCACTAAAAGTTGTAAATTTGAGACAGGGACCACTCTATTGCCTGTATCTATTTTCTCCTAGAGAGACCACCCACTAGTACATTGAATAAACCTGGTATTTGCCTTGGTCTGAGTGTTACATTGTTCTGATTGTACCAAGTGATCATGAGGGTGCACTGAGAGTTCTCATCTTATTCCACTTTGTTGGTTGACGTAAGACAACACCAAGGTGTTTTTGGGTGCAATAAAGTCTTGATTATTCCTGCAACTATTTTTAGAACTGCCTTCTTCTCAGTAGGTATATGTGTGGGAGATTTTCTGTTTCAGATCAAACCCCTCCTGTAGACTTTAGATTTCAGTGAGTGCCAAAATCTGCATTTGAGGCATCTGTAAAGATTAGCTTTTATGTTTCCTGGAATGAATGTATCTTTCTTGTAGCACATTCTGAGGGTTTGACCATTCTCTGCGTTGTATCATCTTCTCATTCCAGGGAACTAGTTTGTCTAGTTTGTCTACTCATTGCAATTCTCCATGGAGGGAGCAAGGATTAGTCCTCTTCTGATCAGGACTAAGTTGGAGTTGAGATGAAATTGGACATCAAATCCTCACAGGCATTAGACATACTCCAAATGCATAAACTGCAACTGGTAGGCTTTTTGTTTATAAAGCAAACTGGTTTGTTATTACAGATGTTAATTTACTTATTTTGTATTTTACGTCGCTTTCAACACTGTAAAAGGTCACATAACAACAGGTAGTTTTGTGGGCCGAAGAAACCAGTCCATAAAGTTGGTCAAGGTTCTGTACTGTAAACTGCCAACCATCGGTAAGCAAACTACTAACTTTCCCACATAAGGTCCGGGTTTCGAATCGCTGACCTCAGAGGTCGGAGGAGAGTGTGTTACCACTGCGCCACTGTGGCCCCTGTTAAAGATGTTAAAGAATAGACATGGTCTTCACATGACCTTCCTGCATAGAACCCATTGTGCTCATCAACTAACAAGTTCATTGCAATATTATATAATTCTTTCATTCAGAATAGAACTGAAAACCTTAGCCAAACAAAAATTGAGAGAGATGCCATGACAATTAAGAGGCAAAATAGAGATCTTTATCTGAGCCTTTGCAGATTGGTGAAATAATGGACATTTTCCATTAAGAAGGAATAACACTGTATTGAAGGCAGGTATTAAAGAGACGATGAAGATTATCCAATATATTAACAGTTTTTTGAAATATCATTTCGTATATGATCAATGCCTGCTGCTTTTTCTCCCTGAAGTCATCTTTCCCAGTGAGTTTATGAGGCAACAGCATGGAACCAGCTGAATCAGTCAAAAACCTTGGTGTCATCCTGGATGTGGAAAATTCAATGCAAAGACACGTGGCTAATCTCTGTCGCATAAGTTACTACCATCTCCGGGAACTGCGAAGGGTCCGCAGGTATTTAACAACACAAAAAAGACATATACTAGCAGACTACAGAGAGTTCAAAATCTCTTATGTCATACGGTATGCAAGCTAAATAAATATTGTCATGTCACACCCTTCCTGCACAAATTACACTGGCTTCCCATTCATTACCGTATATTGTTCAAATACAATCTCCTTACTTATAAAGCAATACATTTCATCCAACCTGCATATCTTTCCTCTCTAAGGAGGCGGAGTGATCTCACATGAGGCAATCACCTATCAATTTCCGCATCTAAACCAAATAAATGCTCAGGGCTGCGCAGCTTCATAGTAGGGGCTCCCACGGAGTGGAACAAGCTTCCTCAAGCCATTGGAACCATAGAAAACATTTCTGGTTTCAGAAAACAGTTGAAAACATATCTTTTCAGATTGGCTTATCCTGCACCATAGCCTATCTCCCCTATCGGACGCTAATATGGTAACAGACCTTGTTTTGGAACTGGACTATCTCTTTTTGCACATCAGTGCCTTAGAGGATGTTTACATCAATTCGGCGCTTTATAAGTGTTTCTTACTTACTTACTTACTTACTTACTTACTTACTTACTTACTTACTTACTTACTTACTTACTTACTTACTTACTTACTTACTTTCTTACTTACTTTTTCAGCTTTTAACTTTTTAATATGTCATGAGTTTCATCCTATCTTATAGGTCCATTTATAAAATAATTTGATTTATATCATACTTGCATCATTTCGTTTTAAATTAAATGTTTGCTTGAAATTACCTGTTGCTAAATTTCATTATTAAAAATATCACTTTAAGGTCTGTTTAATAGTGACTGAAAGTCATTTTCCAACCTCTCTAGCACCTTTTCAGTGTCAATGCTCCACGCTCTCAGCAACTGATTGCCTGCCAGGGGTAGAGTGTCGAATATGAGTTGGAGGCTGAATGTCCTCAGTGATGGTCTGTGACACAGGGGCTGGCACCTTGAAAAAGACTGAAGGTTTAATGGTAAATTGATATACTGGGCCCAGGTTAAAAGATATATTACGATGCGGGTAGTGGAGCTATCTAGTTCATTAGAGGACTGATGCCGGCTCTGGATGCACTTGAGCTGGTGTTGTCTGGTTCTAAATCTGGAAGTGTACAATCCACTTGGGAAAGGTCTTCACTGGTGAATACTGTTTTCTACTATTCTCTGGTCCATTCAATGTTTCACCGCGTGAGCCTAAGCAATTTCTATATGCTGACCTACTACCAAGGTAAGTACAGTCACTGTCAAACTGGGGCATAAAATGTCCACATTTGCTCCATTTCTAGAAAGGAGGAGTCTTAACCATCTTTACTTCTAGTGTCTATAAACGCATATTGTGAAACACTTAATTCGAAAATAAACAATCTACTCATAGTTGAAACACTACAACTGATCATGAGAGCCACGGAAACAGCCAACTTCACAAGATGGCTTCCAACAATGAAAGAGGATATATAGCTTCACAAGATGACTTCCAACAAAGAAAGATGAAATACTAATTTGAGCATCTGACAGGTTCCCTAGGTCACATGGGTAATATAACAGCAGCATTCACTATAACCATTGTCCCGGATTGCCCTGATTATCTGTGTACATATTCGTGGGTGAAAGTTTTAAAGTTTTACTCCTGGTTAGTAGCTTTATGTGGCAAGCCACTAATAAAGCACATTGCTACAATAAGTATGACTATTGTATCACAATAAAATATATAAATAAATCTAAATATGTTTATAAATATATAGGTGCTTATAAATGAACAATTTATCATGTGATACATGACATTTAAAGTAGGCTTTGGAACTCTCTGCACGTATGAAGCTAATACACTTTAAATACTATGGACTCTTCACTCTCAGAATAACAATCACCTATAATAATGGTGATCTTTTAGAAATTCTGCGAACGTGGAAATTTTCACTGACCATGAATTTTATATCATCACTTTGGACGGTGAAAATTAGTTGATAAATTAGTGAAATTTTAAATTTGTATTAATCTCTCAAACTGAAACTGTCCTTTTCATCAAAGTAATCCTGGCGAATTTTTAAATTTCAAGAAATTAGTACAATTTCTCTCTCCCAGCTAAAATTTTGCCCTGCATTTCACTGCTTGAATGAATTTTATAGCTTTTAAATGTAACAAAGTACCAAACGTTTTTCCTTTATGGTTTTTCATTATCAAGTGTTACTTCAGTTATGTACAAGTGGATTCATTGTCATGCAGATAATTGCACGCTTGTATATAAAAATAAGTTGTTGTTTTTTGTAATCTTTAAGTACTGGAGAAATGTCCCCCACTGTTTTATGAGGTCATACTTTACAATTACTGTCAACTATTATTTGGATCAAACATATCAGCATATGGCAACAGAAACACACATTGAATACTTGGACTTGTTTTTAGTTGTTGTTAAAATGATATGTTGGGATTTTTTGTAGGCTTCTGTAGTTTCTGTTCATTCATAATAAATGGTCAGTGTCAAGAATGACAGCACAAAACTAATGCCAGATATAGTAAAAGTATGAAATTCCCTTCATTTTGTAAAATTCCCTTCAGAAGAAACCATTTAGTTTATTTCTTTCACTAAAGTGACTGTGTTTTAGATTATCCTATTTGTGTGATAAGACTTACTTATTCATATAATCCATTGCGTAATTGCAGTGATTTTTTGGTTCTTGGTACCAAATGTTGAAGGGTAGCCCAGACAGGGAATATCACACTCTCTTTTTGTTTTTGCTCTAATTCTTTGTAATGAAATATGCAGCACTCTTAAATACACTACACTGTATGTTAATACTTATATCAAGATTGTGATAATTATTTATGTCATAGGAGATAAAGTATCAATCTCACTTAGAACACATTCGTCTGGTCTCAAGAGGCATGATAGCCTTATTTATGGCTGAAACGTGACTTGAATGCTTCAGTTTCATGTGTTAGATATACGTTAATCTATACTTTATGTTTTGCACCACTCTCAATACATTACAGGTTATTAATTTCAACATACAATATTTTGGCTATTATCAGAGTTAACTAATATTACCATTGGTAGTTGAGGCATGGAGGAAAGCATTTCATAGTAGTTGATCAAGATCTGTACTGTGAAGCATCAGGTATCGCCAATCAACTACCAAGTCTGTCACTTAAGAATGATTAGGGAGTCAAACCCACAACTTTAGATTAGGGATGCAAGTGTGTTACTTACCATTCAACTGTGCCCCTTTCTTTTTTGGATAAACAATAAAACCTATTTTGTCCAAATATTCAGTTCTGTGAATGCATTCTCACTCTCCTAAAACTACATTTCTTGATTATTTTATGCTCAAGTACTAATTTATATACGTCCTGTGAACTAAATAACTGTTCCTCTTACAGAATGTTTTGGGGTGAGCATATAGGTGCTAACCCAAATCATTCCAACACCCCTTTATATAAATATTTAGAAAAGACGGTTTGAACTCTTCCAGTTGTCTCTGGCACTGCGATTGGCCATGCCATTGGTCAACTCAGACCACAAGACCTCTTCAGTGAAGGATTACACATGGGAAATTCTAAGTGTAGGAATCTATTTTGCTTTCATGATTCTAGGTATTGTGTGTATTTGGTTTCAATCTGCTAATTTCTAACACTTTCATGCTTTTTATATATTTCTATTCTAGATTTATTTCGAATCCAAGCCTGACCTCCTGTGGGAAAGTTGCTTGCCATTGATCGGCAGCATACAGTACAGAACCTTTCACCAACTGTGTGTACTGGTTTCCTTTGTCCTTCCAACTACCCGTCACAATACAACCAGTAAGATACTAGGCATGACGTCAAATACTAAATAAATTAATACGTAAGTAAATAAAAAAGGTAAATAAATAAAATTGATGTAATGGTTTTGATAAGATTGTGTGTTGGTATATTCACATATTGCTACTGTAATTGCGTATTGCTTAACCAAAAGCAGCACACTTTTAAACAAATGTATAATGATATATTGACTTACTGCTTCTATATTGTTTACAGTAACAGCTTTCAGGGTCCATATTGGTGTGGCTAAAACACCAATAAATTCTCCAACTTGCAATAACTTCAGCTTGTTACGCCTCACTGCTCGTCACAATGCCATCTGTCCCATATGGCTCAGCTGGTAGAGTGCGAGTTTCCAGAGGGAGAGGGTGTGGGTTCATGTCTCCCATAAACTTGGGACTGGCTAGTGTGGTTGGACTAACTACACGGTGGTTTGCTAGTGGTGCTGGTCACTGTAAACCAGAAGGAACCCTAAGACAGATTTCATGTGAGGAGCGGAGAATGTAACAGAAGCCCAAAAATTGATGCTACTGGTTTGGCTAGTAGACCCAGTGTAGTAATTTTCCTTATAGCTCACCTAGTAGAGTGTGGGTCTTTGGAGTAAGGGGCTGTGGGTTCATGTCCCCTTGACATTTGTTGGCAGACTTATGTCAACTTATCTAATAATCTCAGGAGTAAGGTGGAAATACCAACTACAGTTCAATTTCAGTCTGATGATGTTTTGGACAGTGAGTGTGCTTGACAATCTATGGCATGATATGCACAGGTTTTCAGTGATTCAAATGATTTTTATAATTGCAGTGGTTTAGAAAGTCATATTGACATGAATAACTTGCTGGGTAATCAGTGATCATATTGACCAGTCCTTGATAAATGCCTGGTCTCAGGAGTATGTATTACCTGGTAGCTCAATGGATAATGCATCATAAAACCAACTAAACATCATCCAATGGATGGCAGGATTCTGTTGTATTATGTGAGACGAACTGGATCACCATATGTAGAATCATATGCTTGACTACGTCATAAATCTTCTTGATGACGTTAATAACTTTTTTGTGGCAGGCTGACAAAATGAGTCATGCCATAGACTCACGGAGATGTAAAGAAGCCCTTTGTGTTACTTCTACTGTAGCTAAACATTGTCAGAGGACCTTTATTTCCCCTCTTCTACATAGAATATTGGCACAAAGAAAGTTCAAGTGTACTGGAAAATGTTTCTGGGGTCGTTAAAATGCTCGGGTGGTGCAATTGAATAATCACATGGCCCAAGTAACGCAAATAAATCGTGACCAGGATAACGTCCGACATTGCTTATTCCCAAAGTTAAGGATCAGGCCTAAAGAGGCCATCTTAACAAGGAAAATAGTTTGGGATAAAGATATGATTAAAGATCTAGTTATTCAACTATGAATTGTTACCTTAAAAGTAAGGTTGAAGTAGTTAGCCATACTAAGTAAATAATAGGTTGCCCAGTCACAAGCCAGTGCCAATATTGTTCAACTGGTTAATTGTTTTCTTATGTATATCAGCTCATATGGAATTTTATGCGATCGTCAGGATTCTTGTATTTGGAGTCACAAACTAAGAATATACTGATGCAAAATATTAGGCCTATATATTATGTTAAATATATAAAAATATGTTGTTATTTGCATATTACCCAACAATTTGGGAATGCAAGCAATTACCTGACTACCATATTATATAATGGTGTCCACCGTGATTAAAACTACTGTTCATTGTCATGAAGATAAACAGATTTCTCAGCTTTCTATGCTCATGCTTTTCCACTCATAGATTTGGTCCCTACAGCAGATTTTATAAGATCCTTACGTGAAGGTAAGTGATGGAAATGTTTCAAAGATTGTAAAACAAAGGAAAGATCAGGTGCCAAAAGGGGGCAGCTCCAATGGTAGAGTTCAAAATGTGGAGAAAAACCTTGCACCAGCTGAAAAATATTTTAAGCTGCCTTTTATTTCGTTGACCATAAATTTTATCATAAGATTAAATGGGTACCATTTATTATGTTAGTTTATTGCCATTTTGTATCAGTGATATTGATTGGTTTAAGTTTGGAAGTGCCATGTACTTCATGTTTAGGTTGATTTATTTTTTGCACTGCAATTGTCAAGTAAACTTAAAGAGATTTAATGTTCTTAATTATCAATTTATCTGACATTAACAAATCTATCTGTGTCCCCTGATAATGTATTGATAGCTGAAAAGGTACAATAATGTGAACTTATCTTATAATTACCAATCTACATAACTTTGTTGTAGGGGTACGGTATAAGTGGTAATTTCAATATGCTCTGATCTTAGGTATTTTAGTTAATGTGCTTAGATTACGAGAATTAATTTCTGAATTACAAATCTGTGTTTAATTTTGCATTGATAGCATCCTAAGTGTAATCTGATGGCACTTAACATGTAATTGTTAATTATAAATCTGTTGTCACCCTAAAACATAATTTAGGAGGCGGTTATACTGTTATACTTCTCTCAACACCAAAAAAAATACACATGTTCAGTTCAATGCGGACAATGGTACTTTGATCATTTTTCAGTGTCTTGATATAACAACAACTACTATTGTATTTAAATAGGTCCACAAAAAATAACTTTCTTTTTCACACATTATAATTGTTCAATGACTGTTACTATTGGAAAGTACACTCATGTAAATGGGTAGGAGACCAAACTTGCATTCTTTTTTTAACATTTTTTTTATTTAACACAAAGACAACATACAGTACATGAACACAAAAGACAATATTGTTACAAAACATAATACAATTAAAAGTAATTTTATATGCATTAAAACTCTTAATCTATTTCCATGATGGCTTAAGTGCGGTTAAAGCTACAAGCATTATGGAAAATCTAAAATTTTTTCAAATGCCTCATTGAATCTTACACTCTGCTCCTTTAATCGATAAAGGTCTTGAAATATTACAAGTTTTGATTTAAGTTTAGATAAGAAATCGGAGAAAATGATGCTTTGGCCAGTGGATTTCTTTTTATTAACATACCATTTTCCAAACAAAAGAAGAAAATTGAGTAAAAAAGTATTTTAATTAATATCTCTTAATGGAATACCTAAGAGAATTTCACAGGTGGTAAAGTCAATGTTTAATTCTATCTTTCCATTCAACCATATTTTCATCCTATTCCAACATTCAGCAGAATTACAACACAAGATTAAGCGATGCTCTAATGTATCGATTTGGCATTACAATAGGTACAGACTAATGACTCTAATATTTTCCAATTATAAAGATTATATCTACAGTTTAAGGTTCTATTTAGTACCTTATACTAAAATGATTGCAAGTATGGCTCGCAAGTGACTCTGTTTCATAATGTAAATATAATTTTCCAGTCTATATTTTCCAAAAAATGGAAATAAATCTACCCATATATCTAATGATGAAGGGCTTTCACTTTTAAGGTTTATCAATTCCCAGTATAGAAGTTGGCTTGTTAATTTGTATAGGGGTTTTAATATCTTATTTATCATCATGTATGGGCCTTGATTGGGGCATCTATCAAAATTGTGTGATTTAATTTTCTCCTGCCAATCATTTTTAATTGCCAATTGAAGTCCCATGTACTCTTGAAAAGTTAACCTAAGTGGTAGTTTTTGCAGTATGTCTTTATATTCTAGAAAGTTTCCATTGTTATATAAAATGTCTGCAAATCTTGTTTTTAAATATTGTGTTTTCATTATTCATTAGAGTGATGGTCAGACTTGAACCTCCTAACTTAATGAATCGATTGTACAATAAATATTCAAATATTTCTTCAGCACTACTTGGTGGACATGTTTTCATATTAGACCAGCAGTCCAATAACTGTTGATAAAATTTGGTTCTTGCAACTTTGTAGTAGCCTCAGTAAGTGTAAAATCCAAAAAGTCTTCCCAATAGTGACCATGATAATGCCTTCCATTTTCTTTTATTGTCATTGGTGAGGTGTTTTAATCACATTAATTTTTGACAAGTATGAATACTATAGATGTCTGGCATTTTTGAGGCATTGTCATAGTCATTTATTATTGTACTCTATTTAACCCTGGGTGGCTTTCCACACCATAAAAATTAAAAAAAACATTTTGTCAATTTTTTTCTAAAATATGAGTAGGTGTATAAATATTACTAAATAGGTGTATCACCTAGGGTACCACTAGAGTCTTCAATATAGTTATCTTCCCTTTCCAAGATAATGATCTGGACTTCCAAATATTAAGTATTTGTTGAATACCTTTTAACCTTTCGTTAAAATTTAAAGTTACACTTTTTCAGAGTCACATGTGAACCACACACCAAGGGTTTTAAAAGGGGCATTTGTAAACCAAATGCCTCTTAAAACACCCATTAATTTTGATATTATTTCTTGCCCACCCAAAGACACTAAAATAAACATCAGTGGAGATATAGTTTTGCCCAAAAAAATTGAATTTCGCCATTGTTTCAAAGAAGAAAGACCACCTGATCGTGTCAAATGCTTTTTCAAAATCGACTAAGGCAAGTATCTCTGGTACTTTCCTAAGTGAAGTATAATGCATTAAGTCCTCTATTGTTCTGATATTTTCTCCAATATATCTAGCTTTTATATAACCCACTTGGTCTGGGTCTACTAAAACAGATATGACTTTTTGTAATCTCATTGGCAACGCTTTTGCCAGAATTTTATAATCAGTTGAAAGGAGGGAGACAGGTCTCCAAGATTTCAGAAAACGTAAATCTTTGCTCTTCTTGGGTATTAGATTCAGAAGCCCTCTTCTTCAACCGTCCGCTAATTCTCCTGATTTGAATGAATATAGAAAACTATCAAGCAAAGGTTGTTTCAGTTAATTCCAAAAACATTTATTAAAGTTTGTTGTGAACCCATCAACACCTGGAGATTTATCAAGTGCCATGTTTTTCAGAGCATCCATTAAATAATTAATTGTTAATGGGTTTTCACAGTTCTGTTTGTCTGAATCCTCTAATTTAGGAATGCTCTGTCATGGAGAAAGCACAAGGAACAGTAGATTCGTAGATACGAATGTACGAGGGCCGAAGGCCCGAGTACATTTGTACTACGAATCTACTGTTCCAAGTGCTTTCTCTGACTTAAAATACTGTTTAATAGTATGATAGTAACAGTTTTGGCATTTTTTGTAAGTATATCAGACAAAATATAGAAAATTTTAAAATATTCATACTATAGCTTAATCCAATTTGATTGTACTTGAGTATTTTTAAAATAACCTGGATTTTTAAAATTTCTAAAATATATAACTTTAAGTTTTGAAAATCTACAGAGAAGCATGTGTGCCAGTAATTTAAAGTGACTGTTGTTTGACCTTTTACTCTGATATCAGGAAATGATATTTTTCCTAGTATTGTAAGATAAAAAAAATTGGTTTCAAGTTATTTCTACATTTTAAAAGACATTTTTCATAGCATGGAAACATTATTAGTTAATTTTCCAAAATTATCACATTATTATTAGTTGTAAATATGCAAAATTATAATTATAAACAGTTCAGCCTAAATAAAATCAATAAAATTTTAAATACTTAAAGTGTAGAAATTAGAATGCCAAATAGATCTGGGCTTTGACTGAGTATACATATTACACATAGTACACTTGCAAAACGTAAAACCTTTAAATATTGGTATATTTAATATTTCCCAATTTAAAGTTTAACACAATGAAAAATTAATGTAAGTAACTGTTAAAACATTTTTACATAGTTCTTAAATACCAACTTGTATTACATTAAAATTATGAATATCACACACAAAACAGTGCATTTTGAATGCTTTTTTAAAGAATGTAAAATACTGATACAGGAATTTAAAATGTAGCGATATTTGAAGGCTAAACTGTAAATGGTCAGGCTTTGTACTTTGGCTCCCTTTACAAAAATAGTTGATTTGTGCATTTTATAGGCAGTCCTCTAGTATACTTCATAAAGTGTCCTCACTACTGAAAGCAAGGATAAAAATTGGAAAAGAATTATTCATCAAGTGATTTAGAAAATGAAAAAAACAAACTTTTATATATGAGAAATATAATTTGGATATATCTGGAAATGATAAATTTCTTTTTCATGCAGCACAGGGCTTGTAAACCATTGGCAATATCAACACAAAAACTGTAGATTCATGCATCAGAATGTACTGAAAACAGTACATTCTGTTGTATGAATCTACTGTTTTAACAATAGAGTGACGTCACTACTGTATTTTAATATTAGTTAAAAAGTCTCTATTTGATCTACCTGAATATATGTATCTTTTTTCACTTTTGTATAGGTCTGAGTAAAATGGGATTACAACTTTCAGTTCCATCAGAATTTATTATCTTTTTAATACATTTTGCATTATAGTTCCTTTTTTGAAGATTTTATAAAAAATATTTAGAATTTCTTTCTTCATACTCCACCCATTTGGTTTTTGATCTGATCATGATTTCATTTGTTTTTACTCTTGGTATATTCTCCCATTCATTTTTCAGGTGATAGTATTCAAGATGAGTAGTTTCATTATTTTGTAATTTTTGTAATTCCAGTCTATTCTGTAGGTCAATTTCTTTTGCTCTCTGTTTTTTTGCCTTCTCACCTGCATAAACCATTGTATCTGTTCTAATTTGACATTTTAAATATTCCCATCTTAATTTTTTTTATTCTCAAATTTAACCTCTCTTAACACATTTGGAATTGTCTGCTTTATCATTTCTAGGTAAGTTGAGTCATTTAACAGATTATTAGGGGCCACAGTGGCAGAGTGGTAACACTCTCGCCTCCCTCTTCTGAGGCGCGGGTTCAACACCAGACGTAGCGGATCATATAAGGATATCTGAATTGTTCTGACCATCAGAAAATTAATAAAACAAATGTTTTTTTTTCACAACTGCTTCTCATAAAAAGCTGCACATGTTTGGAATAGATTGCTACCTCATTGACCTGCTTCAAACAAAGGCTCTACACATTCATCAAATTCTGATCAGTTAAGGCTATTTTATTCAACGAGTTTGGCACATAGATCTAGCATTGAGTCCAATAGTACTAAGGATTAGAACTGAGGCAAGAAGTAAAAGAACACATATTTTATTGAGCAAAAATACAATATCATCTGCTTATTTGCACACTGACAGTGAATACCAGTTTTGATTAACACACATACTGGATATGGACTAATAAAAATAATTACAGTGTTAATTAACACAACAACCAAAATGAATAATACCACATCATGGCTAACTGCAGGTGTAACATCTTAAGCATTGGGACAACACAAAACAAGTACTAAGTTTCTGGGTTGGAATTCATCAAAAGTCCAAAGTACCTCCGCCAAAGGGATAAAGGGATAGTAGTTTCATGACTATCTGTCTATCAGTTTGCCTAGTTGTCTGTTTGTTAGCAGGATTAAGCAAATACTACTGATTAGAACGATTTAATTATGAAGAGATGATTCTAAATTGAAAAAAAAAAACCATTTACCATTTTAACAACTTACTTTAGAGAAATCTGAACTTGGATATTTAAGACTAGATCCTACCATTCTTAGAAATATCACTATATTTAAGCCTAAGATAAAGCTTTTTTTGGCTGTCTCTTACATGGAAACAAAATATGTTATCAAAGTTATCACAAATGTCCTAGCTTTAAGACTTTTAATGAATTCCGCCCAAGGGTTTCTTAAACATCAAAATAAAGCAATTAAATTCAAGATTAAGTAATGGTTTACGGTAGTATTTACTAACCTTGTCGTATTTTAAGATTGATCATTGTATATAAAAACTGTCTTATCTATATACATGTTACAGTAAATATGCGAAATCAGTAAATACGCATATTTGCTGAAATTTTCAGTAAATACACATATTTACTGATTTGGTCAGTAAATATGCGTATTCCCTAAAATTTTCAGTAAATACACATATTTACTGATTTATGACCTTTGTTATTTCAGAAGTTTACTGGTTTGACTTTCAGTAAATGTGTGAAATGAAACTTTGATGTTCACTGGTTGTAATTATATAATATTAAAGGTAAACCAAACTGTACATCATGTTGGAACATTTTACTCTGTATAATATTAAATGGTAAGCCAAACTGTGAATTATTGTGAAACATTTTACTCTATTATGATGACTCTCAGAACATACTAAGCATACTTCATTTTAGAGTACATTACATGCAAATATGTTGAAAAAATAATTGTTTTAGAAACAATGAAAAGGCCAGCTAACCCCTAATTGGATTTCATCATATTCTTTCAGGGGGACTTAATCTCTTTAAAGGCATCTATGGTTATGTTGTGAGTTCCTCTATTGAAGGGACAACATTAAAGGGAAGTCTTATTTAACCCTAATTATAGATCTAAATTTTATTGGTTACCTTTGGAAAAGAAATACATTGTTAAAATACATTGTTAAAACTACAGTGAAAGTCAGTTCTTGAACAAGAAATATATCTTAATCTTATTACCTTGTTTGTTATTCCTTATACATAAAGCATCATAATTTGATAAATATTTGGATATTTAAATTTATAAACTTGTCTATTTACATTACATTTAATTTTAAATGAAAAAAATATATTACAAGTTTTTATCACATATTATATGCAAATGCTTTTGAAATTATAAAGTGATGATAAATAGTTATCCTAGTGCTGGATTGTAAACAAATATCAAACTTTGAATATGACAAAGCCATTTAAAGTTTGAAATAACTGTATGAAGACATAGCAGATAACGCCGAAGATATTTAAGATATAAAGTCTTTACAATGATTTTAGTAAATACGCGTATTTACTGGACCAAAAAAACTGAAATTTTCAGGGAATACGCGTATTTACTGATTTCGCATATTTACTGTAACATACACATTCTATGTGTGTAAAGAAAACTGTCTTTTATGTTTCCTGTTTTGGAAACAAAAACTACACTATGATTTATTAAGGAGACCAGTGCACGATAGATGGTCAAGATTCTGTACTGCAAACACCAGATATTAGTTAGCAACTACCGACTTTCTCATTTAAAGTTCAGTCCAATCTGGAACCCATGACTTCAGGAGGAGGGATTTCACTGGAAATTTTTATTTCTATTTATGATAAAAGAAAACAATTCTGTATATTATTAGGATATTGTGAATATTTACTTGGCACTTTAAAGGTTTATAAGTCTTGCAGAAAAAAGATGAAATGAAAATCTGTTTGGCCCAATTTTCGATTGGCCAAATATTGGCTCAACTGAAAATAATTTTACATTCTTTTTGTTATAACACCATTTCTTAAAACAAGTTCACACTATATTTTACTAAAGTGACACCCAGACTTCTCCGATATGTCATTACAATGAACCACTTTTTCAAGACAAGTTTCCAAATTATGACATGCATCACATTATTTAACATCATATTCAAAGAACTTTTTTTCTGTCCATTTTGAAAGTCCCTCCAACATTAATTCGACTAAAGCATCTTATTTTCTATGAATAATTTTCTTATTTATCTAAATTATTTTATTGTCACAGTCGCATATATGTAACATTATTCAAACTAAATAAGCGCTAAAGTGAAGTCATTAAAATTTTATTTAAATATAAAAGCTGTTATTCTATCAATAACCAGTAACTATAGTGACAAAAATAACTGATTTTTTCTAATTTTATATAATGTGGGAGTGAATTATATATGACCTTATACAAGATTCTATATGAACTTATATAAGATTCCATATGACCTTATATATGATTCTATATGACCTTATATAAGATTCTACTCATTCAAACCTGATGCCCATATTGCACATATAATACAGCAATTTAACAGATTTATGACCTGATTTCTTGTTTTCAGATTCAGCACTGAGGTATATTACTATTTATTTTAAACTTATTCCAATATACTGGAATTTATAATGTTTCTGGTCATTTATAACAAGAGTACTATACCCCCATAGTTTTGCTCTGCAATCATAAATTATTAGTCTGTGAGTACTAAATAAAACCCAATAAATCATGTAACAACAAGTCATGTAGAAATTTCTTATGTTGCATGGTTTGTATGCTACATACCATACACTACTGTTCCACATACACCACTGATTGTAAGACTTTTTAAGGCTGATTTTAAGATTGCGACAATTTCTCGGAGAAAAAAACAGCAGGAAATGTGACGTCATTAAACATGAACTCTTAAAAATGACATCTTCCAACTAAAAACCAAAGTTTTCCCACTAGAACATATGTCTTCCAACCTGACTGCCAATACAGTTTTTGGAATCAGTCTTGGAAGTAGAGAAGATTAATTGAGAGACTCATTAAAACTAATCATCTCAGGGAACATTAGTTGATTTGCCAAAAAAATGTTCTATAGCATTTGTGACTGACAAGATTGGACGTTAGTAGCTGTTACAGAGAGGCTCACTTGCAAAGTCTTTAAAACACGTGTGGTAATTGGGCACAGGTGAACAATACCCTGATAATGATAACCAACCTTTCAAAATCATAAATTAAGTCATACAACTGACTGTACATGTATCACCCACAAATCGCATAATTTGGGAGAGGGAGATGCGATTTCATGACAGTGGAACAGAGGTTTTAATAGGCCATCCCATAATTGTTTGCTTTTAAAACATTAAAAGTCAAGTATCTTTTCCCATATACCTTCATGGATCATTCCATGATCCAAAGCTACCTCAGCTAAGGAGATTATGTAATGGTGTCGTTCATTTGCTTGTTTGTTTGTCTGTTTGCAAAAAAACACTGAAAAACTTATGGATAGGTCACAATGAAATTTTCCGGAAATGTCCACAATGATGCAAGGAATGGATAACTCAATCGTGGTGATTTGGGTCACCATCCAGAACCAGGTATTTTAAAGGATATTTCATCAGTACACTCTTAATCAATATTTGAACTTTTGCAGCACTGGCAGAGGCATGCTCACTCTGAGTGCTCTAGTTATCAAAATGTTTTGACAACCTCCAGATACGAGGTCCAGTACAGTAAGTTAAAGAGTATGTACGTCCCGGGGAAGAATATTCGGGATACTACATCCACCAGAAGAGCCTTGTTGAAGAAGACCTTCTGACACCATTTCATCTGGCTCTCATCAGGCATTTGATCTCTACCTCTGCTTGAACTTGTTGCTGAGATGGAAGATGAGCCTCTTTTCAACTCCGTGTTTCGCCTTCGAGGAACATCCAACTGCTCTGACTTCTCCTCAGGAAGTGTTTTACTAAGGCTGTCAGAGGGATTTATGCTGTGGAAACCATTTTCTTTAATGGGAGTGTAAGTCTGAAAAAAGACCAGGATATGAGGTGAAAATGTAATTAAGTTTTAAGTTGCTTTTGCATTGGTCACTGTCATTCAACTGTGACCTAATTAGTCAAAGTAAAGGTTTTATGTCCCGTTCACACAGTACAAAAGTGCATTAAAACATAACATGACACATTACATGGACATATTTGATTTAGCTGATTAAAGACAAGTTTCTTTCTGGCACAAGAGTAATCATAATATTTAGCTACCGTAACATTTATCTGAAAGAGCATTGTATCATTCAATCAGCTGTCTAACTTGCTATATTTTAGGTCCTCAGTGGCCTAGTGGTTAGTAAGTTTGGCATCTAATCATAGGCTGTCACCTCTGTGGGTTCGAGTCCCACAAGTGGCAATTCTGAGGACCTGTCCCAATATGACCCTGGCTGTTGAACGGGACGTAAAACCCCAACTTTGACCTTTGACCTGTGCTATATTTTGCCTAACACATGGTAGCCTATCTCTTAACTGGCAGATTCAGAGAAACATATGTGTACTTTACAAGCATTGGTCCTAAACTATGCACCTGTGCCCTTTAGCACAGTAACATTTACACAGTGCTGTCAGACTGTATTATTTGATTCTATGTTATTTAATGTCTTCTAACGATGGTGTTTTGTTATATTAAACTCATTCCAATCCTTTCACTCTGAAAATCTCTGAAAAGTTGGAATTTGTTTTGTGATACATGTATTGCATATTAAGCATTTATGAACCCGCAGATAACCATGGGTTTGTGTTATCCTTGCCACGATTGTATCAATTTCCATTACAACCATTCTGTATTACCCAAAATCCATTTCTTACTTCCTTGGGCATATCCAGTGACACGTCAAAATCTTCTTCATCAATATCATCCTTCACTCCATATTTCTTCCTGAGTAGAACCAGCTTGGCCTTATGGGACCTGGCCAGGACATTCACTATTGAGTATTCTATCAGAGCTCCAAACACAAACACCATGGAGGTAAACATCCACACATCTATAGCCTTGATATAGGACACTCTGGTGGAAAACATAATGTACTCGTGTAGATATAGCACACTCTTTTAGAGAAACATTATGTACTCATGTAAATATAGGATAGTTTAGGAAAAATATGGGGGTTGGGGGGTATCCTGAAATATTACTAAAATAATACTGCAATGAAAATCTATATGCCGTTTTTGTATTCCTCTGTCCGGTAACATGTCATAAGTGATCTACTTACATCGGTAAGGTAAAACAAAACTAATTAATTTGTTCCCAAATTTATTCCTCTATTTACACAAATAATTCTTACAATATATATGTCTTAATTTAGAGTACGCACATAAATTAATTTTTTGTAATTTCGTGGTTTCTATGTTACAAACTAAATTTGTTTGCACTTCCAAAGGAAAGGTCCCGGATTTGCCGGACAGAAGAATTTTTTCTCATAAAATAATATCTTCTTTCTCCAATTATCACTTTAAATTATCTGCTTATTTTTCTCTTCATCAAGTTTGTATTTCCCTCACATATACTTTTGATAATTGATCAACCATCACAAAATATTATCTGTGAGTTTCAGGTTTACATTTGGTACACTACCATATTCAATTGAAAAACTATTAAATTCTGAAAAAAGTTTCAGTAAATACAATCTTTTGATATCAATTACGTGTTTTTCCTGAGGAAAAAGATGAACATGCATTTTATTTTAAAACAAAAGAGTTGAATTAAAAACATTATGACATACAAATTTTGATCAAAGTATATTCCTCTAAATGTTTTTTTAGGTTTTTCTGCTTGTAGAGTTATTTTGGTACCAGGGGCTTTTTTCCATTTACTTGAAAATGTTTGAAGACAAAATGTCAAGACCTCCTCGCCCCTCTTTCACAAAATCCAGTACCTGCCTCTGATATTACAAAGAAAAATTGGTATCATGTTTACATGTATTTCTGTATTATGTTTGGTGTCAATAAAATTAATAAAAAAACATTTAAAATTCACTGGCCTTTTGTTCTTCCCTACAAAAAGTCACCAGTCAAATGCATATTGATTAAATATCTGCAGGCCAAATGTCCACTAGCTAATTGTCAATGCTTATGAACACTCATATTTTCAACTTAACAGAAACTATTCTACAGTTACCTTGGTAACTTAGCACTGATGCCTGATGACTGAGTAGTAATGGTCAACACTGTCAAAAGCCCCACACTGATCCGGGCTGGAACAGCGTGGATATCTATCCAGAAAGAGACCCAGGAGAGGAATACAATCAGGATACTTGGCACATACACCTGGATCAGGTAGTACTCAAACAGTCGGTTGAACCGGAAGGTGGCATTGATACATGAGAAGGACCCTGATGAAAATAAAAAAGAAAGCAATGAATACAATTACTAGTCAGATCTAACTGAAATTTGGCTCATATATCAGGGTTATACATATTTCTTCTCAATTTACCACAGTGTTTGTATTAAAATTTTCGAATGAGATGTAAATGGGCAGGTACAATGTTAGGTTTTTGTCTCAGATTAAAGACAACATTTTATAATCAGACATTAAGTGAATCAAGTGAGTATTGCTGTTGACTTTGCTGGTACAATGATACAATAAATATAGTACGGTATTGATTATCTAAACCGTGGTCCAAATATTTAGTTTTATCAACTCATGTCAGACTCTCTCAATGTTACTTCTTATTAAAAAAATTTCATTTACCACTTTTGCACAATATATGCACTATTTTTTAAAAAGGGCCAGGATAGCCAATTCTTTAACAGGGGCTTGCACTAAACGTCTCTTTCAACATATTGTAAAAATCATATCACGACAAGTAGTTTTAAGGTTAGAGGGAGCCAGTACATACTAGTTGGTCAAGATTCTGCACTGTAAACTATCAGGCATCAGTAAACAATTTTCAACTTTCACAAATACGATCCGGGCTTTGAACCACAGACCAAAGAGGTGGGACGTGAGTGTGTTATCAACTTCACAAAGCCCCATAGACACACAGTATGAAATGCAATAAAAAAGTTTCAGCTAAAATATATTTTTCAAGTTTACTCAACTCTCAGAAAAGTTTTTCAAAATTTCTTATACCATACTTTAATTTATATAAAATTTATAAAAAACGCTAATAATATTAATCTAGTATTGAAAAAAAATATTGTAAATGTTTAAATACTTCAAAAAATCTTTAAATTCATCACATTTAGTGCACACTTAAATTAGTATAAGGTGCAACAATAAAAACATATTTTATTCAAAATTGCAGCAGAATTTTCATCCAAAGCTTTAACTGTATTTTAACTGCAGTAGATTTTTATCACTTGTATAAAGTAAATGGTCCAAATTTCTGGCTCTCCCAATGTTACTATTTCCTACTGTTTTATGCTAAAACAACATCTTCTTTCATCACATTTGGTTTCACATCTCAAAGGTCAAATGTGTACATTATGAGAGGTATGATATAGGAGTACACTGTAGGTTAGTATTGGCTCCATATTGTACACTAGCAATTGTTCATTTACGTTAGAAATACAATATTACAATATTGACATCTATATGTGACAACATTAAAACTGTATCATCAGCACACAAAATTTCGAGCATAAACATTTATCTGATCAGCAGTGGAAAATAACAAGGTCGAAAGGGGTTTTGGTCTACTAGCTCAAGAAGCAAAGCCATCAGAGACACGAATAGTGCACTGAAGTGGTCACCCATTCCAGTACTAATGTAGCCTATTGCTGCTTAACTCTTGTAAAAGACAGATACTCATCACGCTACTTCACAATTCATGAAAGTCTGGAGAAAATTTAAAAAAAAGATAAAAAAGTGATTCCTAGAAGCACAAACCTTGCTAGAGCTTGCGTTTAAAAATGTTCTCATGCATGGTAGAATTCGTGTCCAAATCATATACAAGGAATCCATTCAGTCAAAAAGAGAAATGATCATGAAAAAGTCCATGTTTTTCATAAGATGGTATAGACACAGAGTTGCAAACTTCTTTTTGTTTTGCAATTATCAAATTTTATCTCTCCCTCATAGGGAGTTATACAGTGATTCTACATATGCAAATGCAATTTGATATATTTCCACTTACTTTCCTTCTGAAACTGAAAGTATATGGTCAATATATATTTCTTTGAAATGGGTATGTCAATTAGCATTGCAAAAATTACACCGGCATTCATGTACAAAGAAACATTAAAACTGCAAACTACAATCATAATTACAAATCGAACTTAAATGTCATTTTAAAATGCCAATAATTACACAAACATGGGCTCTTTACATGTACAAGAGTACTACATTTTAGTAACTGCTTTTCAGAGCCTTATTCTTAAAACATCTTAGAAAATCTATTTTTTGTTGTTTTTAATATAACAATGTACTCATACAAGACCTGTGGTATAATAAGCTGTACAGTCCCCGTTGGACACCCCAGTAAGGTTGAATTCAGGGAGTTTCATCTCTTTGTTGATTTGTACTGGTTCATCCATGTCTCTCCACTTGAAGATGATGTCCCTTGTAGTGTGTCCATCTGGGGGAAGACATTGTCGGAAAATATAAATGTTCCTTTTAACAACGAGGCCAAAATCTGTCACATGACATCAGTAACCTCTGACAATTGTTATATATAGGTTGGATTCACAGCTGAAGTAATAGCGTATTTTTTGTTCAATGGAAATCTCTCTCAGAAACTGTAGTATCTTTGGCCTAATGTGTAAGCACTACTTTACGTAACACTTTTATTTTTGTATAATATGTACACGTGTAACCAAGATACCCATGCATCAACATATATAGTATTTACTTTTTATGTTCAATTAAACAAATAAATTATATGACATAGATATTAATATAATAATTGCAAAAAAAGTATGTTTTAGGAAAGTAAATTTGTCGTTGCTGTGAGTGTTTTCGGTAAAAAACTAATCCATGTGAGGTTGATGAAAGTCAAAAGATCTTTTGCCAAATATGATGATCACCAGTTTACCTCAGTCCCGCTGAAGATTCTCTAAGTTATATTTTTATTGGAGAATTTAAACCTGCTTTATACTTCAAATATGCTTCGGTTCTGTATAGAAAATATTTTTTTTTCTTAAATTTTAAAATCATATATGTGCTTCTTTGTATACAAACATCAAATTTATTTTTTTTGTTTGCTCATAAAATTTAGATTTTTGATGTCCTTAAGCTAAGAATTATATGCTTTATCAGTTAAAACTACATTCAATATAATTTGTCTCAAGGTAAGCATCAATAGCTTTAAAGTAAACATTCTTTATATTAAAGCAGCTAAATAAATATTTAATATCTTGGACTTTCTGATTACAAAATTCTAAATGTTTGAGGCCAACTTGTTTAGTTTAAATAAAATATTCTCTGTTGCAACATCCACATATTGCATGGGTCCATAAATTCCATTACAAAGAACTAGCTTATTTGTTCTTAATGTAGTAGTAGTCTAGATGAATATCAGTCAGAGCATTAGCCATGTACTAAAATAACAATTGTTATAAAAATGAAATGATAACTCACAACTCTCAAACTCTATGGTACAGTTCTGAACATCGAGTGGGTATTTATGTAAAGCCATATCACAAGCAAGCCGACTGGATACCCTGTAAATATATCGAAACAAAAATCAAATGTACTCTGTTTTATACCCCTATACATAAAAAACACAAAAGAGACAGAAGACCAGGATCCTATTCCAGGTACAGACAGAAACATAATGTCTTGAAAGAAAAATGGCGGTCCTGTCATGACGCCCCATCTCAAGAGGAATGTCAAAGAATGTCAGGGTCATCCTCTGAGACTTTGCCAGTTAGGGAACATCAATTTATAGAGAGCTCGGACTGTACTCTTGCAGTCAGCATGGGTCAAATAGTGTTTGGTTTTTCCACCGGTAGAAAATCCAGGTGGACCTTTTACCAGGATATACTTGGTAGAAAATCCTATTGGAGCAGATTTAAGTATTGCTTTGTGGTCTGAAATCTGAAAATTATAATAAAACTGTATAGATACTGTTTACCACTGCAGAAATAATAAGCATTCTTTGTAGTACTAAAGATTTAGCTGTCAAGAGAAATGTACATTTTCTTAAACTGTCACACAAAAATTTTGAAACACTTGGTGATGTGATAGTACTACTGGCTTGTTCTAGAACATTTTCAGTAAGAAAAATGGTGGTGGTATTTGTATAATTCTTTAATAAAATAAAAATTTCAGTTTCTCACTATCATGTCTGTGTTACAATAAAGATGCTTCTTTAATATGCATGTTTTTATTTATGAAAGCTGCATCTAGCTTACATTGCAGATTTATGTGAATAGAAAGTCTATTTTTATATCAGTTGGAGTTTCTACCAAGCTTATATTGAGTTTCCACAAAGGTTACATTCTGGAGGAAGGAGCAATTCCTAAATCGCCCAGATTACAATATTTACCAAGTTTATCAGATTTCAGACCCCAGGGCCCATATTCACTAAACCTCCTTTATTCCAAGGAACCCTTAAAAACTAAGGATTTCATTTATTTCTTACCCCTTCCTTTCTTTTTGTATTCATTAAACTTCCCTCAAACAAAGGAGCCTAACTTTCTTTCCTTGACTTTCAAGGAAACGAAAAAAATCTAGGAAATCCTTAACTTTCAAGGGAATCTTGAATTTTGATATTCACTAACCTTCCTTTACTGAGGAATCCTAATTTTCAAGGTAAGTGTGTGACTACCTTTATGATAAAGGGGAGTTTTGGTGGTTTGACTTTTTAAGTAAAAATGGAGGTAATTGGTGTAATGCTATGACATTTGCACCTTATTGTCCATACTACATCGTTTATATCACCATACGTCTTTCTTTGAAATTTTTGGGATATTTAGTTTATATGTCAAACCCAATGAAAATGCTTTTGACATGTGTCACAATATCTGTGTGAAAAATGGCTATTACCACAATAGGAAAACTTCCCGAATGACTATTTTATTGTTATTTTAATGAGTGATATATATTTTTTCTGTGTACGTCTGATGTATGTCTTTTATTATCCACCATTTTGTACGATTTATGGGTTAAATTGTATGAATATTTAATGAGAGAATGGGAAAAAGCATGTCAAAAAGCATGGCCACCAGTGAATGTAAAAACTGCAATCTTTAACTTGAGATACAAAATTCTTTATAAGTTAGATATTTATTTATTAAAATATGAAATATCATCTTAAACTGCAATAGAAAACACATCACAACACTAATCTTAAACAAATAATAAACATGGAAAGAAGAAATTATAAAAGTAAGGAAAAGATAAAGGACCCTTTATGAACAAACGCTTTCAACCAATCAGATGACTCAATTCACTCCTTTAATAAAGGATCCTTTATTTAAGGTCTCCTTTGGTAAGGAAACCATAAAGGAGGTTTAGTGAATTGCAATTTATAGGTCACCTTACCAAAGGAGATTTTTCACCTTTCTTTAATAAAGGGACCTTAAAAATATAGGAGGTTTGGTGAATACGGCCCCAGAAATATAGAATGAACGTCATAACAGTGGAAACTACAGTTGGACTTTTTACCAAGTTTATATTGGTGTACCCTACCGAGTTAATACTGGTAGAACGTTCAATTGGACTTTCTACTGGTGGAAACTGCAACTCAACGTTCTACTAGTAGACTGTTCTAGTAGATTGGGCTTTCTACCATGACATATATATTTCTATGACATATGGCCCATATGGAGCACCATTAGAAGCTAATGCGGTTATTTTTAATCCTTCATTGTATACAATGCAATTCTTGTCATGCAAAGCACAGATCAGAGCTTCTTTTATCTGATAAAAAATCAACAGCACTAATGACACACTTCAAAGTGGCATGCTAACTTATCATCTGTTGATATAGGAACACTGGGTTAGAGCAATGAGCAGAGACAATAAAAGTAGATCAAAGAGATGGTTCTGTTATACATGATTACCGTGGGTGTATTTCTGTTTTGCATACAAAGTAAAATATTTAGCATACTGGCATGGAGAGCAAGAAGCAGGAAAAGTACCACAATATCATGGTATGTAGCATTACATGAAAGTTACTCCAGTATTTAAAATTCACCCCCAGTATTTGAAATACAACGCAGGGAAACTTACAATGTTTTATTTAAAAGTTTATCACAGTATATCAAATTCATCATAGCCATCAAAAGTTATGAAAAAATGAAAATTATGTAATATAAAAAATATCTGACATTGTGACAAATGGCTGAAAATATTAATTTTATTATTATTATTATTATTAGGTGCTATGGATGGTTAAAGGAGTAATTTTAGAGCATGAATAAGAGGCCTACCATGCATGGGATGTTTGGGTCTAAGCCGCAAATTCATGTTCTCAATTTGCATCGATCATGAATTTTAGGGTGTATACCAATTTTAATATGACAAAATATTTATAAATAATAAAAATAATTTTATGTCAAAATTTTACTATTTAATGGTCGTTTGGGACATAACAAAATGGCCGTTCCCTCAACTTTAGACCATTGCTTTCAGCCAATCAGATTCTGAAAAAGCATGACTTGTGAAACTTTCAAACAAATAGCTCTCTTGTAATGAACAGATAATACTATGTTGCAACGATAACATAGAAAAAAAGGATGAGCTAGATCAGTATACAATATGAGTTTAATTATTTTTTAAAATGTCAAACTAAATGTATGCATGCCATAAAAACGTCGTCTTTGTCGACTTGACCTATAACATTTCATTTAATTGACGAAGTTCATTTTTAATGTAATTTTCAGAATAGAGATGTTCTTATATATATGTGATATCATAATATCAAATTTATATTTTATAATTATAAGCTGTGACCAGAATTGTATTACGTTCTAGCATGAGAGTATGTTTTACCACATATTTAATCCATTATCATAGCCACCGTTTTAACACTGTGAACCCCAAACAACCACTGAATCTAAAATACATCCCGACTTTTTCTATAATTAGGCACAGATCCTCATGGGGGTGTATCCGGGAGCCGGAAGGGAGGGGATTAAAATAGCATTGGGATATTTCATAATTTGTTCCATCCACTGAACAGTATTGTGAAATGCATTCACAGCTAATGAACACAATTCTTCAGATCATATGGCCCATTTTATCAATTTGTAGTAAAGTGAAAACTCTCCTCTTTACAACAAGCCTGGCCTATTGTTTTGTAATTGAAAAGAAAAATACTAAATTCCTTGGAGAAGATGTATTTTCTATGAAAAGTACAATTTATCAGAACTCCAGGAGAAATGTTGGTATAAATGTGGACGTTAATGTATTGTTATATAACCATATCCCAACACATTTGTAAAATTTATCATTCATTGTTGTTAAGGGATTGCCTTTTATTTTTATTTTATTAGTGACTTGTATCATACATTTTTATAACTGCATTAATAGTTTGGCATAAGATACAGGATACCCAGCCCCCTAAATGGATTATAAGTTACTATAGACATAATAAGTGACAGATATTGAAGACATAAACAATTTTTTAATAAAGAGTACAAACAGAATCTTCACAACTTAATATTACTTTCTACTAGAATAAAGATTCAAGAATCAACTTCCTCTTATTCTAGATTGTTCCTACAAAGATTGGCAATCCCTTACAGTTAATTTGCATTATATACATAAAGTTCTCATCATCTGACATTTTAAGAATATGCATGCTTTCCCATTTTAGCTAATATTGTGAAAATATAATAAACGTTTGTTGTCACAACAGCAGAGAAAGTGGATTTTATCCTCAATAATTTCATTTTGGCATAATTTGCAAAATCTGTTTTTAATTGGCATTTGGTAGTTTTACAACTATAATTGCCGAACCCCCAAACTGATTTTGAGGATACTTTTACACGTTTCCTCAGAATGAACAGATGGTGCATGTTAACTACCATTTCATTTATTTTCATTTATTTTATTATAGTGACATGTATTATACTGTAACAGAAGGTATTACAAAACATAAACAAAAAGAAATACCCAGCCCTCTTTTGGGCTTATAAGTCACTTTAAATATAAAAGTTCAAAACATGATTGGCTTGATTAGTTGAAACTAGGAATTTATGTTAAAGTATGAAGATGAAAGAATAATAACCACAAATACACAATTACAATCCAAAAAGTACATCATATTTAAAGGAGAAAAACCTAAAATAAGCATACTTAATTTAAAACAATGTTTCTTTCATATATTTCATATTTTCTCAACAAATTTAGCAAGATAGCTTGTATCAAATGACACAATGGCAATAAATTTTTCATTCAAATTCCAAGAATCAAAATCTGGGTAAACAGTTTTTAATTTTCTATACAACTGGTCTCTTTCTGAATTATATGCTGTACAACAACAAAGAAAGTGATATTCATCTTCAATGACATTATCAGAACAATAAAGGCAAACACATTCTTGTAATGGTTTTCTGTAGTATCGGCCAATTTCAATATGTAAGGATAATATTTCACCACACCAATTATAATCACTCAAATTTACTAATTGGTCTTCAAAAAACTGTTGTGTTAAACGCTGAGTATCCATTTGTAGAAGTCTGTTCCAATATCTAATGGCACAAACACGGTAATGATATTTAACATTTAACCATCCCATGTCTGCCTGCACAGCCAAATTTGGTGCATTCTTATGTATCTATAGGAGTCTGTAACTTTAAGTGTAGTACAGCCCACTTTAAATTCAAAACTTGTTTTTGGTAGCATTTTTCTTCTGAAATGGACAATTTTGGAGTTTTCATTATTTATCTTCATTTGCCATTTGTTACACCAACTATTTACAATATCTAGCATAATTTTAAGGTTTTGTTCACTTGCACTAATTAAAACAATATCATCTGCATATAATAATATACACACATGGAGATTCCCTATAGTTACACCCAAGTTCATTTTCTTTAATCCCAAGGCTAAATCATTGATATAAATGTTAAAAAGTGTCCGAGATAGATTGACACCCTGTCTGACCCCTTGGTTAGTAACAAACCATTCAGTTCTGATATTGTTAATTTGCACACATGAGAGAGTTATTATATAATGCAGAAATAGTCAAGTATAGGTTACCATTTATATTATTTTTAAAAGCTTATACAAAAGTAAAGATCAGTTAATACAGTCAAAATCTTTAGACATATCTATAAAGGCAACAAAAACACTTTTATTTTCTTATTTAATCTTGATCAGGTTACATGACTAAAGTAGGGCTACTAAGACCACTCAGTACAGTTTAGGGTAACATTTATTTTTAGTGTACTTTCTGTACTTATTATTGTATAGTCGATAGTGGTGAAGGAAAAAAGTATTGTTAAATTACAAACCACTGATATGTAGCATATTCTTTGGCCTTCCAACATGCCTAGATAGTTCACTCTAATCACTTTTAAAAACACAATGAGTGATATAACAGTATCCAGTTTATCACAAGTCAAAGTTAAAAATGGGTTCATTTGCATATTACCCTTACTCCATATTAGAAATATATCATGACGTCACTCACCTCTGACTGTAAAGTATTGACCCATCTGGTGACAACTCCAGCAACACATTTGGCACTGTAAGATCATGGAATGATCCTTTGGTCCTCTCATTTCTGATAAACAAGTCAGCCTGCCAAAACAATGTCAGCAGCTCATGGTTCAGAGTTAAGGTGTCATTATATGGAGCATTGGGTGGGAATTGTAGCCTTGGGTCTTTCCATCTCTGACGAAGGAATATGTTGATGGAATAGTCCTGAAATGACAAATCATACAAACTTTTTATCAGACTTGTTCCACTGCTTGGTGGTAATTTAGCGCATGCCTTGAAATGGCAAAAGCAAGAGTTCAACAGTCAATTCAAAATGTAACCAATCAGGATGATTGATACAAAAATAGAGTATTTTAACCGGTTCATTAGTTGACTGTGTGTTGAGTTCACAAGGGGCATTGACATTGTATTATATTTGTACAATGTTGCCTTTGTGAGCCTACAAAGTATCATATCAAAAGCCTACAAAAGGTTAATTAGGTGACTCTTTTAATTTAAAAAAAATGTATATGCATTAGGATACAACAAACACAAATACGAATTTGTACTGAAAATTAATTTTTTTCCCACATTTATTTATTTATTGGGGGGCCAGGATGAGATATTAGTGTTGGAGTAGTGAACGTTCTCGCCTTACAACTGCCTTAAACAGGATTATACGTAATGGAATATTTTTGCAGCATCATACTTGATCAAACCTTTGGAGAGTTTTCATCCAACATAAAATTTTGCATTTTGTGTGACTTCATCAAATTGCTTCGTGTTTGTATATTTCTTAAATTTTATATAAACAAAATCTTCAAAGTGTTCATTATTCCAGATGCACATTCATTTTAAATGTCTAAGTTTGTTATTAGACTTATTGGGCTATCCTAGATTCGATTAAAAATGAGGAACCGCTAAGCCTAAAACTGCAATTGTGGTCATATAAGATTATTTAAATGCATACCATGCTAATCTCACTGATTCCACTTATGCTACTGACATAGATGTCCACATCCACTGTGACTCCTTCACCTGAAAATAAACAGAAACAAGAATATCCCTTTAAAATTTAAGTCAACACGAGCTATTTAGACCCTACCACACATAGAGCAGTGGGCCAAAACCCATGTGATTTGATTAGTTTGAAAAATTTACAAAGCTCAAAATTGCTGTGAACATGATCTAAGGTGCTGATTGTCTAAAAAGGATGGGAAATTTGCCCATCCCCCCCACACTCATCGGCACATAACCAATCAACATACAGCATATAAATATATTATTTTTGCATCAGTGATTCTGATTGGCTGCAGACTGTAATTTATTTTACGTAAATTTTTCTGCCGATTTAGAGTGTGTACCATGTAGTCATGATTCAAAGGCTATTTGTGAACAAATAACAGACAAAAGTTCTTGTTATATGTTGCCAATATAGTACTGCAACTATTTGTACTAGGCTTAGCTTCCTTGAGGGAAATTCACTTTGTGTGCAGTAAGCTTAATTATGAAGTATTTTAGAAACAGATTTGCAGAGTATTATATTCCACTTTTGTTAGTGGCTGCTAAGCTATTAATATTTATTATACTGTCCTTTGCCCATAGTCAGTAACACTTTTGTTCGTAGAATGCTAAAGAATACTATAGAATTCTAATGCACCGTGTCACAAGGGTATATAAAGAGTATAATTAGGTCTGTTTTCTCCTTGGTTCCCTTTAGCTTTCGACAAGGTTAAGTTGTGTATTATGCAGTTACCTTCTGGCATAACCAAATATTAAACACACTGACTACTTGATCCTTGAATCAATTCTAACATGGGTATACAATTCAGTCAGATTTTGACCTTTACATGACCTTTCACCCCAAGGTCAAATACTTCATCTTCAGGTCTTCATTAGGTCCTTCAGACTCAAATTACTTGTATAATCACTGTTAACCTTGGGGTTGTTTTCAAAATTGGGCGTTTACATTTACCAATCCGGTTGTTGTTGGACCTTTGACCCAAAGTTAAGACATTTAATTTAATAATTATTTCTTCCTGCTTCCCTTTTAAACTTGGGGTATATGTAACTTGTTTCTAAACTATCAACTTGACCTTTAACCTGTTGGGGTCAGGTTATCATGTACTTTAATTAAATGGAATTGATTCAAGTACCTTTAGCATGTTAGTAGGCCACAGGAATATTTTATAAAATATTTTACATCATGAATGTTCAAGTAAATGTATTGTATATAATGTGCCAATGAGAAAATGATAGATAATATAATAACCCAGCCATGCATTTTATTTCTGGCCCTTGGGGGGCTGTGTAAATATTTAATATCTGCACTGACAATCTCATCCTTTTGGCTTTAAAAAGAAGCCAAGTGAATTTTGAAGGACGATCTGTTCTATGTATTCTTCTCCCCCTTCACCTATCCACTATGTACTTTTTAGTTTAGCTCATTAGAGATTGCAATATTTTTTTCAAATATTTTTGAAAAGTTGCCAGAATGCAATATGCATTCTGTTTTGTGTCAAATGCACCCTACCCATAATGCAAATCCATTGAATTTTGCCAAATGCATCCTACCAAGTCATAAAGTTGACCATAACACATCTATCCATATCTAGGGAAAGCTCATATCTAGGTGTATATATCAGATCGTGTATGTTATGATAACATACGTTATTTAAAAAAATTAAAGCAAATCACAAACTTTCACAAATTTTCTGCATTTTTTGTGGTATGTTCCATCAAAGATGATGTAAGATCATGATGTAAGAGGCAGTGTGTTAGAGGGATTGATAAACCCACAAGATAAATGATTTATGAAGAGTTTTGTATTTATTTGATTTAACTAAAAAATAGTAAAAGAAAATTTGAGTGAATCATTGAGCACATTTGGCCTTCTTAGAAATGGCAAAAATAGAAAAGACTTTAAAAGTAGGTTTCTTTTGAGTAGCGTTTTTTTTTAGTTTCTGAAGACAGACTTTTCTCCAACAAATCATCGATACTTGTACAAATGTAATTTTTACAGTTATTTACCATCTTATTTACTTCCTCATTGAAACAAACATGACTGCAGTGTGGTTTGTGATCAATAAAGCTACATACAGATTGATTTAGTTGAATTTTAATTGCAAACTGATTGTTACATATTGGACCTTGTTCTCAAATTTCAATTGTAAAATGAAATTAAAGTTTTTTATGTTTTAATGTAACGATATTTAAACTTTTAAATTGATTGTTTCCACACTCACTGTATGTAGTGTCTTGTATCTCACTATTTCATAACGTCCCAGTCACACGGCTGAAGATATTTCAGAAATGAGAGGACATATAACAGATACCCAACATAATTTTATATTGCCTATGGTAAGCCGAAATGTTGAACAATTCAAAATTCCTGTGTGGATTGAAACGGAAGGTAGGAAAAGCAAACAGAATACACACTTTTCTGTGGCAGTAGTGTGACAGTATATGGAGGAATGGGGAGGTATATAAAATGCCTGAATAATAATGTAGCCAGTACCGACTGTATTGTAACAAAGAAGGCACAATTTTGAACCGTGAATAATGTCCTTTAAATGAACCAAAATGGCAATTGTGTTGTATTTAGGGACTGATCCCAAACCCCTTTTTGTTTACTGCAAGACGTTAATGTATTTAATCAAGACATACATATATAGTAACTGTTAATACAATAATTGAAACATTTATAAAATAGCATCAGAGATGCCCATACCCCACAGGCTGGGGAAATAATATTTGGCACCAAGAGACACAGAAGAGCAGAAAAAGTGAAAATATAAGGAATCCTTCACAACACAAAAGTGCTGAAGAAACAAAATAAGTATGTAAAGACAAAACATCAAAACAAGACAATTCAATTTGCTCACAAAAAAAAAATGAATCTGTAAAATTTATGCATTGATCTATTTATTAATTGAAGTATATCTGGAAATGGAGAGAGCACAATTAGGTAAAAGTACATATAACATTCAAGACAAAGGTCACACCATGACGTTGCATACCTACACCCTGCAAAGTCAAAGTTGGTGTTTTACATCCCGCTCAACAGCCAGGGTCATATTGGAACAAATCCTCAGCATTGCCAGTTGTGGGAATCACGAACCCACACAGAGGTGACAGCCTGTGAATAGATGCCAAACCTGCTAACCCACTAGACCACTGAATCTACATCCTGCAACAAAAAACCTACCAAGTAACAACTTTCTACACCTTACAGTCTCTCAGATATGGCCCGGACAAGATTTAGAGGTCAAGTCACTACGGCAGGTTTGAAAGTCAAATCAAGATCAGACGATGACATTGTCAGCAAAATTTGCCAAATTAATATCCAGTGTCAACGTCCTACACTTATAATTTCTACGATAAGGCCCAAACAAACAAAATTTTCAAGGTCTGGGTCACTACAACAAGGTCAAAGGTCAAATCAAGGTCACAAAATAACGTTGTACACTTAACCTCCATCGAATGTCCCAACCAAGTATGAAATTAATATACTTAATTGATACAGCCCAGACAAGAATTTCTCCAATCCTGTTGAAATGCCCAGTCGGACGCATTGGGTGAAAACTATATCTGCATAGCCTTTAAAAGCTATGGGCAAAAACAGAGCATCAGGAAATTACTGCTCAATTACTCCCCACCCAAATATGAGCATAATTTGAAAATAATTGTTGTTAGTCAATATATCAGAGAGTATTGATTGACTTTGTAAGTTGTTTCATTGTACTCTAATTGAACTTTATTTCAGTGAAGTTCCTTTGCAGGACGTGTGGCTTTTGAACAGAATTATGAGTGATTTGCCTGTTGAAAATGTTTTATAAACTCCACTCTTGGCCTTTGAATAAGCACTTGCATATGTAAATTGATTTGCAATAAATCAACCTAACTTAATGACTGCATGCAATTAGACATGTTAGACTTTTTGTAAGAATTATTCTAGGTTGCATGTAGCATATCTAGGTTTCATGTGATCCAAAACCAATAAGCAGACAAGGATATCCATGACATATTGGTTGATTTATTGATTTGAGTGTTAATGTTGCTTTCAATACTTTGTATATAGGTCATATCACGAATGGGTAGTTGATAAGATGGAGGACTGCAGTGCTTACTAGTTGGTCATGATTCTACAATAAAAACCAAACCGGCAACCATTTACCAGGTTTCCCACTTCAGAACGGACTGTGAATGTGTCCCACTTCGGAATGGACTAGGAATTGAAAACGAGGGCATAAAAGATGGGGGTGACCGTATTATTAGAAAGACTGTGAATAGCTTTACATAAAAATCAGAACACGAAAAAAAACACATAAATTAAAACAAAATTATTGGGGGAGCTTATGTGGCAAAGCCACTATCTACATAAAACCCTTATGGCTGTCAACGCAAGCATAACTAAAATGATCAAATAGACCAAAATTGCCACCTTAATACGACCTTCAAAAACATTGTTCGTGACCTCTGTACCAACATGCTGAGATGATTTGACATACACCTAAACTTGGCACAACATCGAGGAAAACAGTAAAGTCAGTCCATAGTCATTCTGGATCTTTGATACAAAAATATACTTTTGTAAGCTGTAGTTTTCTTGAGCTGTGTGTCAGTGTAGGACGCTAATTTTGTGTAGACATTGCACTTGGCAAGACTCCACATTCGCTCAGTGAGCCATTGACTATTTTCAAGTAAACTATTTGTTCTAAAACATAGTTTAAAACGTCATTACCTTCTAGTTCACTCAATATAACTACAAATGTCCTTGTAAAGTATTTTTAAAAGCATGCATTGTATTTACACTAAATGCATAAATCTGCAAGGTCCCAGGTCAGGTTATAAGGAAAGTGTTTAATCCGCTAGGTCACAGTGGCTTTACCATTTCAAAGTAATTGAAAGTACTTGAAGTTGTAAGTACTTGAAGATGAAAGTACTTGTAATTGTACAACTACATGTACTCATTCCAGGCTTTCTGGACCAAACTGACCAATTAGGGTCTGCACCACAATAGCTTTGCTCAATGTGAAGCAATAATAAGGGCACTGAATTTGTATCAGAACCCACCATATTAAGTTATTAACAGAGTTTCAGCCTGGCGTTACATTTAACATTTACTCATAAGTTTGTGCTATGTCTTCAAATTGGACCCAACACTGTGGTGTCTCTACAAACTGATATACATTTGGTGCATATTAAATTAAACATGTACCTACCCTGTGCTAAGAATGGTCTCTCCTTCTTGTTGTAAATATCTGGGCTGAGTAAACTGGTCACAAAGTCTGATACTGACTGGTTCTTTCTGAAATGTAATGAACAAAAATAGAAAGCCTTTATTACCTCTGGCAAGGAGGTTATGTAATCGATGGATTCTGTTTGTATGTTAGCAAGATAGTGAAAAACTACTGCACAGATTAGGACATAGGCCTATGTTGTAATTATCAAATAGTTTTGGTGTCGCAATGATAATACGTCGCAAGTACATTTTATTATGAGAAGTTTTATTTGTAATTACAATATAAACTTTACAATTATAAGATGGCACTGTGGTAATTCCAAAATAAAAATGTTAGTCTGATTACTGTTATAACAGTTTTTCTGCTATTATTATTATTATTATTAATCTATTGATTATTGAGCTGTTATTTTTAGTTTTCTTACAAAGACTACTTTAGTTTTTTTGCCTTTTGTTGGAATATTTCTTATATCTCATTTATAAACCAAGAATGATTGAATGTTATTGATACAACTCATTGGTACACGCAACTAATGAAAGTTTGTCTGCAAACAATTAAAATACGAAAACGTAAGCACGCTGTTCATATTTAATGAGCTTCAGAAAACACAAGTGGTGAAAGGTATTTATTGATTGACTTAAGATAGAACAAATTTACTTGTATGCAGGAGGTAAATTTAAACAATTATTTGTTGAGCTCAAGTTTTATTCTGAAGTTACACATTCAATATGTACCAAATAGACTCAGATTTCTTTGTCTGTGAGAAATAACAATCAAACATTTAACAGATATTAGGAATAGGATATTAGGATACGGGTGCCACATAACAGCTCCCCATAGGAAGTGCTTGTAACAGGAAGTGTACCCACAATCCCTCAGTTGTAAGTTAGTGGTTAGAGAGAACGCATATTAAAATATCCTAGTATTTACACCCACAGAATCTACAGATATCTGTACAAGTAAGTGACATCTTTTCACAACAGTATCTTTAACTTAAAACATCCATTGAAAAAACTGTAAAGAAAAGGCCACTTGTCAGTTCACCCCTTAGATGTATTTAAGAAATTTAAATTTCGTTTCCACGCCACACTAAACTAAATCAATGTCCAGCATATAAATGTGACTATCTTTGTACTGAAATGTCAATAAGTTACACTTTCAATTCATTGTTTTCCCCCTCTTTGTTGAGGTCCTCGGTGGTCCAGTGGTTAGCAAGTTTGACATCTCATTACAGACAGTCACCTCTGTGTGGGTTCCACTCCAACAAGTGGCAATGCTGGGAACCTGTCCCAATATAACCATGGCTGTTGGGAGGGACGTAAAAAACCCAACTTTGGCTTGTCTCCCTCTTTGTTCCAAAAGAATATGTTTGCCAAAACCCTGGCTCACACTTATCTGTGGAATTTTAATATACAAGTGTTAAGGCACCTCTGAATGAAGCTGAAATTCTGAAAATGACATGAAACTGGATATGGTACCATGGGCCTTTTGTCCAAAAGAAAAATAATAATGATAATAAAAATGATTGTGACATAAAGATGAAACGTGGTACTATTTATTTCATGCAATGGGCATGTTTTTGTTTGCTATTCTGTGGTTGTTTATTGATACTTTATTACATTAAAGGAAAAGAAAGAAGCCATGCAAAGATATTTTAAAGAATACCAATTATAATAGATGATTCTTGGATTCATTTCAATTGATGGTTTACATTGTACACAGATGTATAAATACCAAAAACCTTGCATTTCAGAATGAAGGAACATGTTTCAAAAGTAAAAGAACTATTCTGTTTCTGTAAGTTTTGTGTGAACATATATTTATTCCCCCTTTGTAATATGATACATGGCTGCAAATAAACCACACAAAATGTGATAGTCACTAAAATAGATGTCTGCGCCTGTTTAGAACCGTACAAAACAATCAAATCAATGGAACTTGTTTTTTTTCTGTTCAAGATAAATATTGGTAAGAAAACTAGTGTTGCAGTCACCAGCCCTTGGTTGAATTGAAGTTAAGATTTTTTATGACATGTATGTAAATTATGCCTAGATTATATTTATCCAGTCTACTGTCTGTGTTATAGTTTTGCTATTGTTTATTGGGAAAGACGAGATCAAAGTAAAATGCCGCAAAATAATTACCATAGTGGATGAAGGTGTGTTTTAGAAATAATTTTGTCGCAATGGGAACAGAGGTTGCCATAGTTCTGACTTGCTACAATGCAGCAATGTAGTAGGTCAAGCATTGATACCACAACAGTAATTTATATGGCATTGCCCTCTTCCTTGTTGTTTGACCATACTCTCTTGGAAAATCATTGCTTATATGATGCCTACAGTAATATGGTGTTACATAAATGGCCATAGTTCTGACTTGCTACAATGTAGCACTGTAGTAGGTCAAGCATTGATACCACAACAGCAATTTATATGGCATTGTCCTCTTCCTTGTTGTTTGACCATACTTTCTTGGAAAATCATTGCTTACATGATACCTACAGTAATATGGTGTTACATAAATGGTTTTAATTATTCCACATTCAACTCAGACTTTACCACATAGCAGTTGAAAATGTTTCACACACCAGACTACACAAATAAAACCGACCTTGCGAACACTTTCTGCAAGTTCTTCTATGACAAAATCCTCAAGATAAGATCCACACTGCAGTCATCAATACCATCTTCAGTTACTAGACCCAACCCCAATAAAAATACTCTGTCCTCTTTCACATCTTTGTCCAAGGAAGAACTACTCAAAATTCTTCAGTCCTCACCATCCAAATCATGTGACATTGACCCGATTCCGACGTCACTGGTCAAGGAGTGTGCTGATATTCTCATCATCCCCATCACTAAAATTGTAAATTATTCAATCACAGAAGGTAGTTTCCCCAACTGTTTTAAGATGGCATATGTCACCCCCCTTCAAAAGAAGCCGAGCCTTGATAGAAATATCCTCAAAAACTACAGGCCGGTGTCAAGCCTCAGCTTTATATCTAAACTTACTGAGAAGGTGGTGGCAAAGCAGCTAAATGAATTTATTTCACATGAGGGGATCTTAAATGTCAATCAGTCTGCTTATAAGAGTTCCCACTCCACTGAAACCGCATTGTTGAAGATTCAAAATGATATAGCTCTCTCAGTGGACTCAGGAAAGGCAGTGGCCCCAACATTATTAGACCTATCAGCGGCGTTTGATACGATTGATCATTCTCTTTTATATGACTGCTTGCATGACTGGTTTGGTCTAGATGGTACTGTTTTGTCATGGATCAAACCGTATCTTTCAAACCGTAAACAAAAAATTAAAATAGGTGATAGTTTCTCTGAGGCGGTAATTCTCCCTTTCGGAGTCCCCGAAGGCTCTGTACTGGGTCCTCTCCTTTTCACCCTCTACACTAGTCCCCTCAGTCAAGTTATTTCAAAATTCAATGTTACTCATCACCTGTATGCCGATGACACCCAGATCTACCTAGCAGTTGACTCCAGGAATTTTGACTCTAGCATGGAAGAGCTGACCGAGTGTCTCAAGTCTCTACAGGAGTGGATGGATGGTGTCAAGCTAAAACTAAACCCAGAAAAAAAACGAATTTATCATTATAGGTCAAAAAGTCATCAGAGAGTCGCTTGCACCAAATTTCCCTGTTCCACTCCTCCAAAACAATATCTCTCCGTCGGTGGAAGTAAAAAATCTGGGTGTTAGTTTCGACTCAGACAACTCCTTTGACAATCATGTTGCTAAGGTTTGCAGAGCATGTTACTATCATCTTCATGATTTGCGACGAATTCGCAAATTCCGTGGAGTTGAGACAGCAATACTTCTGGCAAACGCTATGGTCAGTAGTCGTCTAGACTACTGTAACTCTTTACTCTATGGGGTAAGCAAGTCCAACATAGCCAAACTACAGAGAGTCCAGAATGCTCTTTGCCACATCATCTTCAGACTTGACAAAATGAGTCATGTTACACCCTTTTTGAAAAAACTCCACTGGCTCCCAATTCAACATCGCATCCTGTTTAAGTACAATCTTTTGGTATTCAAGGCTATTAATCTTTCACAGCCCCCGTATCTTTCAGCTTTAATAAGATCGAGCAGTCTCACTTGTGGCAACAGGCTATCTATCTCCTCAACCCGCCCTAATAAGCACATAGGAAGGCGTGGCTTTGCAGTAGCTGCACCAGCTGAATGGAACAAGCTGCCACAGACTGTCAGATCTCAGCAAACAATAGATGGTTTCAGAAGCCAGCTAAAGACCTACTTGTTTAGGCTGTCATACGCCCCACCTTAGTTATACCCTGGCGGGCGCTTTTCAGATGTCGACCCATGCCTGTCCCTGGACTCTCCCTTCTTGGACTCAAGCACATTAGAGGATTTGTATCAATTTTGCGCTGTATAAATCCTATTATTATTATTATTATTGTTATTGACAGACCATTGTGGAATGCAGACCATTGTGGAATGCTATTTACAATGTGTGTGTTCCCATGTAGACAAATTGTGGGAACACTTTTAGTAATTATTAACTCCAAATTCCAAGCCTTGTTCAAGGCTCAAATTTGCACCATACATTTTTCCAAACATGTACGAAATTGTATGGTATTCAGAAAGCACTCGTGCAAGATAGGAGATATAATTCTCACTAGAAAATCTTGTATGCCAAACACAGTAAGGTAAAAGTAAATTATAGAAACTGAAACTTTATTATGGAAACTGAAAGTTTTTTCTTACTACAAAGAAACTGGAGTCTTCAGCAAGGCTAGTTAATCTCCTTTATTCTTTATAAATCTTTGATAAATGCTGATAAAATAAGTTTATATAGCCCAGTTTGGAATCCCTGAAAAAAGCCAATCAGGAAAAATGCCCATCAAGTGAATCCCATCAGCAAAAAAAGCCCATTAAGAAAATTGCCCATCAGCTAAAGTGATGGGTAGGAAAATTGCCCATCATTATTTTTTCAAAATTTCGTTACAACATTTAACTAATATTTATAAAAATCTGATGTAAGGTAATGACAAATTACATTTACAATTGATTAAAGCCCTCTTCTATTTCAGTTTTGTGCATAAGTTTTTTATTTATTTATGTCAAAGGAAGAGTGCATAAGTTTCATAAGTTATTTTATTTATATCCAGAGAAGGGTGCATAAGATCCCTATTTTTTTTATTTACATCTGAGGAATTGTGTATGGGATGTGTTTCCTCAGGTGAGATAAAACAAGTTATTGTTTGATGTATTATCTGTGTATGAATTGTTTGAAAGTTGAGAACGAATCAATTGATGGGCAGTGTGTCAGGGTAATTACAAATTGCAACTTAGTGCTTCTTTCATTATTTTTTATCAGTATAAATCAAATGATGGGTTAAGAGTGAGATTGTATTTGCAAATTACAATTATATCTGTTGCTTCTTTCATTTATTTATATCAAAAGAAGGCTGCATCTGAATGAATTAATACTTAAACTTGTAATATCATGTCATTTCATGTTAGCTTGTAATGTATTGAGTCCTTTTTAATGAAATAGTGATAAAAGTTGTAATATCGTGTCAGTTAGTGTTAGTTAAAATCTATGGAGTCTTTTTCAATAAAATAACACTAAAAGTTGCATAATCATGTTAAATTGTTCTTAATCTAATAAAGTTTGTTGAAAAGTTGTATTATTTTTCAGTATTTATAATAAAACACTAAATTAAAAAAAAAATGATTGGCAATTTTCCTACCCATCACTTTAGCTGATGGGGGGCAATTTTCCTGATGGGCTTTTTTGCTGATTGGTTTCACTAGATGGTCATTTTTCCTGATGGGCTTTTTTCCGTACAGCCCCCAGTCTGAAGCTATTTCTCTGCTCCGGAAATCAAAAGAGTCAATCTGTAATCAGTTATGTTCGAATTTATTGCAACCCTATGTATCAAACCAGAATACTCAGGGGCCATAGTGTCACAGTGGTAACACACTCCCCTGCCCACCTCTGAGGTCGGTGGTTCAAACCCCAGACCCTATGTGGGAAAGTTGGTAGTTTCTTACCAATGGTCAGCAGTTTAGAGTACAGAACCTTTTCATACCATTATGCACTGCGCCTGTATTAACAAAGATTCTTATTCTTAGAATTAGTCTTATTCTTATAATTTTTCTTAGAATTTTAATTTTTCTCAGAAAACTTCTAAGTATAAGAATTTTCCTATTCACAAAGACTCTTATTATTAGAATCACACTTATTCTTAGAATTTTTCTAAGAATGGTTTTTATTCTTAGAATTTTCTTGCTATTTACAAAACTCTTATTCTTAGAATATTCTAAGAATTTGATTTAAATCTAAGACTTGCACATAGCATGCTTAACTTAAGAAATACTTGTTTTGGTGATTATGGTGCAGCAACTGATTGCAAATCGACATCCAGAACAGAGTGTTACATATATTTAGTTGTCCATTATGTGTACTGTACTGAAATGCAGTTTCTTTATATTATTTAAAAATTAATTTTCTGTTCATATATGCCAAGATTTGTATTCTCAAAGATTCTTAGAATTTTTCTTAGAATTACACTTAGTCTTAAAGAAATTTCAAGAATTACATACATTTCTTTTACTTCTATTCTTAGAATTATTCTTAGCCAAGAATTGCTTTATGAATAGGATTTTATTCTAAGAATAAGAAAATTCTTAGCATAGAATTTTTCTTAGACTTAAATGTAATTCTAACAATAAAATTCTAACAATATTTGTGAATACAGACCCAGGTTTCCTCTGCCCAAAAATATCCGTGGTGATATGACCTATACAGTGTTGAAAGCTACGTTAAAACCCCAACAAACAAATAAACAAGAATTCAGTAGAACTGTACTGTGGCACCAGCTTCGGTTAAAGGATGAAATTCGGAAGGACAAAATTTATGCTGGATAGACATTAATATTTGGCTGACTGGCAGTATTTTTGCAGATCCAGACCATCTTTCAGAAGGATTGTGCCATGGTGAAGCCCCACCTTGTTGAAAGATATAACCTAGATCCAATGTACAGGGTATGACAAATGCACACAGGGAGACAGTGAGGCAAAGACACAAAATTATCACTTATCAAGATTTCAATAGATGTCAGCAGAAAATAAAATATCATTTTGGTAACCTACTGTTAAACTGCTAGTCATATGACCATACAAGTTAATGCATTGTGCAAGATGGGTCCTGTCTTGTCTGCCTCCTCTCTTCATTGAGGAAAGAAGGACGTATATTTGTTCACCTTCTTTCTTCATGGAGGAAAGAAGGACTTATATTTGTCCACCATTTTGTCGGACAGCAAACAAGTAAGATCATTGTCTAATATCGTGGAGTGTTAGGTCACTTTACCATACAGGTCTTCTCCAGGACTTTTTATATCCACAACCTAGAAACAGAAAAAAATGTTGCCATGGCAACACTTGCTGCCAGATATTGCTTAAAAGCTAACCAGCTCCTATTCATGCAGGGGTTTGGAATGCAAAGAACTCCCAAAAATTATAAGTCCAAGAAACAGCAAAAAGTGTTGCCTTACAACAACTGTTGCTAGGTGTTGCTGAAAAACTAGTAAGCTCCAATGTGTGCAGGGGTTTGGAATGTAGAGAACCCTAAGAAAGATTTTTAAGCCCAAGAAACATAAAGTGCTGACATGGCAACACTTGTTGCCAGGTATCATTGAATAGCTCATCAGCTCCAGTCCATGGAGGGGTTTGGAGTGTAAAGAACTCCGAGAAAGACTTTTAAGCTCAAAAAAATTACTTGTTACCAGGTGTTGCCGAAAAACTAATCAGCTCCAGTCTGTGCAGAGATATGGAAAGCAAAGAACCCATAAAAATATTTATAAGTCCAAGAAACAGAAAAAAGTGATGCCTGGCAAAGGTGTTGCCAGTTATTGTTGTTAAGCCAACCAGCTCCAGTCCATGCATGGGTTTGGAATGCAAAGAACCCCAAAAAAGATTTTTAAGCCCAAGAAACATAAAAAAGTGTTGCCAGAGCAATACTTGTTGCCAGATATTGCCAAAAAAGCAATTACACATAAATTCTCACGCCATGAAACCTTCACACCAATTTTAGCTGAGACATGTAAACAACTGCCAGTAAATGAGTAATAATCAAAGGTGATTAAAAGGGAAAGGCAAAATAATATCCATGTCTGGCAGGATGGATATAACAATTAAAATAAGTTGTAACCTTAAACTCATTTCTTTAATGAACAGGTTTTTATGATAACATTACAATAAAGACCCTGTTTTGGTCTAGATACCTGTACATGTTTAATTTAAATGGAAAGTCTCAAATACCACTTTAATATTCCCAAAAAATCATAAACATGTCCTAACCTTAAACTGAATGTAAGTCAATGCAAATGTTAAGAGTTTAAGGTTCAGACTCTGTTCAAGGTTACTTATGTCCAACATCTAAATGTGCTTAAAATCTATTGCACATAATTTAAGATATTATCCAAAATTTTAAAAGAAAAGTAATTATAATTATGCCATTACTGAGAGTTAAAGGTCACCTCAGTGTAATCTTAGGGCGTTTCTGTAACATCAGTTACATGTACTTGCAAAATATAGATCAAATATGTCATGCAATATTTGGTATACTTTGTGGAATCATAGAAAAAGTTGAGCTCAGTAACATTCTTTTACACATGGGAGTTTAAGGTGACATTAAAATAGGGCACACCCTCAGGACTACTAGGTACATCAACATACCAAATTTAAATTATATCTGTCATGCAGATTTTAAATACTCTCCAGAAACTAAAAAAAAATTAATTCAATATCGTCATGTTATCACTAGGAGTTTAAGGTCACCTTAAAATAGACCACACCTTGAAGACCAGTTACACCCACGTACCAAAGTTAATTTGAATCTGTGAAGCCATCTTTAAGCTATTGCCCACAAATTGCAAAAGTAAAATTCAAGACAAATGTGTTATAAGTGGGAGTTTAAGGTCATCTTAAAATAGGGCACATATCAATGACCGGCAACACCAACATGCCAAATTTGAAGTTCATCCTACAAGCAATTTTTGATATATTTTCCAGAAACAAAGTGTGATGACGATACTGGTCCTATAGGTGATCTATCACAACTGAGTGACACCAAACTGTTACAACCTTAAACTTATAAGTTTCTAAAATATCAGCAATTTATTTTAACCTTACAAAAGAAACCTTTTTTCTTTTGTCTAAATAAATGTACATGATGAATATCGATGATAAAATCTCAGCACATCATATATCTTAAAAACACCAAAACAATTGTCCGAACATTAAAATCAATGTTAGTTTAAGGTAAGGAGTTTAAGGTAATCTTTTCCTGAAGGTTCTGTTCAAGGTTTGTTACATCCACAACTGAAACATGCCTAGAATTGCAAAATATTTGAAATAATGTTAAAAAATTACCAAACTTAAAGTGAATATAATTCTGTTATTACTGGGAGCTTAAGGTCACCTTATTGTATGGCACTTACCTATGGCCAGTTACATATACATGCAAAAGTTGAATGAAATTTCTGAAGTGATTTTCAGTATACTCCATGAAGAAAGAAAAAACTTAAACTGGACATAAGTGTTTTTATATGTAGAAGTTTAAGGTCACCTTAAAATAGGGCACACCTTCAAAACTAGTTACAACCATCTGCCAAATTTGAATTGAATCCATCAAGCCATTTTTGAGATACTGTCCAGAAGCGAAAAATTTAAACTCAATAAACTATACAGCACACCCTGAGGAGAAGTTACATCCACATGCCAAATTTGAAATAAATCTGACAAGCCATTTTTGAGATACTGTCAGGAATACAAAGCGTGGTGACGACAGACGACTATGCCGACGACAGACGACGCCACAAAATGAGATGTCAAAGCAATCCCTATATGCCACGCAAAATAAATGCTGGTGACACAATAAACTAGCATACAAAGCAATTTGTGGACTGCAAATGATGTATGTGGAAGCACAGACTCTGTGTCCTTTCCCTTTCAAATGCTTGAGATCTTTGAAGTTTGTTTGTGTCACAACAAATACCGTCACAGTTTGTGAGTTTGCCGCAATTTTAAAATTCTGGAGTTTTGACACTTGAAATAGATCGAGCTTGGACTATGCAATGAGTCAAAACAAAAAAAAACCTGCAAACTTTGTCACACTGAATCCGAGTTTCATTTTATCTGTGCATGTTCTAGTATAAGTGTAACCTACCAGAGTTACTTTTCTAGATTAGAAATTGGTCAGTCGACACTAATTATTGAACAATATATTCATGTTATGTCACACTTTCTTGTTAAAATAGTTCTTAATTTTGTGAATGACTTGTAGGAAGAGAGAAAAAGAAAATTACCTGTCCAGATATATGCTTGTTTGCCAGTTTTTCTTAATGTTTTAATGACCTATAATCTCATATAAAGCTAGGTACTCCGTAAAATATACTTATGTATCTTTCACAGGTTTTGTAGAATCCGGGAGAAAAGCCCTACGGAGAAAAGCCCTATAGGAGAAAAGCCCTACACTTTTTGACACCCGTGGAGAAAAGCCCTACACCATTTTGGCAAACTGTTGAGAAAAGCCCTACACTAATTTCTCAGACTGTGGAGAAAAGCCCTACAACCCTAAAAATTCAGTAGCATAGAAAAAAGGTAACACAGCTATTGAAAAGCCCTACACTAATTCCTGAGACCGTGGAGAAAAGCCCCACAACCTAAAAATTCAGAAGTAGTTACTTAAAAGTGATAGTTTAATAGTAGTGGTCCTACGGATTTAAAATGAAAATATGCCTTTGTAAGAACCTTATTTTGTATCCTTGACAAAAAATAAAACAAAACCAAAAATATCACATGGCTTTCTAGAGAAAATGTTTTTTACTCAGACCATATAGTCTCAAATTTACCCAAAATTAAAAAAATAGTCATTATTTATTACTTTCATATTTTAGGAAATATGCCCTAGGTTGAGTACGAAGTGTCCAAGTACGAAATGACCGTACCCCAAATATTCTGTCTTGCTTGGTGTAGCCTGATATTAACATATAGGTCTATAGCTATGTGTAATATATTTACAATCCACTGTTTTAAGCTTTTCCATGGGTCATGGACCTTTGAACGTTGTGTAAATATGTAGCTTATCCTTTTTAGTTACTTCATCGCAGAAACAAACAAACATTCATTAGTATCAGAAATTTTTAGTTTATACAAATATTTAGACGTTCATACATGTTTTATTGAAATGTTTTTTGTATACTTGGTTGGACGCGAACTTATGTTTACTTTGGCAATTTCACACTTGTGTAAAAATAACAGTGTGCATATATGTGTTTAACCTTATGTCGTAAGGTACGACTAAACTGTCTGTCCCATTGTTCCATTCCAGCCTCAGAGAACATGTAAATCTGTCTCTAACATAGCTGTGCCACTGTCACCCGAGCAACGCCGATTTTAACCATACTGAGTTGTCCTGGTAGATGCCCAGAGTCTATATTGTACATCTGACATTGGCCAAGTATTCTTGGAGCTGTCCTTGAACTAAGCTCAGGATAAACGGAAAAATCTCAACATATTTGGAATCTGCCCCAGTTTTGTAAAATGACACACTACTGCTCTCGATGATCTTGGATCACCTCTGGTGATACAGACTGTTATCACAGCTGACCTTCATTGACTATGGCAATTTTTATATACAACATTATATAACTTTTATGAGGAATATCTTTGAAATATTTGAAAACATTTTCAAAAAAGTTTTTGGTGAATCAAGTAATGCCACCCCACACTATCTACAGGAGAGAGAAGGAGAGGAAGATGACAACAGTGACTGAGGAGGAGACTCCTGATTCAACAATACAGTTAACCTTTAGACATTTAGCCCCTGGCTAGCAGCTATGGTTAACCATGGAAAAATCCAGGGTGAACTGGGCCCTTACTAAAGTAAGACAAATTTCTAAAACATCTCCTTGGTTCAAATTAGCACTTACATCGAGCCACCCCAAATTCAGAACACTTCGATTATAATTTTTATCACAATTTAATAAATTCCAAAATATACCTTTTCAAATAAAAGACTGGTCTAATAGGTTTCAAACTTTTAGCCTGGGTCATATTTTGAAGAAATATGGTAGAATGTAAGAGTTATATTTTCTGTTGACAAAATAGGTTAAACGCTAGAGTCTTACTGTTAATGGTATTGAGGTTGTCAAATGTTTTGCAAATGAGACAAGAAGTAAACAACGCTTGGAAGGTTCAAAGCTTTACTCATTAAGGGTCACTACAGTGCTAATTGGGTAGTTAAATAGTCTTTAGTTTTTGAATCCAACTGTGGTAAAATAAGAACTGACTGAAATATGTTTATGCATGGATAAAAATGAGAAAGATTAAATCAATGTTGAGATGACAAAAATAACCAATGACTGCTCCCCATCATAACTTGCATCAATTGGACACAAAAATCCTTTTTGATGCTTGTTTTAAGTGAAATGACGTCGATTTTATTGAATTTATTTACACACACAAAAAAACCCAACAAATTATCAATATACTCTACCATTATATAATAAAATTGATTAAACCATTAATACGTTTTTCAAAGGGTGACAACAGATCTTCTTGAAATCACCAGCCCAACATCACTCTTTTCTGCCAAGATGAGGCGTCTGTCAACTTATGAAAAGGAGTATTTATCAAAAGAAAATATTCCATGTTTCCTTCCAAGCTACTGTGCATCCTAATATCAATTCTATCAGGGTTCATATTGCCGAGAGTATATTGCTATCTTTTACAATTCCATTTAGTGTACCCCTAGAAATCGCTTAGAGTGATCCAGTAAGCTGATATAATAGATCCTAACCTGTGACGTCATATTTACTGGTTACCAAGCACCTGTTGGCGCCATCTTGGAAGGACAACCGATGCAGCATGGACAGCATGATGTGTTGTAACTTATCAAATTTTAAGGTTGTTGCAAGTCAAACTAATTTTCCTTCAAACATTTGTATTAGTGGCCACGAAATATTTTTTGAGTATCAAATATCTTTGTTTTGAAAGGGTTTTAATAGACAGTTTTATCCAGATAAATTGCCAAGAACTGTAAAAGATTTTACACATTTGGCTACTTTTCATTGAGCTGCTGGAGTTTATAGGTTTATTCAATTCAAACATTGAAAAAGATACAGTAAAACATGCAGTTATGCTACATATGGTTATTACCTGTGATATACTTCATGTCGTTGTACTCCGTGATTTCTAATGAGTGTTAATGACAACAATAAAGTTTCTTATGAAAGTGTTTCAATTCCTAATAATGCTGTCAGCACATTTTTAGTTGTAATGGAATTTGAACTCAGACTAGTTCTGACATTATAAAATACATGATAAAACATCAAATTTGGAGCCATCACAAGAGCTGCAAAGTGATCAATCAAGCCTCACCTAACAGATAACAAACAATCATATTGGCTCCATATGGGTTGTATTTATGGGTGCCTTTGCAAATTCTTGCATTGTTTTCCTAATGCCCCAGTCACTCCAAAGGCATTGTTTCTAGCATTTATAGATGGTAACACACTCGCTTCCCACCTCTGAGGTCGGTGGTTCAAACCCCAGATCCTATGTGGGAAAGATGACAGTTTCTTACTAATGGTCAGCAGTTTACAGTATACAACCTTGACCAACTCCATGTCCTGGTTTCCTCTGCCCATAAAACTATCCATTGTGATATGATGTTTACAATTTTGAAAGCAGTGTTATAACCCAAATAAATATATATATATATAGGTGACAAGACAAACAGCAGGGGAACTTCCTGGCTAAATATCTCTAGCTACAGTTCTGATACAGCAGAGAATCATAATTGGAAAGGATAATGGTCACAGTTTGACACAGAAAAGATACAAGAAAGATACTGTACAACTAAGGTAAGATGACGGTAAACATTTGACCTCCCTGGAGGTACGAAAAGCAGAGGAAAAGCTACACATATAACAGAACACCCGGCAGTTACCCCACAGAACGGCATACTGTGATATGCGGAAATTTGTAAAACTGCAGTGTTCATGGAAAGCAGGTAATGCTACAGTACATAAACTTTACTGACAGAATTCTGGCAGAAATGAGTGAAATGAGGCATTACACAAAATGCCTATAAACATAGACACCACTGGGGAATGATGTGGGGCTATCAAAACACATAGATTGAGAAGTATAAAAGCGTACTCGTTACTACCTGCACTGTGACTTGAGCAGAATGTGGGCCTATCGAGGCTCCAAAATGGAGTAGTATAAAAGTGCTCTCTTTACTACCTACAGTGTGACTGAAGCAGAATGTGGGGCTATCCTAATGGAGAAGTCTAAAAGTCACACTTTTATGCTGTACTCTGATATTCTTGGTTCCAATTCGGGTCCCCCGAATCTTTGTTTTAGAATGTGTATGCAAGGTATTTTTTTTAAATTGCTGTCAGATCCATTACAAAGGTTTTGTACAGATCATAATTATCCACACTCAAACCCAAACTATACATTTTTTTAAAAATTCAGGTGTACTTACCCAGTGACACAGCATATCAAGAGTGGCATCACTTGTATCAGGATCAACTGTGTGTGTCTTCCCATCTCGTCACAAAATCTTCTATCAGAAGGGTATCCAGCTGAGATCTTAAAGTATAAGAAAACAACTTAACATCCTCGGAAGTGTTTTTTTTTTGTTTGTTTGATGTAGTTATACCTATCTCCATAAACCAGTAAACAAATTCAACTGCATCCAAAAGTACTAGGCATCAATTTCTTAAAAATTCTGCATAAATCCTTGTATTCACAGTTATATTGTCGGTTGTTATATGTATATGTAATCATACTGAGACACTGAATTGTTGTCCTTTGTGCTTGGTTTCAGATCACATTGGACACAGGAACACGGGTAAGTAAGAAAGTAAATCGCCCACTTTAAAATAATCCCCTTTTCATGAAATAGTCCATCATTTGTATCAAAGAAAACTAAATCTCGCCTTTAAATACCTCACATTATTCCAGATAAAATAAAGGTGGGCTATATGTAATGTGTGATTAGTTTCTTACATAATTCACTGTGTACGCAAACCAGCAAATAATCCTAGCCGAATATAAACTGCCTTTTAAGGAAACATTTCCTCATTTTTATGTGTCTCTTTTATTACTTTATGGTATCCCAGAAGGGACACTAAAACATAACTCATGCATTTCCAAGGATATACCTAGGACTCCTTTCATTTAGTTTTAGGAATGTGCTACAGGTCTGAAATTTTAGCATGTTACACCTGACCTAAAAGTAGGTGAATAACATATTTCAACAAAATACTCTAAATGCAATAGTTTTAAAGTTACAAGCGATTTACTCAATAGTAAGAACCTCAAAGTAGCTATTTCTCAGCTGTGGAATGAGCTACAGGTCTGCAATGTTACTATGTTACAGCTGATCAAAAAGTAGGTGAATAACATATTCAACAAAATACTCTAAATGTAATGGTTTTAAAGTTATAAGCGATTTACACAACAGTGATAATCTCAAAGTAGCTATTTCTCAGACATAGAATGAGCTACAGGTCTGCAACTTGTTTATGCCATAACTTACCCCAACATAGGTAAATATTGTTTTCAAAGAAAGCCACTTTGTGCAATACTTTCAGAAAAATTTCAGATATTCTCATTTAAAAATTTTTGCTACAAATCGGAAAGTAGCTATTACTCGCTTAGCTAATGCAGCAGAGCTCCAAACTATGTACCATCTTGTAGGTAAAGGTAAAGTACCTGAACAACATATTTAACAGAAACGCTCTAAATGGAATAGTTTCAGAGTTATAAGTCATTTACTCAAAGTAGCTAAAATGGTCATAGCTATGTGAAAATGCTACCGATAATGTCAAAATTCGGTCTGTCTCTATTCTGACACCTGACAATGTTATAGGAAGAAAATAAGAATCTCAGCTTAAAAATTGTGGCCTAGAACGTGCAAACAAACAAACATACAAACCGACTGACCAACATACTTATAATAACCATTAAGCTGAGACATAGCAGGGGTCAGCACCACAGAGTTAAACCAGCAAAGGTCTGCATTGGTGTGGATATGATTATACAAAGAGAGGTTTTGAGCTTCTTTCTGAATGAGTAGAGAGAAGTGGCCGAACATACATTATCAGGTGAATCATTCTAAATCTTTTGGCCATCATATGTAAAGCTGAGGCCAACATTAGTAGACTTAGATACAATTAAAAACAGGAGCATGATTGTTTCTATGTTTTAAATGTTTAAGTCAAGGTAAAGAAACCTAAATGGGTTCAAATATGCTGAAAATATATTTATATAATAGGAGAATTCCCAGAATGGTGCATTTTTAAAACACTTTATCACAAGAGAAGGCAAATCAATACAATAATACATATTTCTTCATTGGAATTTCAGCACCTTAATAATTTAAGACTGTTGCTATTTTTGGAGCTTTAAATTGCAGTGTGACATTTATTTTTTTTTTTATCTTGGATGAATCTATAGAATGTCAAAATGTACGCAACTGTCTAGTCTTATGGTTTCTGTTATACAGGTTTTGTTACTGCAACTGTCTGTGATAATGTGCTGCATATGTGAAATAAGAGGTATTGTACAGAAATAGAAAAAAAGAGAGAAATCTCAGACAAATCTCAGAATTTGGTAAAAAAACTATGAATTGTAACTTGGAGACCTTTTATGATTCAGAACCCAGGTGGTAACCGACCAGTGCCTTTAAAACAGAAACACAGCACGGAAGATGAACAAAAATATAATCATTTCTGTTACGGAAAACTCTTACTTACCTTGTTAAAAATAATATTTTATATATCTCCAATTTTGGATGTGAAAAATGTGCAAATGTGTAGCATATTTCTTCAATGTTGTAGCAGCACAAATTTATTAACTTTTCTTGGCCGCATTCTTAAAACTGAAAATAATACCAAGTCATTACTTGTTCACCACTCATTTATTTAGAACAAAGAGTCCAAATATTGTGTTTATATTTCATCCATAGATAATCCGGATATAATCCCAATGGATTTCTGTGATTAGTATTCAAGTTACTTTTTCATTTCTTATCCCCAATATGGATTTACTTTTTGCCAGCCTATTGTTTGGCTTAATCAATCTGCAAACTCCTCAAACGGCCATAGCATTTTACAAACAACAAATTCTAGTTCTGGAGTAGCCAATCAGGAAAACTGATAAACATAAAAATTGTAAGCTGTATATTGATTGGTTAGGTGGCAATATGGGGTGATCATTTCAAGTAGAACTTGTATTATCGCCCCCTCCCTAAAATCCATTTAAAATGTTATTTATTAATAAATGGTTGTTACTTGTAAATATATTAATATAATGTGCTTATGACAATAAAAATTCAATTAAAAAGAAAACCATGGTGTTCCAATTTATAATGGTGAGCAATACACACTTGCATTTATTTTTACATAAAGGTTAATGTAAAAATCTACAAATAACAATTATTCATTTTCGGTCTGTAATGATGTTAATTTTTGGAAGTCTTTATAAGTTTATAATTTAAATACAAGAGGAAAGTGCAGACCTCGAGTGGGGAAGGAGGGTGCCTAAGAAAACTTTTTTAGATTCCATTTTTTCAATGAATTTTTAATTGCCACAAGCACAAGTTATGGGTTTTTTAAAATGAACAGTACATGTTAGTTCAACGTTTATGTGTAGTTTTGTTAAATATAAATTTGACCGTGAGATTAAATGGGAACCCTAATTTTGTACACAAAGAAATTAACAATGAGCTAACAAACATGTTATTTGTGTACCAGTGACACTGATTGGTTTAACTTTACACGGGTCCTATAATTCCTGTTTGTGTTGATTTATGGAGTATGCTGGATTACCAAATGACACGCTTGAGTAGTGGTGTTCTGTGGCAGATGTTTATTTTCAGGAAGGACCTTATTCTCTACCTTTCTTATTCATCATGAAAAGAATATATAAATATATACAACATGAAAATAATGTGAGTAACATATATATATTCTTTTAAAAAATTATCACGGAAGAAGATAGATGTAAACAATTCCAGAGCTTTATTCCAAGCAAGTCATTTAAACAATAAGCAAAATACCTCCATTATACATCATGAATGAACATTCAAAACACTTGTTTGTTTAAAATCAGCCGTGAAAGTATCCTTTCTGGTGAATATAAATATGTTATTTTTTTAAAATTAGTTTTTGTGATTTCAATTAGCAGCTGTTTCAAATGACAGTATTGGGATATCCTCGATTTTTTCCACTGAGTGAAGGGGAGTTTTAAACCTTGGGTCTCTCTGAGGAACAAGATTTCTAGGACATAGCATGAACTAGGGCAAAAGGAGGGAAATATTTTATTGGCCGAGTTGGATCCCACCATGAATGGGTCTAAAACCAGGATCAGAACTGAGTTTATTTGCATTTTGACGTAACAGTCACAAATAATTCTGGCTAAAAGGATTCCTGCAACTCTAGAAAATTTGTGATAAATCTAACTAATCTAAAATTTCAGCATCAACTACTGACTTTAAAAATATCAATTCTAACTTCTGCCTTATTCGACATGTCAACTTCACCTTCTGACTTAAATGTCAACATCAACGTCTGACTTAAAAGAAGCAATAGTAACTGGCTTAAATAAACAACACAAGTTTGTACTGTTGAAAATAAGGTAAGAAGAACAGTCTGTTGTTGAAATCACAGTTTTATAATACAAGCACTGTAATAGTGTCCAATTTCAACCAGAGGTTGATTACATTAATGGGATATAGTGTGAGCATATCAATGGTTGAACTCACTCTGTAAAGGGATATAGGATGGCATCGTGAACAAACAAATTTTCTGAATAAATTCTTTGCACTACCCCTGAGGGTAAGACTGTTAGGTAATAGGGATGAAGAGTAGATACTCTGGACCAGTCCACCGATTCGAGGATTTTAATGATCAGGATTCGAATAAGAAAGTCAATTGTCCTAGTCCAAATTGTGAAAATATTGGCAGGGTTGAGAGGTGCCACTTTGGTCGTGAACAGGACGTTCATAGCACTATCCCTTCCCCTCTGTCTGCTGTGAATGTGAGACGGAGACCTTTGATGGGAAATACCCTCCAGGAGTTGGGAAACCAAAAGATTGTCCACCTGAATGAACTTTGAAGCCTGATCCGGGATGAAGATAAGGCTGATCTGTGGATCCCAGTGGTGGTACTAGCAAGGTTTCTATCTCGAAAGAGAGGGTAATATAAATCAAAAGCAGGTTCACAGAAATAGAAGTTGGAACCATATCTCTGTCTCTGCACCAATGGAACCTGTACCTCCAGATCGTGTTATAAACCATTTTGGTAGAGGCCTCCCGGAAAGAGAAAAGTAATTCAGTGACCTTGTGGGAAAGGTTCAAAGTCCCAGTGGCCTGTGTAAAATAGGCCATACAGTTAAAATCAGCCTGTGCAGGGAGGGTAGAGGAAGAACGGCGGAATCTGACAGGTTTTCTCAGACTGACTCCATAGGGCTCCTTAGATTTATGCTTTCAAGCCCTAGAGACCTCTGTCTCTGATGGCTTATCTTTCTTCTTATGATGCTATTTTCTACCCTGTTTGGCTCTCTCTCAAGGGCACTTAGCACTGCCAGAGGAAAACATATCTCAGGGCAGATGTCTCTGTAGTCTAGGCCCTAGAATGGCTGGCACTAGAGGAATGGTAAGAAGGTCTTCAAGACCTAGCTTGTGTCCTGACACTCAAATGAGACTATAATGCAGACCAACTAGAACTTTTGATTCACCAACTTTGTTACGATCCATGGGGCAAGCAGGCTGTAGCAATTACTGGTTGCTTTTAAGTTGCAATAGCATAAGACAAAAAGATTTACTTAAATTTATCTAACCATTAAAAGAATGATTACCGTCAACTGAGATGCTCTTATAGTTTGTACAATAAAACAATAGTGCAATAATGAAACCAATCTGACCTGACCATAGTTCTATCCACGTAATTAACAATTAAGCTTGTCCACTCTATTCAGTAATTTGTCCTGAAATCCATTCAGTGTCCACTAACACTCAATGTGACTTAATGTGTAACATTCTATGATCCGTTCAGTGTCGACAACCACAAAATATCTATATGTAGATATTCAGGGTGTGTGTTTAACTATGCTCTTCACTCCAAGATATACACAATATCTAAAATACAGCAAATCAGCTCTCTAGTAGATCCACAAACTATATCCAGTTTACTCCAATGAGTTCACTTCGAAATGTAAATAATACAAGCGATTTATTTGCACTTGACAGAGCATAGCAGTCTGTATAGCACACTAACTTAAAACATTCTGCTGTGTGGCCAGAATGTTAACAATTTATGCATTGGAGATATTGAAGGTTCCAGAAAAATGTATACAATACAATGACCAGGGGCCGATTTCACAAAGGGACTTAGACTTAGCCAAGTTTGTGGCTAAGTCAGGGACTTAAATCTAAGACTTTGGTCTTAGCTAGGTCTGGGACTTAAATGGATTTTACAAAGGGTGACTTAGCTAAGTCCAAGCTTATAACATAACCACAGTGGTTTTCTGTGTCATGTTACCTTTTATATATATTCCAAATATACTAATGGTGACATATATCCTCCATTTGATGCCTTTTATCTGAGTATAAGTGCTGTTTTGAAATGGAAAACCTTGTTACCACATGTAAACTTCCCAAAGACTACTTTAGTGAGGTGTTCTGTATAAGTATACTTTATTTACAACCATTTCAAAGTTTGAAGTGGCGAAAAGTTCATGGCAACCATATTTAAGCCCACTACCTCCCAGACTTAAAGTTAAGTCCACTGACTTAGCAATATCATGGATTTAACTGCTTTTTGAAATCCACTAAGTATAAGACCACAGACTTAATATTCTGTTTACAAAATTAAGACCAAAGTCTTAAATTTAAGTCTAAATCATGGCTTAAGTCTTTTTGTGAAATCGGCCCCAAAAGATTCAGGACAGAATACACCTGACATTTCCATGTTTGCACAGTTGAGGTCAGCTAGACTAATTCTGTAAACTACACAGAAAAGAAATCAATAATTCAATGTCCTAATTCTGCGCTCAGTGCACTGAAATACACACAACATTGTCCTTGTTAGAACACACACTGAGTGCCCTTATACGTAGCAACTTCTACTCAGGGCAGAACGAGAGGAAAATGCAAAGAAACTCAGTTCTGACCCCTGTTTTGTACCCTTTAGTCGTCACATAATCCAACTCAAGCCAATGAAAATCTTCCTTCCAAGATTTTTTCAGATAATGGGATCCAACTCTAACCAATGAAAATGTTTCCCTCCTTTTAGACTAAGTCATGTTCTAGTCTAGAAATTCCATACCTCATGGGAAGACCCAAGTGAAGGCCTTTGAATCACATCAAGTGGATTTAACAATCAGGGAGTTCTTTTAAAAAGCTCTCCTTCATTCGGGCAAAATCGAGGACACCCCATTGCTGTCATCACTACACAAAGCATAAGTTTGGTTAAAATCACAGCGCCAGTCTGTATTTTCCACTTCTTAAGTCAAATACAGTGAATGCCTTGTAATACATATATTATGAACTGTGTCTGTGCTGCAGTATCAGACCGACATATTTAACACAATTACACTTGTAAAATGTCTTACATCTGTTAAGACTGAAAATACAGAATGTTAAATATATGATTTAATTTTCTCTTGGTGGTAATAACATATCCAAATTGAGTGTACAACTGATATAAATATACAATAGATTCACTCCTCTATCTTCTCAACTCATCATACAATATATTAGATTCCAGGAAACCTTAGCAAATATTATTACAGCAACTTTTTACCTGCTAGAATTAAAAATAAACAAAAGACAAAAAAAGTTGGCTAATTGAAATAAAATCCACAATGAACAAAGCAGGTAATCATTGCACGTTTCCATCTACCTGACCAGCGGCATCACTTTGATTTCTTTCCTTATGAGGTCAGATTTAATGTTTCCTTGGGCCAATTCCACAAAGGGACTTCAGTGGCCTAGTTACATTAACACAAGCTAATAGGGTTTATAAATTTTTATTAGATTTTTTCTATGTTATTCATACTACTCTTTGTACATAATCAGACAATAACTTTACACTGCCACCTAGTGTGGCCAATATAGTTCCAATTGTTCCAATTCAACTTTTATAGCGCTTAATCTCTGCCGAAGTGACAGACTCTAAGGCGCAACATCATAAGCATAGTTACAAAAATCATTGTCCTTATCCATAGCTATGGTGGACATCACGGAGAACGCCATATGAGGTGGAATATAGCACAACAATAAAGGTTAACACTACAGTCACTTTATGTTGACCTTATGTACATGAAAATATTTACATTTAAGCAGCACGTAAAAAACGTGCCCTAAACATTACTAAATCACATGTCACTTAAGGTGACAATAACTTGAAAAATGTTAACATTGACATTATGGATATGATATGATACTGACTTAGAATGAAGTTTACGAGTTTTGCAGATAAAAATTTAGGGAGTTAAGGTGAACTTAATCTGAAAAATCTTGTCTAATTGAGATGAAAAGTTAGGGTTTACTTAAGGTGACCCTAATATATGGATTTTATGGATACTAGATAGGGTTCACTTAAGGTGACCCTAATATAATGAATTTTAGCGATGGTGTAACTAGAGTGAAAGAAAAGATTACTGGTATTAATAATTTAGTGGTTAAGGCATAACTTAAGATGGGATCTAAAAAACTGAATTTGAGTTAAGGTAGCCTTAAAAAAGTTTATGAATGTGATAAAGAGTAATTAACAAGAGATCACCAGTGGTATAACAGTGAGAGTTATAGTAGGATTTAATTTAAGATTATCTTAAAGTTAAAACTGATAAAAATTTATTAGTTGTAGGTGAGAGATGAGATGAAGTACTAACATTAGAAAACCCCAAAGCCCAGGTAGACTAGGGTTGGAGTAGTTGTTGGAAGGCTAAGGCCACTTTGTCAGAGGCTTGGTGGTCTTGGGTGATATAGGACCAGACGCACTCCGACGTCCAGGTGCCATGACTCTGAATGTCTTGAATGGGAACACTGGAATTAAAGGCCAGGGTGGCACCTGAACGTCGAAGTGAGTGAAAGGTGATATTTGATTGACTAAGGCGGAGCTTTTTGAGAATTGAAGAAAATGTCCCTGACTTAGCCAAAAACTTTGTTACGTCTAAGTCTCTTTGTGAAATCGGCCCTAGGTGTGTGAAAGTGTATAAACATAATAGAAACATATGTATCTGTATATCAATGTCTATATATTTAGTCAATATATATTTATTGTATTTGTTATGGTACCAAAAATTTGTGTACATCCTAAAACAGAATCACAACTGGCAATAGTAGAATGTAACTTGCTTAGTTGGAGGCAAACACTGCATGCAAACTTGAGCATTTCCTCATTGTATCAGCTTTTCTTACAAAGTGCAAAGAGGACAAACAACTTGAAATCAATTATCTCCCTCAAGACTCAGAGTAAAGAGCAATTTCAAAGGCATTTTTACTTGAAATTCTAATGATTAATGCTCTCATGATGCCAGTTAGTCTCTAGCTCCACTTTCTTGAGGAAGAGTCTTATGAAAGTTATTTGTTAAGTGTGAGCCTCAGTAGAGCTTGTGCTTCTAGGAATCCCTTTTTTCGTGTTTTTTTTTGTCATCCGACTTTCATGAATTGTGGTACAGCATGAGTATTTGTCTGCTCACTGAAGTTAAGTGGCAATGGGCTATGTTAGTACTTGGATGGGTGAGTTCTGGACAAGCTGTGGGATGTGTCTGAGTTGGAATTTTTTTGTGTCACCAGACTTTCGTAAATTCTAGGTCACTACTCATGTCTCTGATGACTTTGCGCTAGGGGACCAAAACATCTTTCAGCCTTGTTGTAATGAATGCCTCGCCTTGTACTACAAATAAATAAACTAATAACATATAACTAGACAATAAAAACTGTAGTTATAGTAATGTATAAGAATTTAAATTCTAAAGAGTTTTGTACATCTTGTACAAGTGAGAAATGCTTGCCAATCTTCCACAGTTAGTCCAACACGTTTAGTGAACACGTTGCCTGAGTTCAATAAACTACATTCATCTCTGGCAAAAACAGAATGGATCAAATATCAAATAAAACTGTGAGATGGGGGTATGGTATTTAATCTTAATGTTTATGTGTATTGATTGAGAGTAATGAACCTTTACAATAGTTTGTTTCTTTGAACTAAAGTCATGGTAACATATCAGATTTGGGTTAAACATTGCTATCAACACAATGTATAGGCCATATAGCGATAGGTTGATATGGGGATGGAGCAATGCATGCACAGTAGTTGATGAAGATTCTGCACTGACAATTATGAGGCACAAGTAAGCAACTGTCAACTTTCCCACTTAAGGTTGGCGGCGGATTGATTTCCATGGCAAGTGACCCAACAAATGAGCCTATGAGTCTAGAGTCAGTTACCTGAGTTGAGGATTGGGGACAAAAATCCAGAAAAAAAACCGCGCAAAAAATATGGGTTTGTTTCACTTCCCTGACAGGAAGTAGTGCATCCTGGCTTGTCTGGATCAAGATCCCAACGTTTTTCTCCATGACTGAACAGGAAACTATCAGAACAAGCCATAAAACCCTTACCAACAAGCCGAATCAGGTCACGACAAACAGTAGTGATAAACTGACAAGACTGGAGCAGTATCCCAATAAACCCCGACTAGACTGATTAATTTCGGGAGTCGAAATCACAAGTTGGGGTCACAGCAACACTATATAAACCCCTTCTGGCTGCGGTCACTCATCATTTACCACTGCAAAAATGCCAGCTCAACATCAGGGAGACTTTCTACAGAAGCTTAGGGCTGTGTTATTTTTTATTGAGCTAAATGTTTGATTTGCATCCTGATTTGCATACAAAAATGGACTTATCTGAACACTGGACCAGCACCTTCCAAACAGTCAGCACCTTTACCACAGGCCCACTACCACCCAAAAGAAGAAAGCCACAAAATCCCTGGGTCATGCCATGGATCCTTTAAAGAGAAGAAAAAAGGATGCTATAGCAACCTTCTGGCAGACTTAGTACAGACTGATATCCCAGGTTACCAGAATTTTGTCAGGATTCCAGCTGTAGTCTTTTACCTCATTGAAGAATGCATACAACACTGAATCAAGAAGGAAGTCACCACTTTTAAGAAGCCCTTACAAGTTGGATTGAAACTGGCAATAACAATGACATGCGCGGCAACAGGAGAAATGTACAAGTCCTTACAGTATCACTGGAAATGGAATGTCCCCCCACACTCTTGGGGCACTAGACAGGAGATATATCACCATGAAGAACCAAAGAGATCTGGCAGTGAATTTTACAATTATAAGGGCTGGTAGTGCTGCTCCTCCTGGTCGATGTAAAATACAGATTCTTCTATGTAGAAGTAGGAATAAGTGGATCTTCATCAGATGCAAAAATATTTAAAAACAAGTTGAAGGAGAAGATAGAGAATGGCACATTGGAGCCTTCGACACCTGGAGCCTAGAGGGAGGGAGGGCAAGATTTAAACTATTTTTGTTGGGTGGCAATCCCTTCACCTTGACGCCATGGCTTGTTAAACCCTACAGCTGAATACAACTCACAATGGAATTGAGAATAGCAAACTACAGAATCTCCAGAGGCAGGAGGGTAGTGAAGAATGTGTTTGGAATCCTGGTATCAGATTCAGGGTCCTACTAGGCACAATGGAGTAAAGGCGAAAGGTTGTAAAAGACATTCTTTTGACGTGTTGTGTTGCTGAGGACACACCAAGATGGATTAGACGGGGCACCCACCATAGAGGATGACATAGCAGCCATAACAAATGAACCAGTAGTATATGTGCCCGATGAAAACTGCAGGAATCCTTCAAGGGAGGCAAAGCATCAGTGAGACCTACTAAAGGAATACTTCAATCACATTGGTGGATTGGCTGGGCAGGAGGACAGCATCTGAGAAGAAGGAAAAACCCCAAGGACAGAAGAAACTGGCATCTATCAGTCCTTTTCTGGACAACCCAGTTATTCCAAGAATTTTTGAACCTAGTGTTATACCAATGTCACACAAATGCCCAACAAATTTCCCAAAAATCTCCCATAAATTCCAACTAATTTCCAAACAACTTCTAAACAAATCACATAATAATGTTTAATAACTTCAACACAAGTATCTTTAAAAGGTCCCAGAGTAAATGTCAAAGTTTGTAAACCTTGTAAACTTGAAACTTAAAAAGTAAAAAAACATTAAATTTTTTCTCACTTTTTTTCTCTTTGAATTTTTAAGAATAATTATAACTCTGAAACTTTGTGAAGTGTCAAAATATTTTCATAACTTTAAAAGTTTCTAAAAGGTCAAAACTCAAATCCAAACATCTAAATCATCTGAAAACTGTCAAAGTGTATCAAAAGTCAAAGTCGTTTTCCATTTTAGAGATTGTTCGAAGTTGAAGCCCACTTAAATTTGATCACAATTGTTGTAAGGTCAAAGTGTTTTTGAAATCTGAGAAATGTCTCAAAGATCAAAATATTTTTTTTTTAAAAATCCCAGTTTCTTAAAATTAAAATGTTTGTGAAAGTTTTTTCAAAGGTAAACATTTTTAAGTTCACATTTAAAATTTCTTTTTAACTTCAAATTTTCACTCACTCATTCACTCATTTTGTTTCTTGTGTTTTGGGATCATGTGTTTGATGTGGGGCTTTGAGATGTATACTGTTTTGGGTTTCTTTAACACATAAATTTATTTTGGGAAGATTCGGGTGTTCCAAAGAAGGACATTTTGCAGCACTGGTCATGAAAAGGACCTTTTGTAGGTAGGTGCAGTAAGTCTACTGCTGCTGATGCTTGGACTTGGATGACTTTGGGGTCTGGGCTGACTGCTTAGGAAGCTCTTGCTGCTGGGTGGTTGGAGAAGTGGCGGCGAGTTGATGTGGGTCATTTAGTGTAAATGGTTGAGGTGTATTCATCTGCCAGTAGTCCATGACTGACCATATATTCCCAAAAAGGCTAGAGAGGCCTGAGATGTTGTGTGAACTTTCTTTGCCTGTGACAGAGCCTACTGACGGTGGGTTTGAATGCCTTGCTTGGGTTGATGGTGAAACATAGCTGTCTTTAGGTAGTGGGTTGTTGGTCATCGACAACTACATATGAAGTCTGCTGCCCTCTGGGCAGTTGCTGTCCTCTTGGCACTACTTGGTTCTGTTGAGCTGGTTGTATTACCTGGCTTGCTGGCATCTGGGTTTTTAGAATAGTCAAGATGTATTCCCTGGCAGAGGCTGCTGATAAAAAGTCTGTGGCACAAAAGTAGAAATAGTACTGGAGCCCCTAGAAGTTGTTGGTTGCTGTGGGTGACGGTTCCTTTCCTCTGCCCTACTGTGTTGACTCAGAGCAGATGCTGGTCACCATACTGTCAGTATCTGTGGACCATCCTGAAATGTCATGGTCCGAGGTTGCAGTGACACTGGCTCCTCTCTGTGGGGACTAAAAGCCTGAAGATTTGCTGAGTCCCTTCCTTCGGATGTAGGTCCTTCTGATGTGGTTGTCGCTGCTTGTGAATTTTTCACAAAGACAATCCTTCCTGGCCTTGTCTTTAAACTTCTCGTGTGTTTTGTTGTAGGTAGGTCTGTAGGTGTGAGTAACGGGGTAGTGTACTAATGGGATACTGTGTGGGGTTGTTCCAATAGTTATTAGTAGTTTTAAAAGGTTATGTGTACTTTACCAATATACGAATGATACCTTTTCTTCACTTTATAAAATGATATGACATATCAGACTCTGGACACACGTTATATAATTCCCAATTATGTGTTCATATATCTCACAATAATGATTCTGCTGCTACCACTGAGCTACATTCCTGCCTCCATGATGTACATTGATGGATAGCTCTCAGTAAGTTGCAATTCAACCCTGATAAAACAAGATGCACTTGAAGAGAGCACAACACTCGACTGGATGTGACCCGGCTGAGTGTTTTGAAGCATTCTAGCCCATCTGGTGTCCTTTAAATTTTCACTGTGTAGGTTAAGGTTTATCACAAATATCCCCAGAAAAATAATGAAAGAAATGACGTAATTAGGATATACTACATCCTTTGACATTGGCAACCACGGTGACCTGTTCCAATATTGCCATTATAAGGGACATCAATAGGGTTTTCTCAATGTTTTCCAGACAAGCAGAGATGTTATTATAACTTTCTTTGGGTAGAAAGTACACAAACCTTTGCATAAAAATATATCATTAAAATATATGCGTTAAAATAGAGTTTTTTTATCGGTGCAAAGTAATAGAGTTGTTTTCTGTAATGGGTTTTCTAGTTTATATGTCATCATTTAGTGAAACAAGTTGATCCGGTTAATAGAAAAATTATAAAATCTGACACTCAATCATAAACCTCCCAGTTTAAATTAACAACACAATGGCCTTTATACCCCATTCACACTGCAGGCGGTATAGCCCACGGTTATAGGCATAAGACAAAATGTCCCAGTCCTTCAACAACCGTCCGAGGTTTGTATGCGAACTTGTACCACAGTGACGAAACGTCCAATATCTGCCATGTTCTATGGAAGTTTAAGATGTTTAAATTTTCCTCCTCATCATGAGGATGCACAGATGATGTGAGCATGCGCAGGTGAATTTCTTGCTACGGTAACTGAAGGGTGTAGTCCATGGTGTATATAAAGTTGTGACTTGGTAGTATTTCAGTGTAATGTAGTGTCATCGGTGAGTGGAGGTATTTGGACGTTGTTGCCACTGTGTCACAACTACACATACGAATCTCAGTTGGTAGTTGAAAGACTGGGACGTTTTGACTCCTATAACCGTGGATGCTGCTGCTTGTAGTGTGGTGTTTACACCAAATCTTGGAAGGTATATATTAAATTATGTTTATTATAGCAAAGCATTTGATTCAAATATGCATTTAATGAATGATTTCTTTGAATGTCTATCACAATATTTTATCAAATTATTAATGCCAAGTAACTATATTGTGATAAAATTTTAAAAACCACACAAATATATACTCTCTGTTTATTCAGATTCCTACAGAGTCCCTATTAGGATATCATGATTTTTATTAGAAAATATATGAATTTGTGATCACGAGAAGGTCTCACGAGCACGCCTTAATATGAGGATTTTGTGAACAGCACTGATCATGTGATGATCACCAGATCATCTCGTGAGCATGACTTAATTATTATGTAGTGATCACTAAATACCACAACCTTAGTGGTGATCACCAATGATCAAAGCTTAGCAAAAAATAAAAATAGGTATATATCAACGGCCTAAGAGGGACTCCGTAGTTTTTTCCTTGTTAAGATATTTAAAATAACACCTTTATTATAATATCATGCCAGTATTTAAAAAATGGACCAACCTTTAAATAAAAGTTTCGTGTGGGAACAGATCCTCCTTAGAGTTGAAGGTAACTAAAAATCATACGGCCCACTGACCCCTTAAAGGCCCAGTTGCACCAATTTAAGTTTTCTTTGAAAAACACATATTTTATACAGGCAGTATTAGGAAATAAGAATCAAGTACACATACAGCTCAATCCTGTAACAGCACAGTGTTATCAGCGTTTTTCCACACAGATTCTGTTTGTTTATCTTCTCATACATAGAAAATGGAGAGGTGAGAGAGCTACGTCACTGAGGTGGATGTGTAGTTGTGGTGCATACACAGACATAGGCTAAAATACCTACACTGATGCTCTTTTGTTTTAGTATTTTGGGGTATTCTGTTTTGTTTTAAATATCAGTGCTATTATATTATATAAACTAAAGGGTTCCTCTTTTGAAATAGTTTAAAGATGTCTTCTGAAGAAAAATATTTTATTAATTTATCATCACAATGAATATGATGAAGAATCAATTGACACACAGTTCACTGATGTTAACTGAATGTTAAATGTTAAAACAGTATATTAGGAATAAAACCCTATCAGTTTGAGCCATGCTATGGGTTTGATTAATAATTTATTTCCCCAAAGTGTCACCACCCATGTCAATGGGGACTTTTTATACATACAACATTCTCGCATTTGAAGAAAAAGAAAGAGGGATTAATATTCTAAATTAAGTTTATACAATGCTGGACAAATTTTTGCATTAGAAATTTACAGCTGAGCAAGTATGATACTGTAGCAAATAATGGTGTAATGGTATACAATAATCATAATTGAAGCATTTGTAAATCACTAAAGTGATGTAGCAAATAACCATCCACTAAGCCACAAGTGTCTGAAAAGGTAGTCACTAAAATCTTTATTAGTGGGCCAAAAAGTTTGTTGAGATAATCCAAAAGTAAACAAAATCAGATCCAAGGTTATGCAAGGTCAAAGAGGTCATGTAAGGTGAAGTTACAGATGCTGGTTGGGGAATAATTTTATTTACATGTTAGTAAGTAAAGTAAGCTTTAAAATATTACTGAGTAAAATATTTAAAAGCCCCCACTGGGGTTAGACAATACCATAGGTAATAGACGTACCGTGGTAAAAAGAAATACCATACTGGTTAAAACATAATTAAGTACACAGTTCATGTCTAGCTATCTGATAACTACAACTTATCACAGTGATGAATGGTCATGGTCAGTCAGTCAAATCAGTAGGGGGAACCCAGGTCAGCTGGGACCAGCCTAATGATGGCGAACCACTGGATTAATCCTGATATTGGGAGAGCCACATCAATCCGAAGAGACCTCCCCTTGGGTGGATCAGGTTCCAAGGGGGTCAAGCTCTACCTCGAAAGCGAAAGCTAGGAATTCCTAGTAAAGATATTTTTTACCCAAATAAAGATGGAGCCACATCAATCCGAAGAGACCTCCCTCCAGGCGGGTTATTCCTGGAGGGGTCAAGCTCAATCTCGAAATCGAAATCTAGGTCTCCCTAGGGTCAAAATTGGTAGGGGGGTGCCTGGGTCAGCCAGGTCCTGCCTAATCATGCTAAATCAACCCGAGCTATGGAGGAGCCACATCAATCCGTAGAGACCTCACCCCGGGTGGGTTATGCCCGAGGGGGTCCAGCTCCACCACAAGCGAGATCTAGGATGTCCTAGGTCAAAATCAGTAGGGGGTTCCCTGGGTCAGCCAGGGCCTGCCTAGTTTCACAGTTATCTTATAGGATCAGGCCTATCATATCTGTGTTGCTTCAAGTGGAGGGTGGTGGGTGAAATTTTCCATGTATTCACAATGGCTACTGATTACAATGTGACCCCTATGCTATGCTACTAGGGCTACAAGGCGGGCTTACTTCTGATTGGTAGATCAAAGGTCAGTGGTTGAGATTGAGGCTACTATGTGGCTACACATACTTTTTAAGGTAGCAAACAACTGATAGGACAGGCCCCTCACTGGGCCATGTCCCGCACAGTTGCTCTGCAAAGCTAGTGAAGGTCATGGGTTCAGATCCAAGGTTATGCAAGGTCAAAGAGGTCATGTAAGGTGAAGTTACAGATGCTGGTTGGGGAATAATTTTATTTACATGTTAGTAAGTAAAGTAAGCTTTAAAATATTACTGAGTAAAATATTTAAAAGCCCCAAGCCCAGCTAGAAGAAGGTAGGGATGATGCGAGCAAATGTGGAAGGGACGATGGAGGGGGCCTGAGATGCATTCTCCAAGTATGTCCATACGGATGAACTTCTCCAGAGACCATGTGCCATTATGTCCTGGAGTTGGACATTATTGTCAAAGGCCAGGGTGGCCCCCGACCGCCTGAATGTGTGGAATCCGTGACCCTTCAATGGAATGTTCATATGGTTTAAAATCTTTTTGAGGGCATCCCTAACATGGGTGTCAATCACCTGTGAGTTGGGCCTGAAGATATTTGCAAACAAGGGTGCTGATGGAGGAAGTGACCTTGATTGGAGAAGGGCTCTAAGAGCTCTAACCGGGCATAGGAAATGATTGTGAATCATAGGTAATTGGATCCAATGATGAGCTTTGTGGTGCTGGAGGGTCTTAGTCCACTTTATCAACAGATGGGCTCCAGGTGGTGCAAATATGAGGTCCTGTCGTAAAAAATGATGGTTGTGATCAAATTTTTGTGAACTGTGTGGAGCTATGTTGGACATCCTTAGGAAGCCAAAAAAGGCTGTGAGAAAGATGGCCCTGAACAATATGGGGTCAGATAGGCTGTCACATGACAGAGAGATGCGATATAAGGTGTGAACATCAAATATGCCCCGAGGGGTAGGGGTGAAGTTTGAGTTGATGTTAATGCTACGGATGTATCTGATGACAGCAGGGTGGGAGACAGCTGAGGTGTCCCAGCTGTAGAACCTAGCCCTAGTTTGAATAGATGCTATGTAGTTTGAAATTACCCGTTGATAAGGAAGCAGATTATGCTTAAACAGAATCTCCTAAACTTGTAGTTGAAATGTTATAGAAAGGTGTAGTAAATAACAATATTTAGATTTTAAGTCAAAGAACAATATAAAACAAAATACATGCATGTAATTAAGTGGCCCGTCAGAGGCATTGTTGCCTATGTTTATTGTATTATATCACTCCTATAAAGTAGATTCTATACATTTTAATGATAGATATCATTTAGTATTTTACTAAATGCTAAGATTTGTTATCACGGAAAATGTGTTTACTGTAGTAAACAAACTGCCACTTTTCTATATCAAGGCAAAGCTTGTGAAATATAACACTTGTAAATGTCAAAAATGTCTGTATAAATCATAACCATAAATCAGTTCAGATAAATAATTAATAAAATAACTGAACACTTGTGAGTTAAAGATTTATATGGTTAAGAAAAATAAAGCATAGGTGCATCCACCTAAATTAATTAAATTAAATATATTTAAGTTAAATCAAAGTGTGTTTTACTGACATGAGCAAATGGGGGAATCTGTTGTCTCTCTTGGCTAAAATGATCTATAATATTTATCTAATCTAATCTAATGTGGACTTTTATAGCGCTTAATCTCCATCACTGATGGACTCTAAGGCGCATCTAACCATAAGCAAAGGCAATTAGCGTTAATCAAGGGACAATTTATCACATATAGCATAAAATATTCCCAATATAATTGGCAATAATATATTTTTTTCACTTTTCCTTTATTTTGAATGTTCAGAAACTAAATTATGAAATGTAGTAGTGAAATTTTCTAGGACAGATAAATAAAACACTATCTAATCTGTTAAACTGCAAACACAGCAAACCCCCCTGCCTACGTCACAGCTAAGAAAAACATGGCTGTGTTTTCTGCACTCAGTGAATCTGGCATTTGTGTAAACAAATGGAGATTGGAGACTAACTGGTAAATTGCTTGCTGTATAACATGTATTTTCTTGCTTGTGAGTTTATATACAATTCAATGGTGGATTGTTAATTTTTCGTGCAACTGGGCCTTTAATGCCCTGCTGTAGAATCTACGTGTAGTTATAGACCAGGGCCCGTATGCACGAAAGGTCTTAGCCAGGACTTAAGGCTTAAAGATGAGACTTTTGTCTCAAGTTTCAAAGTTTTCCATTTCAAAACATCACTTTTCATTGGATAAAATGCATTAAATGAAGGATATATGTCACCAATAGTATAGTTTGAATAGAAAAGAAAGGTCACATGACACAAAAAGACACTGTGGTTATTTGATAATCTTGGACTTAGCTAAGTCATCCTTTGTGAATACGATTTTAAGACAAAACATAGCTGAGACAAAAGTCTTAACTTTAAGACTGGATTTAAGCCTAAGACCTGGCCAAGTCTAAGACCTTTCATGAATATGGGCCCAGATTCTAGCCAATAAAATTGACATATTTGGGACTGATGTATAATGATTAAATAACTCTATACTTGGAAATAATATGTAAAAGATAAAGATACAAGATAAAAATAAATCTAAGAAAAAATATCTCATTTGAGTCTGCAGTTCATTAACACCAGATTAGTCTTTTGTGGATCGCGTGATGTAGTAACGTGATTTGATACTCTTGTGCGGCCTTCCTTCCTTTGTGAAATAAAAAAACATACATTATGCTGCATTAAGCATCTATTTTCATATTTTTCAACCAAAGATATGGTCAGATGCAGGGCCACCATTTTTGTAATTGTATACCTACTATCTTGAAAAACTGACATAATTATCTTGGTTATATCGAGGATGTAAGTTGACGAATCAACTTATGAGCTGCAATTTATCAAGTTAGTATCAACTCAATAAAGTGGGATAGTTCTCTTGATTTATCGGGTTAATAGGTTGACAAATAGAAAAAAAATTACAGTGGCCTTACTGTTCTTCCATATACTCATTTATACTCTGACAAAAGTTCAATATCTCTTAAAGGATATCTATACCAATGTACTTCTGAAAATACACTCCTCTTTTGTTTATCTATGTGCATGATTTATTTCCCTTTTTGTGTGTTTTCCATAATTTTTCACACGATTAATATAATAAGCTAATTAATATATCAACATACTACTATAGTTTATGGATATACATAGATGTGTCATTATGTTGCTTTAAACTAAGTATTTTCATTTTATGACTGAACGAAAATCAATTGGTCATAAACTGACTAAATATGATTTTTGCCCATTGTAACACATACATACTATTCAGCATGGCACTTTGGTATATTTTGAAAAAAGCACGCACCTTTATTTTGGTCTTGAATGTGTCACTTAACACCAATTTCTTTTAACTAAAATTCCCATTGATATAAATGCATGATACAATTAATTGTATGTATTAAAGTCCTCTGTCTTGCAATATTAACTGATACAAACGCTTTATACATTGAAAATAGTTATTGTTGTAGTTTTCAAAGTCTAATTCCTTGCAACACAAACTAGTGAAAAGGGGTTTTCACATTCAAAGATGTTATTATTGTAGTTATTAAAGGCTTGTCCCCATAACCAATGGTAATATTTAATGGTAATATAAAAGTAATGGTAATATAAAGTTTTCTGGCTTTATGTTTAGATAATGGATTGAGCATGTTTATAAATTATTTTGGTACCATGTTTTTAAAACAGGATTCCACTAAGATATCTGAACAGAAGGGTGAGACAGGTGTAATGCCTATAATATAACTTTGATTTGGCAACACATTGAGTTCAATGTTCAAGAGGAAAATCTTATTTTTCTTTAACTTTTTTTTACTTGCTGTAATGTGTAGAAGAACATATAACAAATAAGTGTAAACATATACATAATTGACTGTATAAATTGCATTGGCACAGTTATTAAACTAGGAGACATTCTGTGACATTTAAATTTTTTTTAACAGTGCACGATTATTGAGCATTGACAACAGGCTTTTCAGCACTGTTTAGTACGGAAGCCCATTGGTAATATTAAGGCCCACTGCATATCACAGTGAGGCGAGTTACAGTGAGGGGGAACAAGGGGTATGCACATTTTATCAGAGGTGACTTTGTGAAAGGGGAATTAGTGCTAGACAGGCAGTTACGTTTGGGAAATTCTCTTATTTTCTGTTGCCTCAGAAGCCACTTGTCTATGTATAAAGTAACATATATCCATATTGGGAAATTTGGGGCAGGCTATTTCACGCTCCTGTAACAGAACCACATGCATCAGTTGTCTCTTCTGTGTTTGACAGGATATAAACATCTCGCTCCCAATAAAACAGGCATTGAATTAACTCACCTAGCTGTGGCATCAAAAGGACTGTTCTGTGATAGTTTATCGAGCCTTGTGGGGGAAGATATTGTGTTTGCAAATCAGTAGATTAGATTACTATAGATTGCACATTGCCAGAGTAGGGGTTGTTAGACCACCGGAATGGGCAAGTGAGACAGGGGGGATTTGCCATTTTAAAAACTTTTTGAAATACCTGCCCAGAATAAGATTGCTTCATTCAGTGGTATTTGATCAAATGTTTGTCAACTCACAAAAACTACCTTCATGGCAGAAGTACAACAAAATACATTATATGTTCATCTTTGTTGAGATTTATTTGATATATGATCCTGGTTAATGGAGGTAACGTTATAGGCACTAAACCAAGTCTCTGTACCTCAGTGATTATATCCCATTCATCCTTTCCTGACAAGACATATGAATATACCTGCAATATGGCTGTATATTATTCTGATGCAGCTTGGCATCGTTTTATGAAGTACTGAAAATGCTGCTATTCAATTTTGAGAAAAATCAATCAGGACACAAAAAAACCCGTCAAATAAGGGTACTTAGTCCAATAAGGGACACAGATTTCTGTTGCTTATACCCCATTCACATTACAGGTGGTATCACCTGTGGTAACCTGTGTTTGGTGAAACGTCCCTGGATCACCATCTGACATCCGTAGATGTTCTTGTGAGTCAGTGGCAAACCGTCCATTACCTTGCGCATCCTACAGAAGTTTTAAAATGTTTAAAAGTTCGGTCACTGATTTCGGTACTGTGACCATGTATAGATGATTTCATGCATGTGCATATGAATTTCTTGCTACGGTAACCAAAAATGTGGTCCACGGTGTACATGAGGTTGAGCTTCGGTCGTCTTTCTGTGTAATGCAGTGGCATAAGGTGAGTTAAGGTATTGATCGCTTTGCCACGTGTTCGTCCGACAGCTACCAAAAATGGGTTGAGGTTAATTGGAGGTTGCTTCTTGGTGAACAACATTTATAGTAGTGTCATCCCGCTGTTACTGGCAGTTAAAAAACTCTGTCCAATCAGTGGCCGTCCGCCTGTAGTGTGAACAACTCAGATGAAATGGAACAACCTTTGGGCGGTTCCACCGCCAAGAAAAACTTCTAACTGTGGGATGTACTGCCCATAGTGTGAATGGGGGATAAATGGAATTTTTATTGCTACAGTGTCTGTGCTAGGGCCTGTGTTGGGATACAGTTGATCAGTTAAGGTAACTATGTTGATCTGTGTTTCCATAGTCACACCACAACTTAAAAGAGCAATCTATAGACACATTCTTCTACTTCTAAATACTTTCCTGGTTTGGTTGGTTGGCCCTCTCAGCTGATAATGTCCTGAAAACAATTTGTTTTCCAGACATACATGAACTGGGCATCAACAAACTATGGTAATCAAGTGAAGGAATAACATTTTACCAATACGTTGCCATAGCTCAAAACTAAATAAACAATCTAAAAGCTCTCAATCAATAGACAAACAACAAGATTAAATACCATGCCCTTATCTCACAATTTTATTTGATATTTGATCCACTGTCTTTTTACCAGAGATGAAGGTAGTTTATTGAACTCGGGCAATGTGTCATGGATGACCGAAGGTGCACAAAACAGATCATGTCAGAACTCCGAACTACTTCAGAAAGTTGGCTGATACCTCTTTTTTCCTAAAGATTTTTGCAGTATTGATGTCAATTACTGCATTTTTGATTTACCAAAGCATTTGAAATCATATAACCCCTGTTTGCATAAAAATATGTCCTCTTATTGTGGACTTTATTCTCAAGCTTTCTCAAGTTTCTGATTATCTTAGTAAATCAAGATTCAAGGCTTCAAAGTTTAAGTTTGCTAACCACATTGTAAAATGTTTTTCTTCTTTCTCTATCTGCTAACTTATTATGAAAATAAATCGCGAACTGAGTGTTTTCAGTTTCCTTGATATTCTTGCTTTAATTTATAAATGTTTTTTTGCTTTATTATGCAATACAAAACAGCGATTTGAAAAAAAATTCAGGATCAATTATATCGAGAAATATTTCAAACTTTTAAAGGGCGCATCCACTGAACTCATTTGTGATCACCAGATTTATTGCCCCAATTGTAATAGCCACTCTTCTTTATCTAACATAAAAGGACAGGAAAGACGTATCAATTATGGATAAACTATCAGGATAAACTGGGGCAATTACATTTGCTACATGAATGTAATTTTAATGAGACACTTTGCACTTCACTTGCCATAAAGCAACACTTCCCTTTATTTCACGTTACTCTGGATGAATGGAGACCTTCTTTTAACGCTTCTGGTTGAGTATGGTGTAAAAATGGTATATTTTCTATACTTTTATTTATAATCTCAATATTCAATAAAGTTCTATGTACAGAGAAATCAACTAACACAAGTGTAAATTATGACACCTGGTTGGGGTCATTTCAATTATTATATGGATAGACATTTCCCAGTGCTTCTCACTCTCAAAATCTTCTAAAAAATTTCAATGAGGTTAAAGAACAGCTGAAGTAGCTCATGCCTCTGACAATTATGGTGCTAAAATTCACACCCCAACTTTTACCTAGCAGGTTCATAAATGTTGTAAATATCTCAATGTAAACTAGGTGGTGTGCCACACCTCAGCATACAGCTGTTTGTTTATTTTTGTAGATAACACCTGTAAGCAAGCGCAGCCTTCTGCCAAGGCCCAGCAAATGCTTTAAAAAATCTGGACCCAGAACTGATTTCAGATCATTCCAACACTGAACTTGGTTCTGTAGTAAAGTAAGGCCCACATACTGTAAATAGTTTATGTTAATCCGTGTATTATCATTCTGTAATCTGGCTAACATACAGATAGAAGTCAAAGCTTTAATGCTTTAATAACTTCTTTGGTGGAAGTGAATATGCTAAAAGTGAAATTTGGCATTATTTTCGTCCCAGAACGAAAACTTTAAATACCTATTGAAATCAAATTTAATTGATAGATGTAAAACAGTGTACATATCATTGAAATGGCCATTTATTTCAAAACATTTAAATATTTACATTCTTACTGTATAGCATTACTAGCTATGCCAAAATATATTCTCCCTGATTATCTAGTCTTATAATCTTGCTTGAAAAAGTTATGAATATGAAAATTGTACACCACCTATATACTATGGTAAAACTTATAAATAATTTGGTTTGGTAGGATTTTTCAATTGAAGATTACCAAATAAGTCTACTCACATTTTATTATTATCAAATATCAGAACAGTTAACTGAGTGCAAATTTTTCATAGAAAGTCATGACTGATTATGCAAATTACAGGGATTAGAAACTGAATTATATTTGTACCCTGAAAACGAGTTTGTCTCAACCATGCAATTTGATTCCAAATCAGTGGTATTATTAACATAAAATAAAGGAAAATAAGGAGGCTACGTCAGGTGTATGGAGACAATGAACCTTGCTGTTATGGCAAATGCAGAGTACAAAGCCAATGATACTCTACATCAATTGACCCTTTATTAATAATGGGTGGGAAACAAGCCCAACTGTCATTTTTTGGTGGTTAAAGGTCCTTCAGATACAGATGAAACAAAAAATTCGTAATTTTAGAGATGTTTATTATAGCTAGAATATACTTTAATAAAAACAAAAACAAAAAATACATTCAAAAACATGTGAACACAAGGATTTTATCCTGAAAGTTTTTGTCCAAGGGGATTTCATCCTCGAAAAAGTCAGAATTTATTTCTACCAATAAAAAGTTAAAATTACAGACAACGAAAGAAAAGGGTAAACAAACACAGTTTCTATGTTGGTCTCAGATCGAAAGACATGCAAGCAGCTCATTAGAAATGAAAACTGAGATTGTTACAAAGAGACATTCGTTGCAATCTACAATGAAAAAAGAAACAGCATGCTTAAATGTAATGTCAGTGTATGGAAGCCCATTAGTAACAGGAATTTGGAAAAAAAATGTGAGTTTTGTTTCACGTTTCTAAGTTTTTGATATATCGTAATTATGCGATACTATTTCGTTTCCAGTTTCTAAAATTACATTATCTCGTAATTATGAAAAAGAATTTTTGTTTCCCGTCTCTAATTTTTTTAATATATTTAATTATTTTCAGATAGGAGTTTCGTTTTCCATTTCTAAATTTTTGCTATCCCGTGACTTTGTTTCCCATTTCTAGATTTGTTCTATCCTGTTATTTCAAGATAAGAATTTGGGTTCCTGTTTCTAAAATTATGGCATATCATTATAATGAGATAGGGTTTTTGATTCCCTTTTCTTAATTTTGCTCTCTTTGTTTATTTCAAGATAGCAAGTGTGTTAAATGTTTCCTAATTAGTGAGAGTACTGCCTGTACCAAGCAAAAGGAGACTGAAAATTCAAATTCTTTCCTTGTAATGACTGGACAACAAACATTTAAAAATGAGAAATAAACTTGCTATCTTGAAAATAATAATAATAAAATAGCAAAAATTTAGAAATGGGAAACCAAATTCCTATCTCGTAATAATTAGATAGCGAACAATTAGAAACAGGAAACGAATATTCTATTGTGTAGTTTGGAGAGAAGGAATACTTAGGCACTGGAAAAAAACCTATGTAATAATTATGAGATAACATACATTTATATATGGGAAACCAAATTACTATCCTGAAATAACGAGAAAGCAAAATTTTTAGGTATTGGAAACAAACATCTTATCTTATTGTTTCAAAAGAACAAAAAATTAGAAACCTGAAAAAAGCCTATGTACTGAGTAGGAGATAGCAAACATTTAGATATGGGAAACCAGTTTGCTATCCCAAAATAAGAAGATTGCAAAATCTAGAAATTAGAAACTTGAATCCTATCTTGTCATTAAGAGATAGCAAAAATTTAGAAACGGGGAAACAGATTAGACATTATCTTAATTCGTGTTACTAACGGGCTTCCATATTTATCAGCAGTCAGTGTCATTTTGGCATTTGACACGGTCCTTTCTAACCTTATCAATACAACACTGGGACTAATGCTTTATGTCATGCATTTTTGACAAGAAACACTGTCTTATTACCATTGTCAATCTATCTGTTATACAGGTTCACACTTAAAACTCCAGACAGAAAAATAAACAACTCCAAACTGAGATTGTCTCCATTTGAACTGGGCCCATAAAAAGAGGCAGAAAAACGGAGAAATTAGAGAAGTGTGTCCATCATTACTTTTCTAATTTTAAGTTGCAAAATGTTGCAATGGGAAAACTAAATAGAATTTATTAATAACATAGGTCATATGTGGACACTGTAGAGGGTAACGAATTACCTAAAGTAATAGGAAACTCCAAAAACATGATCAATAGTTTTTTCTAGTGCTTTGAAATATCAATTTCTAAAGGTAAGATGAGCTTATACTTAACAGAACAATATGAACTGGGGACAGACTTCAAAGACCCATTTCAAAACCCATCTATTTTAATGACCCACATAGAGCAAGGCTAGAGCAGGTCAGAAAGTATTGTTACTCTACAAAAAATTAAAAAAAAGTTTGATTGAATTTGGGTTTAACATTGTTTTCATCACATTGCATAGGTGGGGCATGCTGTTGGGAGGATAGAGAAAAATCAGTAGATCTACATAATAGCTTGTCAAGATTGTCCACTGAAGACCATTGGGGACATGAAAGAAATTAGTTTGAAATTTTAGGTCAGGCCAGGAGAACCCAGTTTATAAGAGGTGGGAAGCAAGTGTACTACCAAGAAGACCACCAGACATCCAAAAACATAGTAGTTTAAGTAAATACAAATAAACGTCTGATACACTGTATTACTTAAATTTTAGCTGGAAAATGTTCTGACTAATTCTTAAATTTAAAAACAATAACTGGAATTAATATTTCCTGATGACATAAATACAGATATAAATCTTCACTGGGAATAAATGTTCAATATCCAATATCATAAGGTGAAATATCATGTTTTTTTTGAAAATTTCATTCCATTTTCACGACACTACAAGTTTTGGCGAAAGACTAGAGTAGTAAGTTAAATGTAACACAAACTACATAAAACAGCTTCTGAGCAGCCATTACATGAGATCATATGTTGTATGTACTCCAATAAAGCAAGAAATAGTAAAAATAGGTATTAGTTTCATAACCTAAAGTTGTTGTCATAAAAGTTGTGTAAATTGCATCTTCATTGTATGGAAAATTAGGTCTAGCAAAAACTATTGAAGCAATGACAACATAGAAGTACATGTATTGTATATTTATGCTCACTATAATATCTCCTTTACTACACTAATCAAAACACTCTTTGGTCCATCCCAACTATAAAAGTTCAGCCCAAGCTCTCTAGTGATTGACATTCCCCTGACTGAAAGACGGAGTCTCAGGGATGACCTTTTATCAATATCTCTGATATTCTTTAGCCTGCCTCTAGGGATTGACCCTATGACAGAGGACCTCCATTCCAGGTGGTCGTCTAAGCCATTATGTATCTGGACCTAAGCCAGGTCCTCTGTCTGCCTAGGCTAGTGTAGTACCCACTAGGCCACAGTTGCAGTGTATAATATCTATTATAAGAGGGTACGATCTGGTAAGTATGAGATATAGCTAGTAATATCAAGAAATCACATTTGTAATGACAAGAAAACATAATTTTTATGAGATGGTATTATCTTAAACATTTCCAAATGGCATATTATAACTACAAGGTGGTGTTTTAACACAATAGAGAACTAGAGAACTGTCGTGTAAGAACTAGATAAAATAATTTCTATGTTTGTTATATGTAGGCCTTCAAACAAAACACCAATTCCTGTTAACATAAATAAGCCATATCAATGGGGTTATAACGTTATATAAGAAGTGAGTAAGTAAGGCAAACAGAGTTCATTTATGAAAAATATAAGGCAAGTATTTGGCCAAAACACTGACATTATAATGTCAGAACAGTTAATTATAGTACAAAATAATAAGCAAGTTGTTGGACTGTCATAATATAAGATTATCCAGTAAAATGAAGCATGAACTGTACATAATTTGATTCAATGTGATTTATTTGGGGTTCAGCACCGATTTCAACACAATACATGTATATATTTTGATCATATTGGAGTATACTTCCTTAAGTGGTGACTCCATGTGACCGACTTTGGCTCTTGCCAATTTTGAGGTAGGTACCAAAATTTCAGAAATAGTATATGTAGGAAAAAGTAATTGTGAATTGTCAGTTATATTCTTGAGAACATCAAACATGTTTAATATTTTTAGAAACTTGGTGACTTTGCTTCCAGACCCCAGACTCTGGATCATCAGCCCGACTTGTTTTAATGCCATTAAGTCAAATGGTAGGGGTCAGGACTCACTCAAGATAGATCCTATTACATATAAGGCTGATCTTATTATTGTATTGACCATTTGTATAAAAGTTGTATGGGTTGAGGATAATTTGGGCCTGACTTTGACCCAAAAAAGATGAAACAGAGTATCTAAAAGTGTGATGCCTCCTGGTTAGCATGTTTTTCCCGAAATATCAGGCGGGTTAAGGATATGAATCTGTCATATTGTATCTGCAGTTAGTCTAGACATATTGAATTGTAGGTGGGGGGGTCAAAAGTCCTTGTGACTCTAAAGGAAAATTGAGGATCGTCGGGATATATTCCCAGAACAATCAAGTACTTCCAAGCCTGATCGCAAGGATCGGGATAAATTTAAATTTTACTGCCATTTTGGGCACTTTTGGTCCTACCCTGATTCTCCCAGACCTTATAGTCAGGGTCCCTGTCTCAACAGTCCTTGGATATTTGAATATTGAACCAAGCCATTGGAAACAGTAAGCAATTGCCACTTTGCCCACTATAGCCCAGGATTAAAACACAGACCTCACAGACTGATGATAATAATGCTGTTCACTAACACGCATAAAAAAAGACCATTGAATAATCTGCCTTGTCCGTTTGCTCATATCTTCTTGCCCAATACCCAATGGCGTCACTATGACGTCAAAATTCTATAATAAAAAGATCAAGTATCAAACAAAACTGACAGATGTTAGAGGCATTAATTATCCTTTTTATAGTTCCATCTGCTAGAAGAATCAATGATGGTTAAGAACACTTGCTCCTCTTTTGCCAGAACCATGGCAACACATAGCAGGACTATAAAGTTACGTTTCCATGTATGTGGGAGTGGGTAACGATTTCCATCTGCAGCCTGTGGGTCGCGGAAAAAATTGGTCATGGAGCGATTAAAGATAATAGGCTCCAAGCCCCGCAGATGCTATCCGCAGCTCTGACCCTCGGAAATGGAAAAAATTCTTACCATTTTGTATAGGTTTGATTTTTCGGCTACCGAGACCCAAGTATATGGAAACATGGCTTAAATCGGGTTTTTAAAGATTTTACACTGTTTAAGAGTTATGCTACAAATTAATGCTCAATAAGATTGTGCTCAATGAAACATTTCCAATTGTATCGATGGTGTATATATCATACATAAAAAGTCAAGCAGGAACAATAAAATATATATTTCTATTCTGCACTGATACATTAATGGTTTACTTATAATCATTACCCGACAACTTTAAATCCTAGAACCGACAAATAATTAAAGGTGTCACCCTTAATATTATCAGTTAAATGTTCCTAATAACGTATTTACGTGCGTTCTCAGACCTTCAATAAACACCCATATGTATAACAACCACTGAACCATATATAATTATAACTCCACTTATCCAATTCACATATACCTACACAAGGTTGCTTTGGTATGTATGAAATAAAAACCACTTTGTATTAATATGTATTTGGCATTATCAATTTTCACAAAAACAACAAGTTGTTTTTTTATTTATAATCGCTTTCCAATATATAACAATGTGCATATACACTAGAATGACACAAACCATTATGAATAGATATATTTTTCATATATTTCTGTGTTAAAGTTTCTAAGTAGGTATTGAACCTTTTCCAGAAACAGGTCAGGCGTAAGTACTAAATACTGGTTAGCGAATAGTGCCCACTGTGTATAATAAGTTATAGCCAAGCAAATGTTATAGACAAGCAACTGTTAACTTTCAGACTTACATATGGGTAGAGGATTAGAACCCACAACCCCAAAGGTTAGTGTGTTGTCACCACACCACCAAAACCTCTTTAGAAATGGATTAAAATATTGTAGACTAGTTGGTCAAGATTCTGTGATATAAACTACAAGACATCTGCATGCTAATACAAACAGATACAGGCTCAAGACTCAAACTCACGACCTCAGGTGTCGGAGGTGACTGTATTTCCACTACTGAGTCACCGTAAGATTTACGTGTAAAACGTGGACCCAAAAACATACACACTGAAAGATTTAGATAAAAAAAATTATTTAGACATACACAACACAAATGTAATATGCAGGAATCTTACCTGTTGTAATTCAGTAGTTCCGCCTCTGTTGCATGTTAAATGTCAATTATTACTAGGGAGATGTATCTTTGTAATTTATCCTGTAACATTTCCTGTTATTATCTATTTAATATTGAATGTTATATTTTCAAGTCAGATGAAACTACTACACAGTTGATTGTGTTATCCCGGAAGTGGAGATTTTATTGTTTTTATTATTTATACACTTCTTTTACTTCAACGTTACACCCAGAAATATATAAATAATTTTCTACTTAATCTGCAGAACAACAAACAGTTTGCTTGCACCAACTTTTGATTTCCAAATCTTGATGGTTTATCTTTAACTGTTTCGTCTTATCAGAGCTAAAATTCTGTTTGAGGTTAGAGAAAACAAATTCCCATTCAAACTCATCACTTATAATCTTCAATATGTCGTTTTTGAACAAATTGGTCAAGAAAATATGATACTCATATCTAGTTAGCTAATTGAAATTAAGAAAATTAATAAATAGCTCATCATCCAAAGTCTTTAAGAGTCTTCACAATACACACTCAAGATTCTAAATACCAGGGAAATAACTACACACACTTTCAAGTACTGATTTTACAGAAGTCTGTTTGACACACTTTAATTGATGTGCACTATTGAACGGCACCATTTGCTATTGATTGAGTGTCCTTTCAGAGAGAAATGCTAAATCTTCGTCAAAGGTCGTTTTATGTGTTGAAGAAATATTTAGAGATAAACACTTATAAGATAACGTTATTTTAACAAGAGTATGTGTTTTATAGCATAGAAATTAAGTTTCTAGTGAAGTCTGTGGGGTTAAACTGAAACATTTTTTTAATCTTGCAATTTCGTCATAGTTGAGCACAAAATTACTCACAATCACATTGTATACACAATAGTGCAATCTCTTTATTAGGTAAAAAGTCTGTCACTTCATTACAGAATAGAATTTATTGTAATTGCAGATAAAGTTTTTTTTGTATTTTCAACAGAATGCTATCCCGTTATTAACACATTTTTACTTAGTAATCCATTACCACACCAGAATCGAATTATAACAAATGGCTGAGTTGTCCACGAAAATACACTTGAAACTAAGTTAAAACACAGTTTGGGGAAAGATAACGGAGAAAGTGCAATTTTCTTTTCAGGAATCCGTTATTTTTAGCTTTAGCCTTTACACTTTATAAATGGTCAACTGTAATGACCATGATTATAAACGTGAATAGGTCATTCTGGTCTGACAATTTACACACTGGTTGTGGAAAGAAGTAAGAAGTACTAGCTTTACTAACATCCTGTGATGAAATATTTAAGATGGAACATAAAACTTCAACAGAAAACAAGCATTTGAGGTTATAATGTATGATTGAAGGACAATTTCTCACTGTTTGTCATTTAAACATTCCTTCAAGAAACGCATCCACACCGTGTTATTGTTACGTATTTATACTCAGCGAAATATCTCCATATACTACAGGACTCAAAGCGATTATTTAACCAATCCGACTGTACAGGTACAGCCCCAACTCTCAAGTAACTGACATTCCCCTAACTGGAAGATAGAGGCTCAAGGATGACCATTTATCAACGTCCTTGAGGTTCTTTAACCTGCCACTGGAGATAGGACCCAATGACAGAGGACCGCCATTTTAAGTGGTCATCCGAGCCACTATGTTTCTGCCTGTACCTGGGATTGAACCCACGTCCTCTGAGTTCCTAGACAAGTGTGTTACCCGCTAGGCCACAATATCATTTTAAAAAAAATTCTACATTTCTGAAAAGGAAAAGTAAATCCAAACAATGTCATACAGAGTCACAGCGGCAAAACCCTCCATATAAAGTAAAACAGTTAATGAAATAACTTCTCTTTGGTAATGTCTTAGAATTCAATACTTGGACTTATATTGAGATACTGACTTTTTACCACTCTCTGGTTGTAACCTCAAATGCTCTGTTGCCAGCTTTGTGGTCCAGGTGTGGTTGGTAATGTAGTAAGACTGAAACACAGTTTTAGAAAGATATACAGCAAATTATTCTATGGTGCCAAAACAGTACTTTATAATGGCCTTTTTCACAAGTGTATACAATTATTCTTTTTTAAGCAGGGACACTTTTAACATTTAGTGTGATATTTAATAATTAGTAATAACATCAAAATGTGCCAAAAAATTAAAAGTTGAATACCTTACCTTTTCACGACACGGCGCGTTTCCTACATGGTTTCTCAGGATGTTCTTTCACAAGTCGTGTCATGGGATTTCACAAATTCATCATATTAAATTTCATTTAAGTTTTCACTTGGGGAGTACATGTTTTGGTTGCTCCACCATTTCTGATACGAGTATATGACACACATTCTAAATATGTTTAATATCAGGCTTGTTACATTATAAAAATATTTATTTAGCATAATATATCACATCTTGGTCCAGCAGTGCTTGTTCATTTAGTTAAAAGCTTTATTTTTGTGGGGTATTATCACCTACCCAATAACTCCCATAGTCGATTGTTAAGCTTTCCCTATAATTGCATTCCATAATATTCTAGCAATCTTTTCTGTTTCTTAGCCCACTGGTGCTTACTGCATCTGCTGCACAGACAAGTTGGTACCTAGGAAAGGTTAGTGCGCTTAATTTCTGTATTAGTTTAATTTTGTCAAATAGCCATGTCATTGCATTTTATTCTGGTTTTGTGTTTTCATTCCCTGATTTGCCTGGGTAACTATTGCCATTTATACCAACACCCTCTTTGTATCGTGAATTATCATGCTACCAAGTTTCACCCTGTTGTTGACAGTTGCAGTACTGCTGTTGTTACCTTACATGTCCACTGTCGACGAGTCACACATTTAAAATTGTAAATTTATGATGTTTCATCATTCTAAAGGAGATCCTCAGTTAGCAAGTTTGGCGTCCAATCACAGGCTGTCATCTCTGTGTGGGTTTGACTTCCACAAGTATCAGAGCTGAGGGCCCTTCTCAATATCACTCTGGCTGTTGAATGGGATGTAAAAACCTGACTTTGACCTTTGTCCAACATTCTAAATCTCTTCAGTGACATCAACCTATATCCAAGCGCTTTAGCCATTAAAATTAGGGCTTACTTGGTCAGTGCTAGTTTTCTTTTAAAATTAGGAATCAGGCTTAAATACTAATGAGATAGGTATTTATCAGTGCAGTTGCATCATTACTAGTAGGGTTTTTATCAACAGCGTGCTGTCCGTGTGAGGAAATGTAGAAATGTTTTTTAAATATGGTGTCAGCCAAGAAGTTTCATGAGTTACAGTTTTTCACATCACACACTCAGTAGTCACATTATAAATGTATATTGTACCTCTGTCTACCACATTATGGATTTTTACACAATGCTTAAATATCTCACCATGGACGCTGCCATAATTATAGTTAATGTTCCTGTCAGTAACCATCCTTATCATTATAGAATTACATTTTGTGGAATCAGTGCTCCCAACAAAGCTGAACTTTACAATATTCAGAACACTGTACCTTTATTTAACTGTCTGCCAGATAAGATTGCAAACTCCCATTATTCATTTTCGTGTACAGTCTTTGAGTATTGAAGACATACAATCACCTTTAGTAAATTCCTAAGTGTTACTTAATCTATTTGAGAGATTTTGGCACTTTTAAAGGACCTATTGTATTGTATTGGTTATTCTTTCTTGGAAATAGTGTCTTGGGGGTGTTTAAATCAATTTGACATAGCATATTGGTTAAATTAAATCAACTAAGAAAGCCTGAAACAACTAATGGAACAAACAATTGCCCCATTTGGGTTTGCGTTCAGCTGTCATCTTCAATTTGAGGTGACATACAGACTCCAGCTCCAAATAGACTTTTTAACACACTTTGGTGTGAGCTTTAGAAGGTTCACATGTTTCTGCAACGTTTCCAAAGACGGGGAAGGGTGTCTGAGGGCTAGAACGGAGCTATGAGACAGGAGTTTAACAAGCTATTTGTTAAACATTTTTATGTATTTATATATGCATGTATTTATAAATAGTTTTTATATGACATTGTTCTATTTTTTACATTATATCATGAATCCATTAATGATATATGTCATAATTGGATAAAATAAGTTATTATAAGCTTATATGTCTCGACAATCTTCTGTTGTATTGGACATATATTTGAATGAATTTAGACAGCTGGGTGATTAAGAAAAAACCCTGTATGCCAAATGGACACAAATATTTATATGAGATTGAAATACTAAACAAATAAATGCAGACAAAACTCAATAAATACACATTGTGAAAACGTGAATATGTAATCAGGTTTCTTTCTGAAATAAAATGACTCTTTGTGTTAACATTGTAAACAGTCCTCAATTTATAACAGCTCATTATCAACTTTATTTGATGCCTTGTTTGTTTTTTTGTTCATTTTGCATTTTTCCACTATGTTTCAAATTTGTCTGTAGTTTCAAATTTATCCTTTTATTCCCACTGTAACATTTATTACATTACAAAACCACTGTTTCTTTGTTCTGTCTTAGCACTCAGTTTGCCATCTCTTTGGCATCATAGCATGGACATTTAAATTCAACCAATAAGACACCATAAAGGCTCCAGTCTTGGGAGATTTGGATCTGTTTTACAGCTTCTATGATAGCTTTGAAATTGACAAAATTATGATGGCCCAAATCTGAATACAAGTCTCACATTTTGCCACTGTCCTTTAGGTTTAGGTGACTGCTATCTTACTATGCACTGATACTTTCTATCATATAATGTCACAACTTCAAGATTACTAGAGAAATGTGGGCACTTTGACCAACTTCTTCAAACATATGGTGTGTGCCCAGTAGATCTGCTTGTCTGGAGATGTGTGAAAGCCCCATAACTTTTGTCAAAGACTATTGTACTTGTGGATGGTGTTTTCAAGGGTGTCTGCATATTATTTAGGATTGTTCACAAAAGTATGGAACAAATGATGTAATCTTATGAACATCTTAAGTTTAGTGTGCTACAGTCCATTATCTCAGATGCCAGTGAAAGGCCATCTACGTAAAAGCTAAATGTGATTGATGTCAGTATGAATAAAAATGTGGAAATAGCAAAGAATCGTCTGGATATGGGGAGGAAACAACAATAATTGAAAGCAGAAACTGAATATTTTACATTGAAACTTCATAACTTTGTGATTGTTTTTATTACCCTTACAAACATCAGTCAATTTGACATACCATTTTAAATGAAATTATGTCAATGTTTTTAACATAAGACCAACTCATCTATCATATCTTTGTCACAAAAAGATGAATAGTTTCTTTTTTCAAATATGAGATCTGTAAGATAAACAAGGTCATATCCAATAAAAAATCAATGATTTATGGCTGCAATAAAGATATTAATCATTCTTATTTATGTGCATTTAAGGCATTACTTTGACAGGTTTAAAAAGTCCATTGCCTGTCATCTCAGTGATAAACGACCTGTTATTATTTTTATATAATTTAAGCTTCTACAATAATACTGTTCAATACACAGGAACTATGCCAATTGTCAACTGGCCTAATGCCTACTGTCCAAATGTAATAAATATGCTGTATGCCTATTTCATTATCATGAGCCTGCCTCCAGAGCACCACGAGTACGCAGTCTAAAGAGTCATCTTATTGGTCGTATAACTTATCGTTTATGACCCAGCTTAATGGTGCTTAACTTGCCATTAAGGTGTTATGATCAATTGCATACATGCCTTTGCAAAACTGCAGCCATATAATTTTTTCAGTGGAATTCAAACCCACACAAAGGTAAAAGCCTACGATTATCTAAAATTGGAAACCATTTGCACATGCAAATATATGTTTTTATAGATACAAAATAATTCCGGTCGTAAATATCAGAAAACAAATTGTCCATCTTCAGAATTTATGAAAACATTTTTTTTTTCTCTGTTGAAACTTTTTGTCCAAATATTGTAATGTAATTTGCAACTGGTGATAAGCAGTTGACTTCAGGAACGGGACACCTTTTTGAGAATATGTGATATTTTACGTTTTTGAAAAAAAAAATCTTTATTTAAAATTATAGGGAGTCAAAAAAAGTACTGTTATTGAAATAATGTGGACAATTCATCCACAAGGATAAACAGCACAGATCGTATTATTGGAAACATACACTGAAGGTATATTGAAGCTGGTGAGCTTAAAGGTATTCAAGATGACAACAAAATTCAATGGTGACAACAAAATTATCAATATAGCTTACCCATTGCTAAGTTTGATAAATGCTTAGGCTATACAAAGTGTATAAAAGAAAATGGACTTGATACCTAAGGGTCATAATAGATAAAGGATTTATCAATACATTATCAATACCAATGCCCCCTTTGAGTACAGACTGGGCTTCAAACAATGTACAATGTAAAATCTCTTTACCATCCAAGGGTCATTAAGCCCTTTATGTTTTAAGATGCTGGCAGGAACCAAGAAAACAATACAGCCTGGAAATAAAATTAGAGAAATGAAATCTACTCCTTTAAACTTGTGATTGAAAATCAAAACATGCCCTGATTAAATATAAGTTTGGTTTTCTAACTCCTGATAGTTACAATTATACTTTTAAAAACATGATCTCAAACACCTTTAAGATAATCTTTTTGTTTTCATATAGCATTAGAAAATAAATGACAATATAGTATGATGAATAAAAGAAAAAATACAATACAGGAAAAACTTCTTTTCTCTAAATCTGTCTGTGTGAAGGAAATTATACCCTGAACCCAGAATTGACAGAAGTCTCCATGTCTGTGAGTTGTTTTCCACAAAAAACCTATACAGATTAAATTGACGGCATTGGGCAAGAAACACACAATGACTTGATCCATTGTACACAAGTACAGATAAACACTAATCAAATCATTCATGATGTTTAACATCTCTTTTGGATAGCTAAGGTTACATAAGAACAGGCCCTCCATACACTAGTCATATCATTTTTGATGTTTTACATCCTTTTTTGATAGCTAAGGTCATAATAGGACAGCCCCTCCGTACATCTCACATGTTTGCTGTATTCACACCCACTGTCACAGAGGTGAGATCCATGCAATTAAAGGGCAATTATGTAAACCATTTGGCCACTGATTCCCTCACCTAGATTTCTGAGTATCAGACATAGACTTTCATTCAGAGGGACTGTACATGATCAAATCATAATGCCCTAAGGTGAAGTGTCCAGAGTGAATGGTCGTTGTAAGTGATGTAATCTCAGCCATACAAATAACGAAAGATTAATTTTACTTTCTGAAACTAACTCTGTTGTTTGGGTTGAGAAATAAAAAAAGAGAAAATTGGCACAAAAATTATGTAAATGATAAATTAAACTTTCACCAAAACGGGGTTACCCATAAAAAATATGTACAGAACATATCTAAGAGTTTGACATAGTTTTTGACAAATTTAATATATATATATATATATTTGTTTTGTAAATGCAACCTCGAATACTTGGTTTAATAAATTAATGCTATTTCTAGATTTTAACCCGTGGCAAAAACAGAGAAAGACTTTATTGTAAACAAACACACACAGAAATTATTTCAGGAAAAACACGCAATCAATATTATTTAGGTTAATTTCATCTGGAGTAAAGACAAACTAGATAGCACCCGAGTCAGTATTCGAGTGATAAAATTTTCATTTCCAAGCTTCCCTTCCCCCAAGACAATGAAATACAATGTGGTATATATAATTTATTATTATTAATGCATAATATTTATTTTATTATTATTCAACATATCAGGCAGTACTTTAATTTCAAACTCTGTCACCAAACGAATAGACAAACCATATGTAAACACAACTCTACCCCTTAATACTTAAAACCCTAGTTTCCAAATGTTACCCAGGTATATATCGGGGGAGCAAAATTTTTGCTAACCTGAAAGCCAAACATTTAATTTTATTCATTAACCCAAAGAGAAAGGTGACAGAAAGGCCAGTGACATATCAACAATGAAAGTATGGCCAATATGTACGAGAACATTGTGAATATGTATGTATATAAATCATATAATTTCAAACCCTGTCACTCCAATAACAAACGAACATAATGTAAACATAATCCTCCCTAAAAATTTAAGATATTTTACAACCCCATTTTTCCATGTAAGAGACCAGGCAACTGTCGGGTACACAACTAGGGTTGCTAACCAGAAGCAAGTAATAACTGTAAACGTTTTAGCAATTTTTAAACTGCCCAATTAACAGGTGACAGAGAAGCCATTTGCAATACTAGTAATTCACTTCAACTTTAAAAAGCAGAAATGCATGGCTTAGTAATAAATTTTATTGTATTGTATGCTTATGTACAGGAATAGTATACAATATGTAAGAAAAGAGACCGCCAAATGCCAAACTAAAGGTAAAGCTGCTGTTGGAAGGTACGTGAAACCTGCGAAAAAAAGATGGAACAGATTTAATATATCTGCACACTGCATGCTTCATAATTTCCTGCAAAGACACAACATATTGGAAAGTGCAGGTCGTGACAGATTTTCTAAAGCTATGAAATGTCAGATGTGGAGAAAAATTTGACAAGGGAGATACAGACTTCAAATATTTCATAGCTGCACAGTCTGAAGGTGGAACTAACATACCATGTCTATAAACTGAAGATAATGGAGAATTCTTGGAAGCAGGAATCCAAGCAAGCACATTTTGCAAAGCTACCATAGGACACAGTGGAGATGAGTCTAAAGCAGGGATAGCTATACCAGTTAAAATCTCTATGAAACTTATTGCTTAATTGAATGTTAGACCTTGAAGTATTATCTCTTAGCAACTGAAGCATTCTATTTTAAAAAGATCTAATCTAATCTAATGTGGACTTTTATAGCGCTTAATCTCCATCACTGATGGACTCTAAGGCGCATCTAAACATAAGCAAGGCAGTTAGCTTTAATCAAGGGACATAGCCAGGTCGTACCAAGGAGACACAGATGTGACGGGAGAGGCTAGGGTGGGTAGGCTTTTGCAAACAGGTAAGCTTTAAGCTTCTTTCTGAAGGAGGCAACTGATGTTGCACTGCGAACATCTTGAGGGAGGCCATTCCAGATCTTAGGAGCATCAAAGGCAAAACTATGGCCAAAATGTTCGGCTGACTGAAAGACTGATGAATGGAAAGGAGGAACTGTAAGGTATTGACGATCTGGGTGACTATGCCTAGTACTATAGGGACAACTACTAAAAGACAAGAACGGTTCGAAGTAAGAAGGAGAACCACTATGCAAAAGTTTATACACAAGTGTTGCGGTTTTGAAAATACAACGATACTTAACAGGCAACCAGTGGAGTTTCTGTAGAATGGGTGTAACATGAGCATACTTTCTATGATTTGTAACAATACGAGCAAGGGTGTTCTGAATACTTTGCAATTTGTGCTGATTGAAACCGGACAAACCTCTGAACAGAGAGTTACAATAGTCCAGATGACTACTAACCAAGGCATTTGCAGCAAGGACTGCCACTTCAGAAGTGAGATACTTTCTAATTCTACGGAGGTCACGCATCTGAAGGAAGCACGCTTTGCAAGTCCTCTTGATATGCTCAGAGAATGAAAAATCTGCATCAAACCACACACCTAGATTTCTGACAGAATCAACCGGATGAAGAAGGCTACCAAGAATGCTAACAGGAAAGTGAGAGGAAATCTTCTGACGTTGAGCCTTGGAACCAAAGACAATAAACTCAGTTTTTTCAGGGTTGAGCTTCAATTTACTGAGAGACATCCACTCTTGAACATCAAGAAGGCAGGCATTTATCTTGGCGAGAGCCGAAGAAGCATTCTTGTGGGAGAGATGGATGTATAACTGAGTGTCATCCGCATAAAAGTGGAATTTAATATGCGGGTGGAGGCGAATAATTTTACTAAGTGGTGTTGTATAGAGTGAAAACAGTAACGGACCCAGAACAGAACCTTGTGGGACTCCATAGATGAGATTGCTTAATTCAGATAGTGTGGAGCCTATCTTAATGGCCTGACAATGATTTCTTAAGTAGGAAGCAAACCACTTTAGAGCTGTTCCACCAAGACCAAACCAGGATTTAAGGTAACCAAGGAGAATATTATGGTCTATTGTGTCAAATGCGGCTGATAAGTCAAGAAGTACTAGAGCTGTGGGTTCACCGCGTGCCAGAGAGAGATGAACCTCGTTTTTTATAGACAATAAAGCAGTTTCCATGGAATGTCCTGGCTTATATGCTGACTAATGAGGATTGTCCAGTTTGTTGTTATTAATGTGTGACGTTAGCTGCCTGGCAACGACTCGCTCAACCAACTTTGACAGGAAACAAAGACCAGACACTGGGCGATATTTCTTAAGGTCGTCTCTAGGAAGGGAAGCCTTTTTTATGAGGGGGGTGACAACCGCCTTTTTGAAAGAATTTGGGAAGGATCCTTCAATGAGAGAATAATTTACCAACTTGGTAATGGAAGAGAGGAGGATATCAAGACAATCCTTAAGGAGGAATGTTGGTATAGGGTCTAGTGAGCAAGATTTAGTGGGGGATTCACTAATACACTTATAGACCTCGTCTTCAGTGACAGGCATAAAGGCATTGAAAGCAGGAGGCACCGATTCCGGTGCATCATTGAAAGAGCCAGAAGTAGCAAAGGTGTCCCTGATTTTGCTTATTTTATTGGAGAAAAAAGAAGCAAACATGTCCGCGAGGCTTTTGTCTGAGCTATGAGCAGGCAGGACAGTCTCGGAGGTGTGATGCAACACCTTCCTCAATGACTGCCATAGCTTCTTGGAGTCACGACTATTAGCAGTTATGAGATTTGTATAGTATGAACCCTTGTCTTTATTGGCCAGTCGGTTGCACCAGGCAATTTGCCTGTGGAGTCTTGACCTATTCAACTCTGACTTATGTTTTCTCCACCTTCGTTCAAATTGCCATCTAAGAGATCGAGCCATGCGATAGGAATCAGACAACCACTCATCAGACTGCTGTTTAGCCTTGCATGAAATGATAGGAGCATGCTTGTTAAGTACCTGTGTAACACCAGTTATGTACTGATCATAAAGTTCTGCAGCAGTACCTTCAGGGGACCGTACAAACGGTATATTATTAAGGTCATTTCTTAACTGGTCGATATCAATCCTGTGGTACCGTCGATAAGAGACCCATTTGTCGATGCTGGTTGATGGGTGGGAGAAATCCAGTTGGCATCTTATGGCAGCATGGTCAGAAATGAAATCCCCAACACTAACATTGCGGACAAAATCTGAGTCACAAGGAGATATCAAAACATCCAGAGTGTGACCCAGTAAATGAGTCGGGCCACTGACACTTTGAACCAATCCACAACACTGAAGGATGTCGTTAAACCTGGACCTATCACCACACTCAATATCCAGATGGACATTTATATCGCCACAAATGATGAAACTGGAACCAGTCGAAGACAGAAAGCCAGAAAGAGCCAGAAAATCTTCCACAAACTGAGTAGTACAAGAACCAGGAGGACGATACACACAAGCCGCAACAAAGCTATTCTAATCAGACTTAAACGAAAGTATGATAATTTCAAATGATCTGAAAACTGGTGAAGAGACAATACTGGGAGAAAAGGTTTTTCTACACAGAAAACCAACACCACCTCCCCGACCAGTGCACCTTGGTTTAACATCCTTTCCCTTGTCACATTTCACCATTTAGCCAGTTTAACACATTTAGTTATATAAAGGAGGGAATCCAGCAATGATTGTAGCTGTTTTTTTTTTGTAACTTTAGTTTTAAAAGCAATTTTTTACAGATATCCTGAATTTCTTGCAATTTTTGACAAGAGGTATTTTAAGGGTTCAGTTAACCGTATCTATTTCTATCCCCAAACATACGTATCAGCTGGTAGACCCGTATTTATCAGATCATCAATATAATTGTACAAATGAGGGAAATAGAACATATGTTTCATAATATGGCATACAGTGTCCATACAATGCTGAAAAATACAGACCCATGCCTAAAACCGAACAGCTGGGATACAATCGATGAATAACTGTTCATGCTTAAGTCCTAAGAGATCCAGGTCCCCTGGATGAATCCTAATATGCCTAAAGGCATGACTGATGTCAATTTTGTACAGAAGTGCCTCTGTACCTAAAGTTTTAAGACTATTAACAACACTATCCACTGAAGGGTAATTTAATTCAAAGTAGTTGTTTAAGTATTTATCTTTGGCCACACCATCATTCACAGATTGACCTCTTGGAAAACTCAAATCGAGTATGACACGCCTATTAGTGAAATGTTGTTTTTCCCTGGTTAGAAATGGTGAAATGTGACAAGGGAAAGGATGTTTGTCAAAAGGTCCTTAAATAGCTCCATATTCAGTCTCAGTTTTAATGCAATTCTGGAAATTTTAACGCAGAAGCATGGTTGATATATGTAGATTCTAACCTTCTTGAATGATCAAAGTCTAAAGGAAAACCATATTGCAACAGATCCACGAAATATGATTTTCAATAAAAAATCATTTTCATGCAGTTATATTCAATTGGTTGTGAACAGGAATTCTAGCTCCCATAAAATTAGGCATAGCCAAATTTTTAATAATTTTATGACATAGAATTTTTAATAATTTTATGAGCCTCTATAACAGAGGGTACATATAACCTCCTCGCCTGTATATACCATCAAATTATTCAAAGGAAAGAAGACATAATTCCTGTCATTTTGTTGTATACAGTTGACATAATCAAGTCATACTACATTGAATGACATTGTCATCTATTATCAAGTCCAGCGGTATGCATCGTGGAATTTGTGGAAATAGATGATAAGTTTCTTCAGTCATGCTTTTGCCATGGCAGCACCAGTGGAATGGAACAGGCTCCCACTTAATATCAGAACGAACAGACCATTTTGAGGTCCCCAGGTTCTCCCTGGAATCTCCGCAAGTAATAAGACTGAACGGAGTAGATGCATAAGAGAATATTATTGTGCCAGATATTTAATTAGAAGGTTGAGGGTAAACTGAATACCAGTAATGCTTGCAGTTTATGCGCTGTCTTTTGGGTCTATCAAGAAAAAATTAAAAGCAATATCTTGAACAAGCCTGTCTAAGGTACAAAATATTAGTCAACAATTCACAAAGAAATGCTGAACCTATAAAATTATTTTCCTTAATATTTATAATTTCAAAATAAAAACATATTTTTTTATTACCTTCCAATACACCCCAAAGCTCTAAATCCCAAAATAAAAGAGATATTTGACAGTTCAAGAATTTCTTCTGTCTGTACACAGCATATCAAAGAAACTTGATTTGGCTGATCTGAAGGTAATCATAACACGAGGAGGTAACCTTTGAAGTCTATAAAACTAATTTTCATGCTTCAACTTTTAACTTTTCATACTGGTGTTACTCCTCACGGTCCTGTTCTTAGTTTAGGGAACTGGAGTGCAATGAGTACCATCCGCTGGTTGTTCCTCTTACTGTTGTTTTGGAGAAAGTCAGTAAGCAGTGATCCTAATGTGTTTATTCCGTTGTCTGCTCATGGTCTTACGTCATTACCACGCCCCTACAGACTCCACAGCTATGTCCTGAATACACATCTTTTCCCTTGTGTGGCTAAGCGTCAGGGCCTTGCGACCTTATTGTTGCTTTGTGGTGACATCTCCCTTAATCCTGGACCAATCTCGTTTGGGGTGGTAAATTGCCGATCTGTAAGAAACAAGGGACCCTGCATCGATGATACTGTAACAGTACATTCTGTCGACATTCTTGCTGTCACTGAAACACATATTCGCCAGGAGGAAACGGACAGCCTTCTACATTCCATCACCCCGACAGGCTTCAAATTCTGCCACAAACCCCGTATTCATGGCCGTGGTGGTGGTGTCGGATTTTTTATCAACAAAGCTATACAGTTTAGATCTGTGGACACACCTACTTTCAGTTCCTTTGAAAATGTTAGCATTGCAATTGGGTCGGCGGCTCAACAGCTTGTGTTGACTTGTGTTTATCGTCCACCTGGCTCATGCTCTGAAAGTTTCCTGGACCAATTTCTCAATCTTTTAGAATATTTATCCTCTGTTTCTCCCTCTTTCCTAATTTGTGGGGATTTCAATATTCATGTGGATACTTCTTCAAATGATAGTATCAAATTCCAGAACTGTTTAGAATCATGCAATATAACACAAAATGTTCAAACGGCTACCCATCTACATGGTCATATCCTAGACCTTGTTCTTACTCCTACTGATGCCAGTGTCATCTCTAATGTACGAGTTGCTGAATTTATTTCTGATCATGCTCTTGTCCTTGCTCAGCTTGACTCAGTTAATCCTCCTTCACATAAGGCAAAAGTTGTCACTTTCAGGAGGTATCATAAAATTGACATGGACAGTTTCCGTAAGGATTTGGGAAATAGCGCATTCGTAAAATGCCCTGGTGATACAGTCAGTGGTTTGTGTGAACAATACTTAGATGATTTGAGCAAATTGCTCAACAAGCATGCACCATTGGTTACTCGCACTTTTACTAAGCAAGCTACTGGTTGGCTATCTGACACCTACAGGCTGGCAAAAACCATCAGGCGACAGCTGGAACGAATCTGGCGTAAAGATAAATCTGCCTATAATCGAGCTAGACTTCGAAGACAGATTGGCCGCTGCAATTCACTGGTCAACAAAGATAAGGCAAATTACTTCAGAAACCTGGTCAAAGAAAATACCAATGACTCCAAGAAGCTATGGCAGGTCTTGCGTTCCGCACTGCACTCTAGTCCTGAAGCAGTACTCCCTTCTCATGAATCTAAGAAAGGTCTTGCTGACCGGTTTGTCACTTTCTTCAGTGACAAAATAGATAAAATCAGAAACTCATTTTCCTCTAGTGACTCATTCACTCTGCCTCCTCCACCTGATGTACCCAATTTCAGCTGCTTTAAACAAGTTTCTCAAGAGGAAATTAGAAAAATTATCATGAAGTCACCCACTAAATCTTGTTTGTTAGACCCATGGCCTACATTTCTTGTTAAGGAATGTATTGATATTTTACTGCCCTCTATCACCAGGCTTGTTAACTGCTCGTTGTCAGAAGGTGTTGTACCTGATGAATTCAAGAAGGCTATTGTAACCCCATTGATTAAAAAGTCATCACTACCACCCAATGACTTAAAAAACTACAGACCTGTTTCTGGGTTGGGCTTCATATCCAAACTGGTTGAACGTGTTGTTGCTTCTCAGTTGAATGACCATGTTAGTTTGAACGGACTGGAGAATGTCAGGCAATCTGCCTACAAACTAGGTCACTCAACTGAATCTGCATTGCTTTCAATTAAGAATGATGTTCATTTGGCTTTTGCTAAAGGTGAGGCTACTGCTGTCGTTCTCTTGGATCAATCTGCAGCGTTTGATACTATTGATCATGATACGCTACTTAATTCTCTTAGCTCCTGGTTTGGTGTGAGCGGGGTTGTCCTCGATTGGTTTAAGTCTTATCTCTCAGACCGTGTTCAGTGCATTAAGATTGGGTCAATTTTATCTGATGCCAAAAAGTTATTGTATGGTGTGCCTCAAGGCTCTGTCCTGGGGCCAATCCTTTTTTCACTCTATACTACTCCACTGAGTAAAGTCATACAGAATCATCCTGGTATTAGTTTCCAGTTCTACGCTGATGACACACAATTGTATGTACACCTCACACATAAAAATGTTGCCTCGGCCCTTGATAAGCTGTCACACTGCCTTGAAGACGTAAAGAGATGGCTCTCTACAAATAAGCTCAAGCTAAATCCAGATAAGACCGAATTCATTGTGTTTGGCTCAAAGTCTCAGCGCGAAAAACTTAATCAGTCCTTCCCGGTCAACATACTTGGTAATCTCATATCACCAACAGATGCAGTTAGGAACCTTGGTGTCTGGTTTGATTCTGATTTCTCATTCTCTTGCCATGTTAGGAAGGTCTGCAAGGCTTGTTTTGCTCATGTCCGGGATCTTAAGCGACTCCGAGGACATCTGACACATGAAGCTACTCTTATGGCTGCCAATGCTCTGGTCGGAAGTCGACTAGATTACTGTAACTCTCTGTTCAGAGGTCTCTCAGCTCTAGATCTGCGCAAACTTCAATGTGTTCAAAATAGCCTGGCCAGAATTGTTGCCAACACCACCAAGTACTCACACATCACTCCAGTTAGAAAAGCACTACATTGGTTGCCAATTAAGTACCGTTCTATCTTTAAGACTGCCATGTTGGTATATAAGTTCCTACACAGTGGTAACCCCAAATACTTTGAACCCTTCCTCATTCCCAGACATAGTGCATATAACACTCGTCGAAGTCAATCTGATGGCATATTTCTTGAGGTTCCCCACTTTGGTTCAATTTTCAAGTCTCGAAAACATTTTGGACTCAGTTTTGCGTATGACGCACCTATGATTTGGAATGACCTTCCTGATGAGGTCCGCTCTGCAAACTCACTTGCCTCTTTCAGGTCAAAGTTGAAGTCATACCTCTTTGGAAAAGCATACCCACCCTAAATTTCCAATCTCCTTTCTGCTTTCTCCGCGGTGCTGACCCCTGCAATGTCTCTGGTTTTTGAATATTGAACAATGTTTTTGTGTGATGCGCCTTAGAGTCTGTCTTTTGACAGAGATTAAGCGCTATAAAAGTGCTATTAGAATTAGAATTAGAATTAGAATTCAACAATATTTTGACCTCTGTAAGGTCCTAATTGTGACTAGATACACACAATATGTGCCAAAAACAGGTCAATTCCAGCATGTGTTTAATAAGTGACAAACAGCTCTCAACTAGTCAATTAAAGCCCGATTAATGAGAAATTACACTAGCTTCTAGATGTTGATGTGAGAACAGCTCATGCCAAATTTTGTTGATCTCTATGCTGTGCTTTCTGAGAAAATTTTGTAAACAAGTTTTAAAATGTGACCTTAATAAGGTCAATGGTTAAAGCCATACTTGTCAAAAACATTTTCCAATGCCTTTTGATGTTAACTAGCAAAACTCTTTTTAATATGACTTATATTAAGGGGAATATTCAACTTAGAAAATTCTGCGGGGGCGTAGGCTGTCAGACAAACAATTTGTGAAACCAATGTGTCCCCATTTGGAGGGACTCTTGTTTCAAAAACTGGGTAGGTAGGTCCCTCATCAGTGAAACCATGATTGCACATGTTGAATAAGAGAAGATCAAATGAACCAAAAGAAAGAGAAATGTGAAAATAAGAAAGCCAAACACCAGTGCCAAGTCAATGAAACTAAAAATAGAAGGAACTCTAGAAGCCATATATATATTGAAGCCATAGTACAAGAATTTTGTTAAAACTATATAACAACAGTAAACAACTCCTTCCTCACATTCCAATCAATATTCTTGGTAATCAGGTCTCACCAGCACAAAGTGTCAAGAACCTCGGAGTGGTGTTCGATTCCAACTTCACTCTCTCAGACCATGTGTCATAGGTGATAAAGTCTACTAGAGTTCATGCTAGATACCTCTACAGAATTCGTCACCTTCTAGACCTTAAAACATCGGTTCTTTTAGCAAATGCTTTGGTGAGCAGCAAATTGGACTATTGCAATTCCCTATTTGTATCACTCACTGATTTTGAGTTAAGGAGATTGCAGCTGGTCCAAAACTCACTCTGCAGGGTTTGGCACCTGTTCTTCTAAATTTTCTCACACTACCCCTCAACTGAAAAAAATTCCATTGGCTCCCAGTCAGGTACAGAGCACAATTTAAAATAGGCCTCATTACATACAAAATTCTCAACCAAGGTCAACCAGCTTACCTAAGAGAATTAATTTGGCCTTACACTTCTTCCAGAAATACAAGGCGAAGCAACCCCAAACTCAAGTTGCTTCATGCCCCCACTTTCAACCGTAGAGTTCATAAAACAATCAAATACTTTTCTAATTCTTTCAGTCATTATGCCCCAGTTCTTTGGAATTCCTTCCCCTTCCAAATAAGAAGTAGCCCTTTTGGGGTATCATTCAGGAAACACCTCAAAACCTACCTCTTCAAGTCCAGCTTCCCAGCTTAGTATCCTTCCCTCTTGGTCACACACACAACTCCGGACCACTGACCTTGAACACCCCCCAACTCTCCTTACGATAAATTATTTTTGTTAACTAGCGCACTGAGTTCCCATTTGTGGGGAAGATATTGCGCCTGCAAAGCAGTAGATTAGATTATATATTTGTCATTAAGTACAGATCCACATGTAGCACACATGTAATAATTCACACACATGTATGTTATTGTATTTTTATTACACATAAGTAAAACATATAAACACTGAGACAATAGCAAGGTTCAATGAATGGAGCAGCCAGTGTTTATGTGAATGAGCAATGATTTAACTGTAGCAATTTTACTGATGGAATATTTTCTCTATTAGCTGATCAGATTAACTGACACAGCCATGTCCTCGAAGAATGTTTAATGTACTTTACACATTACCACAAATGAGACACACCAGACATTTACATTAATCTTTGAAGATCAATAAAAACGTGTATGACTTTCGTGGTGTGCATTGACCAGTATGCTTTGTGGATGAAGACCAGTTCATAATCCCAGACATTTGAAACCAACCTAAAATCTTTGTTAATAATAAGATATTGTGAAGACTGGAAGTGTGCAGACAACCAAACCAAACCTGCAGTGTGCATGTTTACGCCGTACAATATCTGAAGTAGTTCTCTAACATGCAGTGCATTGTGTTTACAAAATAGAACAGCCAAAATGCAGTGTGGCGAAAGGGTACTTGGAAATAATATATATTATAATATTATTTATTATTGAATGGAACTAGTCTAGAAATAAAGAACTCAAGCTTGTACTTATGTGTCATGTAAAGGACAGAACTACCGGATAATGAATTCACTTTGGCTGGTAGACCAGGCAGCAGGCTCCTGCTGCAGACCTTAAAAAGAGAATAGTATCACCTACAGTAAACCTTCACATTGACTAGTTCTCATGAAGCTTTTTTCAAGTGACCAGTCTACTAAGCACATATGAATTGGAAAACCGTATAATTATTTTAAATAATATAATTTATTTACATCAATTTTGTATGTGTTTACATGTATGTTGTGCTTATAGCATGAAGTAGTGTCAATTAAAAACATTAAACCCAAATAAAAACATTTGGGTTTACTGTTTTAAAGCAAAAACGTATTTATGAGTGATAAAAGATTTCCAACACTTTTTCTGATGCACACTTTTCATTTAACAGAAATTTTATTGAATAATTTATGGGTTAACAATATCCCAAAAAGGGGTAGGATAATAGTAGAGTGTGAATCATATTTGTGGAGAAAAATCATATTATATTTGGGGTTTTCATTACAATTGCTAAGTTAAACAATGAACTCTTACAATAATAATTGTGGCCAATACCACACCCATTCTTGCAGAGTAAAGCGGTCTGGGAACCATAATACGTGACTGGTCTGTTATTCCACCAGAAGTCCTTTATAGCACACATTAAGTACTCATCATCAAGCATTTTTAAGTACAAGGTCTTGGAGGCAAGCACTTTTTTATCTTCAACATTTAAGGAATGTGAACTACCAGCAAGGAATCTGCCCTTCCAGTGTGCATACTCGTGCTTCTGATCGATTCCAAGGTCTGATGTCAGTGCCCTACTGTTGGCCTTGCAGCTCACACCTATAGATCGAAAGACTCTTCGACCCTGTTTCTACAGGAACACGGCAATGCATAAAAGGAATAGGTGTGAAATGGTTTCTTTTGCATGAAACACGGGGAGAAAATGGAACTTATTTTCACTGTCTATTCGCTTTTGATCAACGTTCCCCAATGAGAAATCTTTCCAGGAGGAAACAAACTTTCTCAGAAGCCCTTGTGTCCACGGTCCATTTTTTGTGGCACAATTTTACTCAATACTTTGACTTGCATTATTTCATAACAAATATACTTAAATATGTAATATGTTTTTGAGTGCAATAAGTACAGAATATTTTGGGAAAATCCAGTGCCAAGTCATGTTTGAGAACTAAGTAATGACTAGACCCCACCTTGTGTAAAATATGAGCCAGATTGGTTGTGTAGTTTTTGGGTTATGTAGATGGATAGACAAACAGATATAAAGACCCGATTACAGTACTCTGCCCCCCCCCCCCTTTACAGGTAAGGACAATAACTAAAATGAATGCCTGGAGCCAATTTCTATTTGCTAAAATAAAGCATGCCTGTAATGCTAAACTGACGCTAAATCATATGCAAGTGAGCAGACATAAAGATTTTATTGTATTCTTCAAATTAGGCTAAACTAGAGGGGTGATTAGGAAGTTTATCATTCAAATCAGTTAGCTCATGATGATTACATAGACTTCACTGAGGCTCTGTCCTGACAAGACCCTTGCTGTTTCAACAGACAATGGACAAGACAAACAACTGTTCCTTTAATTGACTTCTGTAGTTGATTTTGTGTAATAATAAAACCAGTAGAAAGCATTAAATCCCACAAAAGTGGTGGGAAATAAGATTCTGGATATGATATCAACTTTTAAGGCGTTGTTGAGTCTAAACTTCACACAGCAACCTCTGGATATGGTCTGCTTTTCCTCATTTTCTTCTGGTGGTGCGTGATCCTGATCGAGGTTGAATACCGAGGGCAAGGAGAAGAAGCCAGTAGGTTTTGTTCCATATGGATCTGGAGGGATGCCATTGGAGTGGAATTCTGTGGATTTACTGTCCTGAAATACAAATTTCCAGTTGTTGTAGTGTTCAGATGATATATGTACATTACAGCAGTTGCCTTTTAATGTTAAAACTGTGTTCTTTGGTATTTTAAATAAATGAAATCCATGATATCGTGTGTATTTTGTTGTAGTGTTCAGATGATATATGTACATTACAGCAGTTGCCTTTTAATGTTAAAACTGTGTCTTTGGTTATTTTAAATAAATGAAATCCATGATATCTTGTGCATTTTGTACCGAAAAGGATTATATTGTATTTATATGTAAGTGTACATATGCCAATAAAATGGAATCGTGAAGTAATCACCTGGGTCATTTTACCTGAAGAAAAATTTTATGCCTTGTTTTATATAATAAACTCAGGCCAGAATCGACAATTTTTGTGTATGGTAATCAGTGCATATCAGATTAATATAATTGTCATGGTCCCCTTTATTCCTGGGAGCTGGATTGCTCAGATTCCTACAAGTAAATGTAAACAGTTTGCCATTCCATTTGTTTAGCAATTTCCTCTTCATTAATGACTAGTAACTGGTAGATGTGAAGGAAAATAGTTCATCCTCAAAGTGGCCTGAGCTATAGATGGAATATTCATTGTTACATTTCTTCCTGTGTGTTATAAAGTGTTGTTATTCATCCATGTCCTTCCTTGAGTATGCAATAGAGAAATGTTGTATTTACTATGGGTTTATTGTCACTTTAAAATATTTGTAAAATGCAAAACAGATGTAGTGGTATGAGAAAATAGTGCATACTTGTTGGTCACAGTTTTATTCTGTAAACTACCATGAATCTACAAGCAAACTGCAACTCCCCACACGATGCTAAGGTCCTGATTCAAACCCACAACCTCAAAGGTTGAAGACAAATTTTATTTTCTTTTACAACAAACTTACTTGCTGCTATTTACCTATTTTCTGTGTGACCATAAAATCCTTTATAAATCTGTATAATCACAGCATCATTACTTCTTTAATATCTGCATTGACCTCAGCTATTCAAAATAGTGTCAAACAAGGTAAAAGGGAAAACAATATACTGTATCGGTTACATTTCACTTGTAGTTGGCACATGACATGTATGCACAAGGATTTTTACTTTACTATCATATTTAAAGATCACAGTGCATGAATTTTTTTTTCATTATGGTACAGATTATGTGTGTAACAACACACCTGCCAAGTCCCATCTTCAAACTCCCACTAGAAAGTACATTAAAAGCCAGTTAAATCTGACAGTTGGAAAAACAAAACAGATCCCTCTCTGAAACTGTGCCACGTCACACAAGGTGATTTCCCACTCTGATTTCTGTGTGTACAATACAAAATAGTGTAAAATGAAGTGAAATCAGTGTTTTATAAACTGGCTTGGAAAGGGTCAGCTTCAGTCAAAAAAAAATTTTTTTTCCTACACTTAGTGCAAACATTCTTCTATCAAATGAACTTGGAATATTGTGTGGTCACACACAAATAATGGTCTTTTGTCAATAATTAACACTACAATTTGACTGCAACTTGTGTTCAAAATTGTGAATAAATGTGTAGCTTTTAGTGTAATAATGCAGCTTCTGATAGTGTGTCAGTTTTTATATAAACTGATAAGCAAGCTTTTCACCCAGTTCTTGTCCACATTTTCTCAAAATGTGATAAAATTTTAAGGCACCCTTGACTATCCAAACTCCTTATTATCAGAACAGAAAGAGTTAGCCCCAAGGTTCAATAGTCAATATTACATTGTATTGGTTATTATGAACCGATCAATATTCATTACTAGTTCTAGTTGACTATTAAGAACTGACAGTGACAATTTATAAATTGGTACAAATGGTTTTAATGTTTTGTAGTTTGTCTAATTAATGTACTTGTCACTATATTAAAAATATATATCTCTCTCTCTATAAAACCAGCTGGTAAAAACACACTAAAAAGACCCAGTGTATTAGGCTCTTTTATATTGGGCTACACTGCTGCCAATATTAAAAGTAAGCAGGCTGAAATGACCAAATGTTTAAGCACACTGGTTCAGTACCAGGATGTAGAGTTTAATACACTGGAGATCTGAACCACATTCCGACATTTTATTGACACACTTTTCATGATATCTACTTTTAATAGCTGTAGGGATAAGATTGCAATGTTCATGTAAATTTGCACCTGAAAGTTAGTACTTTTAAAGTATGAAATTCTTTTTTTCATAAACAATATTTTATTGAAGCAATTAGGCAAAATCAACAAAGATTATAATAAGCCTTCTCGCAGGAAGAACTATTTACAAAAGAATATGAATAGATGATAATAATGATGAAGTTGTGGACATGTGACTAATATAAAACTATGAAAACTGCCTTGATTCCTTTAAAAATTCTTGTACTGCTTCAAAAACTACCTTTTTTGTTCAAAAGTCAAGTTATAATCTCCATATAAAAGAAAATCAGTGGTTATTGTCGGTCAAACGTGTAACTTGTTAAGCATTGACTGCCTATGTTGAGTAGTAGTCTGCATTCTAAAAGAAAATGAGAATTGTTTTCTACTGAAAGGGCACAGTCACAAGTTGAATTTTCTATAACATGTAAATATGTGCAAGATGTTCTTTAAGAGGACTACAGTTTATTCATATTTTTGAGTGTATCAGGTTCCAATATCTATTACCTGTACTAGATAATGTATTAACACGTTTAAAATAATTTTAAAATCTAATGTATTCCATAATTTTATTACAACAGGAAAGAATGAATTTTGATGAAATTCTTGTTTGTCATAGAGAAGAGTTGTGTACTTTGTTGATTATAAAACATTTTAATGTACTTTGGTGGAATTGCATGCAAGAAATAACCAAGTTAAAGACTATACTCAAAAATTTCATTTCAAGTTTTACAACCCAAGCCAAAAGAAAAAAAGTAACACTTTACCAACAATGATTGATACACATTAATAAATGTATGACTGTAACCCAACCTGCTCTTAGAATTACATTATTTATGGTTAATATTTAAAATGTTATCTCTACAGATGCCTCACTCTCAAACACTCTATCATTGACAGTTTTAGATGGAGTCTGATTGAGAGCTTTCATATTTAAGAATAAATGCTAATTATCATATTAAATTATAAAAACTTTTCAAACAAAATTATCCTTACTGAGTTAAAGTTAAACTTCAAAAAAAAAAAAGAAAAAAAAAGTCACTTCCAAATGCAATTAAATCAGCTACATATTCAGTTTCATCCAATTCTTCCCAATACATTTATAACAAAAACCACAGCAAATCTACACTTGTGTTCCTTGTGTTTCGTCACAACTCCTCCACACATGTTTTCAGGGATGTTATTCTATATGTCACTTTGAGAGGCTGCATCTCAGTGGGGGATGCTCTGATTGATGTCTAGTTTTCATTGTTGGGATTGTCTTACTCACTGGCATACACATACAAAATTTTAAAGAAACTTTTTTTTCATGCACTGTGGACTTTAGCAGAGAATGAATTATTTAAAATGTCCTCTAACTTGAGGCTGTGAATATGGTAGGTCAAATACTCACTGTTTGTTTTAAGTCTGCATGTTTTTTTAAGGCTGCCCTCGCCTTATCTCTTCTAGATAACACGTTAACTGCAGAATATTCTATGAGAGCTCCAAACACAAACACAGTACAAGTAAACATCCATACGTCTAGAGCTTTGATATAGGACACCCTGTAAATATAGGATTATTTAAACCAATAGATGAACAGGTGAATATCCACACCTCTAGTTTTGATGTAGGACACCTACAAACACAAATGAATTTCAAACAAGAGATAGAAAGGTGAACATCCACATGCCTACAGCTTTAATATAGGACACCCTACTAATATAGGTTGAAAACAAGAGATAGTCACAGAGGCAGATACAGGATTTCCCGAAAGGGGGGGCGTGGGTTGTCGCGGGTATGGATATTTCATACTTGGACTTTCTGTAGTGGGACATATCACGCGGTGCACGGACAAAATGTCGGTGGACAAAATACTGGGGGGACCAAACGCCAGTCAAAATTGCAAGGGGGGGGGGGGGGGGACAAAATGCTGTCCATTTTATGGGACAGGGAGGGCAAAATGCCTATCTTAACAAAACACTTTATATTTGATACTGATGGTCAAGCAAACTGAAAAAACTTCTAGCAGAAAAAAGCCTCTGTAAAAACCTACAGTAGAAAATACCTCAGTATAAAAGCCCACTAACTAAATGGTACATAGCACACAAGTCCTGCCAAGTAGTGTACATCATGTAACAAAGGTTTTTTCTACTGGGGTTATTTGTTTATACACTAGTTTTCTACTGTTTCTGTAGTTTTATTTTTCTATTGGCTTTTTCTACACTCAATTGTCAGACACTTACAGCAGTTTACATAAAATAAACTTCAAAGGGGTTTCCCCTTCCCATAATAAACAATGGTATAACTGCAGAAAAGATGGAGGGAAACATACTTGAATCTAAATTTATTTGCCACAATGTTTCTTCAACTTTTTATTTTAAAATAACTTATTCTTTCATTGTTTTTCTTTAAAAACATGTAAACCAATTGATTAAATTTGATGAAACATTTTTGGAATTTAACTTTTTTTGCAATTTAATCTTATCATAGCTACTGAAGTAAATTAGAACTGAAATATAGAAGTGCAGTAATAAATTATTAATTGGGGTGAGTGATTCCAGTTTTGTAAAGTGTGTATCTCATGCTTAAACATATACTGGTAAACAAAAGTTTATAAATAAAGTCATCCACAAAAGATGTAATCCTCTGTTTGAGGATGAGACCTAACATAGTACACACACAAAAGAACCTAATCCCCTTTGATACTGGACAGTGACACAGGTATAATGACTGTCACTTTAAACAGGTACTAGTATATTACCCTAGTAAAGACAGATCTTGGGGTGGGGGATTGGAGGGGGGCGTGGACAGTAGCAAAAAGCCCCATGACTAAAGGTTGAAACTCTGAAAGGGGGGGCGTGCGCCCTCCACGCCCCCCCTAGATCTGCCTCTGAGTCAGTTGGGCGTCCATACCTCTGTAGCTTTCAGGACACCCTACAAATACAGAGACGATTAAAACAAGTCATAAACACGTGGCTATCCATATGCCTATATCTTCAATGTGGGACACCTTAAATAGTAGAAAGTGATTGAAAACTAGAGAATATTGGGGTTGGATTCAGTAACAATATCAGCTGAGTTTAGTCTGTCAGGTTTTCTTCACAGCTGAATTGTACCTGTCACCCAAAATCATCTTAATGCTGTTAATTTTACACATCAAATTCTAGTATCCAATAAATTATGGATTTCATTAGTAACATAAAGTAAATCCAACAAAGAATGGTTTAATGATGAAGGCTAACCAAAGTATGAAAAGTATGAAAGCATGAAAGCATTGTAAATGTTTAAATTACATTTCAAAGTTCTTTACTTCTATGCAAATTTGGTTTACGTTATCTAGTTACCTTACCTAATTAACCCCCATGTCACTCTCTATATGTTATCTAGTTACCTTACCTAATTAACCCCTATGTCACTCTCTATATGTTATCTATTTACCTTACCTAATTAACCCCTATGTCACTCTCTATATGTTATCTAGTTACCTTACCTAATTAACTCCTATGTCACTCTCTATATGTTATCTAGTTACCTTACCTAATTAACCCCTATGTCTCTCTCTATATGTTATCTAGTTACCTTACCAAATTAACCCCTATGTCACTCTCTATATGTTATCTAGTTACCTTACCTAATTAACTCCTATGTCACTCTCTATATGTTATCTAGTTACCTTACCTAATTAACCCCTATGTCACTCTATATGTTATCTAGTTACCTTACCAAATTAAGTAAGTAAGTAAGTAAGAAACACTTATATAGTGCCGAATTTGATGTAAACATCCTCTAAGGCGCTGATGTGCAAAAAGGGATAGTCCAGTTCCAGAAAGATGTCCGTTTCCATATTAGCGTCCGGTAGGGGAGATAGGCTATGGTGGAGGATAAGCCAATCTAAAAAGGTATGTTTTCAACTGTTTCCTGAAACCAGAAATGCTTTCTATGGTTCTGATGGCTTGAGGAAGCTTGTTCCACTCTGTGGGAGCCCCTGCTATGAAACTGCGTAGCCCTGAGCGTTTATTTGGTTTAGATGAGGAAATTGATAGGTGATTGCCCCGTGTGAGATCACTCCGCCTAATTAGAGCGGAGAGATATGGAGGTTGGCTCAAATGTATTGCTTTATAAATGAGGAGATTATATTTGAACAGTATACGGTAATGAATGGGGAGCCAGTGTAGTTTGTGCAGGAAGGGTGTAACATGACAGTATTTATTTAGCTTGCACACCGTCCGACATAAGGCATTTTGAACTCTCTGTAGTCTGCTAGTATATGCCTTTTTTATGTTGTAAAGCAGTGAGTTACAGTAATCCAGACGACTGCTTACCAAGGCATTTGCCACCTTTACAGCTGTTTTATGATTTAAGTACCTGCGGACCCTTCGTAGTTCCCGGAGATGGTAGTAATTGTAATGCGACATAGATTAGCCACGTGTCTTTGCATTGAATTTTCAGCATCCAGGATGACACCAAGGTTTTTTACCGATTCAGCTGGTTCCATGGTGTTGCCAAGCAAACTCACTGGGAAAGATGACTTCAGGGAACTTCTAATTTGATCATCACCAATCACTATGAATTCTGTCTTGTCAGGATTTAATTTAAGCTTATTATTTCCCATCCAAGCCTGGACCGCCTCAAGGCAATTTGTTAATTCAGTGATACTGGAATCGAAGTTCCTAGAGTCGAGTTCCAAGTAAATTTCTGTGTCATCTGCATATAAGTGGTGGGTGACATTGAATTTAGATATGACTGAACTGAGAGGGGTTGTGTATAGGGTAAAAAGGAGTGGCCCTAGAACTGAGCCCTGGGGAACCCCGTAAGGGAGTTGAAAAGCATCTGAAAGATGTCCATCTATTTTGATGTGCTGCTTGCGTGAGTTGAGGTATGACTGGACCCACTTAAGCACTACCCCATCAATGCCATACCAGTGCTGAAGGCAGTTGAATAGGATTGAGTGGTCTATTGTATCGAAAGCTGCAGATAAGTCCAAAAGGACTAATCCAACAGCTGCACCCTTGTCCATTGATGTGGCAATGTCATTTTGTATTTTGAACAACACCATTTCAGTTGAGTGAAAAGCTCTATATGCGGACTGATTTTCGTTAGATATACCCTCGTGAGCAATATGCTCATTTATCTGCTTAGCCACAGCTTTCTCTATGAGTTTGGAGATGTAGCTGAGGTTGGACACTGGTCGATAATTCTTGAGAATATTCTTGTCAAGACCAGCTTTTTTCAACAAGGGTGTAACATGTGCAGTCTTAAAACAGGAAGGGAAACTGCCCTCCTGTAGAGAGTAGTTCACAATATTTGTAATAGGAGTCAGGAGCACACTGATACATTCAAGGACCAATGATGTTGGGATGGGATCCAAGTCACATGATTTATTTGGTGTGGACTTTATGATTTTAAGGACTTCTTCCTCTGACATGGTCCGGAAAGAAACAAACTTGTTTTTGTAGGAACCTGAGACAGGGGGATCGGCATCAGTAGACAGTAATCCAGATCTTAATTTAGCAATTTTGTCTGCAAAATACCTGCCAAAAGTGTTGACTAGACTGTTCATGGTGGTATAATCTGGAAGTACCATTTTTGGTGATCTATGGAGGACTTTCTTTATGGAATTCCACAAGGCCTTGGGGTTATCCTCATTTTCCCTAACCATATCACTGTAGTGTTTGGTTTTTGCACATTCCACGAGACGGTTGAAATGGTTCACAGCGGCTCTATACCTACTGCGGTTTATGGCAGAGTTGTCCTTTCGCCACTCCCTTTCGAGTTTGCGCTTACGTCTCTTTGCTGCCAAAATCGCACTGTTGATGAACCCTTTGTTGACATGTTGTGGGGTTTTACATTCATGTACAGCTGCATGCTTGTCAAGTATGTTCCTAAGGGTATGAAAGTACTGGTGTGAAAGTAAGCTAGCTGTTTTGTAAGGAGCCTGGATAAGCTCAGAATTTACAATGTCAGACATAAATTCAGTTTTATTTATCTTGCGAAGTTTCCGGATTTTCAACTGTTTAACCCCTATGTCACTCTCTATATGTTATCTAGTTACCTTACCTAATTAACCTCTATGTCACTCTCTGTAATGGCCATATGACAATGGCTAGCTATAAAGGTGAAAGTGTTGCATCACAGTTGTTCATGATTTTGCTCTGCAAACTATCGATCAAGCGACATTCAATTAAATTGACTGTTGAGACTTGAAACCACAACCACAGAGGAGGAAGTCAAGTAGTATGTGTAACCATAAATTTATCGACCATATTGCAACCTCCAACAAGGAGCATTTAATTGTGTCAGCATTTTTTATATAATTGTCTGCAAAATAGTTCAAAAAGTTATGGATTCTCAGGGAATGTTGACAATGACAAAAAGAAAAGATTATTTGATTTTGGTAGTGATCCATATCACTGCATGCAGTAACTTTTTGAGAATCTTTTATCATTGCAAGATAGAACCATGTTCAGAATATGTGTAAATACCTCCATAATAAAACTTCAGTTTGCTTGACATAAAAATACAAAGCACTCTAAGAATAATGTGTATGATATACGTTTGAATACTATGAACAGAACAGGAAAAAGTGGGGGTGAAAATGAATTGCTTTGTAGAGGTAACATACCATACCCAAGTTAACATTAGAAACGTTTTAATATGGTTTGAACCTTTACAACACGTTTTAAAAACATTTTGAAGTAAAAGTTTACGGTGTATTGATTAAAAACGTTTTATAAACATTCTCTATACAAATGTTTTTGCTGAAAACGTTTATTAAACGTTTATAAAATAACTCAAGATGCTAGGTTTGACTGGAAACGTGTTTTAAACATTTATAAAATAGCTGAAGATATGAAGGTTATGTTAGAAATATTTTCAAACATTCATCATGAAATGTTTTATAAACAGTACCCATAAAATGTTTTTTGAGTAAATGTTTGTTCTGAAAATGTTTTAGAAACGTTTAATAGCAACTTGTTTTCATACCCATTATTTTAAAACATTTTTAAAATGTTTTCTATCAAATATTTTAAAAACATTCCATCAAAAACGTTTCTTAAACTTCTATTTTCATAATGCTTCTTAACCTTCACCTTCAAACTTTGTCAAAAATTGCCCCACAGGTGATCTGTAAAAGTAAGAATTGAATGAGGGCACAATTTCTAAGCCACTATCTTACAATGTTAGACATAAAAATAATATTTTCATTAGTGAGCAACCTTAAAAAGATATTGAATTTGACCTCTGACCCCATTATTTTTCAGACCTTATTATGTTCATTTGTAACATTTTTCTAACTTTTATCATTAAACATTTAATAAGCGGTATACATAAAACATTTCAGAAACATTCTATTATAAATGGTTTTTGTACCCATCATTTCTTAACCTTCACCAAGTGTTTCCTTTCAAACGTTTTAAAAACCAGAAATGTTTACTGGGGATGAACCTTCACCTTTTATTGAACATTTTGTTGTACATACCTTAGAGAGATTAAGTGCCATAAAAGCCTCTTTAGATACTGTATATTGGATCACCTTGCATTTGCTTACTTTGGTAATTGAGAGCTGATTCCTGAGGCCTGAGTGGTGATGGTTAGAACCGTTAGAAGTCCCAGGGATATCCGGGCAGGCACAGCATCCGTATCAATCCAGAAAGACAGCCAAGAGAGGACCACAACCATCATACTGGGCACATAGACCTGGATCAGGTAGTATTCAAACAGCCTCTTCAGGGAGATAGTAAAATAGACACAATTCCAAGAGCCTGAAATAACATAGAAATTGGTGTTAGAATGCAATATATCAGGCGTAATAAAGAATACACATAATTTCAGGGAAAACATGAGCTAGATAGTAAGAGAGTTATTTGTGTGAATTTTCTAGAGCCTGCAATGAATCAAACCAATTTTACAAAAAAAAATACTTGGCCAGGGAGATTGCAAAGTCTAATTTCTACCAGTTGGCCATATGCTATACAATACATATAATTCAAAGAACCTGTAATAATATAAAGTAGAATGATAACATGCAATCCAACTATGAAAAGATTAAATCCACACGGTTTCAAGAGTTTGCATTAATAAAAAGGCTACTGGTAAAATGTAATTCAATTGAGGATGTAGCAATTTAGTAAGAGAGGTGGTAAAACACACACAATTCCAAGTAGGTTCCAAGATTTGCAAGAAATATGAGCCAATCAGAAAGCCAGGTGAATTATATCTAGACAAAAAAAAAATAGCAAACCAACCAAATACCTTCAGATTGCTACTAAGAAGTTTCGACATGGAACTTACAGGGAAACTTCCAAAAATTCAAGGTGACAATAGCACAGATTATAATTTAATATCTTGCTCGTTATCAACGTCACTTTCAACATATTTGGATAAGTTATATCACTTTAGATAATTCTTGTTTGTGGATGATGGGAATGCACAATTTGTTGGTCCGCCATGTATCAGAGAGTAACTACCAACTATCCATTCAGTACACTCCACAAAACAGAGGGTGAAAGAAGAAGTGCACAATACAATTAAACTTTGATATATATCAGAATCACTGATCAAAAAAATAACTGTGTATGCTGCCTGAGCATGTTCTGGCGTTCATTTAAAATGTTGTTTATGTGTCATTTAAAATGTTGTTTATGTGTCACAAAAAGCAGTAAAATATTACCTAAAAGTATTTTCCATTTACGTTATGACAGTAATAACTGGTGCTAGTTTCATATTTCATATTGTAATCAAACTTATATTCAGTGGTTTTAAATCAAAATCTTGTGTATATATTCCACTGAATAAGGATGCAAAGCACTTCACTACTAATCCATACTGTAATTATTCCTTACATTTCCTCAATCAAGCCAAGATTCGACCCTAGAACCCCAAAGATAAGAGCTATGACACACCCAGCAACCTCAGAGCTGTATGTTCTTATTATTGATATTTCTCCATTTTAGTGGCTTAAAATGTTATATACTTAAAAAATCTCTTTTGATGCATTTAAGCCTTTACCTTTTCAAAATTTTACCAACATAATAAATTTCTTAGACTTCTGTATCTATTTTTCAAGCTTGATTTTTATGTACCTCAGCATACGCAACATGTTGCAATTAACCAGATCTAAACTAGTAACCAGTTGATAGCCATTGAGGCCCTGTATAATGCACTGCACTATGGTATGACATCACTCACCAGTTCCATTACCCACAGTGTAGTAGGTAGTGCAGTCACCTGAATCACTTCCTGTCAGGTTGAATTCTGGGAGAGTAAGATTTTCACGGATATCTATGGGTGCAGCACCGGGACGATCACGCCAGTTTAACTTCACATCAGCAGTGGAGTAGCTATCTGAAAGATGGATTGGAGATTAATGTCACCTTCAGTGTATTGTATATATGTAACGTTATGGCTCAAACCAAGTCTTTCCATTTAATTTTCTTTGGAGTCTGAACTCAACTCAAATATGTCAAAGAGAGTGTTTGCACTTGCAATTTCATTCAACAAAACAATAATCACCAATTTAATGTTACCAAAGTAATTGTATAAATAACAACAATACCTAAATATTACGGAAATACAGTTATTGTATCACAAAACAAGAAAGCACATAAACATTTAGGATGGTGGGGGATATCTTTTGGCTTATCTTCTTTATGAACATAAGGTTGTAACAGGTAAAGTCAAGCAATATAATTTGGATGAAGACACACCTTCTATGCCTCTTCTGCATAAACAGAAACTTTTAATGTAACTTTCACATGCTCTGGTCAATCCGTAAAATTTTTTCTGGGTGGTTCACAAAGTGACCAGGAGAATCTTCACTTTATATTAAAGACAGTGTGTGCAAATGAGGCAAAACTAACTACCTAGCTTGGAGGAACCCCCAAGCTGAGAAATGTCTACTATGATATTTTTCAATTCCTCACTTATATCCAAAACATACAGGCAGTATTGCCTATGTTTATGGGCATTTTTATAAAGTCTCATTCCCCAACTGGCAGGTTTCTGTTATTTGACTTCACATACTGTGGCAGTTGAAACCCCTAACCTGCAGTTGGCGGGAGCATTAGCCATCAAACACACACCATAAAGCAACATAAACAGCCAGTGCAGAGTATATAAGAACTTAATCCCACCAGTATCACTGACACAAAAATATAGATCTGTAAGCTGTACATTGGTTGGTTTATAATTTGCATTAAAAAGTAATTTCCAGTCAAACCACCTGCTTGGTAGTTGCCATTTTGGATTAGAAAACAAATTAACAGTTGTCTTTCATTCTCCGACCCCTCCCCCACACCAAGTCAAGAATAACCCAATATGGAATTAAAACATTTTATTTAAAAGTTAAAACTCATAACGAGAGATATACATCACCACTGTTTGTTTAAAGATATATGAGCACATTATGACTAAGAGGGCATTAAAAGTACTTAGATGTACATTCTGACTGCGGAAAATAAATTCCATATTAATGGGTGTAAATTTTCATCGTCACAAGGTTAAAGAGTTAGTTATCAATGATAAAACCTAAAAGGATTCAAAATATGAATGTTTCACAAACCATACATGACTCAAACTCCATGAAACATTTCTGCCTGTCCATGGGGAAGGTTTTCAAGTGCATCATACAAAACAGCTTCGTGGATATCCTGCAAATAGACATGTAAAGATGTTAGTTCCTGTTCTCTCTGTTCCACAGCAATAATATAATAACCGTTTTGAAATAAAGTTTATGTTTATCCATCCCTTTAGTTAGCCCAAACTGTTGTAAAGTTATTCAAATGTTCATAGCAGTTTTGGCATTTATTTGGTATTTAGAGCTATGCTATGTTTTTCTTAATTACTCAGCATGCGTATGTATCAATATGTATCAATTATGTACACGTCACCTTTTACTGCATTTGTATCTGCTATCATTTGGGGATCCAGTGTAAAGAATAACATAGCGATAACAGGCAAGGGAGCAGAGCAGCTTGAGAAATATAGGTCACCAGAGGCAAATCTAGGGGGAGGGTGGGCGTGGGGGCGCACGCCCCCCCCCCCCCCCCCCCATTTAGAGTTTGAAACTTTTGTCATGGGGCATTTATCTCTGGTCACTCCTCCGTCCAATCACCTCTCCCTAGATCTGCCTCTATTGGGGTAATATATTTGTTTAAAGGGTTATACTCATTATTTGCCCCGCTACGAAATGCCACCCTGCACCCTGGTCACCCTGCATTTATGGTTGATTATTGTAGGTGACCTTGATAAAGTCTATGGTAGGCAGAAATTTAAAAAAAAAGTTTCAAATCTCCAGAGGTGTGTACCACAGAATGCAAACTTTACTGACAGAAAATTGGCAGTAAATGGCAGAATGAGGCATTATGCAGAGCCCCTATACACATAGACAACATCATCTGTATTGTGACTGGGTCATAACAATCTCATTTGATTACCAGTCCCATTCATACATGTAAAATTATTGAAAATGCCATACCAAGAAATTGGAAACAAAAACTGAAAGGATGGCCACTTGTAGTATATTGTTAAATGAGCTTTTGATCCTTGTTTCCTTTGTATTGTCTTTGCAAAGTTTTATTTGTTGTAAATATAATGGTGTCTTAGTTGAAGAAATAAATATGTTGTCGAACAAACATTCTTGATGTAAGTCTTGTATACTCTCTGGAGGCATAATTTCGCTACTGAATAGAACTCCCTGAATAGACTTATTCCCACTGAAGAGGACACTTAAAATAACATTTTAAATAGCGTCCTTGTCTGATAACTCGACTGAGAGTGAATACGTAGAAAGATACCCATTATTTGAAATGCAAGATTGTATACCTGTTTATGATTCTTTTTTTCCATTTCATAAAATTGATGCCAAAGTAATGAAATTCTAGGCATTTCAGCATGAATGACCACTCAGCTTTGCCAAAACCTTTTCAAATTCGACTAATAACAAATATCCTGACAATGCCTTGTTCTCAACTTATGTCATGATATCCTTTATAATTGTAACATTCTGACCAATATATCTTCACTTAACGTATTCAACACAGTCAGTATGAGTTAATTTGAGTAGCATTTTCTGCAGTTTGTTAGATAAAGTTTTGGTCAAGATTTGGAAATCAGTGTTTAGTAGACTCACAGGTATCCAGTTTCGTGAAAATCTGAAGGGGCTCCCCTCTTTTCATGTAATATTTATTATTCCTTCTTTTAATCATCAGAGAGGGACCCATTTTTGAATGGATATGAAAAGTTTTCATGCAGTAGCATTTTGATATCCGACCCCCCAAAATTGTAAAAGTTAGTAGTAAAGCCACCATTTGTTTTGTGATTTGGCAATTCCCTGAAAGCCTGATATTGTAGGATATTTATGGCATAAAGTTTTTTTTCTAAACTATTTAGGTGAACACTTTCTGATAGCAATAACTATGTTTAAAAGTTTGTATTGGATATTGTTCCAACCCTGGGTAGTCAGGAAGTATCAACATCCCATTTCCTCAGCATTGCCACTATGGGACTTATTTCCACACAAAGACGATAGCCTGTGATGGTAAACTTGCCAACCACTTGGCCACTGAGGCCCTCTTGCATCAGAAGCCCCTGTTTTGAGTAAATGTGATCAACATTAAAAGACCACTGAACTCGATAGCAAATCGAAATAATAGTTGTATTTTTTATTTTCGGGACAATAAAAGTAATACAAAAATTTCTCAGATTACTTCTTGTTCCTATATGGTTCAATTATGTGTTTTGATAAAGGAGAGGAAATTTTCTGATGCTGAGCCTTTAAACCAAAAACAATAAATTCAATTCATCAGGGTTGTGCTTCAATTTAGTGAGAACCATCCATCGCTGCACAGCCTGAAGGCAGGCATTCAGCTTGGTGAGAGCATCAGAGGTATTCTTATGGGAGAGATGGATCTATAACTGGCTATAATCTGCATAGAAATGGAATTTTATATCTGGATGGAGACTGATGGTTTTGCTTAGGTCAGTTGTATAAAGTGAGAACAACAGTGGGCACAACACAGAACCTTGCTTAATTCAGAAAGTGTCGAACCTATCTTGATAGCTTGACAATGATTACTCATGTAGGAGACAAACCACTTTAGGACAGTTTCTCCAAGACCAAACCAGGATTTAAGATATTCAAGGAGAGTATTATGATCAACAATGTTAAAAGTCGCTGACAAGCAAATAACACAAGAGCTGTAGGTTCACCACATACCAGAAAGAGATGGACTGTGTTTTTATTGACAATTAAACAGTTTTAGTGGAATGACCTGGTTTATAAGCAGACTGATGAAGATTGTTCAGTTGTTACTATTGATGAGTGATGTTAGCTGCTTCGCAACAACTCACTTAACTGACTCAGATTAAAAGTAAAGACCAGATACTGGGCAGTAATTCTTCAGATCATTGCTGGGTAGGGAAGCCTTCTTTACAAGGGGGATGGCAACTGCTTTCTTAAAAGCATCAAGGAAAGGGCCTTCAGTAAGGGAATAATTTATCAACTTCGTAATGGATGGCAGGAGGATATCAAGACAATCCTTAAGAAGGTATGTAGGTATAGGGTCCAATACGCACAATTTAGTGGGACACTCATTGATAATCTTGCAGACCTCGTGTTCACTAACAGGGACAATGGCATTGAAAGCAGGAGGTGTCAGATTAGGTTCATCATTGAAAGAGCCAGAAGTAGAGAATGCATCCCTGATTGTACTTATTTTCTTGGAGAAAAGAGAAAGAAACATGCCTGAGAGGCTTTTATCTGAGCTCCGAGTTGCGGTGCAATGCCTTCCTTAGTGACTCCTATAGCTTGTGAGGGTCATCACTGCAGTGATGAGGTTGGTATAGTAGAAAACCTTGTCTTTATGGACCAGTCAGTTGCACCAGGCAATTTGTTTGCACAGCCTTGATCTGTTCAATTGTGTCTTATGTTTTCTCCACAGCAGTTAAAATTACCAGATTAGAGAGAACGCCATGCAATATGAATCAGCCAACCATTACGCTGACTGCCATCTTACCATATATGAGATGATAGGAGCATGCTTGTTAAGTACATGTACATGGGTTAGACCTTTCACATGCTGATCATATAATTCTGCAGTAGTTCTTTAAGGAGACAATACAAACAGTATGTTGTTGAGTCCACTGTGGAACTGTTCAATACCAATTTTGTGATACTTACAATACGAGACAAATTGTTCAATACTGACTGATGGTCAAGAAAAATCAAGTAAGCATCTTATAACAGCATGGTCAGATATATTTCTCCAACACTAACATTCCAGACAAAATTAGAGTCACAAGGAGATATCAAAATGTCCAGAGTGTGGCCTAGTGTAAGAGTTAGGCCAATTACCAATTGAACCATACTGCAGCATTGAAGGATATCATTTAACCTGGATCTGTCACCAAACTCGACATCCAGATGAACATTTATGACACCACAAATGATGAAATCGGAACCAATTGTTGACAGAAATCACCAAAGCACCAGAAAATCCTCCAAGAACTGAGTCGTACATGAACCAGGTGGATGGTACAGACAAGTAGCAACAAAGTTGTTGTGGTTTGACTTGAAGGATAGAATGATGCTTTTGAATGGTCTAAAATCTGGTGAAGGGACTATATTGGGAGAGAAGCTTTTAATACATGGGAAACCAACACCACCACCCAATCCAGTATTTGGATAAAGTTATAATTGTGAGAGAATAAAGGAGACCATCATTATCAATGGGCCTAATATGAGTCTCAGCCAGAGCCAGGATGTCCAGGTCATTGCATTTTTTTAGGTTGGGCCAGGGTTTAAAGCAACATCGCCACATAACAATAGGAGTAGGAGTAGATTTTTTAGTTTCAATTGTGGAGGAACCTGTTTTGTATTGCCAAGGTAACAATATTTACACTTTAGCAGTGGAATGTATCATCAACATGAACTAGGCTGAATGAACTGTAAAAAGAAAAAGAACTGTAAAAAGAAAAACAAAAGTATGAGACCTAATAAACCACCAGAGCACAGAACACCATAGTTACTGACCTTAGCCAAATTTACATATACCCAGAAATATATTCTTAATATATAAACCTTAAAATAATCACTAAAACCTGTCAGCTGATAGTTGGGGATGTGAATTACATCAACAAAGGGGTTGTGGAAATACTATGATAACAGGGAATGTGGGGGATAATAGGGTATGAAAGAAACATTTGAATATTATGGAGTTATACAGCAAACTAATCCAGAAATTGAAATAATGTAGTGTGAAAAATATATATTTACTAAAATAACGATAATGAAGCATATTGCTTATTGAGTTTTACAATTTATTGTCGGAATGTTGAAAACTCAATACCCGCCACAGCCTCATGCCATATAAATCATTTAACTAACAGAATTAATTTTTTACAGTAATTATCAGTAGTAGTTTAAGCAAATAAATAAATGTTGTTACAAATATACCTTGCATTTTTTGTGAGGAGAATAAATACTAGAAACAAACCTTTGACTGAAGAAAATGTATCCGGTTGGATCTAATGTCAACATAACATTGGGTGTCATAAGTGTGTGTAGATTTCCAGTTTTCAATTCATTCCGAATATAGATATCAGGGGTCCAGATCTGATGTCTCACACTCTCATGAAGAGTGATTTCCTGCTGAAAGTCTGGATTTGATTCAAAGTTCAGTCGTGGATCGGTCCACATCAGTCGCAGGAACAGATCGACAGACAGTTGCTGACATGGATACAAAAGTTTAAATGTACATTTTCACTTTAACAATCCACAAGTAGCACACTCAGTTGTAGATGGCTGTGTGCCTGTCCATGATGGACTGGTGTTGTTTTTTAACAAGAATAGACCACAAATCAAACCATCAATTACAAACTACCTATACCTCATAGTTTCGGAGATACAACCCAGACAAGCATTTTCTAGCAGTCTCTCTGTAATATGAAAACAACAATCGCACTGCTTTTTAAAGGCTGGTGGTAAAAACCAGAGAATGTGGAATAGTGGACAAAGACAAAGGTTTAAATTTAAGGTTTTACATCCAGTTGAACAGCCAGTGTCATATTGGGCCAGGCCCTCAACATTGCCACTTATGGGAATTCAACCCATACAAAGGTGATAGCCTGTGATGTAATACAAACCTTACTAATCAACCACTTGACCAGGGGAGGACCTCCTAGAGCTTATAAAAACAAAGCATGCTCATCAGACTCACTATATGAGATAAGAATTATGTTTCCGGTAATAACATATCATTATGGTTTTTAAGTTAGACAATAATGGTGTGAATTAACCTACTAAAAAGTGATAAACTTATTAATCTGGTTTAAACTTCTTCAAAGGGCTTACACTGTATACTAGTTTGTGGTTTTCAATACAGAGTGACATATTTGTACAGTTAAGCATCTCAATTTAGGTTTCATGTCCTTTTAGACAGCTACTAACTTATCAGGAAAATCCCTCAGTGAACACAAGACGTTGGCGCAAGCTGCACTTAAAACCATGACCAGAAGGTGATGCAAAAAATAACTACCCCAATGGTGCACATTTTTAGGTTTAGCTACAAAATGAGATTTATTGTTTCTATTGTTGCTATTTTGTGTCATTTTGAGTGATAACATTAAAAGTATACTTCACAAAGGCTTTATTACATTTTGTTATTCAGTATTTTATTCAAATAATAAGTAAAATAAATCCCTATTTACCGAAAGAATGCAAGAGAAAACTCAGCTCTGAAACATATTCATTGTAAAGAGCACCAGTAAAAAAACTGATGTTTCTCAACCATTTCCCTAGGGATGTATGGCCGCCCCTTGGGAATCTACAATCTTTTTCAAAAATTGGTCTTATTTCATCAAAGATCAACTACAATGGATGAAGAACACTCTTGCATTGATCGTCACCAACCGTAATAAATACACTATGGCTACCCCAAATCCTTATTGGTTGTCTTTTGATTAAACTGTTTGTTAAAGATGGTTACACTTGTCTGCACATTTCTGAGAAGTGGTCAACCTAGTTACTTTAGTCCATTTCTGCTCCCCTGTAACAGCAAATACAATACAAAAAAAGAAAAATCGGATACAAGGTTCCTGGAGGTTTCTCAGTTTTGTTCATCTTTGCACAAATCAAAGAACCAATTTGGTCATAGTTTTGATTTTGATGCTCCCACTATCTGGAATGAATGATTGGATGATGTTCATTCTACTTCATCTATTGCCTCCTTAAGGAAGAAACGTAAATATATTTGTTTGCCAAGGCATTTCCACTATGTTTTTTTAATTAGCCAGTGTGTCTGGAAATGACGATAAATTTGAAAAGAGCACATTGTTGTTGCCTTTTACAGTCTGCCTCAATGTACAGATTACTTACTATAAAAGTCTACAGCAGAAATCTCATGCAATAAAAACATGTAGAAGAACTGTAGAAGTACCTTCCTATTGATGTAGGTTCTAAATTATTGAATTATTTGCAAAACTCGGCAAAATTGTTGATGAAATGGCGAAATGGGCAACATGTATGGATGATAAGGGGAAAATTCATTACATGGTCAATATTCCATAGTGTTTAGACCAAATATATGTTTTGATGGATTTTAACTTAAAAGGAATACCTAAAACAGTACATATTTTCTCTGGTATAAGTTTATATAGTAATATTGCCTTCTAATAAGAAGCCACTGTTAAAAGCCTATGAAACGAGAAAATAGAAATAGTTTTGATAAAAGTTTTAATTTACTTAAATAGAAACACATCAATAAAGCTACATCCTCATTTCATTAGTCAATTGTGTATTGTTAGAGAAAATGAGTAAAATTACAATTTCCATTGTATTTTTCTTCTTAAAATATGCTTTAACACAAGATTTACCAACAACAAAAACAACATTTAATAATCTTGTATGTAGCTCTTTACAAGTAAAATTTAGTTTTCATATGAAGAAAGTGATTTGAATCAGCACAACCAATCACCATACACTCTACAAAAACACAAAGGTTGCTAGTTGAACTTGCTTACCTCCTGTTTGTACCAATCCAAGGTGTAAGCTGAATTGAAACTGTGGTTAATTTAGAGGCTTCTGATCAATATAAGCAACTCACCATGCTAATTGCACTGACGTCACTCACACTGTTGACAAACACACTGATCTCCACATCTACTGGTTTTCCTGAGAAGTAGCAACAAAATGCAATAAAAGAGTAGAAGCATACGCACAAAATTGATGTGAATCCATTGACGTACTTATCCAGCAAACCTAAGAAACGTTTTTAAATGGTTTAAACATTTACAAAACGTTTTAAAAATCTATTTATGGCTTTCTAACCAATTTCCAAGTAAATGTTTATGAAATAATCTTAAAAACCTTTTATAAACGTTCTCTTTACCTTTACACATGTTTTTTTTACCGAAAACATTTGTCAAACATTTTTAAATAACTGAAGAAACTAGCATTTATAAAATAGCTGAAGAAATGACGGTTAGGAATGAAGGTAAATATTCAACAGTACACATAAAACATTTAAGCAACATTTGTGGACAATGTTTTGTTTGTAAATGTTTGCTCTGAAATTGTTTAATATCAACTGGTTTTCATAACTATCATTTTAAAGTCTTTTTGAAATATTTTCTAACAAATATTTTAAAAACTTTCTATCAAAAGCTTTTTTCTTAACCCATATTTTCAGAATATTTATTGAGCGTTTCACTACAAACATGTCCAAACAAGATGGCAATGAGCAATAATAAGGTATTTCAGAGGTCATTGCCAAAAATTGCTACACACGAAATCCCAAAAAGTAATAATTGACTGGGAGCACAATTTCTAAGCCGCTATATTACAATTTTAGACATATAAATAATATTTTCATAAACAACCCTATGGGGGTGTTCCACTGGAACCAACCCTATAACCGATTCTACGACTCTAGGGTCAGTTGCAAAAGTTGGGAGTCGAGGACCAAAATCCAGAAAAGAGCACGCAAAAATGTTGGGTCTGTTTCATCTCCCCGACAGGAACTGATACATCAGAGCTTGTCTGGATCAAGATCCCAACCTGACTTGGGATCATGATGGTTTTTTCCACAAGACAGGAAGCTACCACAACAAGCTGTAAACCCCTAACCGACAATCTGTATCAAGCACTGACAAGCCATCCTGACAAACAGACAGGACTGGACCATTTTCTCCACTCTACCCAACTTGACTGAGTAATTCCTGGAGTCGGGATCGAGAGTTGGGATCGAACCCACACTATATAAACCCCCTTTGGCTGTCATAAATCATCATTTGTCACTCCAAATATGCCACTTCTACATCCGACAGACTTTTGACTTTTTTCATCTTAGCTTAGGGCGGGCCAAAGTTTCATTGGCTTTTCCTCATTTTTTGCCATTCATTGGCTAAAGCTTTTTTTCTCAAAATTCTTAATCCAAAATTTCAAAGTTCAAAATCTTTTAAGTGTAGTTTTGAAAAATTTGAAGTTTTTGAACTTCACTTTTTTTACTCACACATTCATTCATTCACTCATGTCATTCGGGTGGTCCTGAAAAGGACCTTTAAATGTTTGACAGCAGTAATACTTAAAAGGACCAATTGTAGGCAAGTACAGTGGTTCTAATGCTGCTGCTGCTTAGCATCAGCTGACTGCAGAGAAGGCTGAGGCTGGACTGGCTGCTGCTGATGTTCTTGCTGTGCAGTGGTGGTACGAGGAGATGAGGAGAGGTGGCTTGTTGTTGTAGGTTGAGTGGTGAAAACGACTGGGGTGTGTTGATCTGTTGGTAGCTCATCACTGACTGTAGATTTCTGAAGAAGCTTGAGAGTACTGATATGTTGTGTTGACTTTCTTTGCATATGGCAGAGCAGTGCTTTGCTGGGGTCAGTATAAAAAGCAGTCTTGAAGGTCCAGCCTGTTGGTCTTCAACCAATAGGAAGGAAGTCGGCTGCCCTCTGGGTTGCTGCTGGTCTTTGGTTGGCACTTTGCTCTGCTGAGCAGGTTGGGTGGCCTGGCTTGCTGGTATCTGAGTCTCTGGAATGGTTAAGATGTATTCCCTTGCAGCTGGTGCTGGTTGCTGTGGCTGTTGAAATGTCTATGACACAAATGTTGAGCTTCTAGAAAGTGTCTGTTGCTGTGGTTGCTGGGGTACCTTTCCTCTGCCCTGTTTTGGATGCTGCTTAGATGTTTCACAGCCTCGTTTCTGAATTTTTGAAAGTTTTTATCTTATGAGGCCTCCACCTCAGATGCCAGGTAGTTGCAGAAAGCTGTTCTTATTTTCTCCTGCATTGACCCAAGCAATTGTGAAAGCCTGTTTCTCATCTGTCCAAACTGACTTAAACAAGTACAATTCAGCCACGTTTGGAAGACCACCACTGGGTTCTTCCCCTTGTTTTTGTAATGTCTTTATTTCTTCAAGGTTAATATCAATATTTATTATGACACTTTTTGTTTTTTTTTCTCAAATGCTTAATTGATCTAGTAATTTTAATGCATTTAAGCTGATTCACTAATCGAAGATAACCTAATGGGCTTTAAAAACTATCATTAACTATGTCAACACAAATTTCCTGGGGTATTCATCTCTGCAAATTTCCTTTACAAGTCAATGTCATTTTAGGAAATATTTGTTGTAACTTTGTGACGGTGCATGATACCTTGGTCGCATTCTTACATAGTACTCTAAGAATGTTACACAGGTATTTTAAGACTAAGAATTTTAGAGTATATGGGTCCTAATAAGAGTATTATAAGAATCTGAATGTTAGCTAATATGGGCCACAATAAGTTTGGTCCAAAGGCCTATTCACACAGTTCTATATGGTCGAAAGAAGTTGTAGTTGAATTTTCGTTCACAACCTCATCCTTATTGCCCCGTAAATGGACCTCATATGTTGGTAGTTCAGAGTTCAAGATGAGCCGTCCTGTATAACCATTTGACTCCACCTTTGTTCCTCTTGCATGTATATTTTACTTTATCAGAGTTTGAGTCAGGTTTTTTTTAAACATTTGTAAGAGTCTGCTGCTTACTTGAAACACAGTCTGTGTTTTGGAGAAAGTGCCCGAATTAGATACATATCTGGATTTATGCACACTTTATGAAACCTAATGTACACTACTAAAATAGATTTATGAAACTTAACGCATAATATTAAATTAGAAAGAGCATCGAGCCACAAATTAGTCTCAGCAAGTTAAATATTGAAGCTTGTGAAGCCAGCATGAAACAATGTAAACTAGATATAAGCATAAGAATGTTAATAAAAATTAGGCATAATGAGAAAATTCTAAGAATAACAATATTGGTGAGTATGGGCTTGATAAGAGCTTTCTATGAAAGTGGAATAGGTGGACACTAAGAAAGAAAGAATTCGTTTAAATGAGGTCAAGGCATAACATAAAACTTTAATTCAGTTGGTTAGTATATATAACATAAAACTTTAATTCAGTTGGTTAGTATATATTGTGGGGTGTAGTACACACCCCTGACTTGATAATACTTAATTGGTCCAGATCACTGTAATGGTGTAATGAGGTGCCTCTTTACAGGGCCAGTTTTAATGCTTCATCCATTTTTTGTATGACCATCACACTTAAAAGTTAGTTTATTGTTATCATCTCCACCTGGAGGTTATGTTTTGGGTGTAAAACTTGGAAAAGATACAGATCACATTGTGGATACAAAGAATTCTAAATTTTTAAAGGTCCCATTTTCTATGTGTTTTCATTACTCCAAAAGTAATGAGAGAAACTTCATGAATTGTTAATGTGGGTAGCAATAGTACTAGTAGTAGCAGTAGTAACAGTAGTAGTAGTAATAATAATAATAAGCAAGTCAACTATTAAATATGGTTTAAATTTCCAAATTTTTTTATTGGAGTTATTTATAAATGGGGTTACTTCAAGGTTCAGTTTTGGGCTCACTGCTCTTCACACTTTTCACAACTCCTCTTAGCAAAATCATATTTAAATTCAATGTCGCACATCACTCATATGCGGCTGATACACAAGTTTACTTGTAATTTGACTCAAGGAATTCTAACTTAAATATTACTGAACTGGCAAATTGCCTTGAAACCAGCCAGATGTGGATGGAAATAACAAATTCAAATTAAATCCCGACAAAGCTGAATTTATTTTGAATTACTTGAAGTCATCATTCCATGTATTTCTCCTTGATAATATGGAACCACCCAAATCAATCAAAACCTTGGCATCGCCCTGAATGATGACAACCCAATGAAAGATACGTGGCTAAATTATGTCACGTATGCCACCACCAACAAGGGTTCAAAGGTATCTAAAATAAAACTGCTGTGAGTGTGAAAAATGCCTTTGTCAACAGCTGTCTGGACTACTGCAACTCCCTACTTTATCACACACAAAGAGAACTATTAGTGGAATCGAAATACCCTATGTCACATTTGGTGTACATACTAAATAAATTCATTCACCTTGCTACCTTTCTTACATTAACTACACTGGATATCCAGTACCGTATACTGTTTAAATACAACCTTCTTGCTTAGAAGGAAATAAATTTGAACCAACCTCCATATCTGTCGTCTTTAATTAAACGTAGTGACTGCACACAGGACAATCACCTCTGAGTGTCCTCAACCAGACCTAACAACCACATGGGGATGTGCAGTTCAGAGGTCGCTGCTCCCACTGAATGTAACAAACTCCCCCAAACTATCAGAACCCAGGAAAGTATTACTGTATTTAGACAACAATTGAAAACCTAGTTGTTCAGGCTAACCTACCCTCCACCATAGTCTTTCTCCCTTATCAAAAGCTAACATGGACACAGACTTGCTTCCAGAAACTGGACAATCCCCTCATGGACTTCAGAGCCAAAGAGGATGTCTTCATCAATTTGGCGCTTTATAACTACCTCATACCACTAATACTATATACATCCAGCCATCTGTATGGTATGTCTATTTCCTGTGTACAGTTATAGATGTAAAAAGCCTTTTTAAAAAGAAGACAATCTGATAATTAAATCATTCTAAATATGGGTGAAACTTGTTATCATGAAGAAAAAGCATCTAACTAGAATAAAGACAAAGGTCAAAGCTGGGATTTCTTTTATATACCCCATTCACAGCCTAGGTTACATGACCAAAATCATTATTATGTATTATGAGACCAAAATTACGAACATAAAGAAAAATAAAAATGTTTCTGGTGTAAACATTGTATTTAAGATGAGTTTCACTTTGTCTGTAATTGTACATTGTACAGTGATTTAAGAATTAGTTAATTGAACTCAAAACAGGTAGAAATTACAATCATCAGTCATTTTCACCAAACACACACACACACACAAAAATAAAAGTCATGAATATTTTATAAATTGGTGTTATATTTCATCAGTTGTTATAACATCACACACTATTGTTAATAATATTTAAAGTTTTTATCGGTAAACATAAAATACGTTTTAAAATGGTTTAAATGTTTACAAAACATTTTTAAAATATATTTAAATCATATCTTTTGGGTTACTAAACGTTTCCAAGTAAACGTTTACACTGTGATGTTTAAAAACATTTTCTGTACAAACGGTTTTTGCTAAAACATTTATCAAACATTTACCCAAGAACAAGAACTCAAGAAATTAGGCTTGACTGGAAACATTTTTTAAACATTTATAAAAAGAGATGAAGAAGTATAGGTTATGCTGGAAATGTTTTTAAAAACATTCATCATGAAATGTTTGATAAACAGTATATGTAAAACATTTGTTGACACAATGTTTTACAAATGTTTTCTATGAAAATATTTTGCAAACGTTTAACGGCAACTCGTTTTCATACCATTTTCATTTAAAAATATTTTTGAAATGTTTTCTATCGAATGTTTTGAAAATGCTCTATCACAAACGTTTTTTAAACCCATATTTTCAGAATGCTTATTAAACTTTTACCTTCAAACATTTTCAAACAAAGATGATGGTGAACATTAATAAGGGATTTTAGAAGACTTTGTCAAAAAGTGCCCCTAAAAGTGAGAAAGGGGAATAAGCCACTATTTTACAATTTTAGACATAATTTTTTTTCATTACTGATCAACCTAAAACGAATTTGACCTCTGATCCCTGTTAAGGTTAATATTGCTAAGCAATGTCAAAGTAATATTGTGACGTTTTTCTAACATAAATGGCATACATAAAACCTTTTGAAAACATTCTATTATAATTGGGTTTTGTACCCATCATTTTTTAACCTTCGCCAAACACCCCCTTTTAAACATTTGCAAAACTCAAAACTGTTTACTGGGTTTAAAGTGACATATAAGTCTGGTGTTGAACACTGTTCAAAACTATTATTTTGAGCTATGTACCCATGTCACTATGTAATAAATGAATAAATATATTTGCATTGGTTCAGGACCTCAGCATCCCCACTTGTGAGAGTTTCACCCACATAGAGGTGACAGCGTGGGATTAAATGCTAACCCACTAGGCCAATGAAGACACCTACAAAAGTCTAAGGAGGGAGAAATATGTCACTCTAAATAGATAAATTTTGAGATGACATCAGGTCAGTGACTGTATATCTGAAGATGTTAAGAAATGTACCTCAAATATAATATCATTTGTGAAAATGGGGGTGTTCCACTGGAACCGACCCTATAACCGACTCTGTGACCCTAGGGTCGGCTGCAAAAAAACGCACAAAAATGTTTGATCAGTTACATCTCCCTGACAGGACGTAATGCATCCCGGCTTATCTGAATCAACATCCTGACCTGACTTTGTGTCAGGATGATTTTCTCTACGAAAAGATGGGAAACTACCAGGACAGGCTGTAAATCCCTAACAGACAAACCATAGAAAGCCCTGGCAAACTGTATTGACAGAACTGGAACATTTTCCAGACTCACCCCAACTGGACTGATTAAATCCTGGAGTCGGGATCGAGAGTCGAGATCAAACCAAAACTATATAAATCCCTTTTGGCTGTCGTTTGTCACTGCAAAGATGCCAGCTACATATCACAGAGACTTTCTACATAAGCTTAGGGTACTTTTGTTTTTATTGAGTTTAATATTTTGATTTTCATCATGATTTGCAGACAGAAAAGGACACATCTGAACCAAGGACCAGCATCTGCCCTACAGCCAGCACCACTGCCACAGCCCCAACCAGTCCCCAGGAGAAGAGGAAAGCCACCAAACCCATGGGCCATGCTCTGGATAAAGACAAGAAAAAGAATGCTACAGCAACCTCCTGGCTGACATAATACACACTGATATCCATGGATACCAGAATTTTGTGAGGCTGCCACCTGTCTTTTTGACCTCATCGAAGAATGTATACACCACCGCATCAAGAAGTTAGTCACCATTTTTGGAAGCCCTTAGAAGTTGGAGTGAAACTGGCAATAACATTGAGACATCTGGCAAGAGCAGAAACCTACACCTTTTTGCAGTATCACTGGCTGCTTGGCTGAACCACTATCAAAATTTATAAACATTTAAAGAAATTTTTTTTCAAAAGTATTTTCTTACAAATTTGCAAAATATTGTAAAGTTTAAAATCATCAAAATCTTTGGGGAACCTCAAAAGTTTCTAAAATGGTCATGAGTCAAAAGCCAAAATCCAAAGGTCACAATATTTCCCCCAAATGTCACACCTTTCATAAAGTCTAAGTTGTTTGTTTTTTTGATAATTTTTAATTTTGGGGCATCCCAAAGTTTCATTGCCTTTCCCCATTCTTTTCTGCAAAGTTCTTAATCAAATTTTTTTCCTAAAGGTTTTAATGCATTTTTAAAAGTTATTAATCCAAAATTTAAATTTTTTTTCCTAAGTTTAAAATCGTTTAAGTTCAGTTTAGAAAAATTTGAAGTTTTTTAAACTTAATTTTGTTGTTTTTTGTGTTTGAGGCCAAAGTGTTTTGCGTGGGGCAGTCTAATGGTTTTTGTTTAGGGATTTTTTTAAACAGTAGCTATTAATTGTTTTAGGATGATCTGGGTGGTCCTGAAAAGGACCTTTAAATGTTTTACAGCAGTGGTCCTGAAAAGGACTGATCGGAGGGAAGCGCAGTGGTTCTACTGCTGCTGCTGTTTAGTGATGGCTGACTGCAGAGGAGGCTGAGGCTGGGCTAGTGGCTGCTGATGTTCTTGCTGTGCAGCTGTGGTGGTTGGAGGAGAGGCGTCTGGTGGTTGCATGTTGGTGAAAACAGCTGCGGCGTGCCAGTCTGTTAGTAGCTTATTACAGATTGAAGATTTCTGAAAAAGCTTGAGAGACCTGATATGTTGTGTTGACTTTCTTCACATGGTAACAGAGACAACTGGTGGTGGGTGTTTGGGGGTCAATGTGACGATGAGTGGTCTTGAAGGTCGAGCCTGTTGGTTGTCAACTACTAGGAAGGAAGTCAGCTGTCCTCTGGATTTCTAATGCTGTCTTTTGGTTGTTACTTGGCTCTGCTGAGTGTGTTGGATGGCCTGGCTTGGAGACATCTGAGTCTCTGGGAAGGTTAAGATGTATTCCCTTGCAGCTGCTTCTGGTTGCTTTGACTGTTGAAATGTCTCTAGCATAAATGTTGCACTTGAGCTTCGTGAAAGTGTCTGTTGCTGTGATTGCTGGGGCTGATGGCCTCGTTCCTCTGCCATGCTTTGGATGCTGCTAAGAAGCTTCACAATCTCATTTCTGAATGTCTGAAAATCTTTATCTTCTAATACCTCCACCTCCGTCACCAGGTAGTTACGGAAGTCTGTTCTTGTTGTCTCCTGCTTTTTGCCTGAGGAATGATTCATCTGTGTGAACTGGTCCATGACCTTCTGGTTGACTGCAAATCTTGAGGAAGATGCACCGGGGCTGAAATTTATCCTTTATCCAGTTCTGTCTTTCTGTTATCTCTTTTGGGGCCTGTCCAGACTTGGATTGTATGAGCTTGTTGTAGTGTGTCCTTTGCGAGTCAAACCAGGTTTTGCGACTGGTTGCGACTGTTGGGGAACCTCTACCAAAGACACTTCTTCCTTTCTGTGCCCCTAAAATGTTCATTGGTCTTGTCGTACAACTCCTCACGGTCTTTTACAAAAACCACAATTGTCTCCTCATCCAAGACTGTCAGGTAGATGTTGGTCATGTGCCCCTTCTTGTGTCATTAGTGCGACTGCGATATGTCCACCTCTTAGCCTCTGTGCATGTATCCATTTCTGTGTCACTTTTGTCTGTCCTTACACACTTTTCTGACACTCCCTCTTCTGGCAAGTGTGTAGCTTCCTCCCTCCTGGCCTCCTCCCTCCTGGCCTCCACCCTCTGTTTCTGTGCCTCTTCCTCCCTTTCTCTTGCCTCCCTCTAATCCCTCCTCCCCTGCATATCTTGAGAGGTATCTGTGGGGACTTCTATCCTCCTCACTGCCCTTCTGCTCTTCTTAGGACCCATTTTTCTTTGTTAAATAAGCATCGTTTTGTTAAAAAGAAAATCCTAAAATCTAAAGTCAGTCAACTTCTAAAACTCAACACTGTCAATACTCAACCCTATATAATTTTAGAAAGCAAAGTCCTATCTTGACATGCTGTCAGATGTAATATATCAGATGCCAGATTCCAAATGATGCATTGAGCAAACCACCTCACTTTGCACAGACAGAGATTTCATAACATACAAGCTGTGGGTTGGAAAAATGAAGCCAACTTGTCCTACACAGTTCCCAGCTTGTCAGTTGCTGTAACTACCTTGTCAGTTTCTATTTATAGCTTGGCTGTATGTGTTCCCGGCTTGTCCTACTGATATGTTACTGATTCTACAGTTGAAGACTGGGAGACTTCCTGTCAAGACAGGACAGTGTACAAGTCAGGTCGGTAATGTTTACGACAGGCCAGCTTCCTTTCAAGTATAGTTGGTTTGTGTTGACAGCATGTCTGGAGGTGGAGCAAGTGCACTTAACCATGACAGGACGGGAATTTCTTTAAAACAAGACAGTTACAGTATAGGGCAAGATTGGAAGTATAACCGAAAAGCTGTAGAGATCCACAACAGGATGATTTCCAGATGGGTGGAGACAAGGTCCGGACACAGAGACGTCAAGGGTCAGTGAAATATCAAACATGTTTGATGTTTTGCTGATCCACCGTGACAAGCCGGCATAATACAACCGACCCTAACAGACTCTGTAAACATTGCTCCCGACCCTCCAAAAGTCCATAGTTTACCGACAAGTCAGCTCCACTGGAGCATCCCCATAAGACTGATTTTTTTGCTTTGGACATTAATGATATCTTGGTTCCATCACCACAATTTAGAGCAGTATACCTGTGTATCTGTTAGGTCTTTCCAGTTTGTCATATCTGCTTGGATCTAGAAGTTCTTGAATCATCTGAGATTCTGTCATGTTGCTGAAATAATTTATGGTATATCTACTGAAATACAAACAAATAAAAAAATGACACGAAAGAATTTTTCTAGTATTCTTACCAGGGGAAATTAGTGAAATAAGAAAACTGGCAGATGAAACAATGAAATACAATTGGGATAGAATACTTTGCCAGACTGATTTAAATAATAAAAACATTAACAAGTTTACAATAAAGATATCGCGAGGGTCGATATTTGCTAGCAACAATCTCGTCAATGTGGCGACACACCATCTTTTAATGCAAACAGACCTGATTCCCCATATATGGGCATATGTGATGTGTTACCCAAAAGCCTTTCAAAATTTGAAATACACATAGAGAAATCGGAGTATATGTTGTTTTTACTTATTACACTACTATTACTACCTTATTAACAAGAAAACCCATTGGACAAGATCTACTATATACTAGTATATCGTGTGACAGGGTTTAGGTTATTAAATACCCTTTGTTTAGCCAGCTATCTAGTCTTTATTTTATTGTCAAATCATAATTAACTTTCACTTTCCTATCACATCAATAATTGTTTTGTTGGTAAAACATAGCATCGATTAGCAAACTGCAGTAGCTTTCTAGTCTTAAAATAGGAGACCAGATATTCGATTTGTTTTTGTCTTTTTACTTCCATAATTTGTATTTTTTCAAAATAAACTTGGTAGAAAGTCTCTTTTTTTGGACTTCCGTGCATAACACTTTAAATCCTGCCAAATTAGACTGTACCTTGCCAACTATATAAACTGCGTGGCTTTGTAATCTGGTACCTTTGTTATATTGAAAAAGTTAAGTTTGTTTTGATATAAATAAGCATTGACACAGGCTTAATCTATATCTTTACTGGAAATCAAAGGCCCTCAAATAGCTGAGAATTTGTACCTATTATATCAGTGAAACAGATTGCGTACAGTTTAAATTTATCATTAATTTCATTCTTGTGCCAATTTCAGGAGTGTGCTAAATTGCTAAAACAAATGGGTTTTGACATTTTAGATAGAATGTTATATGTTTTGTAGATATTAAGTATTTACAATAAGATTTCTTACCTGTTCAAACTAGCCAAAACTGTGGTGAACAAATGTTTATTGAAACAGAGCATTATCCATAAAGTGCTAAGCACATTAAACCTGGCCATTCTTCATCCTTGTGTTATTTCTTGTTCCGCTGTTAAGTCCTCATAAAATATCAGAACTGAAAAATAAATACCTTCTGATTACATAAGTGTATAAAAAGGACAATGAAAGTTAAAAAGTGGTTAGACAAGGCAGATTGTATGAGTCTGCTAATTAACCTATTGTAAATAGAGGCAAGAAACTGCTGGATAATAGGAAATTCCCAGTGCCTCCTACCCGACCCCCCCCCCCCCCCCCCCCACACACACACACACACTCCACAACACCTGAAACCATTGCAATAAAAGTGCTGAATGATACGCACTGATTGTACAAAACTCGAGAACGTCCAACCTAAAATTCCAGAATGTCTACAACACATGTAATAAAGTTTTGAATGTCACAAACATAACCAATGTAATAAACTCCAGCATGTCACAAAACTGGTGCTGTAAAACTCCAGAATGTCACAAAGCTGCAAATCTCAAAGATGTGACAAACTTATGCTCCGAAATGTCTAGGATGTCTACACTTACACTCTAAAACCTAAACATCTCACAAACCAATCCATTTTAATTCCAACATACCACACACTAATCCTCCAAGTGTCAAACCAATTTGGGTCTTTATTTGAGAATCTCACAAACTGATGCTTCCCAACTCCTTAATGTCACAAACTGATACAACTCGAGAATTCCAGAGTATCATAAGCTTATGCTCCAAACCTTCAGAGTGTCATAAAACTAAAGCTCTAAAACTAAGGCTAAAATGTGGACAAAGTGGAAAACCAACAACTTAAAAGACTGACAAATCATCCATTTAACAATTATTATCAAATGGATGAGCCATTTACACATCAAACTGAAGGTCACACGGTCAATTTATCTGTCTCTAACATAATTCATTATAATAAAGGCAACTTAAAAAAACAGATCCTGTGCACTAGAGAAAATTAACTGTAATTATTGATGAAATGCAAAAATAATAATAATAACAATAAAAAGAAATAAAATTTAAAAAAAAAACACTTCAATTTTTTAATTGTGATTTCTCAGTCATGGTTTTTAATGCATCCAAATGAGAAGCTCAATAGAAACACATTTGTTATGGTGTGAATAACAAATGTTTGAGTGTAACAGACTTTCAGAGAAATTAAAAAGAGATACTAGCTGACAAATTTGTAACTCTAATGGTGTATTTTAAGCTGCACCGGTAAAAACAAAACATACATGTCCATTCTCTAGTTCACCCTGTTTGGCCCAAATACAGCGAGTGGTATATGATCAAAGTGTTTTGTTGTGAGAGTTGGGAATCCACAATGTTTTCACACATTTCTAGTACTTAACTTGCTCAAACATTTTAAGACAAATGTGACGTTGATCTACACACAGTATCCGATGATTCTTAAATATGCATATGGAGTGGCCAACTAAAGTTACAATTGCAATGATAAATTAGAGTTTTGTTATTTGAAATAGAGCTTCAATGATGCAATAGATTAAAACTGGAACATAGAACCTGCAACATGTGCCACACTGCAGTGACAGGTGAGTTTAAGTGTAACCTACCGGCATTATTTTCCATGATGGAAATTAATGTCCTCAAAACCTTTTACTGAGCAACATATCTTTATTATATCACATCTTAATGTTACAATTATTCATAAACTCTCTTAGATTTTATTAGAAGAGGGAAAATGAGAGTGACCTCTCTAAATGTTAGCATGTTTACTATAATTTGATATAACATTTGAGTCTGATATAGGGCTGGTCACTCTTTAAGATATACGTATGTGTACATGTTACTACAATAATAAAATAAGATAAGAATATGAACTTAGGCTGAAACTGTACAGACAAATATACCATGAACATGAATACAAACACCTTGATACAACAGATTTATAATTAATCAGCTTGGGTGAAAAATGTTGCATTTTTAATCTGTTCTTAGAGTGTAAAAGTCTTTATTGTTTTAATGTTGAGTGAGAAGTTTTATTAATATTATTACCAGTAAGCACTTTAATATTTCTCGGTTGCATGATTTATCATTGAAAATACTTAGTAATTTATTTTTTTGTTTCACCATGTCCTGTTATAGATTCTGTATGCAAAAAATACAATATAAGATGGCATTGTATACAATGGTATTAATGTTAGTCGGCTTATAGTTGAGTAATTTATTGCTATATCAGGGATAATGCAATATAACCCACAATATCTTGGATATGAAATTACATACCCCATTCCAAAACCTTTGTCTAAATAAAAACAGGGACAATGCTCACTGAATTTATGAAAGTGTAAAATACCACAGCCGTCTCCAGGTAATTTAAAAAACAAACTGAAGGCATAAAATACATCATGTTTAAATATTTGTTTCCACGTACTTAATTTTGCTACTCATGAGCTGTTATCTTTGAATGTGAATTTTGATTCTTGGCAGAATTTTTTTTCAGTCAATATTTACAGGAAACATGTTAATGTTAGGCTGGCTCTCTTCTGTGAGTTATTTACCACAATATGATTTTTAAACTAGAAACTGAGAAGGATAGAATTTTGTGAGACTATTAGTAGTCATGTTAGAAAAATAATTATGACATAATGGAGAAACAGTCCCCCCAAAGTTCCCCAACACAGTGATGACACAACAGAGGGTACTCAGTTTTATTCATAACACATATCATTCATTAACATGTGTAAATACAATTAAATCTAGAAATATTTACATTTCCCACAGATTAAATGCAAAGTATCATAATGAAGTTTACATGTACACTAATGAATACACACAATCATGATACAGGATTACATAGAATTAAGTCAATACACCCAGTTACAAGAGCCAGTCAGTTTGACCTTAAGCATGACAAGCCAAAGGTCAAAAAGGTGAAGGTCATAATCTTGACCTCAGAATAAGAGTGACCTGAGTAAATTAAGACATAAACAAATGACCTTGAATCAAGGTCAAAGAAAGGTCAATCTACTGAGTGAGATTGGAACATAAGGTCACACAATCCAAAGGTTAAATACGGAATAATTTGAAGTCAAACTGAAAGGCTCAGACAACACCAGTGACTAAGCAATTCCATAAAATATGAAAAAATATAATATAATATTGACAACCCCATAAGGTTACTAAAATAACGACATGTCAAGTTAAAACTGTAAAAATGTACAGACTCCGAGACAACCTAAGTATTGACATGTCAAAGGATAAAAATATTAATACAAAGGGGAATCAGAGAGAGTGACAGCATAAGCTGGGAGTTAAGGACAACAAGGAGCATATACCACTCACATTATCACCAGGGTGGGCAGGGTGGGAACTTCAATGTTTTAAAATTTTTAGCTCCTGCTGGGTCGACAATCCAAGAAGGACTGAAGATTGGAATGGACACCACATGGGAGGGGCCTAAGTATGACCAATTGGTGCCTTTGTTATGACTAGTGACCCAGGTAACCAGCAGGCCATGTGGGTTTTCGCTTGGGGAACCCTTACATTTACTCAACAAGACCAGACTCCACCAATCAATTCAAAATAATGCAACTGGTAACCATGGCTAAGGAATACCCTACTGAAAAATAAACAACTAGACTGGTACCCTAAACCTGAAGGAACATAGGGACTGACCCCCTTTGTACCTAAACACCAAGGCCGATAATAGCGATAACAGAGTTATATTGTGGGCCCCTGGCAAAAGCTGGGAAGTGTTTAAAAGAAATGAGTATTTGCACTCGGTGCAGTGGTACACCCCCTTAAAGCAGGAAGAAAAAGTCAAATTTTGTGCTAATAGTGCCTTGGTGAGAGATTAGAGGTTTAACATAGTCAAAATAAAGTCTCAAATTTGTCAATAATATCAAGGAGAACAGAAGCATGTTACTTCACTAGCACATTTCACATACTCTGGCGAAAAGTATATTCATTGCCCATTTGATCAGTGACGGATGATCCATGATATGGAAACTTGTATATCCTTATGGTGTGAAAGAAAGTGGATCCACTGATAATGTGACTTGTGAATCATGATAGCCTAGCTAAAAACTCACTTTTTTGTCGTTGGAGAAAACTTTCAGTTCAGGTGATAAAAATTCAGTTTATATAATGTAATAATGTACTCGTACATGAGTGCTGGCTTTTACATCAGCATACTGCTCATTCTCATGAGCTTATGTCCCCTAACATGTATGAGTGCTTTATGAATACCAAAGTCCTTTGAGTGCTTTATGAATACCAAATTTCTTTGAGTGCTTTATGAATGCCAAATATTGTGTGTACATGTTTGAAAAAGATAATGTACAATTTTGAACTTGAAGCAAGGCTAGAATTATGATAGCTGACAACTGATGACAATTGCTACTTTGACTCTTTATATGCTATTGATCATTTGTGCTAATTTTGACTTATCTTTCACAATGGTCTACGACAGGAAAAGATTCACTCATCGCCAATAAAATACTCATCTAAACTCTAGATTAATCATGTTCTATATTGATACTCAAAGTGATTTCAATGTGTTTAGACAAATTTCAACTATTTCCAAAACTATGATAGAGTATACTGACAAACTTCCTGTGTCTATTGGTGGGTGGCTAACATAAACAAAACACAAAGTTGGGAACAAATTCATAATTTCAATTAAACCTGTATAATATAAGTTTTAATAAAATAACACTTCTTTACTGAAACCTATAATAAGTAATGGCTACTCAAAAACTCGTCAACCCCATGGTACAGTAATGATGTTTCTTTCATTTTTTTTCAGATATACACACATACATATGTACATTTTCACAAACATAATTGGAAAGCACTCAAAGAGCGAATAACTCCACCAAGGCAGCCGAGTATTCACTTATTCTTATTTCTCCCAAATACTGCTTTGTAAGCTTGAGCTCTAGGGGGGCTTGCAATCTTAGGGATAACTTTTTAAGGGTTTTTTTCTGTCACTAGCCCTTCATGAATTGTGGCGTAGCATGATGAGTACCCGTCTCATCAATGAAGTTTAGCAGCAATGGGCTGTGTTATGACTTGGATGAGTGACCCTCTGAGTTCTAGGCCAGGTATGGGATGCCATCTGAATTTTTTTTCGTCGTAGACTTTCATAAATTCTAGTGCACTACTTGTGACTTTGCAGCTTCTGCATGTTGACCGAAAGACTTTTTGACCTAGTGTTTTTAACGCCTCATAATGGGATAACATGATTGAACTATTCAACATTCAGGATTTATTCAGTATCCAGAATATGATCCGGATATTTCCCAAGATTTCATCACTTCTTCCTTTTTTTCCTTTTGTCGGGCCCTACCCACATAAAATATTTCATACATATGCATTCATTAGTTTTGGGACTATTTGCAAACAAAGAAAGACACAGAAAAAAAAGACTCCCAAAACATGACCTCTTTGGCTAAGGTAAATATACAAAAAAGACAAAAAAATGGAATATTTACTTAGTCCACCCTTTTTCTTACTGGAGTCACAACCTACGACCAAATGGGCTGGTCCACTTCAATATTTTATAAGATGCTTTTGTTGGGACATACATTTGGGTAGGTAGGACGTCGTCATTAGCATTTGACACAACTCAGAAAGCATCATGTATTCAGAACTACTTTTTCAGCTGTTTGAATAAACCTCTCGCAGAATCCCTCGAACTGTACAAAAATATTACAGGCAGGAGGGGTGAGGAGGGCTAGATTCAGAGTGGCTTGTTCTTCAATGTGTACTACCCATATACTAGAGGTTCTTTCCAGACCCACAGGGATGAGGTGGTCAAGTGGTGAACAAATAGAATTTCTACGTACAGATACAATTGTAAGTAAATGTGTGACTAGACACATATATCAGTGAGTGTTACATTTAAAGAACATGATAGATGTTGCCTCACAATTACCATATAATCTCAAAAACAACCTTATGTTATCATGTTCAACCTGGATGCCAAAGATAATTACACAAACCATAACGTTTTGAACTAATTTTTTGATAGTGTTCCAAAATTTAGAAGTGTCAGCACCGTGAAACAAGTGTTCAATTGTTTCTATTTGGCTTATATTACAGTACGTATTATTCCACATCTGTTTCAGATACAATTCATTGGTAACTCCTTGGTTGTGACGATTTTAAGGCCTTTGCTGAATTACAACAGAGAGTGCAAAAGAAGCTGTTTTGATTCAGCATTCAAGGAGATGTTTAAATATATTGCCAATGACAATTTTTAATTGTTCATATTCAGTTAGCGACATCATGATATATTTCATTTTTAGGCAATATTTATACAAATGTTTTAAATGAGATACACAATATTCCCATGAAAATCTTACCTTTGTATCTATAACATGTATTGCATTTTACATCCGGACAACTTCAGAAGTTCAATTGTTTATGCTACTTTTGGAACTTGGCACCATCTTTACACACTGCATTTTTGTATCTATGGCCCTGATTCCAAGTTTGTGTCATTTTATGCACTTCCAGTTCGTGTCAATTCATGACATGTACTAAATAACCTAACAAACACTTCAGCTTAATGCAGTACAATTACTTTGTACAACAACACTAAGTTCAGTCTTTTTTAACTTAAAAGCACAAATTTCATTTAATTAATATAAGAACTGTGGAATATGAAATTGATAAAACTTAACTATAGGAAAAAGCAAGCATTAAATTATTTTAAAGTAGGCTTTTAACCACTTTCTTTAATTAAACCATATCTTCCTATTATTACAAGTAGTTCTAGTATCCCTATGAAGGTGGCTATTTATAGTTTTATTAATGTAAAGAAAAAGCTTAATAATGAAAGAAAGTAAAATGCAGCCAGATGGTAAATTGGCAAAAAGTCTGTTCTTCAGGTTCCATGACAAAATACAATGGTTGGTTAGACCAAAACATGTGGCCTAGAAGTGACATGGCTTCTGAACCAAACTAACCTTTTTTCGTATGGCAAGTATAACCATAGTTGGGCAGTTATTACATTAAATAAAAATGGGAAGATTTCATTTGGTAAAAAATAACTAATGGTTTTTACGTACGACCCAAAAGATCCTCACCTGGGGCCCATATCAGCAAATAGTCAGAACTCAAGTGAAACTAATTTAATTGTATCGGTTCATTTTATGGTAGAGTTGTACTTCTGCCAACATTTCCTTGTGGTGAAAGATTTTCCCTGACTGAACAGGGCACAAGCGTATTAGGAAAGTGGACGAATGTATTAATTTGTTTTCAAGTTTTAAGTTGGGATGTTACCATGGAAAGGTATATCATAGTATTATTACGTGATAGAATGTGTAACATGATAGAATGCGTCACTAGTATAGGTCAAAGGTGGACATAAAACGACCACAGCTTGGTTTATGTCACAAATATCTGAGGTGATTCTTGTTCGGGTGAAGACTCATAGGCACTGAACGGATTACGTTTGATTCGTCCAGATATAATCTCTTAAGGTAATAAATGCCGTGAAAATATTTTGAAAGTCTGACCAAAAATAAGTAGGTTAGGGTTTTATAAAATCAAGATCTGCACCTTATTCTGATGATATCTACAGCTCTGGTAGAAGATAAAGAATTCTGAACATGTGAGACCTGATTGCCTTTTTTGTTTATTAAATTTCTGTTGGGGTTTGTAAGTTTTTGTCTTCAGTTTGACAACTATCAGTGACCTCTCAGGGTCACTGAGACCTTTGACCTGCTAATTTGAAAACTGGATTTTATAGATCATTTGTATTGGGTCCTTTTTTTTGACCTTTGACCCTGGCAGGTCATATGCTCTAAATTTCACATTTCTTAATTTGATTTCATTAGTAAAACTTGGTTTTCAGGCCTCACTCTATAATATAAGAGGATACATTTTAAATGAAATCAATTGAATTTTATAATATTTTATTGTGCCAGATAAAAAGAAAAATAGATTATATTTATAAAACCCATTCTGGTGTTTCATTTATCTGACCACTAGGGTGCTGACCCAGAATTCGTAAATTTTCGTAGAGCAGGGATTTTTATGTTATATCCCTATATTTTAATGTCTAGTGACTATATAACTTTACAAATGTCTGAATTTTCAAGACTATCACACGACAAAATTATACTTGGCACTTAATAATAGATTGGCACAAATGATAGATTTCTTGAGTCAAAGTATAATTAACTTAATTAATAAGTAAACTAATTTTGCTAAAGATCATCGACATATTTAAAGTTAACTTACCTGTGTCAGAGATGGCTGATATCCCAAGAAACACTTTATAATCCCTAAACTAACACAAAGAATTCATTTGTACTGTTCCTTGTTCCGTATGTACAACTCATGTCACTCTATTACAAAGTTGACAGTTTTTCCATTTAAAAAAAGGCTGGCTATGTTTGTTTGAACACTTGTTCAAACATAGTTTATGGGGCTTTCACACTGCTGGAAACGCATGGATCCATCTTAATTTGTCTCCATTTGAAAATTGTTCATGCAACGGAATAGGAACCTGGCTGAATATGCAAATATTTTCTGACATTTTTAACTAGTGACATCCAATTTGAAACAGAGTTAAAGGTTTTTTCTACTTGACATTTTAATCATTGTACTTACATCAGGAACACTGTAGCAGTCATGTACTGTTTCATGCCATAACTTGGCATACGCTTAAACTTGGCATCAAACAGAAAAACAGAATAAAACAAAATTATGCAATAAGTCGGTTGGTATGGACAACTTTCTAGCATTTCCAGGTAGGGACCAAATCAGTTAAGGTGAAAATGAAGGAGGCCAAAGTGAACATGCACTTAAAATTAATTATGGAGTTTTGTGCCAAATTTGGGCCCTTATTTGAAGCAGAAATTATATTATCGCCCATTAAAACACTGTAAATGTGTTATTTATATGGATGTTTATAGGTAAAGTGAATTTGTAATTTTCACTTTTGCTACAACATATTTTGATCATAAGAATTCCATTTTACTACACTAAAACAAGTCCAAACAAGGATTTTGTGGCCATGTTATGCCATTTTATAGCGGGGAGCGGTAGTCCTAAGAAAGTGAACAAACCCCAACCCTTTCTCGAACTGAAGCTGCCGTCTTCGGAGATTGTGTCCAATTGATTTTGTTAATTTTAAATTGATCATGGTTTGTTTCCAGACTTTATGTCATGTTAGGGGTCATGCTTATTTTTATAAACTGAGAAAGTGAGACAGGGGTTTAATATGTACATATAGAGGCAATTCACTGTACTACTCTTTGAAAAGGAAATCCTTAAAAGTAGCTTATGTAAAATGACTGTTAAGTTCTGTTTCAAATCCAATATGTTTGTTTGTTGGAGGGCTTTAGGAAATTGAGCAAACTGGGCTAATATCCAAATTAAGTTATTGTTACACACATATATTGGCTTTTGCCATGAAAGCGTGAAATTGCCAATAAATCTCAAGCCATAATTTACACGTTGTTGTGTATCAAAGAAACCAATATTTCAATGTCCTTGATACACTAATTAAAAAGTTACCCAAATATTAGTACTCTCTCTGTAACTGAAATATTAAGTAACAGATTAAATCGTATTTATAAAATAAAGTCCAAAGGAGTGTCTCCAGTTGACCTTACAGTGGCCATAAGCCCCTTGTCTGCTGTAACGGACTAAGTGCAATCTTGGAGCCTTATTTCTGTTAAAATAGTTGTGGTGGAATATTCTAAAGAAATTTTAGCACTGCTCCTGAACGTCGGACTGTTTGTGGAGGTAGGGGTTACAGTGGTGCCGTGGTAGCACCTCCCATCTCTGAGATCAGAGTTTGAATCCTAGCCTGACCTCAGGTGATAAAGCTGGTAGTTGCTTGCCATTGGTTGGCAGTTTATAGTACAGAATCTTGGCCATAATCCCAATGTTGGGTTATTATTGTCTTGGGTGGTCCTGGGAATGTGTAGCTGGACATCTAGGTGTCCAGGTATTCATTTCTGTGGGCTACCTTAGTACTGGTTTATATACTATCATTTGGGGGGCATTTGATGTTAACACTTATTTGATGTAAGCATGAATTTGATTTGTCAACGCTTCACTGACCTTGCAGATTGAAGTTCCTTTGTCACTTTGACTTTGGTCGGCCAAGAGGACACATCAACACTTCACCCACCCTGGGCTTAGGCCCTTATCCCTTCCCAATTTCTGCAGTTTGGCAAATTAAGTAGGACACTGGTACTAGGACTGTTTTGTAGTTTCAGGTGGATCTGGATGTAGAAGAAGATGCTCCTGGCTGCTAGTACCTGTTGCCTTCTGTATATGGGTGCCTGTGTGTGGACTTGTTTTATGTTACCTAGCACTTGGTTGCTCTTCATTGCCACTTGGTTGACTGGCACTTGGTTGCCTGGTACATGGTTGCCTTTGCTGTTCAGCTTCATGCCGTCTGTATGTGTCGAATTCGTGTCTACTTGTATATGGAAGTTGCCTGCCGGGTGTCGACTTGGGAGGTCGTCGTGGATCTGGAGCTCCTTCATTAGACAGTGTTGCCTAGCTGACATGCTTACAGTTGCTGTTATTGAGGTGCTAGAACATTTTACCTGGCTGTGCAGCTGGGGTGTAAATTGACACCTATGTAGGATGGGGTGTCCTTTATTGCTTTATAACCGCCATATGACCTTGGACTGTGTATTTGACCTTACAAGGGTCATGAGGAAGTTTGTTCAACTGTATTTGTTTCACACACTCACCTTTGCTCATGATGGGGGGACCGGCCTGCCTGATGTGCTGTTTGTAATATTATCATTCTTCATAGGGCCATAACTTTGTATATGGCCTACAGGAACTTACATGTCATAATATGCTCAGTGACTGTTTGCTAATGCACCTGTGTTTACAACCTTTTTGTTTGTGCTTCATCTATGATTAGCTGGAACTGTGTATAACTGGAACTTTGTGGAATGTGATTTGTCTAAGAATCTCTATGGAACTTTTATTCACCTGCAACTTTTATTCATGCAACTTTTAGTCATAACTTGGAACTGTGTCAGTGACTGTGAATTACCCTGTGAGCCACTGACTGTACATATTAACTGTAACATTGCACTTATAACATATCTGTGTTATTAGCATAACAGTTTCTACATACAATAATTTACAAATGATTTTAGATGAATAAATATAATGTATAATCCCAATGTTGGGTTATTATTGTCTTGGGTGGTCCTGGGAATGTGGTTGGCAGTTTAAAGTACAGAATCTTGGCCAGCTGTATGTGCTGGTTTCCTCTGTCCTTTCAACTACCTATCACAGTATACCCGATAATGTACTAGACGTGACATAAAACAATAAGCTTACAGAGGTATACAATCAGAAACTTCCTGAAAGACATTTACAAAAATATGTACATCAAAAATGAAGGTGACAATATTAGACGAGTGTGTAAGTTGAGTATTGTATTGTTAGTGTTCATGCTTTGTGGGTAATAAAAACAAGATAAAAATTACGGGAATTATTGCTACTGCTTGGCATCATAACTTGTCACAAACCTCAACTTTCTGGAAGACAGAATATTTATTGACAATTGGATGTGTTCGGTAAAACTGATGCATTTCCGGTTATGTATCAATACCATACAAGGTTGCTGAAGTAGTTAGTTTATTACAGGATATGTATCTTTACAAATAAATGTAACACTCAAATAAATATCAACATATAATAAATACCCAGCCCTACATGGGCTTATCTGTAAGTCTAAATATACAATAACAATGAAAATAGTGGGCAGGCCCCTACTACCCCAGAGACACAAGAGCTGAGGATATTTATTTTATTAAATACACAAAATACATGAGACTACTAAGTACTTAGAGTTCTTCTTGATTTACATACAAGAGTAATTACATTGAATTACATCACAACAAATAATAAATTTACGCTATAGGTTATTACACTTGGTTCTGACCTAAGCTGGGTCACAACCCACACAACATCCAATCCAAATGACATATAAAGCTGTACATTATTATATAAGCCAAAATATTAATATGATAACCCAACTTAAAATCAACCCACTTTAATTCTGATTACTAAGCAACCCAAATTGGATAAGAGCTCAACCCATGTCAACCCAGGACCTAGAAGGGTAAGAGGATGAGGATTTGAACTCAAAAATTACCATTCATGATAGTTAATTCATGCCACCCGTCTACCATAACATAACCACCTCATTCAGGAGGACAGCCTCCTTTAATATGAAAGAGAATTTGTTAAACAATTGAAAATTAGAAGTACAGTAATACCTGTGATAAAGTGCTGAAGAACTATAGAGATGGAGGAAAGGAAATTCGATTTACATTTTATCCCAATAACACAATTTTAACCCCAAAATGCTTCATTAGGACATTATGAAATCCCAAACCCAAACTGTAGGGGTAGGACTAAAGATCAGCCAGCACAGTAGCAAAAGGATTTAGCAATCCCCTTACCATATGCCTGATCCTGCTGGATGTAAGTCCACACACAGTCAGACGACCAGGAGCCATGCCTCTTAATGGAGGGGGAGGTGGGAGGAAGCCAAATTAGGCAAGGTTAGAACTTGCACTTTATCTCTGGTTTGGAGAGTCTTTGACCATTATAAGTTTATTTTAAGAAACTGGGAGGTGAAGGTGACGTCAGAGGCAGAGAGGTGCCTTGAAGGGTTAGACAGGGCAATAGAGTGAGGTGTCATGTTAGAAAGACGTAAAAATGCAAAGAAAGCCACTAGGAATATGGCTTTGTACACTGAACCCATAAATATGGTATCACATAGACATGTAAGATGCTTCAACACCTTTATGGTCATGATATTATGTGTCACTGGGTTCAAAGGCCTGTTAATCTTTAAGCATTTTACATACAATCTCATTTTTTGATCTGCTAACACATGATGATCCAATTGATTGAATATAAACTTTGCTTTAAGGGCAAACAGATAATTCTGGATCATACTGACAGATACATTGCTATTCACAAGAAACTCCATAAAGCACAAAATATGAGCCACCTCTAGCTCCAGAACATTTATTTTCATGCACACACAAAATGCCATGAAAGTCCTGAACTGAGCCTCATAAGACCTCTGTGTCTTTGGTCTGTAGGCCACTCTAATACGGCTTAGAGCTGACTCTGAAAGGGTCTGGAGTTTATTGTAATGATCTGCTGAAAAATCCCACCTAGAAAGCAAATCAGTTGTTTGATTATTACTTCGCAGCACATGAACATATTTGATATCTACATCCCCAAGTGCAGCTTGAAACCAAATATTTCCTGCACAGGCACCCAAAAAGGGATCACAAGTGTGACCAGAATTCAACACTTTGACCACTGCATCATTGTCGCATTTATGGGAAGTTTCTTTTTAGCCCACTAGGGGCCAAAGGCCCGGAATGCCAACAAAGTGTTCAGCATTTCCAGGTGTACTATGTTCAAATTACTGTAACCCCAATCAATTTTGAAGTGGTAAACATAATTACCACAAACAGCTCCCAGACCCATCAAACATGCATCAAACTCAACAGTGTCTATGACTACTGCATGATTGTATGTTGAACTGCCATTGTATTGAGTCAAAATATTTTCAAACTAGGCTAAGTCAAGCCAGAACTCAGCAGTGAGACTGATACTTTTCTCAGCATAATTGTCCCTCAAAAGTTGTAACATGCGGTTTAAAAATAATCTGGCAGGGCGGACACATTTATGGACATAATAATGATTGCAACTGTCTTTTGGAACAAAATTTCTTACCAGACCACTCCTGGAAGCAAAACGAGGGAAGCAAAAGCAATTGCTGATCCCAGTAGTCAGAAAACTGACACCTTCCACTCCTCAACATTTAAGTGTGATACAATTGGAGTGCGTCAACCTAGAAAATTAGGCAAAAAATTAACCGATTTGACATGAAAGTGTTGTCAGATTGGACAACTTATTTTCTGTCCTATGTGGGTCAAATCTGGCATGACCAGGTCAGATAGTGGAATAAACCCAAAGTTATATTTTGACTGAGACCGCCACAATTTAAAAACACCACATTGAACATCACTGAGTTGAATTTGCCTATAAGCACAATTTCTCTGCAATACTGTGTTGATGTATTTGTCATTGGAACCAGTACTGTTATAAATGGGAATACAATTACTTTCACAGGAATCACCCAGATTTATGTGTGTAAAAGTATCACATTTCACATCACTGATTTGAATTTGCCTTCGAGCACAATTTTTCTGCAATACTGTATTCATGTGTTTGTCATTGGAACCAGTACTGTCATAAATAGGAACACAATTACTTTTCCAGGAATCACCAATACATGTGTGTGTAAAGACAGCAACCTGACCAAGTTCCTTTTGTGGACTGACAATATCACACCTTTTATCTTATTTAATTCCCATATTGTTGCTTCTTTGATCACTGTCAGTAATATCTGAACCAGAAATTGCCTTGTCGGACATATTAGGGTAATTTGCTTCAACAATGAAACCTTCATTTAGTGCAACAGGGTCACTTGATTCAGTACTTTGATCTTGAACTTGAATCATGTCATTTGTGTTTTGTTTACATTCTACATTACATTTATGAAAAGCTTTATCACAATCAACAAGTGCAGTACTCTTATTTGACGCATTTACTGGAGACTGACCACCCCTGAAGTGTTTTCCTTTGAAACCCCACTCCCTGGATCTGTTTGAAGACTTATACTGACTTAGTTTGTTTTTATGATGAAGGAACAAACATTTAATATCAGCAATATTGCAGCCTGAATTGTAAAAAAAACATCTAGTTGGAAAAATTTGACCTTCGACCTGGAGGTCAGGGGTGGTCACCCGCCTTGATGTCTGTAAATTAAAAACAGCATGACCACTACAATCTTCCACTGATGTCACAGAACCATTGACTGCATTACTTCCTACAACAGACATTTGACCTTTATTTTTGGAGTGCTTGCTGCTCAGACACTCACTTTTTTGAGCAGCTGCCTGCCCATTTTTCGCTTGTGACTTTTTAACAGATCTGCACTCAGATTCAGGGTGGTTTAATATTTTACCAAAAGTCAGACTGTTGGTACATATATGTCTCTGCATCCTACCAAAACTTTCATGATCCCTAGTGAAATTGCAAGAATTGGTTTGGTGTTGTTTACAAAACCATGGCTTTTTGTTTTCAATAGATGGTTTAGCCCAATTTTGTTTTGAAAGTTTTTGGGCATGTGCCCACCTGATTCGATCAATCTTGTCAGTGCCACCCCACTAGAGTATGCCTCTTGTCATGTCACACAGAAGGACAGCATGGGCCGACTTGGCGTTGGACCAGGAAAAGTCAGTGGCATCTTCCATGAGTTCTGATGACTTCTGACTGTTCTGAACCTGCTTCTTCTTAGAAGATATCGAACCATAGTCTTCGCAGATTTTCTCTTGACCTTCACACCAGTACTGGTCAGATCAGGGGAACTGGGCGGCTGAAATGATGTCTTGGTGGGTTTCAGGATCAAATTCTTCTTGGAAGGTGACTTACAGTTCTTAGATGACCCTGCTGCTTCTTCCTGTCCAGAGGTGTCCACTGCTTTCCCACTACTGAATTCTACCAGTCCTGCACACTTCTTGCCCATGGGTGGGCACCCGCCATTCTGACAACTCCACAACTTGAAATGGTCTTGAAGCCAGCACAAATTCACAGAAAATAGGGTAGACCATCCCTCTTATCTGGCCTAAGAGTTGTCAGATTGGTACCAACAGCGGAGTGTCAAGTCCACAGTCACTGAAGAAGTCAAGTTCATTATAATCACTCCAAAACACAGTGAAATTCGTTCATATGTAGTGGTTGCATTAAAATCACATATTACACTAATTAACTGTTTGTTAAAATCTTAAAACATGTAAACACTCCATTAAATACAACATCAGTTAAAGTTCAATAAATGAATAAACAAATAAAGTATTGCATCCGCCTCTGTTTGCATTCAATCTTCAACTACAAGGAGCTCTATGTTTATATTTTGGGCGCCAGGAGAGCCAGTCACTGATAGGCTGACCCCAGTTGCTAAGGCAAGCAATCAGTGACTGACCCAGTTCACCTCACCAGAACAATGTCTCCAGCCACCACCAGGGCTTAAGGTGCAAGCCCAATGAAAGTCTCAAGGGTGGAGGTCTGACAAGCGTGCTGCCTGTACACCACTAATGAAAAACAGAAAATATATAAAACTATGCGTAGATAGAATCTATATGAGTGTATCATCTTTCTGTTTTATATTAATGTAATGTGTGGATGTATGGTAAATGTGTTATTAAAGTATGCAGTTTGTGTCTCCTCTCTTGCCATAAATCAAATACAAAATTTTAAGAAAAAAATTATGTTAGCATTATACATTATTTCAATAAATTTATGAATAATAGATGGAGAATCTAATCTGTTTAGTCCATTTGAATATTTCAGTTCAATGCAGTCTAATTCTGAACAAACACAAACAAAATGAATTTCCTTCTCTTTCCTGTTTACAAACTTTGTAAATTCTCTCCAAAATATTGGTTCTGACATATTTGCCTTGTTCATGTTCAAGTGGTAAAATTCCAATTCTCAACTGACAGAAAATGGAGGTTTTTTTGACGATCAACCAGTGATTATATATCACTAAATTACACCAGAGAGTTTTTCTTTTGTTAAAAGTGCCCAATATCTGTCACTGTTGGCCACTTTGTTATTTCGACCATATATAGAAGTCTATTTAGCACATTTCCAAAGAAACCCTTTTACATTTATTTCATATACTAAAATGATCATTAAAACCAATAAAAAATACATGAGGAATATAGAAATGAAAAGCAATGATGTTATACAACATCTTAAAATTATAAATTAAGGAAGTGGTGTAATTTAGATAGGTTAATAGTCTCGTAAGTGTGTCCAATATTGGAAAATAATTGACTGTTGACTCGGTCCCTTCGGGACCTCTTAAGCATCCATTATTTTCCAATATTGGACACTAACTTGGCAATTAACGTTAAAGTAAATTTAAACCAGTCCTCGATAATGAACTGTTCCTCACCTCCTCCAATCACTTCCTCCTCCATGTCATCCCTCCATATATTGGATTTTCTTTCCATTCTCTGCATTTAATTTGTCTGAAGGATTACTTACAAGACATTTTGCATCCCACCCTCCCTTGTCCTTTTATTTTAGTATGGTATTTTAAATTGTGGTTATTTTGATGTTATGAGTTGGAATTCTTTCATGTGTTCATTCTTTAACCCATTTTATCCATTGCATATATTTGTAAATCTCACGTGATAGATTTTAATAAAAACAGTATCCCCAATTCTAATTTTCACTTCTCGTCTGCAATATGTGAATTCTCATGTGGCTTCAATGCTGACTGTGGGTATGTTTTAAATGGTCTTGCTGTTCTATTAATTCATTGAAAATGCAGAAGTTCATAATTTGGGTATTGATGTTTAAACTGCTAGTCCTGATGCATTAGGTTCAAAATTCTTTCTGATACTTTGTTAATATTTACCTCAAGACCTTGTTAAAAGTGCTCTAACATGTTTAGGTCATAAACATGAGATATCCAAGTAATGACCGACATTAATTGTTTTATTTGTGTTGTGCTCCTTAATTATCACCACTTAGACCAAATCTAAAAGGTTATTTCTTTTGACTTTATGTCAGTCAGATATATTATCTCCTGTCTGTGACCGAAGCCCATGGTTATGAGATTATAAAAAGCCTTCTGTATGTGCGTCCGTGCAGCCGTGCGTCCATTTGTCACGTTTTTGCATATGCTTTATTGCTTGGTTATTTATGAAGATATCCTCACCAAATTTGCAGGGAATGTTTATTAGTATTAAAAACCATGTTGGTAAAAAACTTTTCTTCAATTTGAAAACAAAATAGGCAATTGTTAGAAAATCATTAGCATGTTCTAAAAGTTTAAGTATTGAAGCTAGCTTAAAACTAGCTCAAACTTATACAAAATGGTTATTCTTATGAAAAATGTCTGGAAAAAATGTTGACCTCATTTTGAAAATCAAAATATCCGCCATAGCCGATTGTTTGAAAAACTCATTAACATGTTCTAAAAGTTTAAAGATTGAAGCTAGCTTCATCAAATTTGACCAAATATTTATGACTAGAAAAGCTTGCCTCAGAGTAATGATGACCTAATTTCGAAAATAAAATGAACACCATGTCATATGCTTAAATGTCAAAAGGGTCATAGCACATTGTGTAATTTTGTGGGCAGAAGAAACCAGTACATACAGTTAGTCAAGGTTGTGTACTGTAAACTGCCGACCATCGGTAAGCAACTTCCAACTATCCCACATAAGATCCAAATTTTGAACCGCCAACCTCAGAGATGGGAGGCGAGTGTGTTACCACTGCGCCACCATGCCCCCTTAAGGTCAAATGGGGGTTAACATATTAAAAAGGCCTTATATATTCATTATTTCTGGTTCTACACCTTCAAAATACGAAAACAACTTCTGTGGGTTGGCATTTAGGTGCCAACCTTAATCATTCCTGCACCCCTAATTTTTTATCACCCCTGTTCTGTAATGTTCTGGTCAGTGACCACATGACCCTTTTTGATTGGTCAATGTCTTGACCCTTTTAAGGGGATAATGGCCAGATTTAAACTAGCAGTTTACGAGACAACAGTTAAAATTTAAAATTTTTTACCCTACCCATTTAATTTTCCTCCCTTACAATTGAAGTGAACGAACTATTGTAGATTTCTAGTTGTGGTGTGTTACATAACATTTCTCTGTTGGTGGCAGATCTTGCTCCTGGTGCTGGGGCCTGGGAGAGGTTCGGACCACTGCAGAGTTGTCTTTTCCTCGACTGTGACTGCGACTTCAAGGGTTCTTCAGAGCTCTGTTTTACTCTGTTCCAGCGTTGTCATCTTAATGAACTGTTTGTGTATATGGAGGGCTGTGTCCTAGTAGTTGAATGTAGTTTTTGTCATATATTTTACAATTTATCTTGTCTATATCTTAATTATCTTTTGTATTAATAGTATTATGACATGTAGTTCTCGTTTATTGCTTCTTATGAACTGTGCTGCCAGTAAAATCTTTTATTGGTAACTGTCATGTGTAAATTGTCATGTGGCTTGTTTAACCATTATCTGTACATTGCTAGGGTGTCACAGTTGGCTGTTTTTAATTAATTGTTATTACAAGACATTTGTCCTTATTATCATTCTTAATTACACTTTTATGTACAGGCCTTGTAACCTTCTAATGCTGGCATTCCACTGGAGCCGACCGGTCAGTAACTATGATTTTTTGGAGAGTCAGGACCAATGTTTACAAGGTCAGATAGGGTCAGTTGTAGTTTCGAGGCCTGTCAGGGAGAGTTGGTGAAATATCAAACATGTGACCACGAACAGACACAGATACTGATGTACAATCAACTCAATCCAGACAGAAGAAGGGGCAAATGAAGTCCATTTTCCTGAGTGAGTTTGTTAAACAGCACAAGGAACTTTATGACAAGATATATGACAAGTTCAAAGACAAGCACAGGAAAGAAGGACTTTGGGCGAAACTAGCAGCTTCCAGGAACTTATCTGTCAACACTGTCAAGAAGTGGTTCGAGACTCAATGTACCAGATATGGCAAGCTCAATTCAGACGAAGTCAGGACAAGCTGCTGAGAAGAGCACCGAAAGACAGACCTAGTTGAAGACAGTTTCAGTTTTCTACGAGGTCACATCAGAAGGAAGGGAGTGTCTAAGTCTTCCGCGTTCAAGTCACCAGTGCGACCTTCAGTAGCCACAGCTTCAGTTTTGCATACTTCATGAGACTGAATCTGAGATGGAAATCAGCATGACATCAGATGTTACTCATCAGCCTTCTAGCACAAGCCCTTCACGATGACCACCAGCTGTTGCCAATACCACTGCTGCAGATCCAGTTTTACATCAGTTTCAGCAGATGAGGTTGATGATTTCCAGTTTTCTGGGTGCACGTCAGGACCATACTCCAAGTCCAAGACAGTCGTTCTGCAAATATCTCCACTCCAAGATTGAACACCTGGAGGAGCAAGACTTTTTTACCTTCAGGAATGAGACAGTGAATCTTCTCAGTGAAATACAATACAAGGCCGAAGAATGCAAGAGACAGGTCACAACAATGCAACAGGTCACCACATTTCAACTTCCAGAAGCAACATAGGCCAGAGCAGGACATGCTTACATACTCACCATACCAGATTCTCAACCAGTCTCTGTACCAATTGTGCAGCCTTCTCAGATAGCCACAACAATCATCCAAAAACTATTAATTGAGCTACTTGTTGTTGCCCAAAAACATAACAAGCACACAGTCCAACACTTACACGTCCCTCAAATACAAGCAAAAATTTGTGTGAATGAGTGAATTAATGTTTAACACCAACAAATAAAATTCCAACAGACACACAAAATCCCCCCAAAATCTTGAAAAACATACACCCCCCCTCCAAAAAAAAATAATAATAAAGGGCCAAGACCTGAAGTGACACCCCCTCCAAAAAATAAATAAAATAAGTGTCACTTACCCGCACCCAGCCCCAGACCCCCCCCACCCACCCACCCCCCCAAAAAAACCCCATGAAGTGACACCCCCAACCCCCACCCCCCCCCCCCCCCCCAAAAAAAAAATATATATATATATGTAAAAAATAATAATAATAATGAAGAAATATAACGTACATACAGTCAGACAAACAAGTATGAAACGCACAATTCCTAAAAACATAAAGTGCTATGAATGTGTGGATGGACTGACAAACAAACAAATGGTGTTCCAAAACCTGACAGATGATTGGGTGACTGACAGACTGACTTAATTGTTACCTTATTGGCAAAACTGGATTAAGTTAAAATGTGATTTTTATTTTTCAAAGTTTTTAATGAAATTATTGGTTTGAGTTTTGCAAAATTACCAGGAAATACCTAAAAATAAGTTTTTTTTCAGGGATAATATCATTATTAATTTTTTTGGAATAATGTCATTTCATGTGGGTTTGACATTTGAACTTTGACATTGAGGACTTGGGTTTCAATCTGTGTGACACTGGGTTAAACTTTTGCAATAACATTTTACACACTATTTTTTTTTTTTTTTTTTTTTTTTTTTTGGGGGGGGGGGGGGGGGGGGGGGGGGGTCTTTTATAATTTGATGTTGAATCAGAGTGAAAATTGGGTTTAATGTTTGTGTAACACTTTTGCAATAAAAGTTCTTGGATTATTTGGGTAGTCCTTAAAAGGACTGAGTGATGACAGCTTGTTCTCCTCTCAGTCTTGTTAAATTCTGTCCCCTACACTCTTATGAACTCTCTTGGCTTGGTACATTTCATTTGGCTGTGCTTCTTTATATAACATAACTCCAGTTTAAAGGTCATTGCAAGGTCAAGTTGTATAACATTGTGATAGCCAACCAGATGGTACTATTGGCATAGCTAGTTGATGAATTATCTAGATTTTGACCAGTACCTTGGGTTGTGTAGTTTTATAATGAAAGTAAACTTACTGGGTTTGACCTTGAACTGCAATGTCAGGTTATATGTACAAGAAGTAATCAGTATGTAACAATGCAACAGGTTAACAGGCATAAGAAATGTTCTTAAATAACTCTTAATGCATTGTGGTTCCTTAACAGTGATATAGTCTTATGTACTTGAAAACTTAATCAGGAACTATGTAAATAAAGTGTTAAAGCTAATTGATGGTAGTAACTAAAAAAGAAATAATCTATTAGTAGCAGTAACATTGTTTATTAACAAGTTTCAATGTGTAACAATACTAATAAATAAAGCCAAGTCAGTTTAACAGAGTTGTTTCCTTTCCCCATCCACAGGACTGTAGGGGTGATGCGTCGAAGTGTAGCACAGTGGTTCAGTCCTGATGGGGGAAGGTATTCCTATGGGGGTTTTTAAAACTAGTTAGTTGGTATTGATTCACATGTATTGGCAATGTGGGGGAGGTTGAACTACTCTGTTGGGGTCTCCCTCATGAATATTCATGAGTTATATTGCGGGAAAAAATCACCTGATGTCTGCAATTGAGGTTAAATACTGTGGACAGCATGGGTTCTGTGCATTTAACTAGTACTGAGGGGGCTGGTAGTGTACGCTAGCCAGTATTCCAAAACAGTGTTTTACCCCAAACCCTCCCTCCCTCTGGTACATGGCTGTTCTGGTAGCCTAACATTTTGTTAATTCGCATTTTATTTGGTTATAATACATTTCATTTGGCTGTGCTTCTTTATATAACATAACTCCAGTTTAAAGGTCATTGCAAGGTCAAGTTGTATAACATTGTGATAGCCAACCAGATGGTACTATTGGCATAGCTAGTTGATGAATTATCTAGATTTTGACCAGTACCTTGGGTTGTGTAGTTTTATAATGAAAGTAAACTTACTGGGTTTGACCTTGAACTGCAATGTCAGGTTATATGTACAAGAAGTAATCAGTATGTAACAATGCAACAGGTTAACAGGCATAAGAAATGTTCTTAAATAACTCTTAATGCATTGTGGTTCCTTAACAGTGATATAGTCTTATGTACTTGAAAACTTAATCAGGAACTATGTAAATAAAGTGTTAAAGCTAATTGATGGTAGTAACTAAAAAAGAAATAATCTATTAGTAGCAGTAACATTGTTTATTAACAAGTTTTAATGTGTAACAATACTAATAAATAAAGCCAAGTCAGTTTAACAGAGTTGTTTCCTTTCCCCATCCACAGGACTGGTCCTCCTGCCAAGTCAGTGCCCCAATTAAGGTTGTTGAAGTAGTCTTTCAGTAGGTCTCGTTGATGTTTGGCCACCCTCAATGGATTTCTAAAGTTTTCAGTGTGTCCCTGCCCGACCTGGTCATTATGTGGTGGTTGTATCTTGTCTGCTGGTGTTGGTGGTCTGTCTGCTCCCCCTGATGGCTTTTCAGCATGTAACATAACACCACACATATTAACAATATGTGTTTCACAACTTTTGGTCTATGCTCCATGGTGGTCAGCAGCACCCTGAATCTTCTCACCAGTAGAGTTCTTGTAGTTGAAATATTCACTGACTGACTTCTTTGTCTTCTTTAAAGCAATGTGTTTGCCATAGTGCACCGACTGCATGGGGGACATTCCATCTGTTTCCAAATCTCTCTTCTATTTTCTTCCAGTCTTCTGGATCAGTTGGACAAATCAAATAGATGTATTTGTGTTGAAATTCTTGTAAGCTGGCTTTGCAGACCTGCTGGACAAATTTGCAAATGGTTGTTCTTCCAACCCTCCATTGGTATTGCAGTGAAGTGTATGTTTCTCCTGTGGATAAGTATCTCAATGTAACTGCCAGTTTCAATCTGACTTCCAGTGGCTTCCTGAAGTTGGTGGCTGACTTCCTCACACGAGGAGGGGTTATTCTTTCTTCAATTAAATCAAAGAATGCTGGTTCCATCATGTTGAAGTTTCTGTAGCCTGGTATGTCAGTTGTGATTAGCTCATCCGAGTGTTCTGTAGCATCCCCTCCTGCCTCTGCAATATCCAGGGTGTAACCCATGGATTCCACGGCTTCCTCCTCCTTCGGTGTGGTGGGGGCTGTGGCTCTAGTAATTGGTGCTGGATGGGCAGGTGCTGGGTTCTGCTGTCTTCTGTGTCCTTGAAATCATGAAGAAGAATAACATATTCAACTCAATAAAAACCAAAGCACCCTGAACTTGTCAAACAGTTCCTCTTGATGTGTTACTGTCATCTTTCAAGTGTGAAATGAGTGCCACATCCTTAGTTACAAGGGTTTATATAGTGTGATATGGATCCTGATTTTGGATTCCAACTATAGATACCGACCCACAAAATCAATCAGTACTGTTAGCAAGGGTCGGGAACTTGCTCACAGCTTGTCTTTTTGGCTTGTCTGCTTATAATCCGGCTTGTCTGTTATGAGTTTAGGGCTTGTTGTAGTACTTCTACAACTGGCTGTGCAATAAATGTCTCCAACCTGAAGTCTTGTCGGGGTAGTCATTACATCCTGTCTGTAAGTGTACCGTCCAGGATTTCTTAACCCATTTAGCATTTTCGGGCCTTTTTTTTCTATGATCCTACTACTTTCACAACCGACCCAAGAGTCATTGGGTTGGCTAGAGGGTCGGCTCCAGTGGAACACCAGAATTACTGGGAAGGCTTTCAGCAATGAATATGATTTGGGGGCTGTTTAGCCTTGTTTTTAGTGGTTTGTTAAGTATTATTCAAAAAATTAATTTGTTTTTGTAAGAACATTTTTGTGAGTTTATAGTATTTGTTTGGTGCTGCACATGCTACATTTTAAATTATGTTTCTTGGGGTGAGCCTTTCTTGTTCAAAAACTCTAAACAATACATCTATTTTTATCAGTTTGGCAAATTATGTAAGTAAATTACAGAGGGTTATTCCCCTTATTGTATTTTTGCAATGCAGTTTTGTTTCAATTAGAAACTTTTGACGGCATTTTGTCTCCATATATTTGTATCTTTCCGCGGCTTGGTGCCTTCGCCTAAAAACATTAAAACTGATAATTCTTATTCTTGAATAGTATATGTAAATTTCTTGGTGGCATTATTTTCTTAAATCATAATAACATTTGTTTAGTGTGGGTTTCACTCACACACTTTTTCTTGTGCCACTTTAGAAGAGTGTATTATACTCTTTGGCCACTTGGGCCATTGTTACAGTCATTACTTGTTGATTTACAAAACATTTTAGAATATTAAAACCCAACTGGGTTTCCTCGTTCCTGTTTAGACCTATTAAATGCAAGGTTAACCTTTAGCACAACTGGCGGTTGGTTGTGTTTTTTACCTTTCTTTGAACTTTCACTTTATCTGACCTATACCTGTCACCTTGGTCCACCTAGGATCAAATCTTTCTAATATAACCTGTCTAGATCACTAAGCATTTTTGTAAACTATCTTTTGCGGCTAGGGAGATTATAAAATACAAGTTTGATTTTATCACAGCTGGTGGCTGGTTATGCTTTTGACCATTCTTTGAACTTTCACCTCTGTTTGACTTGTACCTTTAATGTTTCTGATTTTTAATCTTTGGTTATAATATCAAGTAATCTTCTAAAAATCAGTGATCAATTGTTATGATCATTATCTGACCGCTTGTGGTTGGGGAATGATGGGAAAATAATCGCCTGTGAATATTTTGCAAATGTCAAATTTGACCTTTGACCCCTGCTAAATGTCAAATGGGAGTCATTATACTATCTCCCTTATTGTTTTTGTAGAGCTTCGAATTGTGATAATAACCTATAGATAGCTCTGCGAATCTTTTGTCAGTGTTGAATTTGATCTTTGACTCAAGGTCAAGTGGGGTCAATATACTACAAACTTACATCTCCTTTATTATTGGTTATAGAGCTTCGAACTTTGAAAATAACCCATAGGAAATCATATTCTGTTCTTTTGCAAGTGTGGAATTTGACCCTTGAACCCTGTTTCAAGGTCAAGTGGGGCTCAATCTACATAATAGCCTTATATTACCCTATTTATTCGTTTTGCAGCTTGCAGGCCTGTGAATCTTTTTTTTCGAGTGTTAACTTTGACCTTGGACTCTTGCTTCAAGGTCAAATGGGGTCATCACAATAAATCACCACATCTCCCTTATTATTGGTTCCAGACCTTCAAACTGTGAAAACAACTTATGGGAAATCATAGCCAACGAAGTTTTTTGAGTCGAATTTCAACTTTGGCCTCTGCCTCAAGGTCAAATGGGGTCATCATACGAAAAATACCTTATATCTCCCTCACTACTGGGTCAAGAAGTTTTGAAATGTGAAAATAACTTGTAGGGAATCATGGTCTGTGAAGTTTTTGCAAATGTGAAGTGTGGCATTTAACATTTGACCCTTACTTCAGGGTTATCATACTAAAGAGGCCTTATATCTCCATTATTATTGGTTCTAGAGCCTCGAAATGTGAAAACAATCCATAGGAAATCATGTCTTGGAAAACTTTGGCTAGTGTCGAATTTGATCTTTGATCCCTGCATCAAGGTTCTGTTGGGTCATCATATTCAATAGGTCTTTTATTTCCCTGATTATTGCTCCGGGAAAGCAACTGGAAAGAAATGTTGTTTTAGAAAACAAATGTCGTTAAATATTTTGTATAATGTACCATTAGTGGGAAAACTGTTTAGCAGAATAGCCTTTCATGGCCATTTTGGAAAAGGCTCTCATTTTCCGGGCCAATCAAGGTCAAATAGCAGAAAGATGATACATAATGCAACCGAGGTTATTAAAACTAAGTGTGTAACCAGAATAACAGGCCATGAACATTTTAAAAATAATACTAGTTAAAAATATATTGAACGAATTGGGATCAACTAATACATAGACCAATTAGCATGTACAGCACTAAGTGGCACAGAAAGTGAATTACAGAGAAGCAAACTGTATTTCTATAAAACACATGAAGTTAAAACACATATAATAACAGAATTCAAGGTGAACAACAATAAACAATTGCATCAGGAGCAGTATGAAATACTCTACAAATATGGAATACCCCCACCCCAAACAAACAAGCAATGGGAATATATATTTTATTATATTAAGATTAAATACAACCACTAAAAGTTATTGTAAGGGTATGTTATGATAGTAATACTAAATTAATGTAAAGTTCCTAATGCAAAGCATTTGAACAGCACAGTACAAAGTATGAAATACATATGTCCAACATAACAACAATAGAACACAAGTGCTTGTGAGTATATTTAGTTATCTAGCCCAACACTCATCATGATAAAAGTGTGGGTGGTCCTTTGGTGGTCTACAAAGACCCAAGCAGTGGAAAAATCAGACATCCAAACGCTAGTAGGCCAACTTGTCCACTCAACATCAGGAAAATAGCAAATTTTCGGTCCCTATTGATACGCGTTGTCCAAATTACTCTTGATAAATGGTGAAAAGTAATTTATGATAACTGTGCACTGCATTAGGGTGTACTCGTAAAGAGTACTTTTGTACAATGTATTCATTGATGTAATTTATAGAAATAAATAAAATAAAATAATGGAACTGTCAGAGAACACAACAGAAAATTTCAAGTACAATTGACAAAAATGTACAATTGAAAGAAAAAACACTTATTGAAACAAAAATTACATTAATTATCTCTACATACACCATTTATTCTGTCAGATTAAACTGTATGCTAATTACATGATATGATTTGTATGTACAAATATTACTTTAGTCAGTATGTTACAAAATATACAAAGCTTTTAACCCACCACAAATTGAACACATGAAAGCAATACTTATTCAAAACATTGTCAATTTTTAACATTTTCCCCTTAGGATACAATACATATATAACGTATTAATGTACCTCAATGGTAAATCTGTGGATTTATTTGGATGAAATAAGATCACATGTAAACCTGTACTGGCCTTATATCATATATGGTTTTATGATCTATTTATTTTGTAAAATAATCTCATTCATTACTTGTGTATTGTGTGTTTTTATACTCAGCGCAAAATCTCCATATACTACAGAACTGAAAGTGCTATTTAACCCATCCGACAGAACAGATACAGCTTGTACCTGGGTTTGAAACCACGTCCTCCAAGTTCCTAGAAAAGTGTATTACCCTGTAGGCCACAGTGGCAGATTAATTACTGCATTTACTAATTTTGTAGTTCGTGTTTATACTCAGGACAATATATCCTATGCGAGAGGGCTCAAAATGCTTATTTCAATTGCTTCATTGATTGGTAGATCAATTGATTGACATCATTTTAAACACATTTGTTTCATATCAGGACAGGTCTTTGAGGTGGTCTAGGCAGTAACTGCATACTAACTTGGTCAAGATGATGCACTTTGACCTTTTCGGCAGCACCAAGTAACTTATACTTCCCGCTTTAGGATCATGACTAGGTCCAAAACACAAAACCTCGGAAATGGGAGCAATGTTATACAGTACTCTAAAATATTGTCCAGTTGATGTCTCAATTAGGTATTACTTTTTATAATACAAACAGGACTGTTAATTATCGGATGCTAATTAGGTATGCATTTATTTAACTTGGGATGGGCCGGTAGGCCCTGTATCTCGGTATCGAGAGCATTTAGATGAAATACCGAGATGAAATTTTACTACCGCCACTTCACTTGTGAGCATATATAATGGAAGGAAGACTCAAAATATTGGGAAAAAACTCCAAATCTGGCGAAATTATGAGCTTTCATCCCATATTTTTGTGCATTTTGCAGACTTTAAAAGTATTAGCGATTACGTTCAGTAGAACTGCCATGTTTTGGTTATGGTACTTTATAACCTCAATCTTGCTTGTCAACACACATAATAGAAGAAAAACTTGAAATATTAGAAGCAAACAAGAAATCTGAAGAAATTCTGCACTTTTGCTTCATATTTTTGTAAATTATGAACCTTTATTGTGATGTCGTTAAGAGGAACGTCCATGTTTGTTTGGGGTGCACTAAAATGCAGAATCCCGGAATCGGTATGGTTTTGCATTGGCGACCTGATGTACACATTTTTGGTACCAACCCTTCCCTAATTTAAACATACAAATGTGGAAATTTACTGTAAAAACTTTTTTGAGATCAACTGCTAGAGTTGACACATGGTGTTATATGCCATTCATGTGAAGATTGGGAATGGTCTGGCACAATGCTCAGATAAGTTTAGTAGATCAGCTTCTGTGGGTATATAATTAACAGGTAACAGAACATAATCCTCACTGGATAAAAATAGCCATATTTTTTGGTTCTTGCCACAACTACCTTATTCATTTTAAAATAACCATAGATTCCTTTAAGATATATCTGTATGAACTCATCGAAAAGTGCTTATGCACACTATTTTGAAAGCAGGTTTCTATCAAATTAATTTTACAAGTTTATTCTTAACCACTGGCAGTCGACTGAGTATAAACATGGTTTACTATTCTACTATAGGTGTGAAAGAACCTGCAAAACAGTGCCCCCAAATAGTCATCTCAATGAAAAGATAAGTCTAAACTCAATAGTGATAAACAGATAGGAATATTAGGGGTAATACTGTAATAGCCTTGATTACAATCTTGACCTTCATGAGTGAAAGATATTTTATTTCCATCTGAAAAATCGGGCTAATCAGGCAAACTCGTCACATTGATATAGGGGTTTAGATCCAGCATCAACTGTAATGGGAAGTTAAATAAGAAAGTCAAACATCAACTGTCATCCAAAGTATATAAGCAAGTCCAATATCAACTGTCATAGGCAGTATATAAGTAAGTCCAGTACACAACGTTGAAAGCAATAAATAAGGAAGGGAAGAGTACTCTGGATACTAAGTCCACTATTCTGGCTCTGTGGTGATCCATAGATTTAGTCCCAGAGCTCTTGGTAGAAACTGATCCATGGACCTTGCAACCAGCACATGAGCAGGAGGCACTTGCTTCTGACGTCACCGTGACATCATTTGGCGTGATGACATCACTGTGAATGGTATGCTGCAACATACAAATAGTATACTTCCAGTTGGGTCTGTACATGGCTAGAACCTCCAGTATACAGGTACTTTGGTTCTACAGTAAGTCATTAATACCTAAAAGATTATTCCATTGCATTACCAATATAAATCTAAGCTGCGAAAAAAATACATGTATAAAAATAAAAATTACCACAAGATCTTCCTTGATCCGACCCTAAAACATACGTTATGACTCTAGAGTTGGTTAGCTGAGTCGGGGTTCAGGGACAAAAATCCAGAAAAAAAGAGTTTGAAAAATTTGGGTCAGTTTCACCTTCACAACAGGATGTAATACACCCCTGCTTGTCTGGATCAAGACCGAACCTGACTTTGGGTCAGGGTGTTTTTTCTCCATGACAAGACATGAAACTATCAGGACAAGCTGTAAATCCCTTACCAACAAGCTGTGATAGGTCACAACAAGCTGAAATGAAAACCCAACAAGACTGGAGAAGTGTACAGAATCACCACGACAAGACTTGCAGCCAGTATTGCCAGTCAAGTTTTGATGCATTTCTGGGAAAAAGAAGGATCAAGTGTTGACCAATCAACAAATCAAAAAAGGTCAATAATAAATATTTGGATCCTATCACATGACCAGAACTACAGCATTGACATTTTTGTTTCTTTCATTATGATTTTCAGGTTTGGATTTTAATATTATATAAGAAATATGTCAACCTATTTCTGATTCCGATTGTGTCAAAAAGCCACTTAAAATTGAAAATTTTCATTAACTGTATTACATCCTGTTCAAACAAGCAGAGGGAGGTGTACATCTGACAACATCTCACGTGACAATGAAAGCCCTCTTGCTTGTTCCTGGCTTTTATACTCCAAATTCGGACCTCTGAGAATTATGCAAGCCTTGACCAATCATCAGGACTTATATCTTCAGAAATAGCATGGACGATACAATACAAAGAATGTTGAGAGTCTTCCATAGCTAAAGGGGTAGACCTACAAACCTGGATAAGTCCGCACATTTTCACAATTTCTATAATACCAGCAGTGTGATGAGCCTCTGGCAATCAGCTCATATTTTACATGAAACTATCTTTTCGTAGTTAAGGGGGGAATGGCCATATTTTATCCAAGAAATACAATCAGGAGATGTATAAATATGAACTGTTTATGTGTATGTGACTAAGACATTACTCTATGATTTTTGTTTCTGTACCATTTCTAATTGTATATAAAGAAACATGACCCTCCTCTCACCTGTAAGACAGTGTTTTCTGTCTGAACTATGTATTTAGTTCGACACTTTTTGAACTTCCTGGCCAAAACATTGACCAGGGCATATTCCAGAAAACTGGCCGCCACAAACACAGTGCACGTAAACATCCAGATGTCTATTGCTTTCACATACGAAACCCTGAAACACAGACGCAAAACCAATTGAAACTGATCAACTGTGATTACCTACACTTATGTCTAATTCTACATCTGTTATAATGTTTAACAAAGAATGTTGAAAATAAGTTGTTATGCTTGCATCTGAAAACTACAACAGAGTCAGTAGGCTGGATAAGTGTAAATTTATCCTTAAATGTGTACCATAAAGAATGTTCACACCAGATCTATAGCTAATGCAACAGTCACACCACAGGCTATATTTGTGGCCATTTTAGACAACAGGAAAAAAAGATAAGTGGAAAGCTATACCTTCTGTGAAACCCAGGTAAACCATCTACCTACAGTTTGCTACGTGAGAGATGATACTGTTAAGATTTTGCAAAGTTAGAGAATTAATTAACATCTATATCTTGCTGAACTTACTTTGGTAAACTTGATACAACCCCAGATGTTTGTGTAGTTGTTGTCAAGACTGTCAAAAGCCCCACACTGATCCTAGCTGGCACCGCGTAGATGTCTATCCAGAATGAAATCCATGACAGGAAAACAATCAGCAGACTGGGTACATACACCTGGATCACATAGTAATTGTACAGCCGCTTTATCTCAAAGATGACTCTTATAGATGAAAAGCTACCTGCAAACACAAGATAAATATGTCATAGTTTTAGTTGTTATTATTTTTAATATTCAGAAAACTACTTTCATGTAACAAATATTTGTTAGTGCCAATATGTATATCAGTTACACACATGATTACTTGTATATATCATTTATCTGGTCTTGGCTTATTCAAGATCAGAATATACATATGCCTTAAATATAAATCAGATTATGCAATACAATAAATGGAAAATGATGAAAGTGTTACCTATTTCAACAGATAAGGTAATATTTGGACAGGCCATAAGTGAATCACACAGTGAAACCTTTTAAGTGAATATGCATATTACAATGAAGATCTCAATGGAAAGGCTCTGAGGAAATTAAGTTTTTTATCTATTTAAGGGGAATTTCTGCTGAATAAAATTCTAGTGAAAGGTATACGCTTTTTCTTGATGGCAGCCGATGTTCCCTGCAGGCAGCTTTAAATGTACTGGAAACATTTGGAACTTTTTCAGGCCTCAAAATAAACACAGAAAAAACTAAGGTAATATGGATTGGATGCAAGAAGCATTGTAAAGATAAGCTAAAGGTACAAGCTAAGTTAACTTGGGGTGAAAAGAGATTCACTCTGCTAGGTTTAGAATTCTCAACAAACCTGGATGAAATGCCCGAGTTAAACTATAAGAATGCTATCCAAAAGACTAAAAAAATTCTAAACGCATGGAAACCACGGAATCTAACCCCTATAGGTCGAATAACTATAGTTAAGACTTTGGCCATACCAAAATTCAGTCATCTCTTTGTGTCCTTACCTGCTCCAAAAAATATTATGGAGGAATTAAATAAGATGCTATTTGACTATTTCTGGGCAGGTAAACCTGACAAAGTTAAAAGAACTATCATTTCTCAAAATTATGAATGCGGCGGACTCAAGATGTTAGATGTGCTTAAATTTGAAAAAGCGATGAAATTAAACTGGATCAAACGCATTGTAGAACAGCAAAATAGTGCTTGGTTCAAACTGTTGTCAACACGAAACAAAAAATTAAACTATCTTGTCATCTTAGTAGATGACTAGGTCAAACAATTAATGAAAACAGCAAATCCATTTTGGAACGTAGTTTTTGAAAACTGGATAATTTTTTGCAAACGTCAGAAAGTATCTTGCAACCAAGACATATTACATACAAGTTTATGGTTTAATAGTCATATCTCTAAAACCCAAATGTTTTTTTCAGACTGGTTCCAAAAAGGTATATCAACAATTGGTGATATTGTAAACTCAGAAGGCATCGTTTTTGAAATAGGATCTCTGAGCAAGATTTTTAATTTCAAACCAAATACCCTAAATTACTATACTGTCAAATCACTTGTAACAAAATTCATTAAGAGAAATAAAAATGGAAATAACTTTTCCAATACTAAGCCATACATACCGTTCCATGTTACCATCCTCTTTGAACCAAAATGTAAAAGTAAATCATTTTATCAAAGTATGATCAATGCAGAGAAAAATCAGCCGAAACATGAATCTAAATGGAACAATGAATTTTGTTACACGGTGATCCAAGAGGACTGGAAACTCATCTACAGATCTTGTTTCAGAACAATTTCTGATAACTCTTTTGTGTGGCTTCAGTATCGAATAATACACAGAATCATTGGCACATACAATTACTTGTATGTAACGAAAATTTCAGACTCAAATCTATGTGGATTATGCGAACAGGAACGTGAAACAATAGTTCACTTGTTTGCACAGTGTGTGAAAGTTGAAGAATTGTGGAAAAATATTTGTTCGTGGGTCAAATCAAAACTATCTTTGAATTTAGATTTAAATATCCCAACTAAGATCTTGGGAAACTTTAAATTAGATGAACATTTCTGGGCATTGAATTTTGTACTGATTGTGACTAGGAAATATATATTTACATGCTCCAAGACCAAAAAGAGTCTAAATATTTATCACCTACAAAAACTAGTTAAGGATAAATATCACGAACAAGAAGCTCTGTCCAAAATTAATTCAAAAGAACACACTTTTGAAAAGAAATGGCTATTTTGGAAACATATCTTTGATAATATTTAACCGTATTCACCCCATTGTACTACAGATATGTACCCTTGACAAAATCCTCCCAATTCTTCAATTTAGTTTTCAGTACTATATTGATAATATTTTTGATTCACAAATATATAGATTAATAAAATAAATAGATAAATAAATAGAGACTGATTGAATGAAATTACAATTATACTTAATCCAATTTTGGCACTAAAAGGTAACTAAAGAACATAATATATAATTTTTCAGTGGTGTAATAACTTTAAAAATTGATGTATGTATTACTTTATGTATCCTACCTGTATATATGTAATGTTATCGGTGCAAATAAAAACAAATTTAAAAAAAAAGAAAAAAAAAGAAAGGTATTCAGCAGACCTTGTGAGGAGCTTATAATCATATCTACTTATAAAATAAGATTTCATGATATTTTAATAGTGCCTAATCTCAATTAAAACACGGCTTCTAGGCTCAAGAAGAAAACCAGAGACCTCACATGAACAAGGCCTAAAGGTGTTTCAGTCTACATAGGCGAGCTGCAAAGCCATCAGCGGCACCAGTAGTGCACTCAGACAAGTCACCCATCCAAGTACTAATGTAGCCCATTGCTGCTTAACTTCAGTGATGAGACAGGTATTCATCATGCTACACCAGTTCTCATGAAAGTCAAGTGACTCAAAAGCGAAGAAGACAAAAAGGGGATCTCTAGAAGTGTGAGCCTCGCCAGAGCTCACGCTTAAAAATTCAGAGACACTAAAAAGGGGTCAACACTACAAAGGGCACAATTTTATGAAACCCCTGAAGTGGATATGCTGCAACAAAGACGTAAGATTTCGGCTTCATCCTGAATGAGGAACAAGAAGTGGTTTATTGAGATATTTTCAGGCGAGTGATTCTAAATTAGTTGAAATTCATAGGCTAAGCTGAAAACAAACTGCTTGATAGTCAAATTTACTGATGGATACTTATATCAGCTTTATTGAAAAGTATTTCACAATATCCTATGATTTGGAGCCATTTGGTGACATAAGGCTTAGAATTACCAGTAACATAAGTGACTATGTTCCTTTCTAGTTGATATCCTGTGATATTGAATTCTGGTAGCCTCATGTTCTCGTTGAACTGAACAGGGTTGACAAGGTTCTTCCAGTGAAACACCAGATCATCAACTGTGTAGCCATCTGAAAGCAGTGAGGTAAAAACTGGACTTAAAAAATCAACTTGAGCAATTATATTAAAGTCTTTGTTGCAAGTTAGCACTAAATGGCTGTGGCTCTACCATATGCTGTAATATAAATATGATATCCTCATGCTTATGTTTTTAAAGAGAATGCTTATTACTAAAGTCTAGTTTGAGAAAAAATGAAAACAAGATCTATTGCCGATACAAAATAGACAGAATCTACTCTATTTCAGAGATTTAGTTTGCTCAAAACTTACTTGGGAAGATATTAAACACACACGTGAAAACATTTGTTTTCAATAAGTAATCTTTTAATGGGTTTTCTTATTAAATCAATATTTATGCAGATGTAAAGGATGTGATAATATTATTATTATTATTTGCGAAAAATATTGTTGTTTTCGTTTTAGGGGAAACAATGACTCTGGTTTGTGACACTTAGTGTCTGACATTTTACAGCGAACACAGATGGAAATATTCTTCTGTGTATGACCAGGCTCTTTCCTATATGTTTGACTTATTTTAAAAATTATAGGTTCTACTGTCAGAAATAAAACTTTTTGTTCTTTTTTATGCTTGTAAAAGAGTTACTTGTAACTATTTACAGACAGAGGTTGTAACCACAGGTCAGTAATATATCCTAAGTAAGCATATGTGACATAAAAATTGCCAGTGTACATGTTTCTACCAGTTTAGACAAACAAGTTAACTTGGAATAGAATCTGTGTATCTTACGGGCAAGGAAAAAGTCATTTTATATCTCTTAAATGGCTATCCCATTTATATGTATATTTTAATGAAAAGATAAATCCTTATTAATCAGCACAATAAAAGAAGTGCAAACACTGATTGTGTCACTTGATATTGTAAATTGTTGTTTGTTTTCGATTGGCGGAACCAGTTTTCCCTAATACGTTGTTTGTTGACAAAAAATATCGTATGTACTGTTTCACTTATTATTAAAGGCCAGATCACATTCAACCGATCTCACTAAAGATGGACATATTTCTACATTAAACAATATCTTTAACACCATGTATAAAACATATTGTCATAAATGGTGTTTCAATTTAAAAAAAAACAACAATGGACCAATTTCTATCCATTTTAAATTGTACAATATTTTATCCTAAATTGTTTCATATCAGAAAAGTATTTTAATTTGTAAAAATATTTTGGCATGTGAATTTAAGCCAATTTATTCACTCTCTAATTTGACAATTTTAATAACAACACATCAGATTTTCAAGGTATGAATTCTTAACATTGAATAATTTGTGTTGTGCTTATTTGTAATGCTTATCAGTTACAGGAGCTGAAAAATCATAGTTATTTTGTCAAAACTTGGATCTTACAGTCAAATTTCTAGAGAGCGCACAGTTGCACGGTAAATTTTGCACACAGTTCAACTTAAATGTAAATATTATACTCATAGTGTATTCATATCTTAAGTTGTTGTATTTGCAACACCTGAATATAGACTTCCATGTACATGTTAACTAAAAACCTCGTTAGTGCTCTGTAGTGGGACAATAGAATTGCATGTATGTTTCATTAAACATTAAAGTATTTATTTTGTGTTAGCACAAGTGAGACTTACAATACAATCAACGTTAGCTGTAAACACCAACCGTGAATGTTACAATATATTTAAATGCATATTGTAAACTGAGTCTGAATAATGGTTGCACAGCTCTCAAGAGAAAGGGACAATTAATTATGTGGTTACCAATTTTATCAATGTCACGATAACTATACTTGTTGTGTCATGAACACTACATATTATATCATTATCACTCCATATTATGTCTGGATCATTATTTATTATGTCAGAATCACTGGGTATAATCTCATGATCACTAATTATTATGTCATTATCACTATTTATTAAGTCATGAGCCCTACATATTAAATCATGATCACAACTTCTTATGTTGGAATCGCTTCTTATTACTTCATGATCACATTCAAAGTAGCAAAGTTCCCTTTGTAAAAATTATTTCCGAAATAATTGAAAAAGAATCACTATTTGTTATACAATCTATTTTATGTCAATTTTGGTATTCAAGTTGAATAATTGAATGAGTAAAAGTAAAACTGGAGACTAAATTTGCAAAATAAAGAACAACTGCAGTTGCCTGTGGGTGCTGAGTTTAAGGCCTGAGTAAGTTTGCTAATCAGAGGTCATGCCTGAAGGTCAAATGAAGGTCAAGCACAGGAAGTAAAGATGGATGGTAGTTTGGGAATTTTATTTACATGTTAGTTAAAATAGAATACAGGTTTAAAATGTTACTTTGTAATGTTTTAAAGCCCCAACATGGGGAACATGACCATAAATGGTTAAAACTACCAATGGTACAAAAAAGAAATTTAAAATGACTCGCATTTGTATGTAACAGCAAGTGGTTGAGTTTGTCCATGTCTGGTCCAGTAAGCAGTGTGTCAATTCAGTAGGGGGATACCCGGGTCAGCCGGGTCCAGCCTTGATCATTGGATCTATGTAAGAGTGCAAACTACCGCCGAAAGTACCCAGTAGTTGAGATGAGCCACATCAATCCGAAGAGACCTCCCTCCAGGTGGGTAACCCCTGGAGGGGTCAAGCTCACCCAGAAGTCGAAATTAGGAGAACCTAAGACAGTTCGAGAGGGGGTTGCCCGGGTCAGCCGGGTCCTGCCTGAGTCTGATTTGATCAGTTGCCCCACCAGGGGGTTCGAAAGTACCCAATGGTTGAGGTGAGCCACATCAATCCGAAGAGACCTCCCTCCAGGTGGGTAAGTCCTGAAGGGGTCAAGCTCACCCAGAATCGAAATTAGGAATACCTAAGACAGTTTGAGAGGGGGGTGCCCGGGTCAGCCGGGTCCTGCCTGAGATCCATGTAATCAGTCACCAAAGGGGGGGAACTACCCCTGTCTAGAATGAGCTATGTGAGTCCTAGAAGACTTCCCTACAGGTGGGTTAATGCTGCAAGGGTCGCACTCATGACTCAATATGGTTAGAGGAGGGTGGTGGGTGAAATTTGCATGTTAACACAATGGCTGCCAATTCAAATATGACCCTTGGTTGGATACAAAGCCAAATAAGGCACTGGCCTGATTTCTTATTGGATGACCAGAGGTCAAGAGTTCATTAGAGGCTATAAGCATACAAGTAGTTATAAGGTTAAGGTAGGAGTCAACTGTCAGAGCAGGCCCCTTACATGGCCGTGCTGAATAATGCCAATATCCCTTTTCACTCATATTTGCAGAAAGGAGTCATCAGTCTAAGCTATTTACAATTCATTCAGCTTTTACGTGAGGTTGCTTTTCCAAAGGAAATCAAACCAATGGAAATTTAATCAACTGAAAACTTTGGTAAATTTATCCATACTAATAAAATGAGCCTATTGTCCATTGATTTTTTTATCTTTCATGTTTCTCCATTTTTTCTGTTGGGTTATCTGTTTTTTACCTGTTCTGACTGTAAATATCCATTCCATAAAAAGCAAATAGAGAATCATATAGAATTTTGCCACAGTATTTGAAATTTGCCACTGTGGAAAAGTCCAACATTTTATAAACAAAATTATATTAATATTATTATCAAATTTGTGATCTTTGTGTGACAGTTAAGGTCAGTAATTTAATATGTTGCATAATTAAGTTGAAATTATTTAAGGGTCAGCAACAGTGGAGAATTGCAAATATTTCATCGTGGTTTGATTGTTTCACAAAACATTGATTATTTTATTACTTAATGTGAATCATAGGTTTGATAATACAATATGTTTTCTTATTACATAAAACCAATCAGATTTACCCCTAGCCCCCTATGATGGGTCAAACTGGGGTCATAGAGTTGCAGATTTTATATTTTTGATTTTATGTCTTTATTTAGAATAGAATATAAACATTTATATAGCACAAAATTGATACAACATCCTCTAATGTGCTCGAGGTCAAAAAGGGAAAGTCCAGGGGTGTATCAGGTCAAGATCAAAATTAGCAACCACCAGGGCAGACATACTGTGGTGGAGGATATGCTAGTCTAAACAAATAGGTTTTTAGCTGGCTTCAGAAACCTGTTATCAAATGCTATGATCGGACCAATTGTGGGAGTCTGTTCCATTCAATGGGGAAAGCCATTGCAAAACCTCGCCTACCAATGGCCTTTCTATGACAAACTGAGGAAAGAGATAGCTGATTTTTACAAGTAAGGCTACTGCTTTCATCAAGGATGATAAGTATGCAGGTTGGGAGAATTTAATGGCCTTAAAAGTAATTAGATTATGCGGTATGAAATGGGGAGCCAGTGTAGTTTTTGAAGAAAGGGAGTGACATGGCTTGTTCTATCAAGTCTAAAAACAATTCTACAAAGGGCATTTTGAATCTTTTGGAGTTTAGCCACATTATATTTACCTACGCCATACGGTAGGGAGTTACAGTAGTCAAGTTGACTGCCAATCATTGAGCTTGCAAGCAGGGCTGCAGTCTCCACACTGAGGAATTTGCAGATGCATCTTTGGTCCTTAAGGTGTAGCAGGCATGACAAACCTTGGCTATGTGACTGGTAAAGGTGTTCCCAGGGTCAAAAGTGACCCCTAGGTTCTTGACTATATTGTTAGGGGAGATAGAATTTCCAAGAATTTGGATGGGAAAAATTACATGAGGAACTCTCTGGCTTATCTATCACCAATGATAATGAATTCTGTTTTCTCTGTGTTGAGTTTCAGTTTCACACCTTCCACTTTTGAACACAGGTAAGACATTCAGTGAGCTCAGCAAAACTGGAATCCAAGTTTCTATGGTCAAGTCCTAAATATATTTGGGTCTCATCAGCATACAGATGGTGGGTGACTTTGAAACTGGAAATTATATCACTGATGGGGGTAGTGTAATAGGTAAAAAGGAGTGGAGCCAGGACAGAGCTCTGTGGGAGTGAGAAGGCATTTAAAAAGCTACTACCAAGTTTAACCTTCTGTTTGCGGTTTGTAAGATAGGATTTGATCCATCTTAACACAGTGTAATCAATGCCAAACCAGTCCCTGAGGCAATTAAAAAGAATATTATGATTGATAGTGTAGAATGCTGCTGAGAGGTCTAGCAATGTAAGCGCAAAAACCTTACCCATTGAAGCAGCAATCTCATTTTGCATTTTAAGGAGTGCTGTTTCTGTTTAATGCAATCTCATGTAATCGGATTGGTTAACATTAGAGAACCCCTCGCTATTAAGATAATTATTTAACCATTTAGACACTACTTTTTTATCAGTTTGATTATTAAATTACGATTCTACACTGGTCTGTAATTTTTCAGAAGATTTCTGTCTAGGCTAGGTTTCTTGAGAAGAGGGGTGACATGTAGGTTTAAAGCAGTTTGGGAAATTCCCTTCTTTGAGTGAGTAATTTATGATAATGGTAATTGGAGTGACTAGGATGTCCATGCACCCTTTTACTAGTGAAATTAGTACCGCATGTAGATCACATGATTTGGTAGAGGAAGAATTTAGGATTTTGAGGATGTTGTCTTCAGATACTGGCTCAAAGGAGGAGAGGGTGCTGTTGTTGCTTCTTGGTCTTGTAGCAGGGACAGGCACCGATGACTGTGCAACTCTGATTTTCATAATTTTATCACTGAAAAAATGTCCAAAGATATTGGCTAAATCAGTGGGACTGATATGATCAGGTAAGATGATAGTTGAGGATTTATGTAAAATATTTTTGCACAGAGCCTGTGGAATAGTGCCTTTGTCTTGACTGTTCCAGTAGAAAATTGACAGCAGCTTCGTATCTACCCCTGTTGATTGCGGAATTATCACTGCGCCATACTCGCTTATACTTCCGCTTAAGATGCTTTGCTGAGAGGATGTCTGTATTCACAAAACCTTTGTCAGGGTACAATGGTCCTCTTCCCTTTTCATTGGAGCATGCTTATCAACAATATTGCACAGGGTGTTAAATACTGATGACTCAGTAAACTGGCTGCTGTGTAAGGATGTTTGATTAATCAGAATTCAGGATGTCCTCTCTGAAGTCAGTTATATTTATCTTGTGAATTTTCCGTGTATTAACCTGCCTGAATTTGCAGGGTAAACCCCCCCCCCCCCCCCCCCCCATAACCTTTTGACACACCGCCTGTGAGAAGATGTCCCTCACACATATGACATCTAATATATTGCCGTGGGTATGGGTTGGGGAATAAATGATTTGGGTAAAATTGTATTCACTGAAGGAGTCACTCAATATTATATTTTCACAACATGATAAATACGCCCTAAACAAAGGAACAAAAATCCTCATGAAATTTGCTTTGGAAACATTAGGAGACCTATACACAGTGTGAAAAATAATGTTCTGGCACTTGCCCATGGGCAGATGAACAGATATGCTCTCAAAGGCCTTGAAGCATGGTTGAGGTAGCACCTTGAAAACAATATCATCATAGCTGAAGAACCCAACACCACACCACCTCTCCCCTCAGAGCATGGAACATGAGTACATTTGTAGAGCGGAGGAGTGACACTTGCTATAAAACTGTCAGTGTCATCTGATCGAAGCCAGGTCTCAGTGACTGCATTGACATCAGACTTGTTGCTATTAATGAAATCTGCAAAGTCAACAGACTTGTTTCTGATGGATCATATATTAATCAGACTTCCGGTTAAAAGGCTAGTGTTAGGGCCAGGATTTATACTGATATCCCCTGAGAAGATCAACAACAGGGACACCAATGGGCTGGCATGTTTAAAGGAGTGTGATACCCTACGAATATGTCCTTGCATTACTAAAAGGCGTAATTAACCCTGTTGAGACAAGGGTGAATGCCAGACTCAAACTGTATGGTGGAAAAGGCAGGGAAAGTGGAATGCAACTTGAGGCAACAGTAATTGGTGATGTGGAAGGGTTATCACTGGTGGTATTGGTTGCCCGAGCAACCAGCAGAAAGTAAAGACAGAACCATAAATTGTAATGCATGCCCAAAAGGAAGACCATACTGGAAAAAGTTTAACTTACCTTTCCTATGTAATAACCTGTCTATACAGAAAACCAAGGATGAGTAGGTTAGGAACACGGAAAGATTGATGCAAGATTAGTATGTAAAATATCTAAAATGTATCTAAAAATTTTTTTGTGGAAAGATAAGAGATGTAAGTTTAATGTATTGAATGTTATTTCATTGAATGACTGCAATATGTCAAAATATTTATGTGACATCCGGAGAAAATGTTGGGTGAGCGATAATACCGAAAAGAGCCTGTTATTATAGAAATAGACAACGACGAGCGAGGGGTTATAGGCGATTTTACAATGATTAGCGATATTAGGTTCACGAAGGCGAAGCCTGAGTGATTTTAATGCGATAATCGTTGTAAAATCGCCTATAACCCCGAGCTCGGAGTTGTCTATTTCTATTCTAACATGACATTTTAGAAGATCTTATAAAAATTAGTTTTGAAGCTATTTTGTAGAAAAATATACAAATATTCTATAAAATTTTGTTTATCGACGGGTGCAGTTGAATTATTGGAAGAGCCACAAAATAAGATAGCCCTTTGCTTTGTTAAACGTAATTAAACTTTAGGAGATTCATGTCAATATATTTTATTTAAAATGTAACAGTCCCTGAATATCGTATTTACTATCCTATATCTATTTCATGAAAAAAATCCAAGCTGTTACTTTATGTTTTCTTTTTGCAGAGCAGCATTGTGAGCGATAAAATAGAACTCATGAGGTTATGCGGGGTTTTACAGAGCAATTTTTCGTGTCTTAGCCAATCAGAATCGCGGACACAGCCGTGTCATGTTAGAATACAATTCTAGCATCTTTACAGAGATAATATGAGCAGACAGGGTTGTTTCTAGGTTAAAAGTTATATAAAATGACAATAAAAGGAGATACAGACCAGGTTACTGTGTAAAATGGAAATTTTAAATAGCAAACAATATATATAAAATAATATAAACATAATCCCCTGGCGAACACTAAACCACTTATCTTTTGGATTTTAAGGCTTTAGGATGTATTGAAGGTTATAGGAAGTCATACCCACGGAGTCTGGAAAGCTGGTCAGATTTACCTCCTCCTCTCCTATTACAGACAAAAACTGGGGTTAATAAATAACAGATTTGTTTTTTTTATTGCCTGTATCTCTTTCATTATTGCTTTTAGAACTTTTGAACATATTTGGAGGTACTAGTAAACCATATGTAGGGACTTCAGATTAACCCCCCCAGCTCCTGCGAAAAAAACAGAAGTCATAAAACCACAGTTTCGTGATAATTGGTTGTATTGTATTGTGAAAATGTATTGGGAGTTAAAAGGAAACTTCATTGACTCTAAAGAGCTGCTTAGATTTGCATAGAGGTCCTTGGTGGTCTACTGGATTAGCAAGTTTGGCATCTAATAACAGACTGTCACCTCTGAGTGGGTTCAACCCCCATAAGTGAAATGCTAAGGACGTGTTTCAATATGACCCAGACTGTTGCAAAGGATGTAAAATCCCAACTTTAACCTTTGCACCCCTCCTATATGAGCCACACTAGAGTTGCAATGGATACTTGGTCACTCTCTCAGAAACTATCAGGATTTTATCATTTTTGAAGTTATTCAACTGCTTTTTTATGCCCCTGTTCCACCAAAGGATTAATCCTCGATTGGCTCTGGGACCCTTAATCCTAGGGATTCTCTGAAAAACGTTTGAAAAATGGGCCAGAAAATGGAATCTGGATCAAGCCCAGATGGTCCCCAGGGAGCCTCACATGTCCTCAGACGAGACACCATCATTTCCGGACTATGAGGAGATTAAGCCACGTTTGTGATTTGCTGCAACCCTGATCATGTTGGGGATATACTGACTGGGTCTAAGACTTGTCTGAGGCTTCTTCAGGCCTCCTGGGACTAATAACAGCTTTCGTAAGACAGCAATGGGCTATTTTTCTTGAGGACTGGGACTAAGTCCACTCCTGAGACTAAGAGTCCTGGGCTTAAGAGACGCAGGATTGTGTAAATTTGGGTCTGAGGAGATCTCAGGGAGCCTGGGACTGGGGAATTTGTGGGTAGGTGCAGTAGTTACTGATTTTGTGTTTTTTTCTTAATCTCCAAATGGGACATTCTCCGAAGCTATTGCGTTTAGAGCTTTACCATGTATTGGGAGTTAATAGTAAATCATATACAGGGAATCTACAAAGTCAGATTTTCTCTCCCCCCCGTGGGTCTATATGGCGTTGTAAAATAACATTTTTGTGTTTTAGGCTTATATCTCCTTTTATTTTGGATTTTAGAGCTTTAGAATGTATCAGTAGATAAGGCTTACCAGACCCACCTCGACCAGATTGATTAATTTATTTTACAGTCCTAATTGTCAGTCCAGATCCGAGGACCACCATGTAAACCCCTAGTTGTTGCTGTTACTCATCATTTATCATTACAAAGATGTCGGCTCTATATCAAAGTCACTTCCTACAGAAGCTTAGGGCCCTGTTATTTCTTATTGAGTCAATTATTTCGTTTTCACTCTGATTTGCAAAGAAGGACACGTCTGGAACCAACACTTGCCACGCAGCCACCACATCCACCACAGCCCTCAAAACCACCCAGGCCAATCAATGTTATTGTGAACACACCTCACTGCTAGTGTTATGATAGGATCTTGTGTTTGTGTGTGATGAGAATTCTGTTCATCTGTGTTGTACAAGTTATTACTACTGTTCATTCACAAAATATTTTAAGCTGTATTATATTGTTATTATTTAAAAAATAGATAAATCTTAAAACACATATTGCAAACAACATACTTGGACAACAGTTGTTGAGCGGACTAGGTGTAAAACAAACACTTTTTGAAAAAATTAGAAAAATGTCAAAACAGTCTTTAATCTCTTATAATGACAAGTAGAGAATATGCGAGAACTTAACCAACACTTTATAGATGAAAGTGAATTCTTGTTTGATTCTATGTAACCCCACTTGAATTAAGAAAGTTTTCTAATTGCAGTAAAGTGTTAATTATATAACTTTTGAAAACTCTATTTGCTGTCTAAAATTTAATGTTAATCTTGTGTGGAATGTTGAACATCAAATGATTTGACAAGAAACAATACGTGTGTCTAGTTTAATAGTTGGTACAAAAACATAGGTTCAGTAATTAGTGTATTTAAAGATTTTGAGTAGCTTATTCTTTGTATTCTCTTTTGTGATAAATTAATATATTACCTAAGCGCATTCTATGACACCAGATATAAGACTAGCACACAAATACTAATATATTTTTTCCATATTACAACAAAGATAAACCTACTTCTTTCAACAAATCTTGTTTTCTTAATATTTTGCTACATCTAAACCTAACTTGCATCAAAATTTGAACTAGAGCAAGATTAACTGTACTTGATATTATTGAAGAATATGGACATGTAGATATTTACAGATACTTCAACCCAAATAAAAGGAGGTATACTTGGCGTCGACGCAGCCCTCTAAAGCAGGCTCGCTTAGATTACATTCTGACCTCTGACACCTTAGTTGACCTTGTTGATACCACAGACATCAAACCTAGTTTTAAATCAGATCATTCCTTTCTGTATTTACAGCTTACTTTGACAAAATTCAAAACAGGAAAAGGAATTTGGAAATTCAATACAAGATACTTACATGATCCAGAATATGTGCGAATAATAAATAACGCAATTAGGGAAGAATATATCAAATATGCACTGCCAGTATACAACTTAACATATATATCAGTAGATTCTTTTTCAGATATTGTTCTCACAATTAATAGTGAAAGTTTTTTAGAAGCAATGCTATTAAGAGTAAGAGATGAATCTATCAAATATGCAAGTAATGCCAAAAGGAAGCAAAATAACTTGGAAAATATACTAAAAGCTGATATCGAGAAATTGGAGTCTGAAAGTGATAATAACCCATCTGATAATCTTGAAACTAAAAAGATGGAATTAGAAGAAATAAGAAGTGAAAGAATGAAGGGTCAGTGGGTTTGATCACTCTCTTAGTGGAACATCGAGGGTGAAAGACCATCAAAATATTTCTGCTCACTAGAAACCAAAACTTACTTGAGCAAAACTATTAAACGCCTTAAAAAGCCTAATGGCAATTATTCAACATTACAGAATGAAATATTAGACTCAATATCTCAGTATTACAAGACACTTTTTAAAGCAAATGATCAAAACTTTCAAGGTTATCATCTTGCAGATATATTAGGACAGTACTCCATTAATAAATTAAATACAACTGAAGCTAATGCACTAGAGGGTGTCCTAACGGAAAATGAATTAGGGAATGCACTAAAGCACATGAAACATAATAAAACTCCAGGTATTTATGGTTTTCCATCAGAATTTTATAAAATATTTTGGACGTATTTAAAATCTTGTGTTTTAAGAGCATTAAATGATAGCATGGACAGAGGAAAACTACCATTGTCACTGCGCCAATGCGTAATAAGATGCTTACCAAAAAAGGGAAAAAAACGTGAAATGATTAAGAATTGGCGCCCTCTCTCAATGCTGTCAGTGCTTTATAAACTAGCATCTGCTGCAATAGCAAATATACTAAAGCCATATCTTGACAATCTTATTAATAAAACCCAAAATGGATTTGTTCCAGGAAGGTATATTGGTGAGTGCACTCGACTGGTGTTTGACATTATGAATTATACTGAAAAACATAACCTTCCTGGAATGTTGGTCCTTATTGATTTCAAAAAGGCTTTTGATTCTATTTCATGGACTTTTATTTATAAAACTTTAGAATTTTTTGGATTTGGAAAATCATTTATCAATTGGATAAAATTATTTAATACAGACATCAAAGCTACCATTATTCAGTGTGGATTTTTATCAAAGTTTATTAATATCGAACATGGCTGTCGTCAGGGTGACCCTATTTCCCCATATCTGTTCATTATTGCTGCCCAAGTCTTGACAAAACTTATATTAAATAATACAAAATAAAGGGTATTTTCTGCGGAAGTACAGAAATCAAGCTCTGTCAGTTCACTGATGACACAAAATTAATATTAGATGGAACGTCTAAGTCCTTGCAGGCTGCTTTGAATGTTTTAGAAATTTTTGGATCATTATCAGGTCTACGGGTGAACACTGAAAAAACTCAAGTGGTATGGATAGGAAAGAAAAAGTACTGTAAAGAAAAACTGTTAAGGCTGAATCTCCAGTAGGATACTATTTGTTTCAATATGTTGGGATTGTCACTTTCAGTTGATCTGACAGAATGCACTGAAATCAAATTTTCTAAACAAATAACAGAAATTTGTAAGATTATTAATAACTGGAACAAAAGGTATTTAACTTCTATTGGTAAAATCACTATTGTAAAGACTTTCTTGTTATCTAAGCTAAACCATTTGTTTTTATCACTCCCAAATCCTAAACCCTCTATACTTCAAAAGATTAACAACATATTTTACAGATTTATATGGTCAAACAAACCAGATAAGATTAATCGGGATGTGGTGAGACTGGCATATTTGGCAGGGGGTTTAAAAATGATAGATATCGAAGTATTTATGAAATCGTTGAAAATTACTTGGATAAGGAGACTGTTTAGATACAACAATGCCCCTTGGATTAACCTTCTACAAGCTGAAACTTCAATTTGTTTAACCAAAATCTCTCACTTTGGACCACAATATTTGTCAGAAATGATAAGAACTTTTAACCCCTTTTGGCAAGATATCTTTGAGGGGTGGATTGCCATGTCAGCTAACTTAAGAATTTACAACAGTATTGACTTATTGACAACTCCATTATAGTATAACCCATTCATCTCAAATGAACCATTATATCTTCCTGACTGGTACCAGAAAGGAGCTATAACAGTTGCAGATGTTGTATCTTATAACAAGGTGATCAGTTACGAAGAACTTTGTAAAAAGTTTTCCGCCCACTTTAACTATGTGAATTACCTTTCAGTGAAATGTAAAATAAAGGAAAATATTATATTGGAGAGGCCATTGGTTCCTGTCTATCTTAAGTATATTTTAAAAAGCAAAAAGGGGTTGGAACAATTTATAGAATTTTTCATACCAATTTTCAAAATGATCACAAAATGAAATCCAGATGGAACCAAGAGTTTGAAATTTGCATTGACCATGACACCTGGAGAATGTTGTTTTGCATATGTTTTAAAACAGTGACTAATAACAATCTAATATGGTTTCAGCTAAAATTGATTTATAGGATCTTAGGAACCAATAGTTATCTGCATAAAATAGGCATAAGAAATAGTCCCAACTGTCATTTCTGTCAACAGCCAGAATCCCTGCTGCATATTTTTTATGAATGTCCAAATTCAAGCGAACTGTGGAATGACATTGAAAAACTATTGAAAGAGAGGATAAGTTTAGAAATAAAATTTTCTTGTTTTACAATCATTTTTGGATATATTAATAAAGACTAGAATCATATTCCAATCAATAGCTTGATTCTCGTTACTAAGAAGTATATATTTGATACATCTAGAGACTAATTCTAAAGTCACTAAAACATAGATTGAATAGCCTGTTAAGAGACAAGGAATATTGTGCCAAATTAAATGAAAAAGAAACAGAGTTTTCTCATGTTTGGGATCGATGGGCATCTGTATTTAATAGTGTGCATTAGAATTACAAAAAAAATTGATCAAAATGAAGATGTATAGGGCATTGCTTTAATTACTATAATAAATTGTGGTGTGTGAAAAGTTACTCTTGATCCCTATCAGGGATAATTCTTTATGCTTCATTTGTTTTGTGTATTTTTTTCTGTGCTTAAAAGTGACAAGTATGTGTTTAATTTTTAATATGCAAATGTTTTTTGCACCTGTTATGAAAAAGAAAATAAAAATATAAAAAAATAATTTGAACTATTTTTACTGCAAATTTAACGGGTTGTTTCACGAATCAAAGTGAAATATTTTATCAATAATCAACTTTGAATTTAAAAGGGCTAAAATAGGGTTTTCTTAAAATCAAAATGTATTAAGTATCTACAGATAGATTTAAGGGGCCATGGTGGTGCAGTGGTGACACACTCGCCTCCCACCTGTGAAGTCTGCAGTTCAAACCCCAGACCATATGTGGGAAAGTTGGGAGTTGCCTACCGCTGGTCGGTAGTTTACAGTACAAAACCTTGACCAACTATATGAACTGGTTTCCTCTGCCGATAGAACTACCCGTTGAGAGATGACAAATAAAAGTGACAAATAAATTCAATTAAATAAACAAAATAAATATATCTACAGAAAGATTCATGGCTGTGTCTATACAGTACATTTTGAATTAGTATCAAATACAGTGTTATATTGTATCTTCACCATAAATAATGAACATGGCTATTATACATTTCCAACCGTGAAGCAAAGTTCATTCAAAACCCGTTATATTCTTGAAGGACCCTGCCCACCACACCAGCCCCTTAAGTACGGAAATTTATGCCTACTACCATCAGAGAATACTTGATATATCTCATTGTAACTACTTTTAAATTTATCTAATAAATAAATTTTGTTGCCCTTATTTTTATCAATAAATTCTAAGGCGCAACAATTCTGATTACCTCTTAGCAAAAAGTCACAATGATGGAAAGGTCTTGTTACCATTTGAGTTATACACTGGCCATATCCATTTTTATCTGTCAGAAGTAGTGTTGTAAACGATAAACCGGTATGCAGTTTTTCATTTGTCTCTGGCAAAAATAGCAAAATGCGCAAAGAATATTTGGGAACCGGTTATTGAAAACGTCATCATTTTAAGTCACTTAATTGCTGATACCTCATCAAAACGACAAAAAATATACATATGTTGTGAAATATGTCACATTTTTACTTTATATTGAGCAAATATCATGTTTACGTTTTTGTTTCTCGCAAAAGCCATTTCCGGTTACAAGTTCTGACTCATGTATACATTGCGAATAATTTTATTGCATACTAACAAGAATACAACCTACCAGATTTTGTTCGTTTCAAAGCCCCAGTAACTAGTTTTGATTTCTACAAACGGTCCCACCACTAGTCAGAAGTCAACAAAGTGTCAGCTCCTAAACTTTTGTAATCAACCTTATCACCAAGTGTAAACAATCCAGGATTTTAAAAAAAATACTTTTAGTTATGTCCACAAAGATGAGCAAGTTTTGTACTAATATGGATTTATTAATTCTACATGGAACAATAGCATTTGAAGACTGCATACATCTGTCAAGGCCCAACACCTCTAATATTGTTTATGAATGTAATGACAAAATCCTTGAATTCATGTATCCAGATGGTGATCCGAATGATCCAAATCAACATCAAAATTGAATCAAAATTGTCAACATTTTATTTAAAATGTGTTTGTTTTTTCCAACAAACTATATACATGATAATTCTTTGAGTAATTCTGCAAACATATAAAGTCATGCTGCTGCAGATAAAGCCTCAATAAATCCTTTTGTTTTCTCTGGTGACGCCATGCCCAGTGCTTTGCATCAATTATATGGCAATTGGACCGCTACTTAACTGATCATCTGTGTCACAATTTATCTGCCCATACCTGGCCCAGGACTAATTGATGATCAGTCATCCAAATATTTGCCCAGCCCAGTGATGCTTCACTTCAGTGATCAGACAAGAACTGTTCAAGCCACACTACACAGGCAGATTGCAGGGTTAACTGAGAGTGTTACCTCAGGTAAAATTTGTTTGGGATATCACACGTTAACTTTACCAAAAAAATCAGCTGAGAACAAAATATGAGACAAAGCTCATCTGAGATTTGACTTAGGCATGAGACATTTTATGAACCTTCCCCTTTTATAACATTATCTCTACTCTTTATAGATTATATTGACTGAAACAAAATTTATGTTTGTTACTTACAACTTTCAAAGTCGATAGAACAAGTCTGTCTGTCAAATGGGAATCTGTGCAGCCGCATAAAACAGGAAAGTTTGGTTGAAATTCTATAAAATATACAAATTTAATTATAGGGAGACACTTAATAGTGCATACTTTTCAATACAACTTTATAAAGCAATTGTACAGCCCACAAAGGAACATAGAACTGTTTACCTATAAAATTTTTATCTCGTAAAAACAAGTTGTTACCACAAGTTACTAAGTCACTGTAATGAGATACTAGTTGTGGAAATGAAAGCTAAGTTATGGGAACGAGATAACTAGTCATATGAATGATATACTAACTTGTAAAAAAATAATACTAAGCTGTGGGAATCAGATATTAAGTGGTTACCACAAGATAGTAAATCCTTGTGTGTTTTTTCATTCATTCTCACCATTACTAACTCATTACCACAACTTACTGAGTTGTTCACACCATTTAATAATTCATTCCTGCCACTTACTTACTCATTCTCACCACTTAATAACTCATTACAACCACTTACAAAGTCGTTCCAACCACTAAATAACTCGTTCCCACCATTTTATTATTCATTACCACCAATTAATAATATGTTACCATCACGTATTACCTCATTCCTACCCTTTACAAAAGTTCATTACCACAAGATGTTATGTTATTCCCTAAAAATATTAAGATGTCAACGCAACTTAGTAAATCTCTGTTAACAGTAATTATTTGATAACCCAAACAAGGTAACAAGCATATTTCACGCTCTATGCATGTTACAATCTGTATCAAGTTAAAGAATTTAGTATGGCAGATGAATATTTTCTAGACTAAGTAAACCTTTACTTTACCATTGGTATGATATATAAAAACATTGCCTGTACATTGGCATATATACTATGTGTATCTTGTGGGAATGGGTTACTATCTTGTGGGAACGACTTGATAACTTATGGGAATGACCTAATATTTTGAGGTAATCATTTGCCAACTCATAGGAATGGCTTACTATTTCATAGGAAAGACTAACTATCTCAGCGACTTAATAACTCGTGTGAACAACTTACTATTTCATTGGAACAACTTATTATCTCGTGCTAAACGAACTTGTAATCTCTTGTCAAAGACTTGTGGCGACAAGATAAAAAAATACAGGAAAATAGTTTTATGTTCCTTCCTTGGCTCCTTACAATTGTCAGTTATCTGTTAGCATATCAAAATTGTTTTTTTTATTTACTTGGATATATTCATTTCAGATGAAGGTCAGAAAGTAGACTGATGAGTCATGGGTTGGCTTTCACATAAAGTGGTCAGGCCTTGACCTAGCATTTGGCTTACTAGAAAAGCACACTTGTCAAAATTGGATATTTTTCTTTTACTCTGTGTAAAGGGTTACTTTTAATTGTTCATTCTTGCTACTTTTTGCTGAATTAATTCAACATATGTCCTTAATCAGCATGTCAAGTAAAAAGTATTAACACAAATATCAGATATACCAGTAGCAAGTTACATTGTAGCCAATTAAATTCGTGCACATACCAGTTTGTGCCGATTTATTGTACAAAATTATCCCAGGGGGTCTTATTCACGAATGGTTTTAAAGCCAAGTCTTAGACTAAAGTTGGTCATAATTGAAAACAAAAGTCTAAAAGTTGGTTAAGACCATTCATGAATAAGCTCCCAGAATAGAATTATCATTTCATAAAAATGGTTCTGCTAGTTTAGTGAAGGATATTTTTTCCATTGAAAGTATACAACAATAAAACGTGATTGTTTCCCTGTCACCTATTCCAGATCATATATATTGAAAAGTACACTGACCTTTGACTGTAGAGTAAGGTCCCATTTGGAGATAGACTCAGTAGTATATTGGGGACTGTGACGTCGTGGAATTCCCCATTTAACACCTCATTCTTAACAACAATGTCAGGCCGCCACATTCTGTTGCTGTATTCATGGTTCAGGGTCAAAGTCTGGTTGCCAACTGAGAAGTTGCGCATCGCCAGTCGCTGATCAATCCAGGTTTGTCGAATAAAAAGGTTGACGCTGAATTCCTGTTGGTTATACAAATTGTAGTTTAAAATTTATAATGGCATTCAGTAGCCAGTGGTAACAGTACTGGCCTTCAACCAGTAAATGCCCATATACCAGTGAATGCCCACCTATATATGTCTACAAAATGGGCATTCATTAGTATTTCCGGTTTGTGGTTAAAACGACCAATAATAGAAACAATTGGTTAAAACTTTAACATAAATGTAACAAAATATACTCCAGTTAATGATTGTAGTGCATTTTATTTTATAATCTTGCTACAGAAGAATATAATTTAAAGCTGTGTATATAATTTCAAATATTCACAATATTAACTACAGCATGGACAAAATGTTTAAAATATAAACTTCAGCATGGATATTACTGGTAGAAAGATGCTAGGCCTATTCTGATGGTGTGATCATTAGATCACAATGTGCAAAGAAAATAACCTGACCAAAAATAATGTCACGATCTGACTAACCACATTAATTTCTGAAGGAGCATATACATGACCTGAGGAAACCACCATTTACCCTTTAAATTGTCCTAAGTGCAATATATATTTTGATTGTTCTACACATGCAGGTGTTGTCTGGAAGTTGCCATGTTCGTATGAGAAACTCTAAATATCTTTGTTTTCTGGGGGTTGTGTCAAATATTTTGGGCAAGTTTTGGTCAATAAGGGTGGACCTTAAAGGTCAAGGTTTTGGCCTAGCTTTTTGGTATAAAAGGCCATACAGATAAACAATCTGCCTGGTTTGACAGCACTCCCCAAGGAAACTGAATGCAGAATGGCTTCAAGATACCTGCGCAGAAGCAGGTGAGATATTTTGACCTTTATTATCTGAAATTAAAGATAAGGGTTAGTGTTTGTTAAATAAGCCCCAAGTTTTATTGGGTTTGTAACTTTGTGGATGTTCTGGTGTGGGAAATGTTAGAACTAAGTAGTTTTGGGTATTTGATATTTGATATGGTAGAGTGGGACTTTTTACTTAGAACACTAACTACCTTCAACTTTGGTTTGAACTTCATAAAATGGATTAAGCTACTATATAATAGCATTTCCTCATGCACCATAAATAATGGCTATCTGTCACATAACATTAAACTGAGTAGGGGAATTAGACAAGGCTGTCCCATTTCAGCATTGCTTTTTGCATTAGTTGTAGAATTTTTATCAATAAAATTATGATCTGACAAAAATGTTACAGGAATTTCTGTGAATAATATAGAATACAAGATATGCCAATTGGCAGACGATACTACTATATTTATAAAAAATCTGAAATCTTTGCAAAGTGCAATAGATCTTTTCCAAAACTTTCAAAATTGTTCAGGTCTAAAATTAAATTTGGAAAAAACTGAGATTATTCCACTTGAGCCTCATAGACTATCTCCAATTGACCTAACAAATAAGGTTGACAAATGTCAATTAATTATGGTGCATTCAAGACTCTAGGCATTTGGTTTTCTCAAAACTTTGATGAATCATTGAAACTTAATTATGATGAACGTCTCATCAAAATAGAAACTCTGCTACAAATTTGGAAACAAAGGTCATTATCTTGGAAGGAAGAATAATGATAATTAAAAGTCTTATACTTTCCCAAGTAACACATTTGCTATCAATGGTTTTTACGCCATCCTACAGACTCGAAAAATTGGACAAAATATTGTTTGAATTCCTGTGGCATGACAAGCCTGCAAGGGTTAAAAGACAAACAATTATCGCAGAAACATGTAATGGAGGTTTGAAAATGCCAGACGTCTTCGCTTTTCACAGTGCACAAAAAGTGATGTGGATTAAATGCTATCTTACTACCAGAGGGAAATGGAAAGAGCTTTTTCAACAACTCAGACATTTTAACAACTATCAACTAAAACACAAATTGTCAAAAAATGATCTAAAATGTGAAAATAAGTTCCATCACCAGGCACTTGATTGTTGGTTCAAACTTAAATCAAACCCCCCAAACAGCACAAATGAAATTCTAAATGAATATGTTTTTCTTAATAAATTTATACAAATAGATCACAATTCAATAATACCAAGCAACTTGGTGCTCCAAAGCTCAGAATCTCTAATGGATCTAAAAATTAATGATCTTCTGAATGCCAATGGGAAACTTATGTTACCCATTGATTTAAGGGAAAAGAAAAATTGGAAAGTAAGTATTTTACATGTAAATTCTTTATCAGCGATTCCTAGAACTTGGATATCAAAAATTGAAAAAAGTGATTCTGGTTATAATGAAATTCCACAGTCTTCAGTAATAATAAAACACTGTCCAAAACAGAAGATTTCAGAGGTAAAGAGCCAAGACTTATACTGGGAACTTTTAAGAAATACTACAATGCTACCAACAGCAGTAAGTACGTGGATAGATCTTTTCCCCTTTTCAGAACAAGTAAACTGGGCACATTTGTAACTTCAGAGCCATATTTACAGTCTTTTCAATATAAAATAACAAACAGAACACTCAATTGCAATTATAATTTATTCAAATGGAATATATTAGACCATAGCACTTGGGAATACTGCCCTTTAGTGATAGATACTATTGAACACCATTTATACTATTGTATTGAGAGCAAAATTTTTTGGGTAAATATCAAAAAATGGTTAAAATCCACATTTAAAATTAACTTTTCTTTCACCCTTTGTGAAGTTATCTTTGGAATGTTAGATCTGGATGTAAATGTTAGTCACTCAGTAAATTACATATTGCTTTTAGGAAAATGGTATATTAACTCCTCAAAAATTAATGAAAAAAAAAAAATTTTTATGTGACTTCATAAATATGCTTAAAGAAAAAATGGAGTGTATTAAGTTGACTTGCACCTTAAACGAAAGGAAACATCTTTTTCACAGTCTTTTGGATTCCTTTATCAAGTGTTATAGAATTTATAAATAAACTTTAATTTGTGTAACTGTCAAGTTAAAATTTGTTCTTGAAAGCAATTGTACCGGTATTTTATATGTCGATTGTATGATTTTGTATGTGTAATTTTAAAGGGAACTTTCAGATGTGTGGGGAAGATATCTTAGATTAGATTAGAACCAGACTTCATTTTAGACACAGATGCCAGTGGTGTAGGTTTTGGAGCTATCTTGTCCCAGAAGCAAGATGGTCAAGAACCGGTCATTGCTTATTTTAGTAAGGTCTTGTCAAAATCAGAGAGGAATTACTGTGTCACTAGGTGAGAACATCTTCACACTTCATCAGTTATTGGTAAAATTTACCATCAGAACTGATCATGGTTCATTGAGGTGGTTATTGACCAGTTATGTTGTTGAAGTGAGTTATAGGCCACCTACAACTGTACCATTGAACATTGTGCTGGTAAAGTACATGGTAATGCAAATGCATTACCAAGATGACCATGCCTGTTTTGCAAGTATTGTGATAGGGTTAGAAAGTAGGGAGGGAGCTCATTTGGCCGTAACAGATGAGTGTAACTGCATATCTTTAAGACAGGAACAAAGTACAGATCATAATTTAAATCTAGCAGATGCTGGAACGGTTCTGAATTGTGCAGCTTCCTGAGTAATGAAGCATGGCAATCAATGCAAAGGCAGTAGTTCTGATGGATCAAACACAGATATTGATACTTTTGTAGGAAATGATAGCAGTTCCAATGAACTGGGTGAAGGTTGGCTTAAGTCAATATCCTTAAATAACAATTTGAAGGCATTATCCCAGGATGAAGTTTTGAAAAAGATTGTTGAATAGAACCATTAAGGAAGCATGTCTTCATGTCAAGACATTGCCAAGTATTCTACTACCTTAAAGAGTTATTGGGCACAATGGGATAGGCTAGAACTAAGAAATAACCTTCTGTATAGAATGTGGGTTGATTCCAGAATGAAGGAATAATTATGGCGATTAGTGATTCCATCTTCAATGAGGTAAGAATTGTTTTCCCAAATCCATAACCAGATATGGATTGGATATAAGTCTGATATCACTAATTGGTATCTCTCAATAAGAAGGCTCAACATCCTATGAGGCAGTATCTAGTTGGAGCTCCAATGAAATGTGTAGCTGTTAATATACTAGGTCCACTGCCAGAGAGCAATTTGGGAAATAAGTATATTTGCATTGTCAGTGATCATTTTACAAAATGGGTAGAAGCCTTCCCAATGCCAAATCAAAGGTCTGAAACCATAGCCAAGGAATTGGTTGACAAATTTTTCAGTAGATTTGGGATACCATTATCCATTCTTTCAGATCAAGGGGCTCAATTTGAGTCTGTGTTGTTTCAGTAGCTTTTGTGAATTGTTGAACCTTGAGAAAACCAAGAACTACATCATATCATCCACAAGGTGATGGATTGGTAGAACGATTTAATTGTACACTTGAGGACATGTTGAGTAAATTTGTAGCATCAGGGATTGGGATTATAACCTTCCCCTTCTTATGCTTACATACAGATCCTCAAATCATGAATCAGCTGGTCAAAATCCTTACAATGTTTGGTTGTAAAACAACATTACCAGTAGATACACTTTTAGGGCCAAGTGATAAACAGACAGAAAAAAAAGATTGCATATGTTTCTTAAATATATAGTTTGAGGAAGAACCTGGCCAAGATTTCTGAGTTAGCATGGGAAAAACTGCTTGAGGTTAGTGACCATCAGAAATGTCAATATGATATTAGGTCAAATACCAAAAGCTACAGGCAGGGTGATAAAGTTTTTGTATTTGATCCTTCCGAAAGGAAAGGTATCAGTCCTAAATTACAATGTCTATTGTCAGATCCATTTGAGGTGGTTGAAAAGTTGTCTCATCTGTTGTATAGGGTGAAGTTCACAAATAAGGTTAAGATCTTACATCATGACAGACTTAAACTTTGTTATAGAAATGCACAAATGCAGAATCAGAATAGTAAGGTCAAAGATAATTTGTTAGGAGAAATAGTGGAATCAGACCACTCTGATGATAAGGCAGTTGAGAGAAATACCACTGGGAACGTGTCCACAGGGGTTCCTTCTGTAAGGACCAGATCAGACATAAATGTGAAGCTTCCAAAGAAGTAAAATTAGTAGTACCAAATTTCTACCGGTAGAAACTCCAATTGGACTTTCTGCCAAGTTTACCAAGTGTGGGAAATGTTAGAAATGTTAGAATTAAGTAGTTTGGCTATTTTTGATACAGATTTAATGTTTGTTCATACAAGTTCAAGTAAATGGTAAAGGATTTGTAATGTAAATGTTGGAGCCCAACTTAGGAGTCAGTCCATCTTAAGATGGGCTATAGCCCAACTTAGGATCCTAAGTTGGGTAGCCTATCTTAAGATGGGCTAAGCCCATCTTAAGATGGGCTAGAACATATTAGCCCAACTTAGGATAACTAAACTTAGGAGTGATTTAAGCTAAAATTTATTATTAACCACCTAGTTTATTATTGATTTGTTATGTCATACTCCATTGGTAGTTTTAATTATGAAATTGAAATATAACTGTGCTAGTTTATTTGAATACTTATATTTAAATTTTAGATTCGTTGTGCTTATCTCATCTTAAGATATTGGTTACATTTAGCCCAACTTATAATTTGCACAAATAGTCTTTATTTTTTAAATGAAATGATATTATTTACTTATTTTTCTACTTAAAAGTTACTTCTTTTCTTTACATCATAATGCATTGATGGGATTGACCTTAATCCCCTTATTGTTCCAAGACTCTGTCTCAGTTAATTTGACAATGGGAGGGTCACTAGGTCATAAGGTGTCTATTGTTGATCCACTGCTTTCAACTTGATTTGTTTCATTTGTGGGGAGTGATTAGGCAACTGGATTATATTCTGATGTATCTTTTGTTTCAACATTCCTTTCAAGTTGATTTGTATGACTATGCCTATGACTTGGGAAACTGGATTAGTTTTAGATTTGCCTTTTGTTCTAGCATTTGTTTGTACTTGATTTCTTTCACCTCTGGTTGAGTGACTAGCTAACAGGATTAATTGGGCATTGTTGTAAGACTCATTTAAGGTATTTGGGGTGATCTTTTACATGTTTGTAAACAAACTGATTGATTTAATCATAATTTTCAAATGCTTAATATTAAGTCTTAAATGGACATTTACCCATATAACCTAACAGAAAACACCAATTTAATATACAGTGTGTATTTTATCATTTTTATCAATTTTATGCATCAGTGTGTTGTTTGACTTAATTAATCAAATTAAATTGTTTGGATTTAAGTACATTTTCCAATTAATTAATGTAACTGAACTCCAAAGATAAAGCACTTTATAAATGCTATTTAATAATATAAAAAGGTAATTTTATTAATTTGTTGTTAAACTTAAAATATATAATCAGGTTCACCCATAAAAGCACCCACAAAATTTGGCTTCCCCCTTACAGGTTTGATAGAATTAAGCCTCATTATATTGAGAGATCACTTTGATGTTGATTTGTTTCAGTTTATGATTTGGGATATTTCCTATTGTGTATTTCACCCACCCCAAGTGAAACAAATCAACATCAACACAATGTTGAAACAATAGGGACAAATCCAATTAAGAAATCATTCCAATGAATGACAATTGAAACAACATCAAAGGAATATTTTAATGCTTTCAAGGCTCAGAAAACAAAATTCATTTTAGTTTAAACACTTTTTGTTGAGGTTAGATATGTTAAAAATATTGATATAAAATATAAAAAAAGAAATGCAAAATACTTCTGTACAAGGGTCAGTTAAACTTATCAATGTTAATATCATCTTTTTCATGAAAAATAATTCCCTTGTAAATAATAAATATTATATTCCTCCTAAAAATAATTCTTGAATTTTATTATCTCAAGTTGGGCTGATAGATGGGCTACCCAACTAAGGATCCTAAGTTGGGCTATAGCCCATCTTAAGATGGGCTGACTCCTAAGTTGCTAAATCTTTTCCAGTCTTTATTTTGCTAAACTCAATAAATGTTTTCCCTGTTTAACTAGATCTTTATTTCCAGCTGAACCCTTTGGCACATTACATATCGATTATATATTAGTATGCACCAGTCTTTTGTAAAGAAATATCAATATTTTTATCTTTAAATACAAACTATGTATGGCTAATCAGTCGAAATTACATATGAAGTCTCCAGAACTCAATAAGTGCAAAATACTGAATAAACAAAAGATATATTTGAGTCCCTGTCTTTATGAAGACTTTTCACTATTTGAAATGACTGCTTTCAGGGCACGCAAAGATCATTTTAATTTTACCTCCAAGTACCAAAGCTTACTCCTTTTCCTATAACAGCAACATTGTAGCTAATACCTGCTGGCTAAAAGTAATGCTAAAACACTATTATTTAAATTGCATTTTAAATATTACACAATCTCATAAACCTGTTCATGTGTTTGATGCATTACCATAGATATTTCACTGATCTTGCTAATATTGATATGTTACTATTGTTACTCCTTTTCCTATAACAGCAACATTGCAGCCAATAGCTGTTGACTGAAAGTCATGCTAAAACCCTATTATTCAAGTAGCATTATAAATATTACACAATCTCATAAAACTGTTTATGTATTTAATACATTACCATAGATATTTCACTGATCTTGCTAATACTGTTTATGAATAAGTCTAATGCCACTGCAGTTGGTTCACCTGAAAAAACATACACTGTATGCGTAAAGATTGCAAAGATTACTTGAACAACTGATTTGTATGCAATTTTCAATGGCAGAGTAGGGGCCACAGTGGCAGAGTGGTAACACTCTCGCCTCCCACCTCTGACATCAGGGTTCGGTTCCGGCCCGACCTCAAGTGGGAAAGCTGGTAATTGTTAGCCGTTGGTCGGCAGTTTACAGTACAGAACCTTAACCACCTGTATGTACTGGTTTCCTCTGCCCACAAAACTCTCCTTCGTGATATGACCTGTACAGTGTTGAAAGCGAGGTAAACCCCAAATAAATAAATAAATGGCACACTAAACCCATGCTCACCCTTTCAAATGAATAATTCTCTGTCTTTACATTTTCTTAAATTCCAGATGCATTTTCCCAAGTTTAAGTTCGATCACATCTCTCTTATTATAAAGTCTACAAATACCACAAGCAAAAGTCTTTCGGTCATTATGCATCAAACCTTTCACTAAGTATCGTACCCTGTTTTCACAACCACAATCCTGATTTACTGACTCAGAATGTCCATTGATTATTGACTTTTTGACACTTCTATTGTTAGTTTAGCACACTGAGTACTCCAAGTGGGGAAAATATTACACATAAAAACAGTAGACAAGATTAGATTTCCCAGATAAAATTGCAAATTACAAATACAAATGACAAAAAAGCTGGAAGGAAACACACAATTACAGAAAGCTAAGCAATTACTTGCAATAACTCTGACGGTAAAATTTCAGTATTTTTACTAGATGATCTGAAAGAAAGGAAGTATGGGTACAATATACTAGTAATTGTGACATGCAGTGTTTCATTCAGGTTAAAAATCGGTGGCGCTAATTTTTGCACTTGTTAAAGGTGATTTTATTTGAATTAAACACATACTCACAGAAACGTGGTTTAAATGAAACAAGTGTTTTGCTTGATCTTTGACAGGCGTTATTTTAAAACCTCAGCATAGTTAACTGGACATCTTCAGTGTTCAGAAAAAAACAATTGACTTGCATATTACAGTAGCATTATTCATGTTCCATCAACCTTCCTTGTTTATTTCGCCTGTGTGATGAATAACGTCTTGATATTTCGTTTATTATCAGAACTGTTTTGGGGGCCACGGTGGCAGAGTGGTAACACTCTCGCCTCCCACCTCTGAGGCCGGGGTTCGATCCCCGCACGGGCTCAAGTGGGAAAGCTGGTAGTTGCTTGCTGTTGGTCGGCAGTTTACAGTACACAACCCTAGCGAACTCTATGTACTGGTTTCCTCTGCCCTTCCAACTACCCGTCGTGATATGACCTGTACAGTGTTGAAAGCGACGTTAAACCCCAAATAAACAGAACTGTTTTGAGATATTCCTGGATGTACAGAAGACACTTAACAAGAAGAGGTCAGAGAATTATGAACTTACCGGGATGACTGGGCCTTTCCCTTCTGTCATATTTCTGGAGCATCTCGTCCACCATTTCATTCTGAGTCTCACTGCAACAACAGACCATATGTTAACAAGAATGTTCTCTCAAAACAACAAGCCAGAATTATAATATTAAGTATAATTTAGGATAATGCCAGGAGTCAAAGGTCATATTTTCTTTTTTCATCCCTCTTTACAGCGAAGGTCATATCAGAACAGACCCTAAATGAATCCGATGAGTTGTAATGTGCTGGATTTGAGGTATGACCAGAGTGAACTAGACGGAACTCTTAGAACATAAACTTCTCCCAGGGACTATCTCATATGGAAATTGCAAGCAAAGATTTTTTTATTACATTTTTTTAGAAATCCAAACCATGTACCCGAATAATTTGGTGAATAATAAATAAATTGTGCTTGTTGAATATTTAGAACTATTTTTATAATAAGATTATAATACATGTCTTTCCCGACATTTAATCACTTCTTTTGTTGGTCAGGCCCTACCCACATAAAAAACTTCATATAGACGTGTTTATTAGTTTATAGAGTAATTACAAACACAGACATCTCTTGGGAGAAAATATCGCTAAGTTCTTTTCCTGGAAATATGTTGATATGTCTAAATTTCTTTCTAAAAACCATTTGGTGTTTGTATTGTTTACATTCTTTCTACAACCTGCTATGATCTCTGGCCATAGATATAGAGTGGATAGCCTGGCCACAGGGCGGTATTAATTTGGCATGCTAGATGGACAGACGTCTTTGAAGTTGCTATATTTATTTGTGTCACAAGTGGATATACAAACTGCTTGTTCTATATATTTTGTGGTGCACTCTTATTAGAGTGAATTAGATATAGTGTGTGTCTCTACTAGATAGTGGATTTGCTGAATTTTGGATATTGTTCAGATCTTCGAGTGGGCAGTATGGTTTTGCAGACACTCTGAACATCTGGATATATAGATATTTTACGTTAGTGGACGCTGACCGGATCACAGGATAAAGACATTTTGTGTTAGTGGATGCTTTGTACAAAGTATTAAGAGTAACTCAGTTGATTGTAATTTTTAGTTTAATTGCTAACTATAATTGCTGAGTAAACCTTTTTGTCTTTTCATGTTGTAACTTGAAAGTGACAGGTTATTACTTGTCCCATGGACCGTGACAGTAGTGAATGCTCCACTAGTTAACCACACAGGGTAAAGTGGTCTTAATGACCAAATGTTCATTATTTTTCTTTTAACATATAACCACTTGGCAGTCGCCACCAAGGTATCCATGTTCAAATGTGGCTCCTGACAACGTGCTAGATACTGATTGTCTGTTGATATGGTCAGTATGGTTTTAATAGATGTCTCAGTATGCTGTGAAAGGGGACATAGAACCCAACTCAGCCAACTGTAGGAATTCCTTTAAGTATCATCACTCCTAATTTTCTATAATGAAATTTTACATGTGTGGCTGATAGCTTGAACCCTCAGCCAAATAAAATAATAATAATAAAAATAATGATACTAATCTGGCTGGAATTAGTATTGATAAAAAATCTATGACATCCAGATACGATGTTAAAGACAGCTGTGTTGCCAATAAATGTGGCTTCTGGGAAGTAAAAAAGTAATCTATTGAGTTTGGCTTGGAACACAATATTGCATGACTGCAATAGGAAAACTTCCTCAGTTACATATACAAAAACTTATATCACAAATGACTGTGAAAATATGAGTGTGCAGCACAAATATTACATTGTTCATCTTGATGAATGATATATTCTGTTTATGTCTAATGTGGGAAGTTTCACTTTTATTATCCACTTTTTATTCAATTCTTTACAAAACAAATTTACCAAAACACACAAGCATCGGGTGATGTCACATGTAAAAAAAATGTGTTCTGGCCAGCATTACCCTATATTTGAAGATAGTTCTGCATGTGTGGATTGTAAAAATCAATTGTACCAGATTCTGTTCAGGTAGGGAAGAAATTGCATATGGAAAGCAGTTCGTGTGTACAGTCCTTTGCAATGTTTAGCAACAGTTGCAAATAGACTTTTAGGATGGATTTACTTAAAAGTTTCAAGTCAAAACTCAACAGATTCAAAAAAGATTTCACTGAAACTGCGACCTTTTCTCCATTCATATCTGCTTAAGGTCTCAGATAGTGTTTGGACTTAAGTTTAGGTTTAAACCTAGATCTTCTAGGAGGTTCACTTAAGTTTTCATCACTTTGATACAATGGCTTTTTGAACATCTCCAAAAGATTTTGATTGAGATATAAAATGCCAGCTGAGTTTCTTTGTCTCAACTAAATTTCTAAATTGTTTTCACCAATGTAGGATTAACCAGTGTTTCAGTCAGAAATGAAGATAATTTCACGTTGAATGTTGGAAATCGGGGTGCCACACTAACAAAAGAATTGGCAAAAAACAATTACCAAGGTCTGTTTAGGTCACTAATTCAAGATACTGGGTATGAACGAGAGGACAATTCTGAGCGAGGATGTTTGAGTTGAACAGATAGGTCTTTGGGTGATGATCAAAAGGAAATTACTGATGGACTAGATCCTATATGAAGAAAATTCCATAAATTTGGTACATCATGACTAAAATACTTTGAAAAAAAAATAAACAGAACCTACTCATTTTTGATTCAATTTAAAAAAAACTGTCAATTTGTTCATTTAGGATAAGCTTGGATATAAGCCTATTGGATTTGATTTGATTTGGTACATACTAGGGTTGGGTCAGTATCAAAAATGTGTTGATTGGTATGCCCCTAATGCAAAACAAGTTCTGATTCCGGGATTCTCTGTTTTAGGACACTCCTGACAGGACGAGGAGTGAAAGCAAAACATGGACATTTCGTGATGGACATGAACATTATTAGGGAATTTGCGAAATCCCTAAGTGAACCAGGGAATTTCACAAATTCCATAAAATCTCTAGGAAATTTTTGAAATCCCTGGAAATCCGTTTGGCGGTGGCAGTGTGACAGACATAAAACCAGTATATCCCTGACTTTCGTCTGAGGATTTAATAAATGCACTGTATCATTTACAGCAAATATGCTACTAGCATTATTTATAGCATCTTCTGTTACAAGATTTTTTTTAAAAAAACTTCACATCTCACTTTCTAATGGTGATAATTTAAACCTAAAAAATAAAACAAATTTTGGACTTTTTCTAGCTACGACAAGAATATACTTACCCATATACCAGCATGATATGGTAAGTCACAATCATTTGGACGATAATTGGATGAATAACTGCCATGATGACGTCACTCCAAAAGGTATGTTCCTCTTAACTCTGATACTGAGTAAATATATCCACGCACACATTCACATTATGTTATCCAGGAAAGGAACATTTACTTTTGACAAAAAACCTTTGATCCAAGTAAAGCCTCTTGCAAATATTACATATATCTCAAAATAGGATAATATTAGTCAAGGGATAATCCAGTGAAAAGAAGACTCACTTTTTCTGAACTAGTTTTATGAAGATTTTTTTCATATATATTAAATGCGCTTTTTGATAGAGCCATTTGAATATGGCCAATAAAATTATGAACCAATTTAATGTCCTATAAGTTTTATAAATAATACTCACATATATAACATTGTCTTGCATATCGTAAAAATAACAGAAATAACTTTACATTCAAGATATTTAAGATGACATTTTAAGTTTAGTTAATCAAGTTAAGCAACATAATAAGCTCCACATTTTTCCATCTTATATTGTTCCCATAAATGAATCCTTTCTGGTGTGTTTTGCTATTCCATTAGTAGCTCTTAATGCCCCCAAATAATTACATCCATATAACCTAGGATTTACTGAGCACCTTTTCACTCACTTTGTTTATCCAATTTATCTTACATAATCATCACTATAATGGCATATCCCTTTATTTGGATACTCAAGTTACTATTACTTCAGGTATCATAAATTTAGACCATATTACCATATTCCTGGTAAAATAATTTATTGGTATGTTTATTATTTGTAATGAATTCATTTTATTCATCCTTTTCAAATTCTTCAATAATTCTTTAACCTTTCTCGAAGGTAGATTCACACACAAAATTTTCATCAATATTCATTGCCGCATAATCTTGGGATGTTATCCATATTTGACAGTATATTTGTTACAGTTGTATTCCACTCTTCCAATATATTTTACTTGAATACACTTCCCTTAAATGTACTCAACGTTTTCAATATATTTGACTTGAATATTTTCCCTTCACATATGTCAATAAATTATAAAATGTAGAGCCATGCTACCATACACGGATTGGAAGCTGTTCCTGTGCCCAAATAAAAGAAAATATTTACATATGGAGTCCCTTAGGTGACAAAATAAGGGATGGCATATGTGTGGGGTTTTTTTTTGTTTGTTTTTCTCCAATTTTATTACCTCGGGGTAGTCACCTTAAGAGGGTAATTCAGCATCTTAATTTGGGATTTAGTTACCCAATGATAGGAGTCTGTGGCATTAAGATATTACTTCATTACTTCAAGCTAGTGTTTAGTTATATCTGTATAGTAAATCTATCTGATCTAGAGTAATCTAACACTAAAATATGAAAAGAACTGACAATAGAAATAGTGGAGGGATGTTCTAGGTCAGTAATCCGGGTTGTGGGCATGAATGAGGAGGAGATACTAGGTGGAGACGCTGAAGTTGAAGCAGTTGAGTCTCAAGATGTATGTTAAAGAATATCACTGAGGAATCATGTCTTACAGTAAATGCTCTCGTCAGTAGCCGAATTGACTACTGTAATTCCCTCTTTGCCTCACTCACTCTTTCTGAGCTAAAGAGGTTGCAGGGTGTTCAGAACTCCCTCTGTCGAGTAGTCACTAGATCCTCGAGGTACACTCATACAACTCCAAATCTGGAAAAACTACATTGGCTACCAGTAAAATACAGGGTTCTTTTCAAAATTGGGTTGATCACATATAAAGTCCTTAAGTATGGTCAACCTGTGTACCTCAAGGATAAACTTCATCCATATACCTCATCAAGGAACACCAGACGTAGCAGTCCAAAATACAAATTCCTTCAAGTTCCTTCTTTTGTCTCTAAAATACATAAGTCTCATAAGTATCTTACCAAATCTTTCAGCCATCATGCACCTGCTTTCTGGAACTCACTTCCTGTCCATGTAAGAACCAGTCCATCTGTCACATCCTTCAGGAAGCACCTGAAAACTCACCTTTTTAAATCTGCTTTTCCGACCTAGATTCTTCCCCACGTTCACACCCACAACAATCGGAATACAGACCTGGACTCGTCCCCCACTATGACTTGGAAATTATACATGATTAGTTAGCGCACTGAGTTCCCCTTGGGGAAGATATTGCGCCTGCAAAGCAGTAGATTTAGATTTATATTTAGTAAATGAAAGAGAGTTTCAAAGCTCTTGCCTATTGGATTTTTGGATTTTGTTATCAAAATAGGGGACTTGAACGGACAGCTGCATCTGATATTCTAAACTATGAGTATGAATGGAGTTTTTCAATGACGAATACTGGTTGGTCATGTTTCAGGATTTTTTTATGTGATCACTCATATTTTGAAATGTAACCTGTCATGTACCAGGGACCAATGGAGATTTACAAATTAGACAGTGATTAATGAGCCAAAGTTAGTATTTACTGACCTCAGAATAGTATTCCATTAGCACAACATATGAATTCATTACCTCAAATTGATATATAGTGGTCTCTATATAGTATTTCATTGCCTAAAACTGGCAAGTCATTGCATCAAGTTGGTTTCTAGTTACTTCACACTAGCATTTCAATACCTGAAATATTATATTGTTACCTCAACGTTTGCATCTCTTTACTTCAAGATTGTAATGCATCACTTCAAGTTAATATCTTCTTACCTCATGATAGTAATCCATAACCTCATATATCATAACTTCATATGAATATCAATACCTGGATATAGTATATATTTACCTCAAGTTGGCATCTTTTATCCCAAAGATAATAAATTGTTATTTTGAGATAATTTGATGAATATCATTTTAATGTGGAACAACTTGGACACAATATTATCTTGTTTGTGCAACTTACTAGCTTAAGGTAACAATACACTGCTTTGTGGTGAAAAGGTAGTACATTTGACTAATGAGTCACTTACTCTTTTAGGTAGCGAATTCTTCTCCTGTGGTAAAAGCAATTATTTTGAAGAAACAAGGTACCACCTTTAAAATATCTCATTCCTTTGTTATGTCACATTGAGGGCTCCGTACTGAAACATAGAAAAATTATCTTTTTCCTTATGGGGCTGGAACTCTGACTATTGAATTCTATTGTAACTAAAGGGATCAAACATCCCCTTAAAGGGAATTATATGTGTGTATTTATCCCTAAAAACCCATCTAAATTGATAACCTTGCAAAAGAATTCTAGGAAACCAGTTTAATTTAGCCTTTCCATGGGGTACAACTTGAAAATTTGTGTATAGGGATTGTCAGAATAGATGATTTCTAGGGTGGATGATGGCATAAAATATATTATTTGGTCGAAATGTTTCTACTGAGGACCTGTCCATTCATTGTGATCAGTGATATACCCTTTGCTGTTAATATTTTAAATAAATATATTTATTCAATAAGGTGGTGCATATGATAAAAAATGTTTTAAGACCCTGCATATGATAAAGCAGTGTCCATTACAATGCAATAGCAAAGTCAAAGGGAGAAATACCAGTTATTTTTTTAATTGTAGTTTTTGTTCTAATAATGTGTGCTTCCAAAAATGGTCATGCAATAATGTTACTCATAACCTCCTTAGTTAGGCTCATTTAGCATAGTTTCAAGAATAATGTAATAAAAGAGACATTTTTAATTATTATTAGTTAGGCCTTTGATCTAGGCTAGGTGAGGTGTTTTATGGATATACAAACAATAAATGGTAATCTATAGGGAAGAAAGGGCGAAAAGGAGGTATAATGTACCCCTACAGAGCCTCGAGCGAACCACATTATAGAAATGTCCTCTTAATTTGTAGTTACAAGTGGGGCCTGTCTTTGTGTAATCAGCGTACCATTTTGGGCTTAATGGATTTTCTATTTGTTTAACCCCTTGCTTCTATTCAGTCTCTTATACACCCATCACACTTCTCCAAAAGAAACGACTGATGAAACTCAATCAGTTAAAAGAGTCTTTAAAGTCTGACATAATGTTATAATTTTTATTACATTGTGTAAATTTGGGATTCAGATTTACAACGAACCCATTTTCTCCTATTTTAAAGTTTTGAGGCCTATTTACAGTGTTCAGTGTGGTCATATCAACTTGTATTCGATGTCGGTTTACAGCCGTGTCATTGTTGTTCAGTAAATAGACCTTGCAAGTAGTGCACATTTAAAAACAAGCCACCCCACATATCCATAACACACCCACCCCTTCAATGCCTATGTGTTAGAGTTTGACATATGAGAGATGGCAGGAGATTTTCCAAATATTTAACAATAATCTGCTGAATGTTCAAATGGCTGTCAATGTTGTGTTGCATGCATCCTACCCAAACATGAATCAGGACTTTTTTTAAACTTTATGGATACAACTAAAACATGAAACACATCAAGGCTTAAACAAGTTTTGTTGTATGTATGTAGGTCATGTGACCAGTAAGAAAAAGTGTGATCTAGGTTTTACAAAACTGTTGTAAACCCCAAATGTCATGTTATGTTTTCATTGTGAAGCCACCACATAAAGTTTCCAAAACTATGTCCACATTCATCTGCTTTCGTCAGTTTTACCGTGGTTTGCCCCAATTAACTGCATAACGAGTAACACACTTGCCTCCTATCTCACATATCCTGGGTTTGAGTCCCATCAGATCATTTCAGTGCTGTGTACCAATGCTGCTGGTTTTTGGTGTAGATTTTCACCTTCTCGTCAACTATCCATTGGGATGAGACTTGTTGAATCTGTTGGAAACGACCACCAAAATTAGTGAACCATTCAGCTTTAGCCTGTGTAAGATCGAAGCCACCCATCTGGAAAAGTGTGAACTTACCAAGGCTCATATTGATGATATCAGCCTCCCCACTGTTTTTATTTACTGTCTGAAATGGCTGAGGATATCGAACAATGGGTAATTGAGGGGGTGTTCTTTATAAATAAATGTGGAAAATCAGCGGGAAATTTGTTGACACATATTTAACAAAGAAATAGCTTCCGGTAAAAATGACATCTGGTTGATTGGCGTCAAATCCATGTGGGAGAGTGAACAGCATGGGGATTAGTGAAACAGAAATTTTTATATATTTAGCAGTTGTTTATAAGGATATTTTAGATGTTTTATCGATGTAAAACTTTTAAAACAGGTAAATAATACCCAAAGAAAGGAGTTGGGTAAAAAATATTGGTTTAACATTGTAAATGCATAATTGAAGATGTGTCAGTTATAAATTCTAGTAAAATTGGTTTCAATCACTTGAATGGACTTTTTTGTGAAGTTGTTGTTTCCACTGTTTGGGTTGGTGGGTTTATTTCTGATTATATCCTGGTGCACAGTTAGCTCGATTTCATAGTTACCCTACACCTAAGTCAAAGTTGCCTTTCAGAGACATCATCAGATAAAGTGGCAGAGTCTGAGGTTTGATCTTGCTAATTGATCATTTGTTGAAAGTCCTGACCATGCAGATAGTGCCCCTTATGAGCAATACAGAAGGGATTTAAGTGGCTTTCTTGACAAACACACTCCTATGGTTTCCCAAACTTTTACCAAAGGGGCCAAAGGTTGGCTTTCCGACTCCTACTTGCAGGCTAAAGCTGTCAGGCTCCAATTCAACAGATCTGGCGTAAAGACAAATCTCATTGAAATCTAGCTAGAATCTGCAAACAAATTGCCCGTTGCAAATCTTAATCACCAGAAACAAATTCAACTATTACAGAAATCACTGACAATGAACATGATGAAAGCAAACTGTGGTAGGTCTTACACTTTGCATTACACTCCATTCTTGTAAAAGTACTTCCTTCTCATGTCTCTCAGATAGGTCTGAGAGACAACCATTTTTTCACATTTTTCTCAGACAAAATAAGTAAGATCACTCTTTTTCTAACACCGACTCCTTCACTCTTTCTGTTCCCCTTGATGTACCTAAATTTGACTTCATTAAATCCATTTCTGAGGATGAAGTTCGAAAAGTAATCATCAAATCACCAACAAAATTTAACTTGCTAGATCCATGGGCTACTTTTCTGGTTTAGGATGTGTTGGATATTCTATTGCCCTCAGTTTCTAAGCTTGTTAACTGTTCTCTATCTGCAGATGTTGTCCGGGATTGTTTCAAAAAAGCTATTTTCTCTCTGTTGATTAAAAAGGCCTCAGTACCACCTGACGAATTCAAAAACTATCAATCTGTCTCTGGCATGGGCTTCATTTTTAAACCTGTTAAGCATGTAGTGGCTTCTCAATAAAATGAAAATGTAATTTCCAATGGACTTGAAAATGTCAGTCAGTCGGCCTATAAGCATGGTCACTTGACCGAAACTGTATTGTTGTCAACTAAGAATGAAGTCCATCTTCCTCCAACTAGAGGTGAAGCTACTGCTGGCATTCACCTGGACCAATCAGCAGCGTTTGACACCATTGATCATAGTATGCTCATTGAATGTTGAGTTCCTGGTTTGTGTTCGAGGTGTGGTTCTACACTGGTTCAAGTCCTACCTCTGTGACCACTATCAGATCATGACTGGTTCTGTTTTATCAGATGCCAAAAACTATTGTATGTACATGTTGTGCCCCAGGGCTCTGTCCTGGGGCCAATCCTGTTTTCATTATACACTACTCCCCTCTACAAAGTTATTCAAAACCATCCTGGCACACGTTTCCACTTTTATACAGATAACACATAGTTATATGTTTAGCTTACACAGAAGCATGTCACTGAGGTATTTAACAGGCTGAAAAACTAATTAAACGATGTCAAAAAGTGGCTCTCTGCATTATGTATAACTGTCAAAATATTTTATCAAAAGCAACAACATAAAACAAGATAATCATTGAAAACACAGAGTTATTTTAGTGTCAGTGTACAAGAGTAACTGAGTAAGATTTTTCACATTCATTTTGTTATATTTACATAAAGTGTAATATTAAATGTATCTGTGCACACCTTTTGTCCACTTTGTTTACTAGCCATTACATTTTGATTTTTATCAAAACTTTTATCGTCTTGCTCACTGCAAACTTTATTGACATAAAATGCATCACTTATAGCCTTTTTTACCATCACTGGTGCACTTGCATTTGAGGCTATCAATGAATGATTGCTATGATATCCTTTCAGATTGCACCTTTACACAATTTGGCCACAACTTTACTTAAGTCATTTTCTGCTTGTGGCTGAGATGAGATCCAAATATCTGACATTGGCTTGGCCAGTGGTCGCAAATAAAAAGCTGTGACACTAGGCTCCTTTGCATCAGGTTTGTGTGATAAATAACCTTCATAAATTGCTACAATGCATCTTGCAGCATTCATAGTGTTTTCATATGCATCTACTTGTATGGGGGTAATTTTTTCAATGTTTTAATCCTCCTAGTCTATTTTTTGAAGTATCTTCAATATATGGGAGAAATTACTTAACCTCAATATAGCTGTGAATTAACAAAATGTAGATTCTTATGCTCTTTTCCAACACGGAGTGCAAAATGAAGCCCAATAAGATATAGCAAAGTGTCTAGAAGTTGTACAGGATTCCCCTTTACAGGATGCTTCTTCCTCAGTTATAATATCTGCCTGTTTCCGGGGTACTTTCTTACCATTAACTGAAAGCTGTTTCATGTGTCCAGTGTATTTTATCTTCATTTAAAAATTTCATAGGTTTACCTTGCATTTCTAGGTACAGCTGAATAGAAATTATTAGTTCATATAGTGTCTCTGCTGGAGAATCCTCACCATTTTTTTCATATTTATCTTTCTTTAAAATATTACTGATCTTTTATATGTGCAAAATAATATCCTTGTATCCTATGGGTAGAACATCAATGCAGCAGAATGGTGAACACTGAGCTGTCATGCATTAATGCAAGAAAGAAATTCACACTTTATAAATATACCATTAAACAGTGTAACACACATATTTTTCACTAACTGGAGAACCAGTTCATTATCATTATTAAAAAAATCTTCATAAGTAGGTTGATAATCTAAATTATCCCCTTCTTCACATGCACTTCTCTCAATTTTTTCACAAGTTTGTACCATTTCATTGTCAGAAATATCCGAAAAATCTGGCTAATTGTTATAGCTGGTTACATTTTTAGCTTCAATATCTGCAAATGTTTTGTTTCCTATATTAAAGAGCATGTCTACAGCATTCAAAGCTGTATCACTATCAACTGGCCTATCCAAATTCTATCTAAATGTATCCTGAGTGATAAATATATCATTTCCATCATCATTTAAATCCATTTTAACAATTTCACAGCAAAAACTAAGTTATGGAGAATGACCACAACATACAGACATCCAAATGAAAGTTGAGTTTTCATGCCTGAATGGTTTTAAAGAATCGACACTTTTGGAAATGCCTTTACAGACATTCTGCTAAAAATAAGGATTAGTTACAAAAATCATTGTAGTAGACAATTCGGCCTTTTGCCATATCGACCCTCGGCAAATCGGACCCCTAAAAAATCGGCCCTGCACAGCTCGGCCCCCAGTTGAAAACTTTTGTACATAGAACTTATATTTATGAACCTTCAGAGAGCATTTGATTATGTTGATAAAGATATTTCTTCAGAATTATTAAAACAGAAAAAAACAAGGGGTATTTTCATCAGAAACTGTATGCCTTAATTGAAATGGTGTTGAATTATAATCTGGTAAATGTTAATGTTGACTAAAGGGGGTGGGGGTAATTATGTATTCTGGTGAGAACTTTAGCTAAGTGTGATTAACACACATCAAGCATAGTAGGATGCTGTAAGCAATCCCTTTAACCCATATCCACTATAAAAGTGCTAAAATATGTAAAAATATTGGATAAAAGTTTGTAATTTCTTCAGATTTGAGGTTTGTTCCTAATACTTTACGTTTTCTCACAATATTATACACTGACATTCGAAATACTGGCTGTAAAGTGTCACCACGGTGTTGAAGTGAATTGGTTTTGATACCATGATACCGGTGTTACCGACCCTGCCCTAGTGCTAATAAATCCTCTGCTTAGACATTAAACTAGTTCTAAATATTTCCAGGGGCCGATTTGATTAGGGTGTTATTTCCAAGGGGGCCGATTTGACTAGGATACTTTTTTCTGGGGGCCGATTTGATACGGGCCGATTTGGTAAAGGGCTGAATTGTCTATGATTCATATGAATTTACAGGATTAACAGAGTCTGCCAAAATTTAGTATAATTAAAATATAATGTCTTTTAATGCACCATAACTGTATAACAGTAACCACGCTGAACAATTTATATTATAATTTGTTGTCTCTTTTGGATTTCCATTGAATATATTGTACAGTCTAGGCATAATAAATGAACATAATGGTGATCATCCTTAATTGCTTTAAGTGCTGTGGTAATTAATATTAAACAATAATATTGAAAGGAACAATTAAATTAACCCCATTGCATTTTCCCATACAAAATAATTATTTAAAAAGTTGACTTCCTGATCACAATTCATAATATATTGGTTATATGTTCCTGGTTAAACACATATTTAATTTAAACATATATTTAAAAAATGATATATATTTTAAGTTAGCGAATGCCCTCAAAAAGTGTGGATTCTTGGCAGCCTCAAGCTTTCAAATCAAAGAATCTACACTTTTTGGGGGCATTCTCCATAACAAAATGTAGATGTTTCCTAAAGCCATAATGTATTATACTGGTTAATGCCAGTTCTTGACAAGCATTTAGTTGCAATAATCATATCAATTTGATTCTTCTTGATAGTTGTTATTCTTTTAAAATATATTACTGTGATGGTGTACATGTGTACCTACATACAATTATTGTTTTCTGAAAAAGGTTGTTTTTTAAATTCATTGTGTAGCTGTTGAGCGCCAACTCGCGATCAGGAACATCTCGAGATTGTCCTTGCCCAAACTCAAGATCTTGAGTTTGGGCAAACATCTCGAGATGGGACTCCCATCTCGAGATTGGGCTGCACAAACTTAAGATATTTGTCTGGGGCTGTGATTTGCTAATCAGCTGTGGTCTCCTGTTCTCTGATTGGCTGTTTATAATTACTGAGCTTTAGGGTAAATATCAATCCACATAGGTGAACATGTAAATATGAGAATTCTAAAGTGCAATTAATAATCTACAGATGGGGGGGGGGGGGGGGGGGGGCGTCTTACACACACAAACTTCAAAAATCTTCAAAATGGGGTATCTGACACCAACAACAAGTATAGAAGTGCAATTCAAGATCTAAGGGAAGCACATCACACAAATAACACCCTTTAATTATAAAATCAAAGACCTTTCTATAAAAATATACAATACATCTGACAACAGAACCAAAAATTCTATCAAGTGCAATTGGTAATCTAGGGAAAGTGATTTTAGCTAAAGGATATTGCTAAAGTATTATATCAATATATTATATCAACTTATCTTAAGTTTGTGCAGCCCAATCTCGAGATGTTCTGCCCAATCTCGAGATGTTTGCCCAAACTCAAGATCTTGAGTTTGGGCAAGGACAATCTCGAGATGTTCCCGATCGCGAGTTGGGGCCTAACATAGCTATGTTGACATGTATGAGGGTATATTACGGTTATTTATAACAAGGCGTTTTGACTTACATTTTGTTTTAATGACGTGGGGTATGTGTTTTAGATAACTGATTATTAATCTGCCACTATTTTACTAGAAAGTAGATTAACATCCCCTTTATTTCATGTCACCTTAATGACAGTTAAATTTTCAAAGCAAAAAAAAATTGATCACTCCCTCCTGAGTTAAATATATCTATAATCAACGGTAAATTTAAACCTGTCAGGGGAATATCTACCTTTTGTGTTTAAAAGGTACTCCCGATTTTACTTTATTTCATGTCACCTTAATGACAGTTAAATTTTCAAAGCAAAAAAATTTGATCACTCCCTCCTGAGTTAAATATATCTATAATCAACAGTAAATTTAAACCTGTCCGGGGCATATCTACCTTTTGTGTTTAAAAGGTACTCCCGATTTTACTCTTAAAAGTGGGTATTGAATAATAAGCATGTCCATGTATGATGAATGTCTCACAAAAATACAGCCCTGGGTTTTGAGACACTGAATTCATGCCTTTTAGATATTAAGAATGGATGTCGTCAAGTATGCTCAAATAAAACCCTGATAAAACAGAGTATATCATCTTTGGATCTCATGCTGAGCTCAGGAAATTTAGATCTCAGGATACTTGGTAATTCCATACATCAAGCAGTTGTTGTAAAGAACCTTGGTGTGTGTTTTAATGCTAATTTCTCCTTTGCTGATCATGTTTGTAATATTTGTAAGACATTCATTCAAATGCATGGTCTTAGGCGGGTTAGGCAGTTTTTGACAGATGAGGCTGCTATCCTGGCAGCTAATGCCTTGGTATGTAGTCGCCCTGACTACTGCAACTCTCTTTTTAGGAGTCTCTCCAGATTGAACATGTGCAAGCTGTGGTGTATCCAAAACACATTCTGCTAGGATTGTCTCATACCATAACAAATACACACAGGCATCTCCTATTCCCATATGACTCCATAGGCTCCCAGTTGAATTTTGCTACATCTTCAAAACCGCCACTTTAGTTTACTATTTTTTTCACAACAATTATCCTAGTTACTTTGGTTCTCTTTTGTCTACTCATTGTGGAAGATATAGTACAAGATACAACCGTCCAGATAAAAGGTTCTTGGAGGTTTCTCAATTCTATCAATCTGTACATAAAAAAGAAAAACACTTTAGCCACTTTTGCTTTTGATGCTCCCATTGTTTGAAATGATTTACCTGATGAGGTCCGTTCTGGCCCAACTCTTGCCTGTTTCAGAAAAAGGTTAAAATCATATCTTTTTAAAAAGGCTTTGCCAACTTAGCATATACTCTATCTGGAGTCTCCGTGGTACTGGATTTGGCAACAGTTATGGAATGATGATTTTTTTAATTGGATTCTGGTGTTGTGCCTTAGAGTCTGTCTGGCAGAGATTAAGCATTATAAAAGTGCAGAATAGAAGAGAATAATACGCCCACCTTTATAAATCTATGCATACTTTGTCACATGACCTTTGTGACTTACCCTGTGAAGAACAACCACCAGTGGAGAGAAACCACTCGTAACTGGTTTGACTGTAAAAGTGACTTAAATGGTCATGTTGCAGAAATAATTTACAAAAAAATGTTTGTATAACAGATACTACAGCTTCCCACCTGGACAGTGTTATTGGTGCTCATATAGTTTCATATAATTTTAAAGAGGTAGTTTACGAATCCAATATTGTATTTAATGATATATTTAGTAAATTTAAATGGAATAGCCCAGAAACAAAGTTACAGCTGTAAACGCTGTATAAAAACTGTTGTGTCATTTTATGGCTCAGAGCTTATGGAATGATATACATGTACAAGAGTCCCGTGGTCCCTGCTACAGTATTTGTTGTTGAGCCATGTCTGTGTTTAGCAATAAAAAAATATATTCAAGGTTTGAAATGGAAAGTACTAATGCAGCCTCGACAAAGTCCTTTAACTGCATTCCGTCATTATCTAATAACTTGAATAAGTGTGATATTGGAGTTGGGAACAGGGAAATGTTTTAATAAAATGTACAGCTATTTAAATATTGAGGACATTGATAAAAAGTACTGGGAAAGTAAGTGTAGTCATGGTAAAATAAATTTTATTATCCTGGATTTATGTATGGGCTGAACGGAGGGTCCTGTTGACTGAACAGTTTAATAGGTATGGGGTTTTTACAGATCAGGAACTAGTTTGACTTAACAAAAAGGGACTGGTGTCACCCAAAGGGACCTTCATCCAGCCTATTTGAACTGCAATGCATTGTGGAACTGATTGTATAGAATTTTGAACTTCCAATATTCTATTTTTAATTCTTTCTTAAATATTATCATTATTTTTATATAGGTTTAAGTTAATGTTGTAATGTATACTGGGAATTATAACATGAAATATTGATAAACCAAAATATCATTTGATTTTGCAATTTATTTAAAGAAAGACCTTATTTTGTGAGGAATAATGAATGATTGCAAACCTTTAAACTGATGCACATTTCAATGTAAATCAAATGTACTTAAATCAAAATCTCATTATATTAGACTGAATAAGAGGCAACTGGTATGGAAAACATATTATATGACATAGTTTGCTTATTATAGCAAAGAGTAACTACCAACGCTAATTATCCAAAAAGGTGGACCTAGGCCTCTGCTGTATGTGTATCTTTATTGTGATCTGTGTATCATGTGTGGGAGAAATAAAGAGATAGATAGATAGATAGTTTTTTATTTTACTGACGTTGTGTTATACAATAAAGTAACATCAGACATTAAATACATTTCTTAACACCCAGCCATAAAGGCTTACAAGTCAGTTTAATTCAAAAATCTTTAGTAGAAAGTGCACGTGTGACAGGAAGAATTACGTTACAATTTAAGATTCCAATACACAAAAAAAGAAAATTATTACTTATTTCTCTTCTAATGAATTCTCAGCATTTATAAATTGACAAAGGATTTTATCAACTAACATTAATTAGTTGTATATAATATGGACTTTCTACATTCCCAAATTGACACAAGGAATTTCGCCAAGCGACGAATATGTACACCTTTTAGATTCATTAGAACCATAAATTTATCAAATACATCTATATTGTTAAACTCAACTGTAACATTATCACAAATATATGAAAAGAACGTTTCTCTTTGATTCTGATATCTTGGACACTGAATAACAAAATGAATTTCGTCTTCAATTTCCATTTCATTGCATAAAGTGCAAATTCGTTTTGAAAATTTTTCATTTTTATACCTTCCCTTTTCTATAGCCAATGGTAAAGTACAGGATCGTAACTTTGCCAAGAGGGATCTTTGCATTTTGGTAAGGTTTATTTCTAAGTATTCTTCCTTACTGATATGACTTTTATATGATGTATATGTTCGTAATTTAGGTTTAAAAGCCACAGAGTCTTGCCATTCAAAATCTATTAAGGTGTTGAGTTTTTCTTTTGCCAGGTTTATGTCAATTTCAGCACCTGTAAAGATATTTTCAGACATACCAATTTGGTTTAAAACATTTTCCACGTCACCGGACCAGTTTTCATTTGAGATGTTTTGCAAGTCATTTTCAAAAACTTTATAGGTTAATCGACTGTGGTCCATGTTAATAAGTCGATTGTAGTATTTGAGAATGTTTTCAAACATTCTTTGCTTAGCGGTTATCCATCCCATATCTCCAGTAAGTGCATGAATTGGAGTTTTAGCATTCACACCCATAAAGTAACGTGCTGCTCTGAGTTGTACTTTTTCTGCAAATGATGATTGTTTGAATCCCCAGATGCCATTACAATAATCTGTTATTGGAGTTATACCTTGGTTAAACAATTTTGTAAAAGTATGATAGCCGATATTTTTGTGTGTTTTGAATTTTGAGATAAGACCTCCAAGTGCCCGACCTCCAGCCTCTGCTAATTCTTGTGCAGAGACTTTAAAGTCCAGGTTTTCATCCAAGGTTACCCCTAAGTATCTATACTTTCCCACTGTTTCAATAGCCATTGGTCCTATTTTAAATGGATAGCTTGTTCTTGCTTTCCTCTTTTTTCTGAAATGAACTACTTGACTTTTTTCATTGTTTATAGTCAAATGCCATTTTTCACACCATTCATTTAGTTTGTTTAGCATAATTTGTAAATTTTCCTCATTTTCGGCTAATATTGCAATATCATCAGCATAGAGCAAAATTGATACCTTCCTGTCCCCCACTGTTATACCTAACCCTAAATTCTGAATTTCGATCGCCAAGTCATTGATGAAAATTGCAAAAAGCGTTGGTGAGAGGTTATCACCTTGACGAACCCCTGCATCTACCTTGAACCAATTTGTGTATAAATTATTTAAACGAATACAGGATACAGTTGATTTATAAAGGGCACGTATGGCCCAATAAATTTTACCTTTGATATTATGAATTAATAATTTATACCATAAGAGATCCCTGTCTACCCAATCAAAAGCCTTCTGCATATCTATAAATGCAACAACTGTACTATTATTTGTATGTAAACGATTTCTAATTATTGATGTTAAGGTAAATATATGGTCCATACAGGATCTTGATTGTCTAAATCCATTTTGTTCTTCACATAGCATATCTACTTGATCACAGTATCTTATTATACGTTTATTTAATAGTTGTGAATATAACTTTCCTACATGGGAAAGTAATGAAACTCCTCTATATGACAATGGAATAAATGGGTCCTTTAAAGAACTCTTAGGAATTGGTGAGATGATGGCTTTAAGCCAGCACTCTGGAACAACACTATTTGAAAAGCATACATTAAATAGTTTCATTAAGGCTACCTTACAGTCTATGCTGTACAGAATATCATTATAAATCTCATCAACTCCACATGCCTTATTTTTTTTAGCCATATTGACAACCGATTCTACCTCATCAAAGGTTATCTCAGTATTTAAGTAATCATTTGTATGTATATCTGTTTCCAAAGTGTATTTGTGGTCAAGCATTTCAGCATATGCAATATTTTCATCATTTTTATTTCCTCTATTATATAACTTTTCAAATTCCTTTTCCCATTTATTTAGTACATAATTGGTATCATTACATTCTTTCCCCTCATCATCATAGACTGTCATTGGGATTTTTGATTTCCGTGGTCCCAGATTTTTTATTGTTTTCCAAAATTCCTTTGGGTTTGATGTTTTTATTCTTTCTAACTTTTCAATGAATCGGTTGTCAAATTGGCGCTCATAGTACCTTAATTTCTTATCAAATTGTTTTCTGGATATTAGAAATTGAGCTCTTTTTTCATATTTTGCTTGTCTTGTCCCCACAAAACTTCTAAATTGTCTTTCTTTTTTACACATGATTTTCCATAAATTGGTTAACTCCTGATTCCAGAAGGGTTTATGGCTTTTAAATTTTTTACGTGACACAGTGCTTTGAAATTTATAATTTAGATTTTTATCCATTTCGTTTAAGATGCATTTACAAAATTCATGATACACCTGATTCACTTCTTGTTGTGCACCTTGAATATGTTCAAGTTTGTCAACAACTTTTTCAATATTTTCTCTCCAAACGTTGTTTGCCATAAAACAGTCTCGAATCTGGGTAAAATCATATTTTTTTCCTTTTAGTAGATCCTCAGAACTTTTACCAGATATCGACATGGGTTGTCTGTAACCTGTATATATATCAACACACACTGCTGAATGATCTGGTGGTTTACTATTTGAGTTTATAAATGTTTGTAAGTTATATTTACATATGATATCAGTCATTAAAAGTACCTCAAAATTTACACAGTTTTTGAAACAGTCGTGTGGTACCACAATATAGTCAACTACTGCATTTCCTCTATTTGTGGAAGTAAAATTATCTTTATCATCCTTAAAACGACCATTTAGAACACAGCATTGGGTACTCTTTAAAAACTCTAAGAAAATCTCACAGTAGCTATTTTTAGAAACATCTTTGGGCATTCTCTGGGGTATTTTATCAAAATTTATACAGTCAGATCCATTTCCAATTCGTGAATTAAAATCACCACAGATAAATATTGCATTTTCTGTGTTATAACTATACAACTGAGCCATAAGGTGATCAAAGAAATTATCAGGATTTGCCCAAGGAGATCTATCTGGAGGTAAGTAACAAGAGTAAACAACAAAACTATAATGTGACTCTTTGCATTCAAATTTAAGACCCAATATACCATCAACATTCTTATCTATGATATTAACAGAATATTTTAAGAGTAAGGTATTTTTTACAAGTATCCCAACACCCCCAAATGTAACTGGAGACTTTACATGTTTGCTTTCACGGTTAAAACCAAACCATTTGTACTCACTTACTTCTATGATTGCATTCCTTGATAAATGTGTTTCACAAATACATAAAATATCCCTGTTTAAAGCTTTGATTATTTTTTGTCTTAAAGCACAATTACTACTTGTCCATCCATTCACATTTAAAGTCCCAATGCTAAGTAAGTCCTTCTCTGGCTGGGTGTCCTACTCTGTTGTACCCGGGCTGAAGCCACTGAAAAACATGCCACTGAAGCCTCTGACACATAATTGGATTTTTTTATATTTTCACAGATTCTACCTAATTTATTCTAGGAAAACCGGGGCATTTTTCAGAATAATGACATTGTTATGTCATCATTGCAGCTGATTCAAATATCAAAGCGTTTTGTACTGTGCTGGACACATTTATTTATTGAAACCATTGTGTCGGTAAAAATGATTGTACCCCTGCCCCACTGTTCTCTGATGTAACCCTATTTTTTATTTCCACCAATGAGTTTATGTTTTAGGTGTGTTCAGTGCCTGGCCAGGAGAAGAAGTGATTATATTTTGGAAAGGATCTGGATAATACTGTGGATACAATAAAAGTCCCATTTTCAATGATTTTCATGGTTATTCTATTCGATAGTGAAGGCTAAAATAAAAGAGATATGTCTGGGTGAAAGTACAGCATGGGGACACTTGGTTGAGTTCACTTGTTTGCAGAATGTTGTAAAGTCATTGAGTTGTACGTAAATATTTACACTTGAATTTAACAGAAAACCAAGCTTAAGATCAAGATCAACAAAATGATGAAAATTCCTAGTTATTTAACTGAAGATTTACACTTTTGTCACTTTGTAAACGGTGAAAAATGAAAAAAAGTTGAACATTTATGATCTTCAGAAAATAATTCCGAATACATATGAAGAGCACTTGTGTCAAAATTTAATAACACTTGTAAAAAGCTGTGTGCCCTATTTGCCTGTACAACCTTTCCCTATGACCCCTTATCCAAGCACCAAGGATTTCCGCCACAATATTTTCAATTATTATAGTTTATTTTTTGCATTCAAGCAACATTGTTTAAAAAGGAAAGATAAAAAAGAAGAAGGAAGAAACAAGAAACAAACACCAATACAAGTAATATAAATAAATAATATATAGAGATACCGGTTACAATAATTGCACTTTAATTACATGTTAACTACACCTTAATCAAATTAATTTAGAACACAAAAATAATAAATCATATCTTTTAAATCTTCTATTATAAAGCCATCTCTTGAAGGGTACTCAATATACCTCCTTTCCCTCATAGTAATGATTTAATATGTTCAGTATTAACAATGTTCCTATCTTTACATGCATTACTAACTATTTTAATTTTCGTTGCAACATTTCATAACCGCAGATCTATCAGACAATGAATAATGATGTGGTAAATAATAAAACTCTTAGACACTGCAGACTGGCTTCCATTACCCATAAGTTTTCCACACAACTGCACCACATCATTTTCAATTTGCAATACAGTGCTCAAGATTTTAATATATCTTTTGTGTAACTGAGCCTCAATAGGTATATTATCAAATAATAAAGACACATAGCTTGATAATGAATACCACAGATAAATACACTTTATCCATGTAACATACAGTTTATTAATATTCTTACTGTTTAAATCAAACAACACATAACCATAAAATTTCATGCAATAGCTTATTACCAGTCTGTATTTTTATATCGTAACTGCATCGGATAAAATTACTTAAAAGATAGTTTATCCTCATCACAAAACCATTACACATTCAGACCTTGTCTTCATTGCCAGTATCAGGCCCAACATGCCCAATGATGTTATCAACTAATTTCCAGATATGCTACTTAAGGGCATGACTCTATAATTACTGAAGTCATGTATTGACTTACATTTATTCTTAGGAATTGGTATAATAATACGAATAAGCATTTTTTTCAGGGAACACCACGAATCCCAAGGCAGTTAAATAATACAGATAAGTAGACACTCATCATATGATGTGAATTTATAATGAAATTTGAAATGCTAGTAACTTTGTCATTACTCTACTATGTCTTAACATCTTAACAGCTGAGGTAACTATAGAGAACATTATTAAATGAGTGTTTAACACTCTTAGAACATCTTACTCTTTACTTCATTCAAATCATCCTGTCTGTATGATACACTGTTATACATATGGTACTTTTTACAGAACAAATCACAAATTTCATTTCCACCAACCACATGGTCAGCATTTCTCAGGATTTTACAATTAGGGTTTATGATTTTTAAATCTTTTCCAGAAATTAACTTCATTTTTGCTTAACAAACCCTTAGCCATTTTTAGCGGATAGACACTTTTCATGTTTTCTAATATATCTTACAGAGGTGATACCTGACTCGTGACTTCCTCAGCAACAATACCACTTCTAGGTTTACCACTATCACACCAATTGTGGACTTTTGAGCATGTTCTTCACATACACATGCCAACCTGGTTTACTTTTATTATGTCTCTTGCAATATGAAGGAATATATTCATTACCAAAGCTTAATAAAATATTGAATTGTTGATCATACATATCATTTAATTTAATATTTTGTGAAGCTACATTACAACTGAAGTTACAACAGTTTAAGACATCTGTAGGTGCATCTACTTCTGTACGTTTTGATTCAACAACATATAGTGAAAGGTTTGTAAAGTTTGTAAACTAGCTTTATACCACTGCATTATTTTTTTTTTTGGTGGGGGGGGGGGGGGGGGGGAGGGGGGGGTGTGTGAACTGGAGCTTTAACGGTTATAACATGTAACTGGTACATTAAGCCTATCAACCAAGGTGATGTTATTGAGCTCTTCAGGGTGCAATCTGACAATAATGCCCAATGAATATTCATTTATCATTAATTATGGATGTCTATCATATTGGTATAATAAGGACTATGCTATAAGGATATCATGAAAATGAGCATCAGCAGCAGCTCTAGCGAAAGAATTCTTTCTCTGAGGTTTTCCTTTATTACCTGAGTGTCATAGTGATCCCAAAGGGCTTCTTTTGCTTCAAGGATTTGAGCTTCTAAGAATTTTCCAAGAACTGCATTTCTAACATTTTATGTAGAACTCACAGGTACCACTTATTAATCCACACACAGACTCAGCACACTCTGTGATGACCCAAATGAACCTAAAGAGGTCTGATCAATTGACATTACTGATGTGTTTATTCTTAGTTGTTGTTCACTTGTTGACTTTTCAGTCCCAGGTGGCATGTGAAAAGGACCCCTGGCTTTGTCTTCTGTTTAATTTCATCTTCCAATGTTTCACAATATGGGCTCCCTTCAGTTCTCTTCTAGCTTTTTCACAAAAAGCACACAGATCTAATTCACTATGTCTGTACTGAATGTCCTTACCCTTTTCCTGATACGGACAAGGATTGTTCGGTGGACCAACACACTATGATTGTTTACTTATATCAGTTCTAGCATCAACCCACTAGTGATACATGTCAATGATTTTCCTATATCCAAAAAAAATATTATTAAATATTCCATGTATTCAAATGCCTTCAAAACTTAAACTTACAACTACTCCAAAAGTACTGCTCTTTTTGCAGAACTAAGTATATGTTGCAGATCTCTGTTGTCATAAATTTTAGATGCATAATATACATCAAAAGTCACATAAGGCAGTATTTTTCTAAAAGATCTCAAAACAAATCCATTCGCTTGGGTCACAAGGTCACCTTAAACAATTATTAGAGTCCAATCTGGTAATACCCCATTCACATTACAGGTGGTGTAACCCACAGTATAACCCACGGTAACCCACGTTTAGTGAAACGTCCCTGTCCTTGGATCACCGTCTGACATCTATATGTGACCTTGTGAGTCAGTGGCGAACCGTCCATTACCTTATGCATCCTACGGATATTTCAAAATGTTTGAAATTTCCGCCTCTGAATTTGGTGCCATGATGATTCTGAGTATGCGCATATCAATTTCTTATGGCAGTAACTGATGGTGTTGTCCATGGTGTACATAAGGTTGTGATTCATAAGGTGAGATACAGAAGGTGAGTTAAGGTATTGGTTGTTTCGCCACGTGTTCGTCCAACAGCTACCAAAGTTGAGTTGAGGTTAATGGAGGTTGTTTCTTACTGACCAACGTTTGGAGTACTGTCATCCTACTGTTATTGACGGTTAAAACACTTTGTCCAATCAGTGGCCATCTGTCTGTAGTGTGTCTTATTGATAGCCAGTCGCTCAGCTAGAAGTGAAACAAATTCAAAAGAATGCTAGCACGGAAGGTAAATCGAAGAATAATCCAGTTACCAAGTCACACACATAGTCAAACAAATCAACTTAAAAGAGTGTTGAAACAATAGATAAATCACAATCTAATCCAGTTGCCTGATCACTCCCCAGAAGTGAAACAAATCAAACTGAAAGCAGTGGTTAAACAATAGACACTGTATAATCTAATAACCCATCTATTGTCAAATTAACTGAGACAGAATATTGGAACAATAAAGAGATTAAGACTTATCATATCAATGCATACTGGTAAAGGAAAGAGATAAAAATACAAGTAGAACAATAAGTAAATAATATCATTTGAATTTCATAAATAAAAACTACCTTAGCAAATATTTTTCAAACATACAATGCATAGTTGAAATTTCAGTAATTAAATAAACTATCATGGTAAAATTCAATTTCATCATTAAAACTACCATCATTAAAACAATGAACAAAACTTTATTATTGAACCTACAGTTTAATAAGCACCTACAAAAAGCAGGCATTTTGCAAATTCTGTTTCTGTTGTGATAACTTCATAAAAATTATAGACTCAAGTAAATAAAATTACAAGGTGTAGCTTATAATTACAATTGATATACATCTTTAAGATGCAAGATACATTAGTATCTATTTTGTAATAATGAAATACCTCTGTGTTGTACTGAAGAGCTAGAACTAATGTATGTTGTAACTAGAAAAGTATTCAGAGAGTGCAGACCTCCAATAAGCAGCTCTTTTCTACCTTATGTTTTTCTATTCTGGATCAAAATATCCAGAATTAACTTGCTTATATTTTGGATACTATTGTGTTAGTTTCCTGTATGTGACAATTTATTACAGAGGTTTTTGCACATTTACTGAAAATAATCTGAACGCACAATAATAAAAGATCTTTTAAAATATTCCTGGATCCAGACGGTAATCTGCCTCACCACAACAAAAATATATCTTTCTGTTCCTTGAAAATTTCTTTTAAACCTGTCTCTAACTTCTTGGATTGATTTGCAAACAGATAGCTAAACAAACAAAACAACACTGCAAAAACATAGCCTTCTTTCAGAGGTAATAATATAATATGTCTTGAAATTACTAGACAGAGTGGTGGTAATTTCCTTTTATTCCAAAGCTCTACCATACTATTCACTAGCGGATCGGGGGGGGCAGGGTGTTCGAACCCCCCCTTGAAAAATAATGTAAAGGGGTTCAACCCAAAGTACAAATTATTTCTTGAGAGTGGTGTTAAATTTACAGGAAATGCACTATATTTTTACCAAAAATTAATTTTTTCCCAGGGGGGATGCCCCCCTCCCGACCCCCTTAGTTATGGTATGTCTGATGTGAACCCCCACCTTACTCTGATGTGAACCCCCCACCTTACTTAGAGGCTGGATCCGCCCCTGCTATTCAAAAATCTGTCAAACAAGTTGGTTATAGTTTTGCTTTTGATGCTCCCACTGTTTGGATTGCCCTTCCGGATGAGATTTGTGTGCCCCCCATAGCATCTTTCAGAAAGCAACTTCAAACCTACCTGTACACCAAGGCATACCTACCTGAATCATAACCACTTGCTATAAATCATATACACTATTCTTATGCAGCAGTATTGAATGCAGTTTAAGTCTTAATGTATTGCTTTTATACTATATGCTGATTGATAGCTTTTTACACTACATGTCTTTTATTCGAATTATTGTACCCATACGTCACTGTGATCTATGAGGTTTTATTGTTATTACATTAGGGGGCCGTAATGCTCGGTCAAATAAAAGGATTCAATAAAAAAATTAAGCTAGACAGATTGCAAAGGCTAACAATTCACTGACCACACCACTGGTTTTATCTGTGACTTCTTCACACCTCTGCCTTTACATCTTGGAATTTCCTGGCTGTAAGATTCACACCAGGTGTAATTATTGGGGGGGGGGGTGTCTCTCTCCTCTAAAAATGTCAGTTTAATACTCAATCTCAATAATTATCCACTTTCATAGAAAATTTTCCACAGTAAAACATGGTTTACTTTTGTGAAACACTATACTCCTCCACCTGCACAGCTTCAACCTCGCTTAGACCCAATCTATATCTATGGAAGTCAATAATTCTGGTGTTATTTTGGGCTTGAACCACCTCAATGTCTGTGGCTAGGCACCTATTGGGATTTTCCATGAATTGTCAGTTTGACCTTTAACCCTTGAGCATTGATTGACATGTTCATTTAAAATAAAATATATGTGCATATAAAAAAGATGTTTAGAAATATAATATATATTTTAAAAACCCAACATTGTGTTTCACTGTCTTGTCTTGGGGTCAAGGAGGGGGCTGACCTCTCCTTTGTCCCTGGAGGAGTAAATTGGCTGACTGGCATAGTATTGTGGCGCCTTAGAATCCAATTTATAAAGGAGAGATTATATAGAAAGCACAATAAAAGTCTAGTTAGTTTTAAAAGTCTTTGTTTTCGTGTGACCTATATTGCCTCGAAGGAAATGAGCTCTAATGACACTGGGATAAAGTTGTTTTCTTAAAAAGAGATCTTTTAACTTCTTAAAGTGAGAAATATAGTTAATACTTTTCAGACGAATGTACAACAAAAGGTAAAATAGATGTTTGCTCATCAAACATTATAAAACTATCAACGTGTAGGATGTTGAGACTTTCCATCAACTCCACGTTCAATCATTCAATAGGACGTTATGAATTTATTTCAACCCATTATACACGGGGCCGCATAATTTTCAACGGCGTTGGCAAAACCACTGTGTAGGACGTTATGACTTCTACACATCTCTACTTGAATCTGGTTTTGAAGTGATCTTTTCAGCTATATTCCGGTCCAGGTTGTAAGGTTCTGACATTCTATATTTATTACATTTTAAGGTATATATTAGGCTTTATGATTAAAGTAGAGAAGATTAATAGCTAATGGCTTAATCCGAGAAGATTAATAATTAATGGCATCCGACCTCAAGCTGTTACAGTCAATGTTCAATATTCCCATAAGTTACAGTGCAAAAGGCCTGTCCTAATATTACGTATAAGTTTTTGAAAATAATGGCTTGCTTAATGAGGTACCAAAAAGTCCGAGTCAACAGTCTATATTTTCAAATACTCGATAATTTTGAGAGTATTAACATGTTTTAAACTACACCCCTTCCTGAATATATCTGATAAACATGCTGTTTAAAACCATAATTTTTCATTTCTATATTTTTTGTGTGGATTTTTTTTGGGTTTTTATGATAGTTTTAATTGGAATAAAAGTAAACTGGTTTCTTTGGAATAGTCACTGAGCGTAAATACTACCCAATAAAGGAAGATACTGAACACTTTATGCTTTATGCAAAAGTCGGGGGGGGGGGGGGGGGGGGTGTCAGGGACAAAAATCCACAAAAAAAATTGGGGTCGGCTTCAACTCCCCGACAGAACGTGAAACATACAGGCTTGTCTGGATCTAGAGGCCGACCTGCGCTAAAGCCCTAACAGACAAGCCATAGCAGATCGCGACAAGCCGAACTGACAAGCAGACAGGCCTGGAGAAACATACAGAACCCCACGACCAGACTTGAAAGGGGATCAAGTGTCGACCAATAAACAATTCTTAAACTAGGTCAAGTCTGAATATTTGGATCCCATCACGTGACTAAAATCTCAAAATTTATTAATTTACTGCTTGTACAGATGTTTTTGGGGGGTAAAATGTGTAAGCCATACACTTTTGTGGTATAGCCTATAACAAGCAGTATATCTGCTCCATAACTCAAAAAAGCCATTGATCACATTTAATGCCTTATTTTCAGACAAGGGGATTCTGCCCCTCTCTCAGTCCTAAAAGATTATCCAGATCAACTTTGGAACTGCAAAATAATGGTCTGAATCCCTGGGCGACAGTTTTCTCAGACACTAAATTTTATAGCTTAACCATTTATCTTATAGCGTTACCTTTTCCCATATTTAGTTCAGATGTGAAATGTAATTCCTCTGCCTAGTAATATCAGTTATTAACCCTACTACCCCTTTCTTTAATCTCCCCCAAATGCGACCACCCTTTTTACGTCACTAATAATCCTTCACACCCCAAACATACGTGTGAGGCTGCCATTTATTCAGCCAGGAAATAACTACTGCTGCTCATGACAAAATAGGAAATAGGTGTCTTAGTTGAGCACCTTGTAATTACTGTGGAGCATGCATTATATGGGACTGGCCTTCCGGCTTATTAAGTCTCATCTGAAAATAAACCCTAAGGGTCTATATTTTCAAGTGTGGCTTATTTCTTTACAATGCGTAACTTATAGTTCTATGATAGAGGATATGCCATTTTGTTATTTTTTTTCGGAATATTTAAAAAAACTACTTTGCCCACATGTATGTATACGGCTAAGCCGATATTTTGACAGCATTTCTGTTCATTTATCTTGCATTTATTATCCATCCACAAATAAGGGAGAAATAATTATTCACGAACTTTGGCTTAAAACCTCTTACTCAATGTAGGGCCACAACTATAGATTAAACATACACTCTACATTGCAATAAATCAAAACAATAATGGAAATCAAACAACTCATTCGAATTATATTTAAGAGCATCAAATCAAGTTCACTAACCGCATGCAAAAGTAAATTCTTCCCTCCGACAAGGAGGCATTATTTAAAAATTTATTTGTCTGTTTGTCTATTTGTTAGTAGGATTATGCAATTATCTCTGATTGGCGGAGGTCAATGCTCTCCGAGAGCTCCTGTTTATATGTATGGCCCATAAATACACCTTTCCCTGTGGTTGTATCTGTATATATTTGTTTTCTGCTTGTCAAGCTGGTCCTTACAGCTCCAAAAAGAGACCAACATTTCTGGGCAGTACACACTGAAGAACCAGCTGCCCCACACATTCATTCCACCTCCCCTCCCACCTTCCAGTATGTGTAATTCTGTATTGCTCATAAACGAGGGGCCATGGTGATGCAGTGGTAACACACTCGCCTCCCACCTCTAAAGTCTGAGCTTCAAAGCCTGGACCCTATGTCAGAAAGTTGGTAGCAGCTTACCAATGGTAAGTTTACAGTGCAGAACCTCGGCCAACTGTATGTTCTGGTTTCCTCTGCCCATTAAACCAACAGTCATATGGTATGAACCATACAGCGTTGAAAGCGACATTAAAAGCAAATAAATAAATGCTCACAAAGGATCACAGGAGGTTTTCAAACATTTTAAAATAGCCATCCCAAGTATAAAACATTTTCATAATTGTGTAAAATACCATTGAGAACATATTACTTAAATATGGATCAAAATTTGCTGTCTTGCATCTAGGTGCGGGGGGAGGGGGGGGGGGGGTCAATCCTGTCACACCCCCAAAATTTCGTTTTATTTTTGTTCGTATAATGTTGTCATTTTCATGTTTCATTTCATTCATACAGCTGTGTATTAATCTGCTATTGTAACATAGATTCTCACAATGTGACCAGGGCATATGTACTAATGGTTTTCAAGGACAATTCCATCATACTTCTAGCTAGTTTAGTGCTCTATTTCACTCTTTCATGAATAAGCCAAAATGAATAGGGCCAGATACTCACCTAATAGCCTTTACACAACACAAGCTGAAGATCATAGGGGATTCCTTTCACCACTTGCCTTTTATCACCAAAGCATTCAAAAGGTGTTATGTGACCAATTGAATGATTTGATTGATTTGTGTTTAACATGGCTCTGTTAACATATTGTACAGATGCTATCTGAATGGGTTGGTGTGTGGGGGGTGTGGCTGGGGGTGGGGGGTGGGTGGGGGCAATCATACTACAAGTGGTGAAGATTCACTGTGTGCTTTAATTAGCAAACAACTGTCAACTTTCCCACTTCTGACCAGGGTGAATACTCAAACCCATAACTTCAGAGGTGGACGATGGGAGTGTAACAGCATCTTTTAAATTCATTTGTGTTTGTTTTTTTTCATGATTTTCTTTATTTTTGTTGGTTGGTGCGGTCACTTTGATAGAGTGTACAGACGAAAGGAAGGATTTCAAAACATACACAAGAAGTAAAAAAAATAAAATTGGAAACAATAAAACTAATAACAACCCAGTACATAAAGATGAGAACCAAGTGACTTAATGCTTAACTTATTAGTCCATACATCTAAAACTGAGTTCCTTTTATGCCCCTTATAATCAACTAGAATAGTAATTAAGCACTATAAAAATTTGATTAGATAAGAGTCTTAATAAATTTGTTTTTCCAACTTAATTATGAATCTGAAAATAATCTTATCTAAATAATGACTGATCAAGATGACTCATGCCATCTGAACATCATATTATCAGATGAATTATTGACCCATTCTCTCGAGGAAAAAAACCTTCCAATAGGTCTGTTCGGTTGAGTATCGTCAGTAGCAACAAGTCTCAGTCTGTAAACTAATGGTGAGAATGTATGTACGACCTTAATTTTACTGGTACTTCCTATCCACGACCTCAGCCTCACTCTGGTGTGCAGAGGCCATTTTTAAATCAGTTTGAATTTTGTTTCTGGGGAGTAAACACGTAGATTTTAATTTGAATTTTATTTGTGTTACCTTCAGAGTTTCTATCATAACCACCACAGGATAGCAAAGCGATACACAATAACAACATTATGTCTGCCAGTGGGTATAATACCAGAGGCAGAGTTGCCTGTGTAAAGTGTAAGCAACGCCATAAACCCCCAGTGGGAGCGTCATGCACTCGGGTGAAGGCGACCAGATCTCGGAAAGCACCAACAGCACACACCCCCTCAAGCCAGAACCTACTGGGCCCAGTGACAAAGGATAACCCAGGGGGTGGGGCCAGGGCAGAAACCGACACAGGGGTGCGCCCCAGTACTACCAAGAGAAAACAACCTTCCACTTCTGAAGTGATGGAGAAACTGGACACTGTGCTGAACCGTTTTGAAGACATTGAGAAGAGGTTGGACAACCAGGAGAAACGTAACAGTAGCTTGTCAGTGCTTTCACACCCATCCGCACACAGCTCCCCAAAGCGAAAAGAACCCAGGGTAGGGAGGCATTCACGTTCTTCCCACGATTCGGGCGAACTTCCATCCATGGATTATTTACGAGAAGACAGCCGGATACAGGCAGAGGTCGACAAGAGGCTTAGACAATACCAGAACGTTAGCCGCGAGGAACCAGCAGGTACGTCTAGTAAATTTAAGTCAGGAAGATATCGTTTAGGCGACCAGAGGGTACGGCACATGGTACACTGGCTACATGAATTCTGCACAGTGAATGAAAATTTTAAAATGCCTGCATATGAAGATATAAACATCTACCAGTGGGTACAAGGTTTTGCGCACTGCATACTAGAGGAAAATGACTCCCGTACTCGGACCTACATGCTGGAGTATCAAAGTCATCTGATGCAGGATGCACAGGAACTTAACTGGACCACAGCCAAACGCGCCCACGCTGCCGTCCTCACAGAAATCGAAAGAGGGCATGCGCGTTGGGGGGACCAGGCATCAGTGGACAGGATCAGGCAGCGTTTTACTCAACGCGCACTCAAATCGCAGAATGGACAAGCAGAAGAGCAGACAAAAATATGCAAGCGTTTCAATGAGGACACATGCACCCAGGCCAAGGATCATACGGACGGGAAGATTACATACAAACACGCCTGCTTTGCTTGCTTCAAGGCAGTTAAAAGGCATTATGCACATCCGGAGATTAAATGTAACAGGGCAAAGAGAATAGCCAGCCAGTCAGGGGACAAACAGAGAGTTTAACTGCCAGGTAGCCCGCCCTACAATTATTTGTCACAAGACTTTATTTGCAAAACATATTGGAATTTGTACCTGTAAATGGTGTTTATGGGGTAATATATTTATCAACAGTGCACACATTGGACAATGTAGCTGTCAATGGTGCGCTAGGGATTCAGTGACAAACAGGGCTGGTGAACCAAATGTAAATAATCAATTTCTTAATTCACGTACAAACAACGACTACACAGGTGTCTCGGAAGATACCCAGGACACGTCCACAATCTCTCACATGCTTGAGGGCGTTTGCTTTGACCCTCACTCCACAAACGTCACACACAGCACATCGTACACATGCCAGAGTGGGGCCGACGTCTTGAGAAGTCTTCCAATTAACTCTACAAACAATCAAGGGTCAATGGCAAAGGCAAACAGCCAGGACTCCAGGGACGAGCTTATTGTTTCAATTTCAGGTAGTTTGCAAAGCAGCCCTTATAAGGGTAGCTTTGGCAATTATAGCCTTCAATTAATTAAGGGGGCAACCTCCAGAAGCAGAGCCCGCGTCCAAGTCGACTCAAAAGAACGCAACCCGTGCAGTACAAGCGGTCTACACACACAATGGGGATTATTACTCGGTACCCCCCTGCCAGCTTTGCCTTACATCAATGCTACAATATTGGACCATTCAAACATGGAACAATGGGTTAAATTAGCACATGAAAAGGCTGTAGCCCTAAATGTCCCTAATTATGCAGGGGCGAGAGTTAGAGTGGTTTCACAGCTGAACATTCAACAATGGAGAACACTCCTCAAGGATTATAAATACAGCAGGGTGACAGATTATATTGAATTCGGTTTCCCTTTGTCCCTTGACTACGACGTGTTTCAGTACAATAACCAAGTTGTTAATCACTCGTCCGCGACGAATTTCCCCTCACACGTGGACACATATTTACAAACAGAGCAAAGCTTCAAGGCAATCGCGGGTCCATTTGAAAGATCTCCCTTCAGCAGACTTCACACTTCACCAATGATGACGCGTTCGAAACCGGATGGTAGCAGGAGGCTCATTGTGGACTTATCCTGGCCTCACGGGGCAAGTGTGAACAGCGCCATCCCTGATGACACATTCGATGGGAGAGAGTGCAAACTGAAATACCCTACATTAGATACCATCGTGGAGGCCATCTCCAAGATTGGCAAGAACGCGCTCATATATAAAGTCGACCTCAAGCGGGCTTACAGAAATCTGAGGTCAGACCCTCGGGACTTTTCAGTGCTGGGATTAAACTGGCAGGGCAAGTGCTACGTGGACGTGAGCGTGCCCTTCGGACTAAAGACGGGTGCCTCGGCCTGTCAGATGGTCACAGATAGCATCACCCATCTCATGAATAACTCTGGATACTGGACATGTGCCTATCTGGACGATATAGTGGGGGTGAGCCCTCCCAGCAACTCCTCAAGCGCGTTCTTATCATTGAACAACCTTATTACATCCCTGGGACTTCCCATCAACGACGACAAGGTATCCGAACCAGTACACAACCTCACATGCTTGGGGATTAACATTGACGTGAAGACAGGCACCCTTACCATCCCAGCAGACAAAATCGAGGGAGTGCGACGGCTGTGTGATGACTGGGCCACCAGAAAATACGCGACCAGAAAGTCACTCCAAAAGCTAGTGGGGCATCTCATCTACATTAACAAATGCGTTCGCCCTGCCCGGCTCTTTGTCAACAGGATACTCCAAGCGCTCAGAAGTACCCCAAACAAAGGCAAAATCCCCTTAGGTGAAGATTTCCACAAAGACATTAGCTGGTTTCGTGAGTTCATGGTGACGTTCAATGGCACCACCAAGATACACGACAGAAGTACGGAACCTATCCACGTTTATGTGGACGCATGCCTTACAGGCATAGGAGGTTACACCAATACTCACGTCTACTTTCAAACAATACCACAATGCTATCGAATGGCGCTATCAATAGTCCATTTCGAAATGATGAATGTCATGGTGGCGTTCCGTTTGTGGGCTCAGGCCTGGGCGAATAGCAGAGTCGAAGTTCACTGTGACAACGCAGCCGTGGTCAGTGTGCTCAACAGTGGCAGCAGTCGTGACCCTTTCCTCGCTGCCTGTGCCCGTACCTTATGGTTACTCAAAGCTAAATTCAACATTCTGGTCACAGTTTCTCACATCAGAGGTAAAGATAATGTCTATGCGGATATACTGTCAAGATGGCCTAATATGAAATATAATGGTTCACCTGTTGTGCATTACCGCAAATCTTGTACCTGGCATACAGTTGACGACCATGACCTTCAACCGGATTTTTCTATCTAATTTCAGGTAGCTGCCTCGTGTCCTCCTTGGCTGCTGGCTTCAACAAACGCATCTCACAAGCCCTCAGGCCTCGAACTCTACAAGCATACACCAACAAGTTCAGGTTTTATCTGGCTTTCGTGGTGAAGGTCAACCCAGGTCCAGTGGACTCGTTCCCTGCCATCTCACTCTTCATGGAATATCTTGCACAGCAAGGCTTAAGGGCGGAGACCCTCACTAACTACCTAACAGTACTGAAGCACTTTTTTCTAGTTTACCAATGGGATGACAGCGTACTCGACAACAGGCTTCTCAAACTAGCCGTTCGCTCAGTAGCTCACAACGCACCCCTGACGTTTCGGGTCAAAGGTATTTTCTCAGTCAACCAGCTACGACAACTCATGCGTGCTTTGAGTGGGATCCCAAACGAACGCGTCTACAAAGCAGTGATGTTAATGGGTTTCTTTGGGTTCTATCGTCTGTCTTCACTGGTCCCTCCCTCCAAAGCTGCCTTCTCCCCCTCAAGATTCCCCACACATGGTGATGTGATCTGGGGGGCCCCCGGCGCTCATATTGTCACTAAATGTACCAAGAGTATGCAAACTTCTGGGCACTCCCAAATTGTGCAGTTGCCTGCCCTTAGAGAAGAGCTCATTTGCCCGGTGGCGGCCCTGAGGGGCCTCGTGTCAGTGCGTCCCCACCATAGGGACCTTCCCCTCTTTACCATCTCTCAAGGGGACTCCACACAGATCTTGACAGCCACCAAGGTGAGGCTGATTCTTCGACAAGCAGTGTCAAAACTAGGACTCCATCCAAGTGAATTCGGATTCCATGCCTTTCGTCGTTCTGGGGCCTGTTGGGCCTTTGACCACAACATTGACCTTGACTATATAAAGACACACGGGGGATGGAAGTCGGACGCCATCTGGAGGTATCTTGTCAAGACCCCAGCAGCAGCCAGTGCAGTGGCCAAGACCTTTCAGTCCATCTTAAACTAACTCTCACTTCAACCCTGTGTTACTTTGCTACAACCCCATACGTTTGACGTTTGGCAGCTTACCTTAGCTTAATCTACTTAATATATGTACATAGGAAGTAGTGTAGAAGTAGTTTTAACATAGGTCACATTCACTTAGGGTCACCTTACCTTGAATGATCAAGTCATTTAACAAATTCTTCAGTTTAAGTTAAGGTCACCTTAGGCGTTTGTTGTTAATATATGTGCTTTAATATATGGTGAAAGTTTATAATAAATGCTCCAAACGTTGAACTGTGTTTTCTGTAATTATGGACATGACCAGTAGTATAAAGACTGTGTTCGGTTGAGTATCGTCAGTAGCAACAAGTCTCAGTCTGTAAACTAATGGTGAGAATGTATGTACGACCTTAATTTTACTGGTACTTCCTATCCACGACCTCAGCCTCACTCTGGTGTGCAGAGGCCATTTTTAAATCAGTTTGAATTTTGTTTCTGGGGAGTAAACACGTAGATTTTAATTTGCCTCCATCCCTCCCCTCTCAACTATTTGTAACAGCCTTTACGAGGCTTTTTAATTTTTATCGGGTCCTGCGCGACCCTGCGCGATGTGAATGTTATTTTATCAAACATACATCTCATTAAGCAGGCAGCTTACCTTAGCTTAATCTACTTAATATATGTACATAGGAAGTAGTGTAGAAGTAGTTTTAACATAGGTCACATTCACTTAGGGTCACCTTACCTTGAATGATCAAGTCATTTAACAAATTCTTCAGTTTAAGTTAAGGTCACCTTAGGCGTTTGTTGTTAATATATGTGCTTTAATATATGGTGAAAGTTTATAATAAATGCTCCAAACGTTGAACTGTGTTTTCTGTAATTATGGACATGACCAGTAGTATAAAGACTGAAGCCTTTATACCAAGAATTTAATCCATCCACAGAGTTATGTTCATAGCATAATAACATACTTGCCATAAAGTGGTATTTAATGTCCCATATCCTTCCGCCAGTAACATGGCGCACAAACCAAATCACTAGCAGAAACCTTTGATCTATTTATGCTAATTGTAAACTCCCTGTTACTGGTATCACAGGTACATGGACTGAGGGGGACTTTAGCTGAAGGAATTCAGAAAAAAATATTGTTTTCACATTTTTTCCTGACTTTTTTTTCTTCTACTTGGGAAAGTCTGATAAATGATTTATACATATTTTTAATAAATATGTGCAGACAGAGCTCTTGTTTTTTATCCTCTCAGATATATTATGCACCTCTTTAGGTATGCATTGCCCTTCAATGAAAATGAAAAGAAATAGATAATAAAAGAGCAAAATTTTATGTGGTTCAAATTTATCATTTTTGTTTCATGTCTTTACCTGGGACATCTAAGTATATGCAAATTTGGCAGGGAGGGGTGAGAAGAAAAAAAATGCAGAAGCACATATGGCGACCATTTTGTTTTCAGAACAAGGCAAAGAAATATCTACATATAAATAGGAAAGGTTTTTTCTAATGACAAGTATATCCTGCAAATTAGAGAGCTCTAGCTACAAGTTTGTAGAGTTGTGTAGGGTGATAACAGCAAATCTCTACACACGCTGAAGGAGGCTTTGTACCCCTGCGTAACCCATAATACCAACCACACTTACTCTGGTGGATATAATCTTTAATTGGAACTTTGCCAGTCGTTTCCGACCTGGAACAGACCTGCTTCCAGGAACTTTTACAGAATTTTTTTTATCATTGCACTCATATACAATATTTGGGGTGTTTTGCCTTTGCAGAGGTTAGTTTGAATGCTCTTGGTTACATATTTCATGTTTTTAAGAGGTTCAAGGCAGGTTTGCACTAAACTAATAACAAAGTTTACAGCGCTCTGACATACTTTATCAATATCTAGTAATAATTTTGCCATACAAGCTAGCTTTTTTTCTCAAATAATTCTCAGAGTTTTATTGGATTGGTATCTACTGTCAGCATATCCCGCATGCCAACAGCCAAAATGACTAAAACTTACTAACTTATCCGATTTCAAGAAAAATTATGGCACAACATTCCAACCAGAGCCACCACCACCCCCCGCTGCCTGTGTCCTGCATGATGGACCCACCACTTCTGCCTTAGCGTCATCACCAGTGGATATTTGTATATTTACTTGTAACTGTACTTTAATGTCTTAACACAGACTCTAAGGCATAAAATACAGGAAAGCAGAGATCCACATCAATCATAACACCAGGTGCCACAGACACCAAAGACACCAACACACAGACTTTTGTTGCAGTTGTCCATTCTGGGTGAGGCCACACAATCCAGCCCACAGGGTTAACCACCATAGGATGTTGTCTTTGTTTACCAGGCACTGTCACATTCAGTTGTCAATGTCTAGGTCCTATCACTAAGCCCAAATATACCACTTGGTACAATCATCATTTTACCTTTGCCACAAATGTTCGCGACATGCCTTCCAGCCTTATCTCTAACCACCATCTGTTGGGGATCCGGATACACAGCATCTGCTTCCATGTTTTACTCTGCATCGGTAAACAGGAAACAAGTTATTTGCAGATGCACTCACTAAATGCATTTATGCCAACCACCATTGCATCACTGGTCATGACACTGGTCATGACACCAACAATGTAGTCCACCAACACCACTGCCTCAGCCTCAGCCATTGGCAAGTCCTCATAATACTCTACAATGATAGGCTCAGGACAAACTGAGGTGTGTTTACCATTATATCAAAAACAATGCACTTATTCTCACTCGCCAAAAAAAATAAATCTCTGTCTTCTAATGGTAAGCAAACATGAATGGAAATGATATGACATTCAATATGTCGACAAATATGTACCATAATGTAAGGCAGAAAGTTAAATGTAAAAGAAAACAGTTAAAACAGTCAAGTGAAGTAGTAAAATAATACTAAAATAAACTTTTTATGGTCAGTCGGTTATAACAAATTATTTGCTTACATCGTTTACAATATTGATAGAATACATACTCAGTGTGATTAGAAACCTCTAATGGTCTTCTGAATCAAGTATCTTCCTCTCTCTCGGGGGTCCAAGTTCATTAAAATGCTCTGGGGTGATCCTGATGAAGTTATTGTGGGATTGAGCCTCCGCCCTCTCAAACTCTGGTATTAGTGGTAATGCTCTTACCTTCCTCTGAGACACAATGTGATCCAGAACCCCAGCGTTTGCCCTCCTGGGCCTAGGTTCTCGCTTGTCTGACCTTGCTGTCTGAGCCTTTAAATCCAAGCGCGAAGTTATTTGATAACCTCCATCTATATTTCCGTATGTAAGCATGAGCCCAAGCCCCTTACCATTTGTTGAACTCCTGCTGACAGAAAATATATTGTATAATAATGCCCAAGGCAACCCATGGAACTGTAAATTCACCTCCCTTAATCAACTGATGTCATTTTGCCCAAGAGTGTAGTTCAGTGATGTTCCAATCGGCAGAGTCAGGTCATATGTACATGTTATCTCTTTGTGACCCTCTCTGTCATGGGACATATGAGTCTTATTTTTTTCACCCATAAATGGATTTCACAACTACCCTTCTTACGCTGTGGTGCTCAGCTGGAAACACACTGGACAATACAAGTCATCTTCTGATCGCTCTTTCCATGAGGGCAAATGGTAAGACTTGTTTCAGATCTTTTCACTGGGTCAAATCAAATGATTTTTTTTTTTGGATGTTCAATTATTTCGTGAGTATCAAAGAGGATCAGGCAGAGTGTAGAATTAGATAGGTTTAATGATAAGCCAAGAAAGTGGACCAGCAGTGTTAGTCTATGCCAAATAGAAATTAAAATTAACTGTATGTAAACACCTACTATTGTTGCAAAATGAAAAATAGTTGCGCTAAATAATTCCTGATCGATCCCATATTGTGGAAAGGTAGAGTATTAAAATGTACTTAATGCTAACTAATCTCCAAAGACAGAATTTTTCTTCTGCGGAAAATAGCCATAATTATTTGTGTCAGTGAGACACTTAAAATGATAAACTATCTTAGATTAACATATATTGGATTAACATACATTATCAAATGTATTGAGTTTATACCTCTTATATCTTAAAATACATGAACTATGTTAAAGACGTTCATTCTGCAAATTCCTTTTCCATTTATAAATCCTTTGCAATATGGCTAATGCATTCTTATGTTCATTTTTTGAGCTTGTCAATCAGTTAGACAGAGATTAGCCACACTTGAGTCCAAGTGGCCTGTTTCGCTGACAATGGCTTATTAATTAGATCAATGACTTTGTGGGTCCACTGAGAATGGAGAAGTCCCTTTGGCTTTCATTGGGTCAATTTCCGGGACCAATGAATGGATTTTTGTTATTATATTGTCACAGTTATTGGTCTGTCCAAGAAGAAACTAGTCTTATAAGAATTGAAAAGACACATAAGATACAGATAATCAGTGCTTAACTGTTCTGTAGGTGAATTTATTGCTACTTATCTTAATGACTAGTGGTTGTGTTCACTCAAACCTTAAACTCGAGGGTCTGAACAGCACACAAACTTATTCATTCCTCTGTTACATGTGCTGTTGACGTAAACATCCCAACATGTCAAAGACAATTGCTACAAAAATTAACATACATATCAAAACAATAATACTGCTGGGAATATAGGAGTTTATTGAGGGTTTCACTGTTAAACAAATTATTTGTAATACCACAAGAACCAGTTGTGTTTGTTCTTGCAGGGAAAACAAATAAATACAAAATTAACCAAGAGTCCTGAAACTAAACCTTTCACATTTCAGTACTTGTCCAACTGCAGGGTAAAACCGCATTTTATAACCAAACAGGTGATACTTGGGGGGACAAAACTTGACTGCGTTACAAAAGATAAGTTTCTGTTGATGATGGTTGGTGTGAGATCAACAGACTCGAGACACCTACTTGTTGACATAAACCAGCACAACTAAAACAGACATTGTTTATTTGCACTTGCCTTATGTAATTTAACAAAATCTATTATTTTTATTATTGACAACAATTGAGTCGATGAAAATCACCAAACAATTTAACAGTACGTATTATATTTAAAATGTTTGTATTAATTATAAGAAACTTCTATATCACATTCTTCAAATGAGTGTATGTTTGAACTCTGTTGAAATTCTTTGTCCAATGCTCTATATCTCTTATGTTTACAGATTAGCTTTGTTGCAAAAAACCCATATACCGGTACAGTAAAACTTCAATTATCCAACTATGTTGGTAGAGGAATGTTTGTTTGGATTATTGGGAATTCATTCATTACACATCTCCACCAGAGAGTAACTCCAACAAAAATGTTGTGCAATTGCTGGAGTGGGTTTTGTCTGTTTGCAAAATAACCTGAAAATGTATGGACCGATTTGATGAAATTTTCCGGAGATGTTAACAATGGCAGAAGAAACTGATGATTAGATTGTGGTAGCAATCCGTGTCACCATCTGGATCCAGAAAATTTTATGAGTGTATAAGAAGATTAGGAATTGCTTTATGCAGTTGCACACAGTAGATAAGGTGCAACTACAGCAAGTGTTGGTCCAATTTTATTGTACCAGTTAAGTGGTCTCACAAAAAATGCAGTAGTTTTGTAAGGAATAGACGGCTTTTGCAGCCTACTGTATTCAGATAAAGGAATTCAAGATAATACAGATCTTTCCTTATATATGGTTCCATTAATATATTCAGGAATGTTTCCTAGTTCTGTTTAATTTTAAGTGCCTTACCCTGTATAAACAGGGATATATTGTCCCACTTTGAATAGAGGCATGGAACCGGAAATATAACTGCTAGGAAGGAAGTGTTTCATATTTTTAAAATGGATCACCTTTTAACATCTAAAATGAAGCAATTGAAAAGCTATTCAATTAGATGGTTCAATATTATTTTCATGTAAAAGAACATCAAAAGATATTTTCTATTGAAAACTTTTATCAAATGAAATGCTTTTAAATTAGCTTTCCACTAATACTAAAGTGAGGCAGTTTAAATACTTTTTTATAGAACAGGACTTTAGCTAGTAATTAGTTAACTTAGTTTTTAAACAATAATTAATTCTCTACACCCAGCTATTCCCAATAAAAATAAATGTAGTCTATGTTCCCTTTTCATTTACCACAGCAAGTTTCAGGACACCCAATCGGATTTCTCAATCTAATATATTGTATAAGTTAACATTTTCACTAGGCATTAATTTTAACTATTTTGGCTAATGAGCAATGACGTTAAAACAGCTATTCTGGAATAACTTTATTTTCTTTAAATTCCACGTAAAATATAAGAAAAGTAATATATCTGGCAACAAATCTGTATTCTGCTCTTTCAAGTGCGTAGTTTATGTAAATAAAATCTTGTTCTCCCAAGCGAACCATTTTGTTGGCAGAATTATTAATGAGATTATACCATAATATGCAAGTTTAATGTTTACAATATTTAACAAAAATTGATAAAGAACTTTTTGGACCAATATAACTTAAGATTCCTTTCGATGTAAAACTTAGTCTAATGATTTATGGCCACAAATATGATTTCTGATAAAGCATGTAGTCAAAAAAAATTCATGGAGTTTTAAAGCTCTGTTGGTTTGAACCACAGACTTCTGATACATTTCAAGTATCAGGTATCCATATGCTCAGTATACAAACTCGTGGATTCTAGGGCACACCATCCAAATCATAATAAATCAAAAGTCATAAAACATAGCAGGGTCGTAACCAGGGGATCATCGGTGTTTGGTAATAAGAAAACCTAGGGAGGGAAAGACTTCTGAAACAGATAAGTTTTAAGTCGCCTTTTGAAACATGATAGTGTAGAAGCAGTGTGGGTTTCCAGTGGCAATCATTCCAGAGTTTTGGAGCATCATATGAGAAGCACTTCTTGAAATGAATTTTAGATTTATGAACGGAAGAGCTATAGAAGGGGACTTTGGAAAAGATCTTTTCTGGATTACTATGTCTTGTTTTAACAGCCAGGGTTTTAAAAAGGATTCATTGTTTAACAGCAAGCCAGTGGAGACTTTAGGTTTGGAGTGACATGAACAAATCTGGAAGCACCAGAGACAAAGCATGCCAAACATTTTTTTTTATATTTTGAAACCTGGTAATATTCTTGGAGGAGAAACTGCAGAACAGAGAATTGCAATAATCCCGATTACTACAGACCAATGCAGTTGGTACCGTGACTACCATGAAAGCGGCAGATACAATGAAAATCTAGAAGGTTAGAACAGTATTTTATGAAAGAGTCTACATGATTGGTGAAACTAAATTTAGAGTCAAACAGTACACACAGATTATGATCAACATCCGTTGGGGAGAGGCAGTTTCCCAAAATGTTAACAGGGAAGGAATCTTTGAGCCATTAATGATTATCCAAAAAGAACAAAAGACTATAAACTCAGGATTTAATCAGGATTTAATTTGAGATTATTTCAAACATCTAGGTATGAATGTCACTCAAACAGGCCGTTAGCAGATTAAATGAGTCTGCACAATTTCCAGGAGATAGATGGATGAACAACTGGGAATCATCCTCATAAAATGGTATTTGACATCCATATATTTTGCAATTACCTGACTAAGGCGGGAAGTGTATAGGGAGAACAACAAAGGACCAAGAATTTAGTTTGAAACATTCGGAGATGACTGAGCCAATTTTGAAAGATTGAAAACTATCCAGGAGATATGTTGTAAACCACCTTAGGGCAGTTCCAGTAAAAACAAACCTTGTTGACAGACAGGGGAGGAGTGTGTCATGGTTGATAGTATTGAAGGCTGCTGACAGATCAAGGAGCACCTGGGCTGTAGGCATACCCTTGGACAATGACAAGTGTATCTCAGTCTGAATGCCCAATAGGGCAGTTTTCATAGTGTCCAGCTTTGTAGGCTGACTGGAAGGCATCATCAAGATCATTTGAGTCGATGTGAGACCTTATTTGAGCAGCGGCTACACGCTCCACCAACTTTGACAAGAAACTTAGCCCGGAAACCAGATGCCCTTAGATACACATCTGTGACCACCTGCAGTGCAGCAGAAAAACTCCAGGACACGCCAGGACAACATAGGGATGCATCAGGATGTCTCAAGGACACCCCGGATGGGTATACAGACCTTGCGGACACTCACGGATGGAGTTTACGGATCATAATTTTTCTCGCGAATGTCAGCTCATAGATAAGGGAATTTTATTAACATAACATTGCAGGTGTCTCTATGGGAGGTAGTGACCACTGGATATCTGGATGACTGGATGTCAATGGCTATAAAAGGGGGTAAGGTCCAGCTCACTAGCCAGATACAATGTAGATGCCAATATGGACAGACACGACAGAAATCATGCACAACTTCAACTCTTACTGTTAGAAATGGAAAGGCAGTTACTCATCATTTCAGCTATGATAGACAAGTTAAGAAGCAGATGGGGTCTGCCAGGTGGTCTGTCAGTTATTGGACAGAGAAGACACAGAAGATATGGTGGCTGTAATGCAATTGGTGAGGCTAAAAGGCAGAGGAATATTCTCAGGGACGATTTCATGAATGAGGGGCAGGTCACCGGTCAAATGGACAGCAGTTAAAATGTGATATATTGTTATACTGTGACTCTCTAAATGTAAATAGAATAGTGAAGCACTGTTAAGACAAAAACAGTTTAAATTAATAAGAGTTATGTTCAAATTTAAATACTACTACATGGACTGGGAACAAGTCTACACAAGTATAATGGACAGCAATGGTTAACAAGGTCCAGTAATATTTCTATAATGATAATTCCGGTCTTCTGCTTTTCATGTGTCATACATTATTGTATGAGTATATGTTATAATTTGGTCTGTTATATTATTGCCAATAAAATGCTTTATTTTCTTTGCATTTATTACATTTAAAAACGATCACCAATAACTACATCTAATTGGTCCAAAAGGAGATAGTTTGCTAATTAATGGAGCATAACCTTTGGTAACAGGTCAATGGGATTGTTAATGGTCACACAATGTAAAGATAAAGAAAAGATGACCACCAATTGTCAGAAAGCAGAACGTTGCATACTTTGTCTTTTGCTTGTGTGCTTTGAATGTGTGTCGCCCCACTGTGTGGTGACCAAATGAAAGGGTTGAGATACAATGCTTTCAAACAATGGACAGGCCAGCAAGAAAGCCCTTGTCCTACTGGGTGCAAAGAATTGAGAAGAAGCTGCCCAAAACCACTACATGAGAGGTGGAGTGAGGGGTCCACAGTATTGTGGCCACAGGTTCCAACAAAATTTGGGGTTTGGGGCTTCATCTGGACTATTTTTTCATTTTTGTGGGGGTATGTCTTACAAGCTAATTCTTACTGCAAAGTATTATACCAATTGTTGTATTGTTGTACATGTTTGGAGGGGTTTCGTTAAGTTGTCTTTTTGGTGTTAATTTGGGCCGAAGTAACATTTCTATTTAACTCTATTAACTAGGGGGACCTTGGTTTAACATATTCAATCTTTTGAAGAGGTTTGGGGAATTATCTTGTTTATGTTTTTTTTTTGTTTTTGTTGGTCTGTGGTGTGGGGCATTTTTTTAATTTGTTGTTTGGATAACAGGAAAATAACAACATAGCTCAAATAATTCTGTGTTTTTGAAAGATTTGACGGCCCTGAGAAGGGCTACTGGTCCCCGGTGGCTGGTTGGTCTGATTGGGTGGTTGATGTGTCTTCTACTGGCTGGAACTGAGGCGTGTTGATGGCACCGAAGCTGACATCCTGTGACATGTTTGGAATGTTGCTGAAGTACTGGCTGTCAACTGAGGGTGGATTTGTTGGTGGTGAGAGGGTGAATCCTGTTAGTGTGTTGGTGAGTGGTGGGCTGCCTTTGTGTCTAATGTCTGGCATTGTAGCAGGTGGTGACATGACACGCAGCTGTGATGAAGTGGTGCTCTGTGACATTTGCTGCTGTGATGTTTGCTGGCTGTGTTGTGTGGGCTGCTGCTGTGAACTTTGGACAGTTTTTTTATGAGGATGCTGCTGCTGTTGTATCGGCTGCTGCTGCTGTATTGTCTGCTGTGACTGTATGGAATGATGTGGTTGAATTACCTGCTGCTGCTGCACTCGTAAGTGTTGTTGTGGCTGCATACTTTGCTGTGGAGGCTGTCTGTGGATATGGTGTCGAGCTGGTGCATGTGGCTGAGTAAATGTCCGTTGAAAGTGCTGCTGGGAATGCTGTAACTGCTGCTGTGGAAGTCCTTGCGATAGTGTGTAAATGTCTGATGCATCTGCTCATGTGGGGCCTGCATCTGTGTGTGAGACACAGGGTAATGGTGTGACATCAAGGCCTGGCTGTAGGTGATGGACTGGGCCACGTTTGTGCCGATTCCATGTTGGTATCTTTGCTGCTGCTTGTCCGTACGTCTAAGTCTCATCAATAAGTTGAATGTCTCTTGTTGAAATTTGTCATATGAGTCACTTGTTAGTTGTACCACCTTCACCTTTAGAAAGTCACAGAAGCCCAATCTTGGGTTATCAGGCTTGTCATCACTGAACTTTTTAACCACAATGTCTTTTAACTCTGTTATCTCCCTCTGAAATTCTGCAAGAGCAAATTGGAGGTTGGAATCTGCTAAGCTTGACGTCACACTGACAGCACGCGATCTAGTAGTAGGCGTATGTGTATCCAGGTGCGAGATGTCTGATGGGTCATAAGTGGACTCTGGACGAGAAGTATCTTGGAATGGTTCTATGTGCACAGTCTGGATGATGAACCCACTGCTAGCAGCACTGGGTTGAGAAGCAGACCCCCTGGGAGCCGTGAATTCACTTTTTCCTGTAAGATCGCGCACGATGTGGTCCCTGAAGAAGTCAAAGTTGTCTGGTCCATTTCTGCCTCTCTGTCAACTCTGTCTCGCTGGAACTCTGTTTCTTCCATACTTTCTGTAGCAAGACGTTTATAGAAAAATTACTTCTCCTGAATACAACAAAATTGTTAAAAGAAAGATGAGAAAAGTAAGGAAACAATGGACAAAGGAGTAAATGGATTAGGCTAAACAATTGGTGGCAGAGGGATTAACTGTATACAAAGCTGCAAAAAGAACTGGCATGCCTAAAGAAACTCTCAGAAGGCATTTGCAACACAGTCAATGTGACAAAAGGAATGGCCCAGGTGCTATATTATGTAAGAGGGATGAAGACCAACTTGGTGCTTATGCCAAATTTGTTGCCTCATCTGGCCACCCCAAAACTCCAAAGTGGATGTGTGAGACAGCGACAGGTCTTCTGCAGGAAGGTTATGCTAGTATTGAAACACTATTTTCACACACCAAACCGCAGTTAAAATTTGATGTCTAAAATTCAAAGTTAGTTTTTCTATCCCATTCAACAGCCGGGATCATATCGGGAGAGGCCCTCACCATTTGCCAATTTGTTAAACCCACCAAGAGGTGACAAAATGTGGTTAGATATTAAACTTACTAACCAACTACGCCACTGAAAACCTATTTCACCCATTTTACTCCTGTCCTTGTGTTGGATTTGAACCCACAAATGCAGAGGTTAAAACCACTTTTTAAATGACAAACCTGTTAACCATTCTGCCATCTCCACAGTTTCAGCTCCATTTACTGTTTTGGAACAGCCTACATTCTAATGTTATGCTTGATATCAAATGATTAATTGTCACCTTATTTACTATGTAGGTGTGCATACACCTTTTAAAATGTTTATTGGTTGCAATAAATTTCTACCTTTGAGCACTATTGAGTATTTTGTCACTTTATGTTTTGGTCACAGAGGAGAAGAGAATGGAAAAATATTAACAAGAGGATGGTTTCAGCGGTTTTCTTCTCGAAATCCTGAATTGACACCCCAAGCCTCTTAGATCCTGGACGATACAACATGAGCAGATCTAGTGTGATAAACTATTTTTTCAAGAATTTACTCATTTTATGAATGCTGAGGACCTGCTGCATGAACATCACTGAATATATAACATTGATGAAACCTTGTTTTCACCAAATAGATGCTAAACTTCAAAAGGTACATGATGTTTCTAATATGGTTAGTTTAACTGAAATTTCTGGGCACTAACATATGAATATATTACATACTTCTTCTTTCAAAAAGTGAGACAAAATGAAGTTTACCTTGACCTTTCATGTTTAATTTATAAACAATGTATTGCTTTTGGTGTGAGCTAATCAGTATGTTCTGTAATGGTATTGATTTGATCTAAAATTGAAATGATATAACAACACCAATATTTCAGGTTCTTATGCACAAGTCAAAGCAGATGCCATACAAGGTCTTCAGTGGTGTTTAAGAACACATAACACTAACATTCTGTGCATGTGCATCAGGTGAACTCTTGCCTCCTATGTTCACAATCATTTTCCAAGATAACTTGGCAGCCCATGAAAACTATGAATTAGTTCAACTGTGTGTTGAAAAAAATTCACTTGTACAATTTCCATCCAAGGTTTTTACCTCATTCAACCCTTAGATAAACTATTTGGGGCATTTAAACTTAAATTTAAACAGAAAAAACAAGAGGCAATGATGCTACAACAAAAATATGTGGCAAATGATAAAATCCCTATTATTGCAAGATTTGCAATGGCAGAAATGAATCAGGAGGGAATCAGAAATGCATTTGAAAAACAGGCATATATCCTTTGAACAGGGCAGCCATTTCAAGTGACTTATTGGTTGGTGATGAAGTTTGCCATAGTTCTGAAAATACTAATAATACACAGCTTACAAGTATCAATGATATTTACAAAGCCAACATTGTCACTGCAAGTGCTTGATGACAATGATAATGAGATACAAGATACCATTAATTGTGAAACTCACAGATCTCAACAGACACAAACTAAGCCTTTGAAGTCATTGCCCTGCTCAGACTGTTTCACAAATGAGTTTCCCTTCACCCAGCAGTTGCTGCTGGGATTGTGGACATAGAATTACCAAATGTGTTTCTGACTAATGTACCAATAAGTGTTGAAACTGCAAAGAAGAGGTCAACATCAAGAGACTGTTCAAGGGGAAGATGTTTAACAAACTCTACTGAGATGGAAAGGTTGAAGCAGAAGCTGGAATATACAGAAATGGAGCTGGGAAGAAAGAAGAGAAGGCTTGAAGAGAGACAAAAACTTTGTATTGAAAAGAAGAAGATAGAAGAGAGAAGATTAAGAAAAAGGAGCAAGAGAAAAATAAGAGGCAGTTGTTAAAGGAAGCAGAGTTGGAAGCACGAATGGGATTATTGGACAAGAACAGAGTTTGCATTAGCTGCAGACAAAAAGTAAATGAAGAAGACACTACTGGTTTGTGCGCTTTGTGACAGAAGGTATCATAAATGTTGTATGAAGGAAAATACACAATCTTTTGTGGCAGTCTGTACATTATGTGGAAAAAAGTAGACAACCTAGAAAAATGAGTGGTTAGTCTCCCATTAGAAATTAGCCTTTTCAAAATTAAGTTACATTTCATGATTATTTCAGCAATAATTTAAACTAAAAGACACAAATATTACTCAATCACATTCATTTGTTACATTTGGGTATTTATTTCCAATTGTTCAATTTAATTAAGAGTAATAAACATAAAAATAAAGAAAATTATAATACAAAATGTGTTTACATTTTAAATGATACATCAAACAAAGTTTTTACAAATACTTGACACACCACTATACAACTGATTTCACCAAAATAGGCTCACAACTTGGTCACTGCCCATGTGTTACAGTCTATGTATGGTGAGCTTGAAACAGCTGGGGGGTTCAGTCAGGTGTGACAATTTTTTATTTTTCAAAATAGACCCATAAACTGATTCAAGGGTTTTCCTCAATTACAGACGGATAAAATTATATTTGTAATATTTACAAAAACACTTGGTGAATAATATTTGGTACAGTGATAAAGGCATAACACACCTATTATTTGAGGCATTAACATAAAAAATATACAAAATAGTCTTCATATTATTGAGATTCAAAGTCAAAAATTCACCAAAATTAGACTCATAAACTGATTCACGCTTCTACTTGAATGGTGGACCATCTGCTTTCTAGGCAAGATATGGGATGTATCTGACTCAGTTTTTGTAGCTAGACTTCCATAAATTCTAGTGTAATACCTGTGTCTCTGATGGCTATGGAGATGGCGCATGTAGATCAAAGCACATTTTGGTCTTGTTTATAACCATTACTAGTGAATATATCTCTCCAAAATAATGATGACCAGTAACTCGTAGAAAGTTGAAAAATGCAATAAAGTTGTCTATAGTGATTCTACGTTACAGCCCTTTAAAGTACTACAGTAAAACCTTGAGCATTTGTAAAATCAGGTGCACCTGATAAAATTCATTGTATTGGCAAACAAGAAAAGCACTCGGATAGAGCAGGCCTCCTACAAGACCTATAATACCCCCGAATAGCTTATGAGAACAATGATAAATAAAAAAATCCATCAATATAACTAACTGGATCCAGTTGTTGATCTGAATCGTCACCAAAATTTAATCATCTATTCTTTGTGTTATTGTCGACATTTCTAGAAAATTTCATGAAAATCTGTCCACAGGTTTGTGAGTTATTTTGGAAACAAATTCCAGAAAGTACATATTCCTCTTTGTCCCGAGCACAATTTGCATACAGAAATTGCTGAAAACAATCCATTTTTGTCCGTCATAACTTTATGTGGTATTGACATGTCCCCAGAAATGTGCGAGTGTGACAACTACTCTGGCTAGCCCCTTTACTCTCCAATAAAATTAAATACAATGTATTTCTGGTCACCTCATTTGGTGCACACTTTGACATTATATCCCTGTTGGAGCCCAACTTAGGAGTCAGCCCATCTTAAGATGGGCTATAGCCCAACTTAGGATCCTATCTTAAGATAGGCTAGAACATATTAGCCCAACTTTGGATAATAAAATTTCAGAAGGTTTTTGAATCTAAAATTTAATATTATCCTTTTAGATAGAATGCCCATAGCTTATTTTAAGATGAATTGACAGATATATATTAGCAAAATATTATGCCATACTTCATGGACTGTTTAATCAACCAGTTCATTTCAGTACTAAAATTTTAATTAAACAGCCTATGATGGTGAATTGCTATTGTTATTTAAGGTTTCTTTTTTTTTCTTATCCCTCTTAAATATTTGCTTACAGATATTAGCCCAACTTATAATATGCACAGGCAGTTTTTATTCTCAAAATGAAATAATATTATTATTATTTTACCAATATTTTTATCCCTTTTATTTACTTCAGTATGCATTTATAGGATTGGTCTTAATTCATTTATCATTCCAAGGCAGGTAATATATTCGACAATGGGAGGGTCCTTAACTGACAAGATGTCTATTGTTCAACCACTCCTTTGAGCTTAATTGTTTTACTTCTGGGGAGTGATTAGGCAACTGGATTACATTGTGATTTATCTATTGTTTCACGACTCTTTTCAAGTTGATTTGTTTGACTGTGTGTGTGACTTGTTAACTGAATTAGTGTAAACATTTACCTTTTGTCCCAGTATTACTTTTGAACTTGATTTGTTTCACTTGTGCTTGAGTGACTAGCTGACAGGATTAAATAGGTATTGTTTTAAGATTCTTTTAAGGTATTTTTACATATTTAAGGAAAACAATAAACATAATCATAATTGTTAAAAGCAAAGCTAGGTTCTTAAGTAGACAATTACTGCTGTTTAACCGAATACATAAGATTAACTTGTTTGATTAAATTACATTTTAGTAGTAAGTAGTGTAATTTTAAAAAGGTAATTTTTTGTGAAAATAAAGTGTTGTTTATAAAACTTTGCTAAATTTTATAATATGACTCAGCCATAAAATCACATATGGGTTGTCCCCCATAAAGGTTTGATAGGATTAAGCCTCTTTGTGTTTTGATATTACTTTGATGATGATTTGTTTCACTTTATGATTGTGGTATTCCTATTGTCCACTTCACCCACCCCAAGTGAAACAAATCAACATCAATAGAATGTTGAAACAATAGCCACAAATCCAATTAAGAAATCATCCCAATATAGACAAACAAATCAACATCAAAGGAATATTGTAATGCTTCTCAGGGCTCAGGAAATACAATTCATTTTAGTTTCTGTAATTAAAGATTGTTGAGCTTTGATAAAATTTAACATATATTTTTTTTCAAAATAAAAAAAGAATTTATAGGCAAAAATCCTTCTGTACAAGGGACATTCAAGGTGACCAATGATAATGTCATCTTTTTCATAATAATGTTATATAATTTCCTTTCATTTGCACATGCTAAAAACATTTCTTATTATAGCAGTTGGGCTGATATGTTCTAGCCCATCTTAAGATTAAGGATCTTAAGCCCATCTTAAGGATCCCATCTCAAGCCCATCTTAAGGATCATAAGTTGGGCTATAGCCCATCTTAAGATGGGCTGACTCCTAAGTTGGGCTCCAACATCCCAATTTTATTATATAAATATATCACATAATAATCAAGTAACATATGTGTTAAATAAAAAATGTGCATTATTTTTAGTGCTGTAAAACTCTTATTATCACCCCAAAATATGTTTTTCCTTTAAAAGAATATTGTCATTCCAAATATTAGTGTGTTTAATGGACAATGTTCATGTACCATAACATAAGGTAAAAAGATATTTTGAATGTATACAAAATTTATATAAATAATTATATAAATTATTTTAAATAAATAACGATAGAGGCTTCTCGATAAGGACAGATTAATGCTGCGTTCTCTCAGCTATTCACGACTGGTACATACGAGTTGGCGGCCTGTAAAAATGGCAAGAACTGTGTCGCGGGTAGTAAACACCACCACTGTTAAAGGTGAGTGGTGACCTGTCTAGATGACAACCAATTTTTGAGTTTCAAAACCATTGACCTTTTCGTTAAACGTGCCTAAAAGTTTAGGTTCGTGTCAAGTTATGATGCCTAGCAGGCTTTTGAAAACAAAAATATCACGATTGAAGATGACAATATTATATGGGTCAATAACCCAAGTATTATGGTGTTCATCTTCACTAGTGGATCCAAAAACCTTCAAATTTTGAGATTTTCTCCATCATTTATGCATGGAAGTTTACGAAAAAATCTGTAAACAAAATACCTTTCTATTGATGTATATAACATATTTGTAGGTTACATAGTTTCAGAAATCTAAACGAAAAATCGGCAATTGTTGACGCAGTTGTAAGTCTAATAATTGTAAGTCTGGTGACGTCCCACTCTGTTTGAACCCCCGTTTAGGACACATATGGCGCGTGCTGGATAATAAAACATCAAATATACACCTGGATGGGGTATTACACATATAGAAGGATGGGAGATCAAACTCTAAATTTTCTTTGAATCAAGTCTTCTCTCTGACTGCTGCGTTGAATCTTACCAATAAGGTTATCCTATGGTATTGAGGCTCTGCCAATCATTTGCCTAGCATTACTTTGTCCAGTCTAACTTTGTCCTTCCCCAAAATGGATAGGTGTTTGGCTGGTTGTGGATTCAAGAATGACAAGGTTAGCACCTCCATGCTAATATGCAATCCCCTGAGGTTGTCCAGATAAATATACAGATAAATATACACGTATAAAAGCAGAGTATTGTTACATTCTGCAAACTTAAATTTAGCTATACACATTGTGGCAATATAAAGAGAACTTTCGTGATTCTGTTGACTTCAAACGTAAGAACACAAGCGTAAAGGAAATTAGCCTGCAGTTAAGGGTCAACACACATATAGTTTGCTTGATTTTTCTCTGCAAGGACAGATCTTTGATCTGAGTTAAAAACTCGAGCTCGCATAAAACCTGTAAAAACACATCTAAGGCTAGACAAAACGTGAAATCCTTCATTTTTGTTTGTTGAAATGTAATTTATCTATGGTTTATATCATAAAATAAAAATGGATGATAAAGAACTAGTATTTCTAACACTTTTGGACTTATCAGCTGTTATTGACACAGTTGATCATAAGATAGTTGTTTTGGAATCACAAAAAAAGCAGTCAAGTGGATTCAGTCATATTTACATGATAGAACTCAGAAAGTTAATGTAAATGGCAGGGATGGTTCTCCAGAGCTGCTGGAATGGTGTGTGTCCCAAGGTTCATTGTTGGGGCTTTTGCTTTATTCACACTATACCAGACCACTGGGTAATATTTTGCGGTCACTGGGTGTCCAGTTTCACTTGTATGCAGATGACTCCCAGCTGATTACATCACTACCTGGTAGTCAGCAGTCATAAATTTAGTCCAATATGGAGTAAAACAAATTAGAGAACGGATGAAACCAAACAAGCTCAAATTAAATGAAGATAAGATTGAGTTCATGGTATTTGGCACAAGACATCAATTAAAGAACCACCAAATTAACTCTTCTCAGTTAGGTAGTGACACTATTTTAAGCTCAACTTCAACAAAGAATTTGGGAGTGGTTGTGGACCAGTACATGGTTCCCATGTAGCTTAGGTGTGTAATGTCTGCTACTGTCACTTGAGATCAATATGGAAAAATTCACCAGTTTCTCACTAGTGAGGCTACAAAATCCTTGGTTACGCTACGTTTATTTCAAAGTTGAATTACTGCTACTCATTGCTATATGGAATAAACCAGTACCTCATAGCAAACCTTCAGAGAGTTCAAAATGCTGCTGCTGCTGCTAGATTGATTATGTCTTGTTAAGAAACAATACATACTTCACCAATTCTGAAAGAACTGCACTGGCTGCCAATCAGGGACAGGATTATTTTCAGTCTTGTAGTAAATGTGTTCAAAGTCCTTTATGGCCAAACACCCACAATATATCAGCAACTTGCTTTCATGTGATGAAAAATCCAGATTTACTCATTTCAGTAGAAAGAGTCTGTTAAAATATCAAAATTAAACAATAAAAGGTGTGGTAGGAGAAATTTCTCAGTTGCAGGACCAAAAAATGAAACAAACTCCCATTTTACATAAGGTAAAAGGATACACTAAAACATTTTAAAAAGGAACTTATCTGTTCAGAAACCCCTGCCAATAGTGTTATGTCTCATTAAGTAATGTTAAATTCCTTTATATATCCGTTTATCTATGTATATATGTGTATATTCACACAATTAAAGACTGTCTTTAAGATAATGTTTTTATAATGTCGTATTAACCTTTAAGGAAAGACTTAAATGTTCACAATTGTAAACCACACAGAGCATGCTGTTTCATGGTGTTGCGCCATAGAATTACTCCAACATACATAACATACATAAAACAGTAAAGGATTTCACTTACGTAAGGCTGACATTTTTAATGTGAAAAAGGCTAGCCCATTTTCATGAACTCCCCCGGAAAATGATATCAAACACATTACTTTGCCGACGTCACAGTATTATGACTTATGGTCAGATCACACCTTTTCTTAAAGTGTGTTTGTACATATTCGCCCCTCAGTGTTTGGGTTTTATGTCTCGTTCACTAGCCAGGGTCACATTGGGACAGGTCCTCAGCATTGTCACTAGTGGGGGTCAAATCCTCACAGAGGTGACAGCCTATGATAAGATGCCAAACCGGATAAGCCACCAGGCCACTGACGACCTCTTGTACATATTTGATATCCACCTGACAATTTCATCCTGATGGCCATGTGTCTGAGTCCAATTTATGACAGAGTTTTCCCCCTCTGAGTGGGAAAAATCCGGAGAGAAATAAAAAAATTGGATGTAAGTTGACAAAAAGATAATGTGACAATAATCGCAAATCGATCATCGTGTGTCAAAAGCTGCATATATATGAAAGTAGACTTAGACTTGGGACCTTTCCTTAGACTTATCCAAAGACTAGTAAAATTGAAGTTTACATTTCAGACTTTAGATACGTTTTCATTTATTTCATCCCACTGATTCAAGTTTACACAAAGATAAGACTTGTAACACCCACATTTACAGTCATATTAAGACAAGCTATATCATTAATGGCCACGTCTTGTCATGAACTCAGTTCAAACCCACCACCACAGAGGTTATTAACGAGTAATAAGTTATGTTGTCATCACATAGCCCTTAAGACATACAAACAAACGATTGTTTTGGTAAAATAATCTTAAAATGTTCTCTTTTCAATTTAAGCTGAAACAGTAGGTCAAAATGGCCTTTTAGGAATACCTTTTTAGCAGAGAAATTTCCATCACTACTTATAGTTTGTCAAATGTACAATGTTACAGTAAGTACCTTTCCAATGGCCATTTTAGGTGTTGTTTACAGCATCATTGCACTACATTACAACTTCCCTGAGGCATGAGCAAAAGTCATACGGATCAAAATGGCCTGCAAAGACAGAGACATATATGTCAGAGGAAAGTGATATCAAGAACAGAAAACTCATCAATGTTTATGGAATCTGCCACAAGATTTGCAAAGAACAGGAAGAAAAGGGTGATAAAACAGTCAATGACATTGAGCTGATCATGTGGTCTCAAAAAATCAATATTTTGATAATGCTGTAAATACTTTAAACTATGGTCTCACTTATCCGTTATTCTCTTCATAATTATCAGTTCTCTTAGGTGACTGCTGTCTCCGTTGTTGTACATCTACATGTTTTAAATCATCAGGTTCCTATAGTTTTCTGTGGACAATTTCATCGCCTTTGTAAATTCGTGTTTCATTGACTTTCCTCCAATTGATCAGTGAGTCATGCTTCATTTAGGAAGAAGCTAGCCTTGCAACAGGCTGAAATGTCTTCAGAATTGGGGAAAGCTTTTGATTTGAATAATAACATATCAGTTCACATAATGTGCTGTTACCTGAGCTAGTTTTTACATCAGCCTACTGTTAAGACAGACTGTCTGATGAGCTAAATTTCCTAACATATATGAGTGTTTTGTGAATACCAAATATTTTTTGCATGTCTGAAAAATAATACTACACAAACATGGGCCTCAAGCAAACAGCCTGTAAAGAAATTTGCTTTTTAAAGATGCAAAAATTCTAATATATACAGATGGACAAGTATCTCTCCGCCATTAACCATACAGATCCTGGGCGACCACTTCGAGTTAAGATAGGAAAGCTCTGTGGAGTAAACAGGATAAAGGCTACTGTCTGAAACAGGTTCAACAAGCTGCACATCAGACAACAAGAGGCAATTCATTTCCAATGATACATACATGAGAACTGGAATATAGACCACATTTAAAATTGAATACGCAAAGTAATATGTTCATTACCCTGGTCATAGAGGTCACAGATTTTGAAAGACTTGAATATCAAGGGCAACTCTGCAAACGGAAGGTGGTGGCTTATGTTTATTATTGGAATATTATTTATATAAAGGGGTTTCGGAAATGCCATTTATGTTAAAAGTAATAAAACTTAGTTAACAATATTAAGTTTTTAAAATAATTCATCGATGTCACACATCAAATATCAAGAGGCAGATTATTCATCATTCGATGATGAATGTTGATAACTGAAATAGTATTTAGAATATTGCTTCTATGAAAGTTTTAGTAAATAAAAATGAGATTTAATGGGTGTATTCAGTAAACGTTCAAGTTGTGGACATTACACCCCTTTCAACTTTAAGGTCATACCAGGAAGCCCCTTGTGAAGTAAGTTTATTTTGGTTTTAACATGACTGTCAACACTGTATAGGTCGTATCGCGATGGATAGCTTTATGGGCAGAGGATACCAGTATATACAGTTGTTCAAGATTCTGTATGGTAAACTGCCGACCATCAATGTGGCACCCCGTACAGAATTACTTGCTCCAGAAAGACCAAATATCACATCAATAGCTTTATACTCAGTTTAACTGTTACTTGCGGTTTTGAGACCAACATCATTGTAAGACCCACTGCATTTCGAAACAGCCATGGCCAGTTCCAAACCTAGGTCAACTTTTGGAATGGCATCGGAATCCCAGTAATTTGTAAGTGTCTTAAAACATGAGAGATTTATATGGTAGATGTAAGAGGTAAGTGGCAAGATGAAAAACAGCACAGTTCACAGAAAAAGACCAAAGTTCAGGGATTAACAGTCTTAATTATATAACTGATCTGCCATGGAGCCCTAAATCTTGATACAGTTCTCTCAAATGTCTTACTTTCTGTAAATGTGCATTTTCTGTTATGTTTAAATACTAAATAGCACGTATCCTATATATCTTTATATATGTCAAGACTTTAATTGTACTTATTGCTCAACTTAAAATATCTATAACTGGCCTTTAATTTAAGGCTATCTTAATCAGAGTTTAAACTGTTAACATTAAAATTTTACTTAACCCTAATATAAGGTTCTCTTAACCTAAGTGAGCTAACATAGTAAAAAGTAGAAAGCATTCTTAGATCAGATATCTTTGCCAATGCAACCAGGTATCCCCATATTGTAATATCACTAAAATTCCTGTTTTTATCTTTTTTATTTTGTTTTTTAACCCCATAATCGGATAGCATGGCTGTGAAAACACAATAAAATCAGACTTTTTTGAAACGTCCACTTTTTGGACGTTTTGTATCTATAATGTGACCATTACCTGTCCCAAAATGTAATTACTTCTTCTTAGGATCTAACCACATGAAAAGTTCATGAAGATTCACTCATTTATGCCAGAGTAAGGTCAACCAGAAAGCCAAAGCCATTAAAAACACATTTAAAAATTTGGACCTTTGAAAATTCTGGATATTTTATATACAAATCATGATCCGGGTCTTTCCGAAGGTTAATCTTTTTTCCTTGGCTTTGCCCTTATACATATAACAAAATCTCATAACTTTAAATTTAGATCTGTTCAGTGCTGTTCATTAGACAAACAAAAAGACAAATTAACATTCAAAAGCATAACCTAAAACAATTCTAATTACCAAAAGCATTGTACCATTTTGTTGGTCTCAAAAACAAGAGTCCAAATTGCCCCACCTCCAGGATAAGCTGCATTCTAACATGACAAGGATGTGTCCTCGATTCTGATTGGCTAAATGATGAAATACTTCATGGGTAAAACCAGCATAACCTATCCGAATTATCGCTCATTATGGCTGTCGCACAAATAAACGTTTTACAATAAACTTGGCAATAATTATTTATCTTAAAATAATTTGTCATGTTAGAATGTGAATAAACCCCTCTCAAACCATGGCATACACAGAATTTGACCATGGTTTTGGTCAGGGGTTGTTTCTATAATATCACAACCTCGACAAGAATATCCCACAGGTTTAATCCACATAAGAGGATTTCATCCAGTGGATAATGTCACATACAGAAGTGTCATTTCAACAGTGAACCAACGTTAATTGCTGATATACAATACTGAGTAAATTATTCAATACATTGATTTATTTATACATTCTTATAATAATAAACAACGGTTTAAAATACATTGTTCCTTCTTTTCCTCACATTTGGTATATTATTCAACTCTAGTAGGCAATTATGTAGTGTTATTTAAAAAGATGTTGTGTTATGAAAATGATTCTCTGTTTTTTTTTCACAGATACATCACTGATTCTTAACTGCTGAATTATAAATGTATGTCCAAGGGTAGGACTGGGAACTTTTTTTCTACTTTGTTATTAATATTGTATTTTTTCTTTTTTTTTTTTTTTTTTTTTTTTTAATATAACAAAATATATTTACATGACAAAAAAAATAACAAACTAAAACATCAAGAAAAACAAAGAAAAACATTTCAAATGGTATACAAGAAAGTACAGGTTACACATTGAATTACATCAGTTTACATAATTTAAGAAAAAAATATTTAGCAGTGGTAAACTATACAACTACATTATGTTCAATTGATTCACCTATTTTAGTTCACTCATAGCAAAGTAATACAACTGGTTAATTTACAATACCATAATACACCGAAAATACATTTTTTTTTTTCAAAATACATTCTTCATTTGTTGCCATTGTTTTAGAAATTTATCACTTTGGAATTCTAGAGAAGCAAGCAACTTTTGCTCATCAAAAAAAAGTTTTACATTTGATAAGTGCTCCATCAATACTAATATTGAAGCCTTTCCTGGAGCATGTATATATATAGCATTTTATAACCATTATTAATGTATTTATTGCCGCAGAATTTGAATTATGATGGATGTATCCCAAAAGAACATCCTCAGGACTGAACTGAATGTAAAATCCAGTTTTATTGAAAATTCTGTTTTCCAATTGATGCCATAATTGGTTAGCTTTTGGGCAAGAAAAAAATAGATGAAGGAGAGTTTCCTCTGATGTGGATCTACATAGTAAGCATTTATTAGAGTCTGCCACACCCATTTTATGAAGAATTATCTGTGTTCCGAGTATTCTATGCATTATTCTGTACTGAAACCATTTAAAATATGGATCTTGTATAGTTTTAAAGCAAATTCTGAATAACTGTCTCCAAATATCGTCTTTTAAGTCCACTTTTAGATCATCATGCCATTTTTGCTTAAATATTAAGGTAAGATGTCTTTTATTTAAATTCTCATAAAAATACTTTGTGCCTTTGCCACCGGATAGAATAATTCTTATGGAGTTTAAAATACATGGCTGCAAAAAATTAAAGGAGTCTCTAGTTTTATGTTCCTTAATGAATTTATCGATTACAATTTTTAAACGATAGTAATCTAAAAAATTGATTCTTTGGATATTAAAAGCTCTTTGAATCTCTTGTTGAGATAGAACACAGCCATTATTATCCACTATATCACCCACCGTTATAATCCCTTTTTAAAACCAATCTGGAAAAAAAGTGTATTTGATGAGATCATTGGATTGTACCAGAGTGGAGATGCCAGAATATCATCATTACTCTCAATTTTAGTTTTCTCACATAATTTATATAGGAATGAAAAACATCATTCCAAAAAACATTTCCAGTCCTTTTAATCAATATTTTTGGCCAATCTGAACCAAACTTAAGAAGCTTATCAATTGGAGATATGGATTGTTCAAAAACTGGGATAAAAGCACTTTGTCCACCTCTAAACAGTCTGTATATCCAAGATAGTTTCAAAGCATGGATAAAGTTATCTAAATTTACCATTCTGAGTCCAGCATCTTGGTAATCCTGCATAATATATAAACGTTTTATTTTATCTGGCTTATTATTCCATATATAACTAAAAAACATTCCGTTTAATGTATTTATAAAACCTCTGTTTGGTAAAGGAATATTTGAAAAGAGATGAATGAACTGTGAAAGAATAAAAGTCTTTATTACTGTGATTTTACCTAAAGGAGTTAAAGTTCGTTTGTTCCAATTTAGTAAGAGTTTCCTTGCTTTTTCCAAGGCGCATGTATAATTCATAGATGGGATTTTTTCCAAGTCAACTGAAAACTGCAGTCCTAGTAGCTTAAAGCTGTTTGTTCCCCATTCTAATTTCGAGGTTACGTTTAGTTTATCTCTAGAATGCTTTTTCCTGCCGATCCATATCACTTTAGTTTTTGTAGTATTCATTTTCAACCCCGAGAATAAGCCAAAAATTTCGATTGTATTTAGTGCAGCTTGTAAGGATTGGTCAGATCCATTTAATATAAGGGTGGTATCATCAGCAAATTGGCAGAGTTTAATATTATGATTTGCAATGATTAATCCTTTTATTTCTTTGTTTTGGGTGATCATATAGGTCATTATTTGAGTACATAAAATGAATAAATATGCAGCTATTGGATCACCCTGCTTGCAGCCTCTTTCAATTTTAAAAAATTCAGACTTTACACCTGCTTGTATAACTGAAGCAGTTATATTTTTATTTAAAATTTTGATCCATTCTATGAATCCTTGGCCAAAACCAAAATATTGTATTTTTTCACTTGTCAAACTTGTCAAACTTGCATGTCATGATAATAAATATAATAATCTGTTCTTATATACAAACATGATCTGTTACAGATGTGTTGAACCATTTTGTATGTGTGTCATTGCACTTGTGTTAGAGTTATTATATGTTTTAGTCCTCAAAAGAGAAAAAAAAATGCACTCTACCTTTGGTACAGTCAATACAGCAGAAACGAAATCGCCACTCAAGCTCTTGTCAAGAAAACAATATATCGTGAGTTGGGGATATAATCCAAGGGACATAACTACACATTTCCTTAACTATCTGGGGCTGAACCCCTAGATATTTCCTGTGTTTTGTCCACTTTTTTTCTCCCCTTAATCCCCATCAGGACATAGACCATAATTCCATACACCGGCCACGCCCCCTCCTCCTCCCAATCCTACATACTGTAATTCCCTGATCACACAATTAGGGGCAATTGGTGATACCCCAACAATTACAATGCCGTCATTTATTGGCCCCAACACTATTTAAGTGAATGCTACCTTATGTGGATTGTCACATTATTGCAGAAAACCGAAAAACTGGCATTGAAGGACTTGCAACTTGGCAGTTACACTTTCTAAAATTCTGGGGATCTCCGGAACTGGTTCTTTCTTCATATTTGTTTTAAAAGGGAAAGGCTATATTTGGGGATAATTCTTTCACAGCCTTTTGTCCATAAATCTTGATGTAACTAACTGAAAATGTGGTTACAAATCTGAGACTAAAACCGAGACTTTGATCATATATACATGGTGCATATATGTATACGTTATTTTTGAACATTTTGGACTTAGGTAGGACACGTTCAATAAGACATTTTAAGCTTAAGCACACATAATCATTTCTTATTGGTCTGTTTATGACGTTTGTTCCGTTCTGCAAATGGCTTTACAAAGAGGTTTGTGCCTTTTTACTGCATATGGGATTTTTACACTAGGTAAGTACATGGAGGTTGGTGATCCAAATACTATCTCCACAATTTGTGTGTGTAGTTTAGAAAACAAACAAATTATCTCAATGTTGTCTTTATATGATGTGGCTGACTTGCAGATGAAGACTCTCGATAATTAATAGCTAAGGGGTATTATCTCCAAAAAGTGAAAATAGGCAAATGATTTTTTGTGGGTTTAATCAAACAGAAATGGATTGTTTGCTACATTGTTGGTTTTTGGTTATATTGAGAGGTGGGTATTTGATTCTGAAACAATGACCAAAGGTCATTTTAGAATTTATTGACAGTTTTTAACAGTTGTGCTAATAAAATTCTGTTTTGTTGTTCTGTCGTATGTGAATTGAAACAAAAAATGATCTGGCTTCATGTAATTTAAATAGATCTGCATTTAATGCAGATACTCTATATGCTGAAACAGCCTATAAGTTTAAAAGAAAATCTGCGACACTGAAATTTGTTACATTGGTAAGTGTTTTTTTTTCTCTAAAATGAAATATTTTATGACAAAAGTTAAACTAATTGAACTGTGAAATGTGTTGATGAATTTCTGATATAATCTATAATGGTTGTGTTTTATCATTCTTCTCACAATTACCCAGAAGACATTATTTGTTTAGATGTAAGGAATCCTCTGGTTGAGTAGATAACAAGTGTGACCTACTATCACTTAGCCCTCTACTCTGTGCTCCTGAGTTTGAATACAGCTGATGGCAAAACTGCAGAATATAGTGAGGGCTTGTTCTGATATCTTATATGATCGACATATAAAGAGACCTTAGGCAACAACATTCACCTAGTTAAAACCTTATAGAGGGTTCTCTATAACGGGCGATATTTCAATTTCTAAAATTAAATCGTTGCCCTAAATTGGCATATAGTTTGATCAAGATACACAAAGTCTATTTTTTATCAGTGATTCTCGTTGGGTAGGAGTGTAAATTTATTGGGTTTTTTTTCGATATTTATGCCCATTTATGATCTTTGCCGAATTTGCAAGCTTCTCAGTACACGTGAAACATTTTTAGATTTAAGACCGGTTCCTAAAGGGTATCTAGTATAGAATGGTCATAGTTTCTTAGTCTCTATTTATTTTAGAGTTTTGGTGATTTCTTAGACCAGATACTGTGTTGTATGAGTGTATATTTTGCAAAAGTTAATTCATCCAATTCTCTTTGATCGGGTTAAGGGAATGAACGGCAATTTTACATTAGTCCATAATGGTCAATAAGCTGAACAACATATAAGTATAGTTAACACAAGTATGTCAATGACCAAGCAAGTGTCTACTAAAAAATAATGAATTGTTCAGTTCCCACAAGGACAACGTCAATGGTCAATTATTTTCAAATACTGGACACTTGCTAGGCTATTAACAGGCGACTGCCTGGCAATGTCTACTGTAGTCACCTCTAATCCTACAGTTGCAAATATCCAGGGTGACATTTCTGACAGATTTGAAATATGTTTTTTTTAATTTCATCGAAATGCTGTGACCGTGAGACTGAGATGGAGGTGCATGTGCATCAGGACACAAGTTTGAATTTTAACACAAATAAAAAAAGTGTGACCTGAAATAATACCTTCAGTGTCGTGATAATATGATGGATTTGATTACTGCAATATATTTTATTTCCAGTTATAAGTATATACTTACAAACTGAAAACACAAAAACAGGGTTGAATATCTTGTCCACATTGGATGCTAAAATAAAAATGATAAAATATATGTGTTTAACTTTCACTAGGGTTTAATTTCAGCAATTTTATCTAGTAAGCTTGGGCAGTGAAGTATTAATTACAAGTGAAATTTTAAATCGGTATTAAAACTTCCCATGGTAAAAATTAATTGTAGTGATTTGGTACAATGATTGAGAAGGCTCAAACCTAGTTAGGGAAGAATATTTGTTCTTTCACAATCTTACTGCTTTGTAAATAACTGTTCATTACGCAGAAAAGGATTATTGTTTATTGCAATGGAAAATTTTTCTTTCTTATGTTAATAGCTGTTAAACTAGCAAATGTATACTATATGTGTAACTGTGGATTTTTTTTTTATTTTTACAGTAGGAAGTTATCTTTTTAAATAACATGACTGTAATATTTCTAAATCGGGTTTTCTAGGATGTATAAATTGGCAACCATCCTACAAAGGAAGAAATAAACACTCTTCATTTAAAATAGGAACAAAGATTGCCACTCCCGTTTATTATCATTCAACCCTTTTTAGTATTAACCGCTTACATACTTTCATACTGAGCACATTGTAACTACAATATGTAAAAAAAGTCTTCAACAGTAAAATAGCAATCAAATAATATCTTTCTTGAATGTTTTGAAGGCAGACATTTACAGAGCTGTGATATTGTTACTGTCTCCCTGTGGTAAAAACGTGAAAAGGAACAAAATTAAGAAACAATATTTAACGTCTACAGACCATAGCACGCCTACACACAACTTGAATTAATTCTATCAATTACAAGTGTATTTACAATAAACTAGGAAACCTTATATTTAAGACACTTTTACTGCCACACATAAGGCAAGTTAAAAATCACTCTTGTGACCACACAATAAGTAATGGGCACTTTGAAAAATACTTTGGAATATTGTAAACACTGTGAAATTTCGTGTATAGTTTCTAATGAATTTAATGCAGGTATGAACGTGATGTACTCCAGCTACTCAAAACAAAAAGAACAAGGCTCGTATTCACCAAATGTTTTGCCCAAATATTTGGCTTAAGTTGGCTATATTTGTATGAAAAAGTTAAGCCTAAGACTTGGCTAAGACCTCTGATGAATATTACTAAGTGCCATATTACCATAATTGTTTTCTCACTTTTGAAACATCTTGGTCAAATATCAATTTTTTTTTTTTAAATTTCCAACAGTCTTCTTTCAAACATTAGTTTATATTGGTGTAAAATAGTCAGTTTGCCCCAGTCATCCAAATCCCAAACCTCTGGTTGTCCAATCTGCAATGAATAGGTGTCATCTTTTCAAAATCTCCATAGGGTCACATGACATTTCATGGTATGCAGCCTGGTGCTGTAACTTGGAAAACACCTCAACTTAATGCAGAATTATCCTCACAAAAACTGCAAGGAAATCTGGAAATTTACAAAGGCATACGTATCCATATTGTTATATTAATGCAGATGTATTTTAGTTATATATTCTTGTGAAATATACACAAAACATAAATATACAACATATTATGTATATTTAAGAGTATTTGTCATACCATATATACCCAAGTAAAATTATTAAGCAGAGTTATGTGTAGCTTTAAATGAGTCATAGACACTTCTAATGTATGAGAGAGATGGTTTCCTTACGGGAAGATTTCTCACGAGGGAATGCTGATTGATCGTCAGTCATTGTCGGCAACACTCATGACTTTCCAGGAATTAAACAATTTTAATAATTTATTTATAATTAATTTATCTAAGTATATATGTGTTTATTCATAAATTTGAAGACTGTCTTTAAGATAACGTTTTTGTAATTTCATATTAACCTTTAAGCAAAGATTAAAATTTTTGTAATTGTAAAGTGCATGGAGCAAGCTTTTTCATGGTGTTGCGATATAGAAATAGTCCAACATACATACAATTGTAAAGGTCGTTTTTTTATTTTTTTATCACAAACAATATATCAAAATCTAAATAATTGTGGATAAATGGTCAAATATAAACACAGTTCCAGTTGTGCATAGACATACATGTACTTCAAGAGCAGATTTAATGTGTATCAACGTCAGAAGGAATTTAGTTTTCTTCAAAAGTTTCTTATAATGTTCATTAAAATCAAGCCATTTTAATTTATTTCATTTACACAAATATTATGTTGTTACCGGTTCTATTATATGCGGCACTGTTATAAGGCACTCTGCAGGAGCTAGCTTTATATGACACAGCTTTGAAGCTACTGTCATATAAGGTGGAGGACTTGGTAGCTGGAGTGACAGAAAAAAAGACTATATTGGGACCGTATATTTCAGTTTTCATGCTAACTTGGGTGTTACTTTTATGTAGAAATTGCATTGTTGCCACTTTACATACACTGTAAAAGCTTAATTATTCAGCATGTTTCTTTTAAGTCCAAATATGATGTGTACTTCTGTTGGGGCAAATTCTGATCAAAGATTGTTGGTGTACATTATTAACATGTACACATAATTAAGGGGTTTGTTTTAAAGGTATTCCAGCTCATGGCCCCGTGACACTCTGCCATGTGGTTGTATTGAGATGTAATTGGATTTTTTTCCCCGAGAAACTAGTCCTTATTGTTATATAAATGGACGTGCATGTTTAAAATGAGCCGCCTGGAAAGCAAAACTACCCTACCCCCCACCACTTCAACCGCAGGCTTGTAAATTTTAATTTAGCATGTACAAACTGGACAACTGTTCATTGTTGGTTTAATTACACCTAGTAATAATTCTATTATAATCCACGAGATGGAGTTACATTGCTTGGACATGTGCACTATTAACACTACTACTTTGTCTTTGTTGTTATTTTATGGTTAACCTGTTTATGGTGCTTTTAAAACTTTGCCGGGTTACTTTTAAAATTTTATACATTTGGTTTTGTCCATGCTAACATGTAAATAAGATTGTCCAAAACAATATTCTCTGATCTTTTGAACTCTGACCTTTAACCTCTATGACCTTAGACCTTAGTGGATACTTATGGTATTAGCTTTGGGTTCAAATCTTGTTCAGGTTACTTTGGTACCATACACTAGTCTGGAGTTTGATTCTAGGAAATTGCTCATTGCATATTTATCGAAATATCAGCCAAAATACTGCAAATGCTGTCAATATGTTGTGTTGAACCTGCCCTACCTAAATATGAATCCTAACTCATTTACAGTTATTCCAATGAGTGGATATCACTAAAATAGCACTCGTTAAACCACAAGCAAGCATGACAAATATTTTCATAATCACAATGTAACTTGTGAGGCCCAGCAGAGAGCAGTGTTTTCTTGGTATTATGACCACAAGCTACACTCAGCCAAGTTACAACTAATCAAAACTAGCATAAAGGGGGCTCGGTGGTGTAGCGGTTAGAGTTCTCGCCTCCAACCTCTGAGGCCACCGGTTCGAATCTTGGGCCGGGCGCTTCATGTTGGAAAGTTGGTAGTTACTTGCCGATGCCCGGTAATTTACAGTGCAGTATGCACTGGTTTCCTCCACAGGTAAACTACCCATCGCAATATGACCCTGGCTGTTGAACTTGATGTAAAAAAACAACAAACAAACTAGCATAAAACTTTATAGCAGCAAATACAAACATATTTGTTTCATGGTCATACAGCCGTCATTCGTAGAAATGTGACCTACTTATTACCAATAAATAGGCTCTTTTCAGAATTCATCAACCATTTATCTTTTCATGAAGAACATCAAATAGATAGCCAATTCATTCATGAATATCTGTTTCTTTTTTCTGAAGCATGGCTGGCCCAAAGCATTTCCTCTGAAGATATTGAGGTCAGCTCTTGTGTTGAAAGATGTGAAGAAGCCTACTTCCCGGGGAAACCCTGTTATTGCAACGACGCATGCGTGCAGTACGAGAATTGCTGTTATGACTTCATAGCCCAATGCAAACGTAAGTTTTATTACTATATTTAGCACTCAGCAATATGAAGGGATTTCCTGTTACCGTATTTTGATATATTGTTGATCATACATGGTGCAGAAGAGGCGAGGGTGAATTACACTAGTAAAAGAGGAGTGTAAAAGGAATTTATGTTTGTTTTCAGTATCAGCTTATTTCATCCCATAGGTGTTTAGTGGTGCAAATGATTGTCCACACCTCTGAACCATTTTGTAAATGGGAATACTGTTTCAAAAGAGAATATTCCCGAGGGACTGGTGGTTATATGAAAAAGGAGACAGTTCCATGAACCTGGTGCATAATGATTTAAGGACTTAAAAATTTATAGGATTTGTTTTGTTGGTAGAATAGGGGACCTTAAAGAACACGAATTTTGGAAAGCTGTGCCTGGTATTTCCCATACAAGTTTTATAAATATTATCAATGTATATTGGTTTTCTCCTCATCTTTTAACTCTAAAACAATACTATTAAAATGTAATTATAAAATGATATAGCGACTACAAATATAATGACATTAATTTCCAATGTGAATAATGGAATCATTTGAACCTTGAACTTTGAAATAGAAGCATCTTAAGACTACCACAACCCTGGGCTACTGACCTAGAATGAGCCCTATCACTTTTTGTCAAGTCTTATGAGAGTTTATTGCACTGTGTTCCCCCAGTGGGGACATATCCCTACTGCAAAGCAGTAGGTTAGATTAAAATTAGAAATATGACATATTCAACAAAAATAACAATAACTTTATTCATATTACAAAGTAGAAAATAAGCTTCATAGTGCTATATTTTACCTTATAATATCAATGAAATAATAGATTGACCATTAACCAAAATCGGCTCTGGTCAAATCAGCCCCAAGACAAAATATACTTGTGGAAAAAAAATACCCTCGTCAAATCGCCACCCCCAAAGTTACTGTGTAGAATACTACATGGGTTAGCATGAAACGGGGGTCGATTGTTCAAGTGATTTTAGTGCTATGTAGAAAGAAGATTGGCTAGAAACATTATGTTTGGAAGACATAAACAAAAAAGTGATAGCAGCCACATAATGCAAAAATTGGTTCATAACTTTCTTCTCTCAAATGTAAGATATTGTACAAAATCTTTGAAAAATATCTGCACCCAACATTCGTGAAGTGGGTCGATTTTTCAGTCAAAAATATTTCTCCCATATGCATATTTTGACCAAATCAATGGGATTCTTGGATTTATTATATTTAAAAGTCCACAAAAAATTTTCACAAGAAAGAAAATAGCAATAAATCCATGATCAATAGATTTGGTTTGTGAATGTGCCATGATGTAAATGCGGTCAGGATTTTCCCTCCCATGAGGATGATAAAATTTACTTTTAATAATTTAAATTATTAAATTTAACAGACATCAAAATGTTCAAATCTGATATTTTGTAATGTAACTATGTACTGTAAAACTTTTCCAAAAATTTTATGATACAGGATTATAGCAAACTTTTATTTTGATAGAATTTCTTGAAAAATAGACCCACTTCATGAATCGACCCGCTTCATGTAGTAAACCATGTAGTATGTTAAACAAAGGACAAAGATCACAAAGTTGTGTGCTAGTGAACAGAAGCCATAAATTTAACCCGATATATAATCTGAAAGTGTTTTCCCAAGATTGGTCTGCGAAGGCCATCAGCACTGTTTGCTGGTGTATAGTGGACTCAACAGGAAAAGTAATGGATTTAGACTTTTTTGAAAAAGAAATACAATATCAGGATAACCGTTCATAATTATAATACCATTAAGAAATTAGTTAACAAGTTTGTAGAATCAAATAAAACAGAGACAGTTTTGAAACTGTAAAACTTATTATTCCATTCCATTCAAAAATTCTTTATAATTCAGAAAAGGGAAGCAAAAAAAATTTACAAAAAGTTGACAGAGATAAAACTAGCCAGCCTCGGCAGGCAAGAACCCCAGCCCGCAGGTGCAGGTAAATGGCCAATGACATTGACATTTGAGAAAATCTTAGGAACAATGTCTGTTGTAAGAAGTATAGAGGACCCACAAGATGTTCTACAAAAGATTCACAGGCCATGATTTCTTACAAGTAGTTTCATATTTTGAAGCCCTGGATACAATTATAAGGGAGATATACGGCCCTTTTGACATGATCACCCTCCTATTTAGCATTAACGATGTGATATGGTGGCCATTTTGTTTCCAAAACAAGGACACAATTACTCTGACACAAGCTTTCCTGACCATTTACATTTTGTGCAAATCTGATGAGGCTAGCTGCAATATTTTAGGTTACAGAAAATAGTAAAGATTTTAGAACAAACTTTAAGACCCCAAAATTTTAAGTGTTGTCATGGCATCAGTTGTAACCGAATACCCCCCACAACCTAATCAGCTCGAGATCCTCTTAGAGTAAACATCCCCTGAAAATTTGGTGAAAATCCATGCAGGGGTTTAGTCTGTGGAACACCAACAAACTTTAAGACCCGAAAATCTTAAAAGTGTTGCCATGGCAACAGTTGTTACCAGATACCCCCAAAACCTAATCAGCTCTAGATCCTCTTGGGATGCACATCCCCTAAAAATTTGGTGAAAAATCATGAAGGGGTTTAGTCTATGGAACACCCACAAACTTTAGGACCCGAAAATCTTAAAAGTGTTGCCATGGCAACAGTTGTTACCTGATACCCCCCAAAACCTAATCAGCTCTAAATCCTCTTGGAGTAAACATACCCTTAATATTTGGTGAAAATCCGTGCAGGAACACCCACAAACTTTAAGACCCCAAAATCTTAAAAGTGTTGCCATGGCAACAGTTATTATTGGATACCCCCCAAACCTAATCAGCTCTAGACTCTCTTGGGATAAACATCCCCTGAAAATTTGGTGAAAATCCGTGGAGGGGTTTAGGCTACGGAACTCCCACAAGCTTTATGCTCGCCACCGCCGCCCGCACAGTGCAGGGGACAACTATCACACCAGCCTTTATGGGCTGGGGTTAAAAACTGAAAATTGGTTTGTCAATAGGGCCTTGTCCAGCTCTAAATCAATCATAAACACACACAGCAACTCCAGAATTACCTGAGATAATGAATGCTTATCACTCAGTCTTGGCTTCCTTGTTGTTGTTTCAAGTTTGGGTAGCTTTTCAAATTTTCAGCTTAAGTCACCACATCATAGCTAAAATGTTGATCACAAACTCTTCAAAGAATTCTTCTAGCACATGCCCTGTATGAGTAGTCTATTAATGTTCACTCAAACGTTGATTTTTCAAAGATGATGTGTGAATAACAAAGGACATCATCGGCCTTTCAGAGTGTGGGCTTGTATTCACTTTATGTAGATGTATTTGGATGGAATTTACTTTTTATCTCTACTAGATTTGGCAGTATACAAGGATTTTATGGCCGATTAAACGTAGTTAGATTATCGCTCTTATAATTCCAAGAGTCATTAATTGTAGTGTTATACTGTATTTCATTTGCTTTCATCTAATACAACTACTGCGTGTATTTGTAAACGCATCTATAAATAGTGGTGACGCATACTGTATTTTCTCTGGGAGTTAATTTCAGTTATTTTAGCTATGAGTTAAGATAATCAAGATTAAACAACATTCAAATTTCAAATCTTTTTTATTAATTAGAAAATAATCCCTTCTGAAAATTTCTTCCAGACAATTTCATCCAGTAAAAACCCCGCTCAAAATTTGTGAATATGGATTTCTCAAACCAAGATGGAGACATAAAACGTAACATACGTAAATGCCAAGCTGACGGTGTGTTCCTGGAGGACTTTGCCACTTCAAGATATAAGTCTACTAAGCATTTTGGCCTCAGCTTGGCTAATGATGCTCCAAAGATTTTGAATAATTTTGCCCGATGATGTACGTTCAGCCACTTCTCTCCACTCATTCAGAAAAAAAGCTCAAAACCTACCTCTTTGCACAAGTAGATCCACCCTAATTTTCTCCTTTTGCCGGTTTCCATGCTATATTATAATTTCATTCCCTAATCCTTAAAGAACAAATTAGGTATTGTGATTTCCAAAAAGGAGGTATTATTTTCATGACCATTTTTGTCTGTTTGTTAGCAGGAGTACGCAAATACTACTGGTCTTGGTCAAACTTATATCCCATTAAATTTTGAGAATGGTCTGGATACAAAAATAAAATCCATTAACTGATCATTACATACCTAGACTGCGCTCCCCTAGTGCTGTTGTTTGTTATTGTTAGGTAAAGTTGAGCAACATGACAATAATTATATAAACTTGAATTAGATCAAACCCTGAGGGCATGCATTTTTATTTATTTGGGGTTTTACGTTGCTTTCAACACTGTACAGGTCATATCACGACGGGGAGTTGGAAGGGCATAGGAAACCAGTACATACAGTTGGTCAAGGTTCTGTACTGTAGACTGCCCCCAACGGCAAGCAACTACCAGCTTTCCCACTTGAGGTAGAGTCGTGCATCGAACCCCGGCCTCAGAGGTGGGAGGCGAGGGTGTTACCACTCTGCCACCTTGCCTCCCCCCCCCCCCCCCCCGACCCCCTGAGGGCAAACAGCCCATCACTGCTATATGCCCATCATGCTATATGCTATGTTTAAGGCCAAATTATATGTTCTGGGGTACGTTTGTTTGCCCGTCCATTTGTGCTTGTGAAGACTTGTAATGAAATATTCTTTATGATATTTTGATGTGGATATAGTGCCTGGCTGAAGGAAGAAGTCAAAATTTTGGGAAAGGTCAGGATCATATTCTGGACACAGAAAAATCCCGGATTTTCAAAAGTCCTATTTTCAGTAAATCCTACTAATTTAGGTTTTCTCCAAAATAATTAAATGAGCATATTTCGTGAAATGTTTATGTGGTTCGAGCCTGGCCAAAGGTAAAAGCGATTACATGGGAAATATCCGGATGTGATTCTGGATTTAAAAAAAAATGTAAATTTTCCTTGACGCCCCTTGCACAGGTCTGCAATCTACAAATCCTTTCTACTTTATTAACTATTTCTAGAGCCATTACTTGTTGTATGAACCGTGTATGAAATGAATACCTACCCCCATGTACGAGACTGGTAGATTCTATCACTTTTCTCGTGGAGTTGTGTCTTTCTAGCGTTAAAGGTCTGGGTGTCATCTAATGGAAGAAAGTAGTTCATTTATTTCTTTCTGCTGAGATTATTTCGGTGCTAGGTATCCACATTCTCGCCATTGATAGAAAATAAAATAAAACCATTTCACTTTGGCACTCTCCACTTGGTCAATTTTGAATATCAATATTGATTTCACCTACACTGAAATATAGACTGGTAATAGCTTTTGCACGGACCTGTTACATTTTTAGAGTTGCAGGTCCGTTGAACCGGAAAGTTTTCTGGTAAACTTGATAAACTGTGTGAGAAAGGCAATAGTCACCTTAAATATACAATTTTGAACATTATTGTAATACATTTCTGTAATATTATACAATACAAACAACCTCCTTGGCGGATATCTCGGTGTTTATCTTTTGACCAGACTTTGCCAGGGATCCACCAGCACAAAGACTACAGCCTTCGATTGTCTCGAGGGTTACATTATGATTGGTGATATTGGACATACAGTATGCAAACATAGTTTTGTTTACCCTAACGCACTAGCCTACGCGTGTCTCACGGATTAAATCCAATGTTTATCGATAAAACAAGGCAATTGCAGTTGGCTGTTTTAAATGAGTACATTATGTTTATGACTATAAGAGCCACCAAACATTATGGCCTCTGACAAGTACTGTTTTTCCGTTTACTCACTACACTTTGCCACTACTAATTTCGTCTACATAAGCTAGATACTCCCTACACAGAAAAACGACACATTACTACCTTGAATGAGGACATTATGCGTATAGAAGATTAGAGTACACGAAGGATTTTTCTGTTATTGTTATTTTAGTGTAATTAACAACCAAGGACACCTGTATATACACAAAATTATGGACATATTTACACTTTATTATATATCATTTTTATAACTTGTGTGACCAGTAAATAGACCATAGGCAATGATAGCTAACTGGTAGTAATTGGGTAATTTATTTTTGTGTTTTATTTATTTTGTTCCAGTACATTTTGCCATTGTTTCCCGCGTTAAATATGTTGTCATGGCACAAGCATACAGAATAGCTACAGATCGGAGACAGAGTGCATTGTTCCTGTGATATGTGGACATTATGCAAACTAAATGCTTTGGGGAACAGCAGATATGCTAATTATACCCAGGACAATTACATAATGTCTCCTCGCTGCAATATTCAAAGTGCTATATGACTTGTACCGGTTGTAGAAACACAGGTCAAGATATAAATAACATTCCCTAAATTGCAAGACATAACCTCAGAGATGACCATGAAGCAACATCCCTCAGGTTAGCCTGCCACTTAGCAAAGCTAGTGAGGTAAATTTGTTCCAATTCATCTTTTTACAGCACATTTTGCCACCAATGACTCGTGGGTTGAATACAACGGACATGTGTATCAGTACACACAGCAACTACAGATCACTGCCTTGCAGGCTAGCATGGAATGTAAGGCAATGGGAGCTCTGCTCCTGTCCATAAATGGGGAGGAGGAGTTTAACTTCATCCATGATGAGGTCCTGAGAGGTAGAACCTTGAGTGCCTTCATTGGTGGAAGTGATGCTGAACAAGGTGAGACATGCAGTCACTTTAACATTGGTATATTTTGTTCTGAAAACCAGGGGAAAAGCTAGGATTTTGATATGGTATGGCCTGATTTTTCAGAAAGTTGTGGTTATATGCAATATTTGTTAAGGGATGGGGGTATTGAGTATCTCATTAGTGATGTTACTTGCAATAATAATAATAGTCAGTTCTTATATGACGCAATTCTAGTCACTGATTGGCCAGTCACTGTGCTACTCCAATAAAAGTAAGTAAGTAAGTAAGTAAGAAACACTTATATAGCGCCGAATTTGATGTAAACATCCTCCAAGGCGCTGATGTGCAAAAAGGGATAGTCCAGTTCCAGAAAGATGTCCGTTTCCATATTAGCGTCCGGTAGGGGAGATAGGCTATGGTGGAGGATAAGCCAATCTAAAAAGGTATGTTTTCAACTGTTTCCTGAAACCAGAAATGCTTTCTATGGTTCTGATGGCTTGAGGAAGCTTGTTCCACTCTGTGGGAGCCCCTGCTATGAAACTGCGTAGCCCTGAGCGTTTATTTGGTTTAGATGAGGAAATTGATAGGCGATTGCCCCGTGTGAGATCACTCCGCCTAATTAGAGCGGAGAGATATGGAGGTTGGCTCAAATGTATTGCTTTATAAATGAGGAGATTATATTTGAACAGTATACGGTAATGAATGGGGAGCCAGTGTAGTTTGTGCAGGAAGGGTGTAACATGACAGTATTTATTTAGCTTGCACACCGTCCGACATAAGGCATTTTGAACTCTCTGTAGTCTGCTAGTATATGCCTTTTTTGTGTTGTAAAGCAGTGAGTTACAGTAATCCAGACGACTGCTTACCAAGGCATTTGCCACCTTTACAGCTGTTTCATGATTTAAGTACCTGCGGACCCTTCGTAGTTCCCGGAGATGGTAGTAACTTATGCGACATAGATTAGCCACGTGTCTTTGCATTGAATTTTCAGCATCCAGGATGACACCAAGGTTTTTTACCGATTCAGCTGGTTCCATGGTGTTGCCAAGCAAACTCACTAGGAAAGATGACTCCAGGGAACTTCTAATTTGATCATCACCAATCACTATGAATTCTGTCTTGTCAGGATTTAATTTAAGCTTATTATTTCCCATCCAAGCCTGGACCGCCTCAAGGCAATTTGTTAATTCAGTGATACTGGAATCGAAGTTCCTGGAGTCGAGTTCCAAGTAAATTTGTGTGTCATCTGCATATAAGTGGTGGGTGACATTGAATTTAGATATGACTGAACTGAGAGGGGTTGTGTATAGGGTAAAAAGGAGTGGCCCTAGAACTGAGCCCTGGGGAACCCCGTAAGGGAGTTGAAAAGCATCTGAAAGATGTCCATCTATTTTGATGCGCTGCTTAAAAAGCACTCTTAAATAGAAAGGTTTTAAGTCTTAAATTTCCTTGAAGTCATTTAAATCCAGTTTGATGTAGCTGACATCATCAGGTACAAAATGGTACGCTTGGGCATTCTGGTATATATCTAAGCTACACCTCTGAAAACAATCCCACATAGAAATTGTCAGGAATTCTGGAAGCTATTTGTTTTGTGTGTATTTAATATCAGAAATATTGCTATATTATTATTGTGTATAAAAAATAAGCATAATATGTAAGACATTGGAGTATTCCAACCCATTTATATCTACAAATATAATAATTAAACTATGAATATATTAAAATGTAAATATATGTATTGTTTTACACATACAAGAGTATATATTGTTGCATATACAATGTATTGAAGCAGGACTATTAGATAACATAGTCCACATAATTGGATGTAGACACTATGGCTTCATTTTACAAACAGACATAGATAATACAGTTTCTGATGAGACAATTTCTTTCAAAATGGATTATTGTGACAACATGATGTACTTAACAGACCAAAGGGGTGAGGCATGAAATGTGTCAGGGTTTTATCAATTCACTTGTTGTTTGAAAAGTCAAATGAAATTTAAACTAATAAATATTATGACCATAATTTTAGCAATTTCAAGTTTCCATCAGGACTTTTAAATGGATCAGTCCACTGATACTGATGCATCTATGATAAATTTTGTTCAGTTTTTTGGGGGCACTTTTTTGAAAAATATAATTTCAACCTAAAAAGTGCTTATCACAAAACAGTAAGACACACTCCTATTTTAGGCCAATTTTAAGCACAAAATAATCCACAGTTTTGGGGCTTAGTATCCTAATTTTCCATTTTTTTGTTCAAATGTTTGGCCAGCCATCTAGGATTTTTGCAATTTTACAGTATTTCCAAACATTGCAAATTATGAGTATTTCTGATACAGGAAATGCCAGGTGGGGGAGGATAAATTAAGCCAACTACCAGGATATATGTCAAGTAACAGTATGGTTTTAAATTTATAAAGGTGAACCATTTTGCTAAATAGCACAGGGAAACTTTTAAAATGCCATGCAGTTTAAAAGTAACAGTTACAATTAAATTACAGTTACTGTTTTTACATTGCACAAAATTGGTGGATTGATAATTTGCCAGATACATGTATATGGATATTTTTACAGATTTATATATTTGTTGTAGAGGGTAAGTGGATGTGGAGTGATGGGACAGTCATGGCTTTACCCACAGATCCATGGCACCAGTGGTACACAGGGGAACCAGACAACGAGAATGGGGATGAAGATTGCAGTGTAATGACCAACTATCAGTGAGATCGCAGTTCTCTTTGTTTTTAAATAACACATTGTAGTGAATTTAATACCTATCACTGAAAAGAATAAAAATTGCAATTTTTATATGCAGTCAAATAAGATTCATCAATTCAGTTGTTTGCATTATACTGTATGAATGTATTCTAAAATATTCCCATTTTTTTAATCACAAATATTTTATCAACACATCACACTAAAACTGCATGTGGTACTGTGACATCATCAATGTTTTCACAGGGACATTAAACCAAATAAAACAAATTCCGCTCACTTAGAGTTATGTAAGTAATTTAGGTTATTTGTTTTTAAATTTTAAATGTACTTTGCTTGTTTCTTACAGGTACTGGGTACTGAGAAAGCAGATGTTAGAGCAGTACATATGGAAGGATTACAACTGTGATTTCAATGCAGGCAATGAGATACAGGGCTACATCTGCGAAGGTATTTCATAGAGGCAGTTTAGTAAAGTTCCTGATCATTTTTGATACACCAACAGACCTGATTGTTGGATTATTTGGATTAATGTGTGTTTCGATTGTGTTGGGTTTGATGTTATACTCAATAAATTGTATTAGTCATAGCACAATGAGTAGTTTGGGGGATGGAGGAAAGCAGTGGATACTACTTGGTCAAGCCTTTGCACTGAAAAACATCAGACTCTAGCAAGCAGTTTGTAACTAAGAGGGTGCGAGTGTGTTACCTGCACTACTGCTGGTATCTGGAGCAGCATATGTATGGAGAACAGTGGTGATCAAAGTTCCCTTCACACATAAACTATAGGTTTGACTTATTGGATTGAAGCATAAGTCAACCATCCAAATGGAGTTTGCATCCCATTTGCAATAGACGGGTGTGTGTATGAGTCGGGATACTTTGACAGGGCACTACATGCCAGGCATTTCATGTTAGATTTAGGCACTCCACACCCTACAGTCATCACAACTTGTGAGGAATTTCCCCCTCCGAACACTCTGTTGCTTAGATATTCTATTATCTCTATAATACATATTTATCATTGTATTTTGGCAGGCAGTGTACTTTGTCAGAACAGTCCATGTGAAAATGGTGGCACATGTTATTACATTGGAGGCGAGTCTCAGATTGAGTGTGTGTGTCCTGAAAACTACTTGGGTGAATTCTGTCAGTATGAAGGTAAATACCACAAAGAATACTTAGCCAACCAATGTATAGTTTAATGTCAGCTAAAGAACTCCACTTGTGGCCTTGTTAAGCATGAACTCTAGCAAGGCTCACGCTCTAGAGATCACTTTTTTACCCCACAGCCCTCAAAGGCTGTCGGGGTATTGTTTTCACCAATGGTGTCTGGGAGGGCGGCAGTAAAAAGTTTGTCCGGGCTGAAAAAGTAAGGTGTAGGATGTTCATACTTTTTTTTTGTTCATACTTGGTAGGGATATTGGTTGAGGGTGTAGGTGTCCAACGTCATGGTCTGACCTTGATTTGACATTTGACCTTGCCACAGTGACCTTGAGTTTGAAAATCTTGTCCAGGTTATATCTCGGCAACAGTAAGGTGTAGGAAGTTGAAACTTGGCAGGGACATTAGTTAGGAGTTGTAGGTGTGCAACGTCATGATGTGACCTTGATTTGACATTTGACCTTGCTGTAGTGACCTTGACCTATAAAATCTTGTCTTGACTATATCTCGGCAACCGTAAGGTGTAGGTAGTTGATATTTGGTAGGGACATTATTTGGGGTTGTAGGTGTGAAATGTTGTGGTGTGACCTTGATTTGACCTTTGACGTAAGGTGTAGGAAGTTGATATTTGGCAGGGATATTGGTTGGAGATATTAGGTGTGCAACATCATGGTGTGACCTTGATTTGAACTTTGGTAGGGATATTGGTTGGGGATTGTAGGTGTGCAACATCATGGTGTGACCTTGATTTGAACTTTGACCTTGCTGTTGTGACCTTGACCTATAAATTCTTGTCTGGGCTATATCTCAGAAACTCTAAGGTGTAGGAAGTAGAAACTTGGTAGGGACATTGGTTGGGGGTTGTAGATGTGCATCATCATGGTGTTGATTTGTCTTGATGACATGTCTTGATTTGACCTATGACCTAGTCGTAGTGACCATGAGTTTGAAAATCTTGTCTGGGCTATTTAGTGGATTCGGTAAGGTGTAGAAGGTTGACACTTGTTAGGGACATTGGTTAGGGGGTGTAGGTGTGCATCATGGTTTGACCTTTAACTTTGGCTCTGCCAAAGTGCCTCCAGCTGCAAGATTTGAGACATGTTTCTCTTATGACAAGGATATATAGATTGCTGCAACTGATTAGTATATGTACTTTTGTATAATTGTGCTATTTTCATTGACAGCTATACTCCAATTAATAAAATTTACAGCTTTGTAATTTTTAGTTTACTGATTAATGCTGTCATCTTGCTATTGAAATGTCTTGATTTAATACTTTATCTTTAGTTCTTTACATACCTTTTCTTTCTTGTAGATGTTATTTTCTCTACTTAAACATTATTTGGAGCTTTATATAACTGACACTACTCTAAAAGTATCCAGACTTTCATGAATTATGGTGTAGTGTGAAGAGTGTCTGTCTTTTACAGAAGTTACGAGGCAATGGGCTATGTTAATACTGGGATGGGTGATCGCTTCAGTGCACTACTCATGTCTCTACTGGCTTTGCTGCTCACATTAGTAGACCAAAACCCCTTATTAACTTCATTTCCAAAATTACAGCACGCACACAGATGCTGTTTGTTTTTTTTTTGTTTAAGTACATCATTATATTGTGTTCCTAGTGCAATGATTAGAATATGAGTATCAAGTATCGATTGCTACAGTAATTTAAATTCTACCACAAGTTTGGTATCCTATTTCAAAAAAATGAATTTTTTCCTTTTTCTTGACATCATTTACAATATAGTCTACGTCCAAACACTTACGTAATTACATCATACAGTTGAAAGTTCATGCATTGACACAGGTTGATAAACTTGAAATATTTGTGTTACTGTACTGGTTATGTGTAACAGTAAGATATCCTGACTCTGGTTCATGGCAACCAGATTTTGGTTATTTGTAAGAAGACTTCACACTCCATTTAAAGTTAGATCCACACAAGTGCACACAAGTTGGAGCTCTGATATTAGTATTGTTTCAACTTTTTTTCAATACATCCTGTTTCAGATTAGTATATTATTTACTTTTTGTCCATTCTCTTGCTACCCTTGTCAAAAATTTTTCTGATATCTTGCATTCATGGATTATCTTTTCGACACTTGATCACATATGAGTTACACCGCCGGACCTCACATTTTCATGAATTGTTTCTAAAGTTTTAATTTCACTTTTATCCTTATAATGGAATTACAATAGCTTATTAACCGAAAACGTCAATATATCAGAGACTTCAACTAAATGAGATACACAGAAATCCTCTGACTTGGTTTATTTCTTTTTTGCACACCTTTTTTATTTTTCATTTTTGGTGGCCAACTTACATTTTGTGACTTTTCTAAATATATATATATATGTTAAAAGCACACCAAAACCAATGTTGACCTAATGCACTCATAAGTGTTGAGCTTTAGTTTTATAAATTTTAAACAAATATATTCGTGAGTTTATAAAATGGTTTTAAATTGCAATTGTAAAATCATAAGATTCATAGCAATCTTGAACTCAACTGAAGAAGTTACTTAAGCATTCAGTGACTCAGTATTTAATTAATCCTATCTGGAAATGAACCAATCATCTAAATGAGGCTGTACCACACACATATTTAAGTCAAGTGCGAACTTCACCTTTCTTTTTTCATCATCCATATATATTTGTCCACTATTGTACATAACCATAATACCTTTGATATTTTGGTATTATTGCGGACATGGATATATATGATGATAAAAGGACAAGTTAAGTTACTTAAGACAAACATCTATAGTTAACCTGAGTTGTAATGTTTCTCCCTGATGTTTCAGTGAGAGAGGGTGAGATCTGGAGTCAGTGTGGTGTCACACACATCACCGCTAATGAGGGCATCATCACATCGCCACTTTACCCCAAACACTACCCATCTAATGTCCGTTGTGAATGGTACATCACTGGAGTGGAGGGGAGGACTCTTTCATTCAGGTAAAGTGGTACTGTCATACTGCTTACATTTATTCCTACCTAGCATAAACTAACAGGGAAAAGTACATTACTGCAATAGATGGGAGGATTGTCTCATTTAGTAAAGTTTGACTGTTGTCCTCTCTGCTGTGTAAGGTACATTACTGATATAGAGGGGAGGACTGCCTAAGTTAGGTGTTTTACTATTGTACCAATTCCTCACAATCCTTCCCAGTTAATATCTCCCTGTGAATAGTTTTTACAGTACTAGAATAAATGGGTGGGTACTCTTTAGTATCATTTGATTGGAATTTCATTTCTGGGAAATGGTATCCATGTAATGTTGCTGTGAATGGCACTGGAATGAAAGCGGGGAGCCATCCTGAGCTGTGGCTCTCATTTTAGTAACATTTTACTGGTGTGCCATTTCCTACAAATCATACCCATGTAATGTATGCTGTTAGCAGTATAACACTTGAATAGTGGGGATGATGCTGTCACTTTTAAATTAGTGAAACTTTACTGTTGTACAAAGTCTCTAAAATCTACCCATCAAATGTAGCTTGTGCCCCAATTGGGATATGGAGTTATTGTTATCACTATCATAAGGTATCATATAAAACATACACTACCTATCCCATGTAACATGTTGTGTGGAATATAAAACAGGAGGGATTACACTCTCATTGAGGTCAAGTTGACTATCATCTTAGATTATTAGGCGGGTTGCGTGTAACCAACCCGCCTATTAGATTGATGTGTCTGACGTCCGACTGTCCGTCCACATTTTCGTTTCCGAACTCTAACTCAAAAACACTTTATCCAATCAAATTCAAACTTGACAGGGACATAGATCACCGTCACAGCTAGGTTCCTTTCAAAATTGGTGTAATTCCGTGTGTTCATTTGTCCATTTTTGTCCATTTGTCTGTCCGTCCACATTTTCGTTTCTGGACTCTAACTCAAAAACGGTTAGTCCAATCGAATTCAAACCTGACAGGGACATAGATCACTATCACAGCTAGGTTTCTTTTTAAATTGGTGTAATTCTGTCCTTTCGTTTGTCCGTTTTTTGTCCGTTCGTCTGTCCGTCAAAATTTCTGTTTCCGGACTCTAACTCGAAAACACTCTGTCCAATCAAATTCAAACTTGACAGGGAGATAGATCACCATCATAGCTAGGTTCCTTTCGAAATTGGTGTAATTCTGTCTATTTGTTTGTTTTTGGTCCATTTGTCTGTCCGTCAACATTTTTGTTTCCGGACTCTAACTCGAAAATGCTGTGTCCAATCGAATTCAAACTTGACAGGGGGATAGATCACCATCATAGCTAGGTTCCTTTCGAAATTGGTGTAATTCTGTTTTTTTTGTTTGTCCGTCAAAATTTCTGTTTCTGGACTCTAACTCAAAAACGCTTTGTCCAATCGAATTCAAACTTGACATGGAGATACGTCACCATCACAGCTAAGTTGCTGTCTAAATTGGTGTAATTCCATCGTTTTGTTTGTCCATTTATAGCATAGATACAATTATGTAACCTAGATTACAAGTTTTACATTTTTTAGCACGTCTAACACATTCACCTTAACTGTGTGACCTAACATTTCTTTCCTTGTTTCTAAATGTAATTACAGCAGTCGCTAACCTTATTGCTGCCTGCGCAACCCGCCTTTTGGGGCATCTTTGACCCTCTTGTGCACTTCTCAGATCACCCTATAATTGCCACAAGTCTGTACGTTTGTATGGTTTACAACACATACACACTGTATAGATCAAGGTCAGATTATCTAAAAGAGTAGTCACTACGTAATTACTTCAGTCATTCCACAGGAACTGATAAACACCTCTGAGGCAGTGTCATTCAGAGGAACTCTCTTGTTAAAATCATCATCTGTTGTGAACAGGAATAGCAGGGCATTTTGCAAGGTGTAATATGAACTCTGTCCAAAGTGTCTGGCATTAGAAAAGAAATGAAGTACCTCTAATAAAATTATATCGGAGTATGTTTTTAAAAACCCAATTACAAGGGAAAGTAGTTTCACATGATTTGGATTTTGGGCTTGAGTAAATCAAGTATTATATTCCCTGTTTCTGACAGTTCAAGTTGCAGTTTTTGTTGTTCAACCATTACAGTTTCACAGATGTGGATATTGAAGCTTCCAAGCACTGTAAACTGGATTACCTCACTGTCTATGATGGCCATGAAGCAAACAGAAGCTCAATTTTGTTTGGGCCTTTCTGTGGTGAGGAGGAGACGACTAATGAATGGTCTGTGAGTGAAATGTACACTACATCATCCAACACAGCCTTGGTACAGTTCCGGACAGATGAAGATGTCAATCATAAAGGATTTCAGTTAGAGTATAGACAGGAAAGTAAGTGGAGTATCTATTTGTAATTGTTCATAAGACATGTAATATTCATTGTTAGAATATCTTGTTGGAACCAGTTCAGTAAGAATGAAGGTGTCATTCATTGGACATTTTCAGTTACAGTATAGACAGAAAGTAAGTATAGCATCATGTTAAAAGTTGATACTTGCTAGGAACATTGATTACAGGGTGTAGGTGTACAACATCATTGTGTGATCTTAGTTTATCCTTTGACATTGCTGTAGTAACATTGAACTTTACAATCTTGTCAGGATCATATCTCTGTGAGGTGTAGGAATTTCTACTCTGATGGGTCATTTGTTGGGGAGCTAAGATATGCTAAATGTGGTGTAAAGGTGTGTTCACCTACCATATTTAAGCCATAGTTCTCTTATCACAAAGATATATGGATTACTGGGACTGATCATTGTGTGCACTTGTACTTAATTGTGCTATTTTCATTGACAACTATACTTCAATAAATAAATTTTACAGCTTCATAATTTTTAGTTTACTGATTAATGCTGTCATTTTGCTTTTGAATTGTCATGTTTTAATATTTTACCTCTAAGTACATCTTCGTTCTTGTAAAATATTATTTTCTCTACATAAACATTGTCTGCGTCCTCAGAGATTTCTTATGTTCAACCTACAAGCCACATTTCTTTTGGGATTTCTTTTAAACTTAGCAAGCCACTTGCTATGGCAGAGATCTGGCCACCCTATTCTTTTGGTAGCCCAGGAGTCACAATTATGCTCTGGGGAGTCAAACACGTCAAAAATTTTGATTATTGCTTGTGTTCAAGCTATAGGGCACAGTTTCTTTCAGATTTATTTTATATTTAGTGCATGAATTGGTGGGTATGATGTCTCACCACGCTATATTTTTTGTAGGCCTGGGATCAAAAGCGAGTAATAGCTAATTCAAGCCCAAGAGTCAAAATTGTGCTCTGGGGAGTCAAAACATCAAAAATTTTGACTTGTAACTTAAAAACTATTGCATTTAGATAATTTTGTTTAAATATGTTATTAAGCTACTTTTGGGTCAGCTATAACAGAGTAAAATAGCAGATCTGTAGCTCATTGCATAGCCGAGTAATAGTTACTTTGAGGTTCTCACTGTTGAGTAAATCAGTTGTAACTTGAAAACTATTGCAAAAGTGCTTATAACTTGCTTATTATTGGTTCTACAGGTTTTCAATGTGAAAGAGGAAATCATGGGCTAGGAATCATCTGATGTGGTCAGATTTGACCTTTGGCCGCTCCTTCAAGGTCAAATGAGGATAGCCAAACTTAAAAGTGCTGATAACTCACTTATTATTTGTAGTAGAGGTTTGAAATGTGAAACCAACCTATAGGAAATCATAGGCTAGGAATCTTCTGATGTGGTCAGATTTGACTCTGGGCCCCTCCTTCAAAGGCAAATGGGGAAACCCAAATGTTAAAGTGCTTGTAACTCGCTTATTATTGGTCCTAGAGTTTTGGAATGTGAAACAAACCTATAGGAAATCATGGGATAGGATTCTTCTAATATGGTCAGATTTGACCTTGGGCCCCTCCTTCAAAGTCAAATGAGGAAAGCTAAAGTTAAAAGTGCTTATAACTGGCTTATTATTGGTCTTAGAGGTTCGCAATGTGAAACCAACGTATTGGAAATCATGGGCTAGGAATTTTCTGATGTGATCAGATTTGACTTTGGGCCTCTCCTTCAAGATCAAGTGAGGATAGCCAAAGTTAAAAGCACTTGTAACTCGGTTATTATTGGTCCAAGAGGTTTGCAGTGTGAAACTAACCTATCATGGGCTAGGAATCTTCATCCTCCACTCTTTTATTATTGCTTCTACAGGTTTGCCATGTTCGGGGATATACATAGTAATTCTAGTTCTGTTGATATTTTTGCATTTTATCCGTTCAGAATGTGGTCAAGGTCAAGGTAACTCGGGCTGTGGTACAAAGCGCACATTTCAAGCCGAATGTGGAGAGATCATTGTAGAGGAACATGAAGAAAGTGCGTGTGACTGGCAGATTAATGTTGGAAACAGCCAGATGATCAATCTGACTTTTGCAGAGTTCAAGCTACAAGATGGAGGTCAGTATTAACACACTACTGTTTTTACACACATTTATTTAACTGTATTTTAATAATTTATACTCTTGAGATATGAGTTTTGATATTTGTCTTATTCACAGTGCCACCTGTCTGCCTTATTTTAGGTAAGGGTATAAAACTACTTATTTTATGCTAGAGCTTTAGGAATGCTACTTATTATGTCCACCCCACTGGGGGGTGGACATATTATTTTTGCTTTTTCCGCCGTCCAGTGTCCGGCGTCCCACTTGGTTTCCAGACATTTTAGGCAACAGTTCTTATCCTATCTTTACCAAATTTGGCATGCAGGTTTATTGGGTTAATAGCTTGTATGGGATTGCTTTTGGTGATGATAGCTCTATAGCTAACTGAGTAATAGCTACTTTGCTACTTTTGAGTAGCTCTTTGGTTTCCAGACATTTTAAGGAATGCTATTAAGCCTAGCTTTCTGAAATTTGGTATGGAGGTTCATTGGGTTAATAGCTTGTATGGGATTGCTTTTGGGGGGAATTGCTTCATAGATGAGTGAGTAATTAATTAAATAAATGAGTAATTGGCTATTTTGAATACTGAAAAAGGCAAATGTGCTCATATCTCCTAAACCGTGCGAGATAAAGCGTTTTCGTTGAAATTTTCGACCCACAGGGTATCTAAGGAATGTACTCTTTGCAATTTTCAAAAAATTTTCCCCTCCCCAAAAATTGCGGCCATTTTGAATTTTCGAATTTTTGCCAAAAATGGTAAAACACAAATTTGCTTCTATCTCCTTAACTGTGCGAGATAGAGCGATTTCGTCGAAATTTTCGACCCACAGGGTATCTGAGCATTGTACTCTTGGCAATTTTTTAAAAATTTTCCCCTCCCCAAAAATGGCGGCCATTTTGAATTTTAGAATTTTTCCCAAAAATGGCAAAACACGAATTTGCTTCTATCTCCTTAACCGTGCGAGATAGAGCGATTTCGTCGAAATTTTCAACCCACAGGGTATTTCAGGAATGTACTCTTTGCAATTTTCAAAAAATTTTCCCCTCCCCAAAAATGGCGGCCATTTTGAATTTTAGAATTTTTGCCCAAAATGGCAAAACACGAATTTGCTTCTATCTCCATAACCGTACGAGATAGAGCGATTTCGTCGAAATTTTTAACCCACAGGGTATCTAAGGAATGTACTCTTTGTAATTTTCAAAAAATTTTCCCCTCCCCAAAAATGGCGGCCATTTTGAATTTTAGAATTTTTGCCAAAAATGGCAAAACACAAATTTCCTTCTATCTCCTTAACGGTGCGAGATAGAGCGATTTCGTCAAAATTTTCGACCCACAGGGTATCTGAGCATTGTACTCTTGGCAATTTTAAAAAAATTTTCCCCTCCCCAAAAATGGCGGCCATTTTGAATTTTTGCCAAAAATGGCAAAACACGAATTTGCTTCTATCTCCTTAACCGTGCGAGATAGAGCGATTTCGTCGAAATTTTCAACCCACAGGGTATCTCAGGAATGTACTCTTTGCAATTTTCAAAAAATTTTCCCCTCCCCAAAAATGGCGGCCATTTTGAATTTTCGAATTTTTGCCAAAAATGGCAAAACACAAATTTCCTTCTATCTCCTTAACCGTGCGAGATAGAGCGATTGCGTCAAAATTTTCGACCCACAGGCTGTCTGAGCATTGTACTCTTGGCAATTTTAAAAAATTTTCCCCTCCCCCAAAATGGCGGCCAGTTTGAATTTTCGAATTTTTGCCAAAATTGCCAAAACACAAAATTGCTTCTATCTCCTTAACCATGCGAGATAGAGCGATTTCGTCGAAATTTTCGACCCACAGGGTATCTAAGAAATGTACTCTTTGCAATTTTCAAAAAATTTTCCCCTCCCCACATATGGCGGCCATTTTGAATTTTCGAATTTTTGCCCCAAACGGAAAAACACAAATTGGCCTTAACCATGCAAAATAGAGTTATTTCGTTGAAATTTCCGACCCATACGGTATCTAAGAAATGTACTCTTGGCAATTTAAAAAAAATTTTCCTTTTCCCAAAAATGGCGGCCATTTTGAATTTTCAAATTTTTGCCAAAAATAGAAAAACAGGAATTTGCTTCTATCTTCTTAACCGTGCAAGATAGAGTGATTTCGTCAAAATTTTCGACCCAACCAATGCAAAAAGGCATGAAGCTGAAATAATTTACATGTACACTAACAAATATTTAAGCATCATTGATATATTTTACAAATGAAACAGGGTCGTGTAAGACTACTGTACAATTTTGGCAAAAGGTTCATGGGTGGACATTACACATGATAATGTGTGTTCTTCTATGCTATCCTGTTTCTTTTCGCACCTACTATCAACAGGGCATCCTATTTCTAGTTTTATGTTAGAGCTTTGGGATTGCGTGAATGTATTGGCTAAAGATGAAAAAAATAAATTATTTGAGAGCAATAATGGCACTTTTAAAACATTTGCATTAAAAGTGGAAAAAATGGACAAATTTCTATTAAGTGGCACATTTTGTTGCATTTATTGACAGAAAAAGTACTCGTTGGAAAGTAGAATAATGGTGAGAGAGTACTCGAGTATAAAAATGAGCACTCATTGCAGCCATGTCACTAAGTACCTGCTTTGGTTTTGACTAATGTGAGAGTTCCACTTATACATGTACTTGTTTTTTTCCAACAGATACCAATGTTGACAGGTCTGACGTAAACAGTATAGTGCTTTCTTTTAATAGAAAGTGTCATCCAAAGTATATAGAATTAAAAGTGGAACTATTGCTTTCTCCATTTCTTCTACTAGAATTTTCAGCCCATTGCATGTAATAATGATGCAAAAAGACTGATGAAAGGAATCATTTCAAAACAATACATAATCACAGAAAATTGGGCTGATTCTAAAGAGTAGCCTTAACAATTATTTACGAGGTGCTTCAGATGTATTTTCTTTATTTATATTATACAGGAATTCATTGTTTGGATGCTAGTCTTGAAGTCTATGAGGGTTTGAATGCAGAGGGACATCTGATTGGTCAATACTGTGGCTGGCGAGCACCATTTTTTCTCCCGACCTCAGCGAGTGAGGTTTACATCAGACTGACTAACAGTTCACTGCTCAACCAAGGCAGACTTGTCATACAGTACTCCACATATGGTGAGATCCTAGAATACTGTTCTAGAGTTGTGTCCTTTAACCTGCTGTTGTTTAATTTGTCATCACTCCAAAATCATCTGATATCTCGCCAAAATTTGATGATCCCAGTATGATCAGATAATAGATATACTGTATGGCTATTTATTCATCAAATGAAATTTACAATTAAGTAACGTCGGGTATCTCTGATTATGTTTTAACAAAGTGCACTGTATTTTTGAAAAAAAATAAATGTTCTGTATTCCAGATATATCTGAAATGAAATGACTTGGTGCCCTGTAAGTTAGACATGTCTAACCATATGTATCTTAAATAATTATTTTTGTGAAAACTACATTTATTATAGTTCAGACATCTGTGACTATAATTACCCAAGTGACCTACATTTCAGATATCTCAAGCTATGAGTATATGGGTGATCCATTATTAGTAACAGGAGACCAGCAATCCTTTTCTTTAAGCAGTAGTCCAGTCCACATCAGCCAGCCCTCAGTTGATCTCTTCCAGTGGCACCTCAGAGTGCCTCAGGGACTACACCTACAGGTGCAGTGGCAGCTCGAGGGACAAGGAAATGTCACCTTGGAGGTAAGTTTGACTTTCTGTGTGTCCAGTATTATTTGCTGACCTATATTGTGCAATTTTATTTGAGTAAAGCCTCTGCTGTATTACCATATAAGGCCAGAAGATTTCTGAAATAGAAGTGAAATTAGTTGGAATGTATTATTCCACTAGTTTGTGAAATATTCAAGATTGTTTGGTATCAAAAGCATCAGACCAAACATTATTAAGGAGACTCTGTTACGTGTTCTGCCTATTCTGGACTGGTAATCATCGTGGTGTTCGTGCAACAGTGCAGTTTTGTTTACAGTAAAGTGTCCCTTGTGTATTTGTGGTTGTATTTCTTTATGTCTAACAGCCATTTGTGATGTTCTTCTGTACGTTTATTGTATGAAATATTTAAGGCAATAAAAAGACTAAGGAAAAAAGCACATTTTCCATGTGACTGGTAGAGTTATTTAAACGTGATAGAAGGGCTATAAAATAGAAAACTCAAATATCAAAGTTGAGATGGAAGTCTGCTTCAGTACCTAAGGACATACCAGCATCTGTGTTGAATGTTACATACTGTGGTGAATTTACATATCTTAATAATCTATTATTTACAGAAATAATCATAAAAAACAATGCTTTTAAAATCTCCTTGGAGTTTAAATGTTTATAATATTTTAGAGAATATATAAAACTCACTACTAAAGCCTTGCTTTAAGGAGGTAAAACACAGAAATTGTGCAACAGTTTAGACAAATGATGTGAAATTTTCTTAGAAATCATAAATTTGACATCATTTTTCACATTGTCAAATTATTTTAGGAGGGGTTCCCTCAGTAGCAAAATTGCCACTACTATATTGAATTTTCTGTTTCTTTTTAATAAATCAAAACACAAAAATTACAGTGAAAGGCTATATGATCATGTTGTATTTGCAGGCAATGTAAGTTTGTAATTCACTGAAATTGCAAAAGCCCAATGCTGTGTATGTAGAACTCTTTTCGTAAAACTTTGTTAAAATCAACAACCTAACGAAGTCACACAAGTTACAAGTTTCTACTTTTTCACTCTCCAAGCTCTAGCTCATAAGTTAATATAGCAAAAAGTAGTGTCTAGTCAAAATTTCAAGTTTTACGATATATCATATATTTTACTCAAGGCCTTAGGTTCAGAAAGGCTCTGTCCCTTGATATTTACCATCAAATCTGGAATTTTTTGGTTAAGTTGAAGTAAGTCTATCATCACTGGCAGTTAACTAAAACGAGTTTAGATGTATTTTTCAAAATGTATATGCTTTGAATTTGTTCAGATTTATCAAGGATTGACAGAAGAACTCAGCCTGTTTACACAGACCTACACAGACACATACACAGACAACCAGACTGTTGAGGTACCTTACTTCCAGGCCACCATAAAGCTGTACTGTGACAAGCAGGCTGACAGGCCAACATTCCAGGGACTGCTCATAGAAAAAGGTAAAACAATGTTTAGGCTTTGAAAAATAACACAGATAAAAAATGGATCTCTATATGTATGCCTCTCCTTGATGCCAATACAAAGCCCAAATCACTGATGTTAAATTACCAGACATATGCTCAAAGCACTGAGCTTAAACAAAATTCATTGAAGTTCAAGATATTAGATCTAATATACAGCAATTACTCATGAATTGCCTGAACATTTTTGAGAATATCTGTTATATAATATATATATATTCTCTGATTACTCATGAAAAGTCCTAGTAAATTGCATTTTGGTATATTTAGGAGTGTTATACACAAGGATAAACAAAACCAACTAACTGCAGAGACAATACAGGAACAAAAAGCTGATACCATGACAATGCAAGCACACTTTATTGTATTATCTATCTTTTCTCAGAATGGCATACAGAGTCCTCCAATTGCTTCAGACCAGCATATTTTGACAGTGTCCACAATTCCAGCACAGAGAACCACATGGTGTCCCCTCTGCAGCCTGTCATGTTAGCAGTCGCTGATAATTTCTTCAGTGCAGAAAATGCATTCTACTCTCCAAATAAGTACTGCAAGTGGAAGATCCGAGATCCGGGATATGAGACTTTACTGAAAGTATTGGATGCTAATGTATATCCAGTGACTGAAGCATGCGATTATGACGGATTTGTGATCTACAATGGACCAAACACCTCTTCACCCAAAATGGGTCAGTATTGTACTATACAGATTATATATATATATTACAGTTCTTCGAAAAGAAGTTTACAAGTGAGCATTCTGGTAACACCATAGCAAATAGCAGAGAAATAAAATCAAAAGCTTCCATCATATCGAGGCTCTTAATGTTTGCCAGGGACCATATTTACAAAAGGGATTAGCAAAAGATCAGTAAAAAATTAGCTTAAGTTAATCCAAAAATTGGGTAAGAGTTAAGGTTCACATTCACAGAGAGCTAAGCTAATTTTTGGATTAGCTTTTGGATTAATTGATCCACTCAAGAAAATTTGGATGAAATATAGTTTTATCTATTGCACTTAATCCAAAAATTAGCTTAGGTTTGTGAATACCAATTTAATCCAAAGATTAATAGCTAAGCCATTTTTTCATAAAAGTTAAGCTAATCTTTCACTTAACTTAATTAACAGAAGCATGATGCAGTGTATATTCCACTAGATATTTAAGTTTCATGGTATTAAAATCTCTGTTCCATCAAACTAAGTACACTGATGAAAAGCAGAGCAACTTAGGGAGTTATGGTCATTTAACGAAGAATATATTACACATGTTAATTTATTATCTGCAAAAATTTACAATTATAAATGCAAGCCTTACTTGCAACCCCGTGCATATGGATACATTCACATACATGACTAAAACTTGAGCCCATTGAACTAGAGTGAAATTCCCAAATCCAATTTTAAGCCAATTTTGCACTGATCTTTGGCCAGCCTGCTTTGGTAACAAGTGCCCCAATGGCTCAAGGTATGGCCCTGCTGAAACACATGATGGTAGTAAAATTTTTATTAAACATTCAGACTGCATTGTTTGATGTTGGTTTTGTTCTAGGGCCCTTCTGTGGTGCTAACTCCCTGGAAGGACGCAGTTTTCAAACCACTCAAAGAGAAATCCTTGTGATTTTCTACTCAGATCCTGGATTTGGAGACCGAAAAATGGGAAAACTAAGAATTCTGGCTCATAAAAGTATGTATGAAGCTTTTTGTAAATTTGTGAATTATCATCTGGCCTCAAAATTGCATATGGTTATATAAACACCCTGTGTAAAATGTTTGATTTTTGCACTTTGATTGCAATTTTAGTCATGCTATTTACATATAGAATAGACACTTTAGAAAGCAACATAAACTTTCATCAATCAAAACCATGAATACAAAAATAAAGTCTTTCATTTTGGCCATTTTGGGATCTCATGAGATATTTTCATTCCTCTTCAAAAAGGACTTAAAATACAAAGTGAATATGCTTGGCTGTTTTCATGTCAAATCTATTTTTCAGTTTTGCTGATTTGCAAAAGAAATTATACATTTCAGTTGTGTTGGGCGGGTATTCAGTTAGGTAGTATATGATTAGGTCAGATCAAATTTGAACAAAATGTTTAAGTGAGGTAGTGGATCAAAAAGCTATTCACAAACATACATCTTTATTCATTGACATGTCTCTCAGTCATTTTTTATCTGGTTTGATCCCAAAGTTCACCCATTAAGAACATGGATCAAATTTAATTGAAAATTTAAACCCAAAATTAGATCAAACGTTTTTGTGAATAAGAACCTGAGTTGATCCAAAAATCTGATCAAAGATCATCTTTCTTTATGCTCTTAAATTTGATTTGATCTTTACTGGTCTATGATAGTGAATACAGACCAAGGGTTATGGTGTAATGGAAAAATATACACATTAGCAGAGAATTGAACTGGTTACATGCATGTGTCTTATCACCAGGGTGAATCCATTGAAATATGGTCCTCTATAGCCTTTGCCTGAAAAAATGACTTAACTTTACTTTAGAATTCATAATTTTGCCAGATCCAGGCCAATGCATACTGGATCAAATGGGAGAACCCTCCAGTGTGTCTAAAACATCCACTTGTGGTACTATCCTATCCCCAAACTTCCCTGGACTAGTGAAACCTGGACTTTGGTTCTGGATCTATCAAGCTCCAGATGACTACTACTTCAACATCAATGTGCACTATGTGAGAGGTCCGGCAGGAAATGATCCAGATTGTAAGCAGAGCTTTAAAGGTGAGAAAGAATACTGTTATCATTAGAGCATAGATGAAGGTAGACATTGTGTCTGTAGAAGTAGTATGGAAATGTAGGTACAAATGAAACCAGGTTTTAATGCCTAATGTCAAGAAATGCTGTATTTATGTAAGTATAGTAAGGAATTAGCATATTAATCAATATTTGATATTTATTCTTAGAAATGATATTCAAATACTTTCGTGTAGTATCTGTGTAATTGAGCAGGTTTCTTAAAGAAAATCCCTATGCTGTCTTCCACTACTGATATGTTTAAGAAATCACAAAACAAAATTTAACAGGCATTATAATAACAACATAGATGATAGCTCAGGACCATAATTAAGTAATCTTTAAAATAAATCTTTGTGAATGCATCTGCAAGTCTCACTTGGACAAAGACTTTTTATTCTTACAAGAATTTATTTTACAGAAAATTATTATCCAGAATCATTTATGTTTGTACCTAAAATTAAACTTCTTACTTTCATATAGCATATTTAAACTTGAATGTATCAATAAAATAAGCCACTCAAAGAAAAGCTTTTTATGTCAGCTGACTTGTCAGTCAGCTGAAATTATGTCATCACTCTGCGGCGTGGGCGTCCGCGTCCGCGTGAACAACTTCTTCTCCAAAACTACAAGGCCTAGAGACATGCTGTTTTTTTTTAAAAGATACCTTATCTATCGAGGATGAAAAATTGTTCAAGGCATGCAAATCTGTCTGTTCGTCTGTTTTCTAGAGACATTACAAGGGGGGTACCCCCACCAAAAGTGTGAAAATTTCAACTTTTTATCACAATTTTCTCAGTGACTATTGCAGGGATTTCTCTCATATCTTGCATATATGTACTAGGCCAGAGGTAGATTCTCTTGTGTGAGTATGAGACCTGGATCTGTCTTACTTTTTTTTAAATAAACTTTTTTAATAATTTTTAATGCATTAAAATTCATGAAATCATGCACTAAATCACTTATAACTTCAAAAGTGTTGCATTTACAGCATTTTGTGAAAATATGTTGTTCAGCTACTTTTTTCATAGCTACAATATGGTGAGTAAGTTGGGTGTCTGTCTCAATAGCTAAGTGAGTAATAGCTACTTTTGGGCTTTTCAGTAACTTCCATTATGAGTAAAATCACTTGTAACTTAAAAACTATTGCATTTAGAGAATTTCGTATTAATATGTTATTCAGCTACTTTTGGGCCAGCTATAACATAGTGAAATTTCAGACCTGTAGCTCATGGCATAGCTGAGTAATAGCTACTTTTAGGTTATCACTGTTGAGTAAATCACTTATAACTTGAAAACTATTGCATTTAGAGAATTTCGTATAAATATGTTATTCAGCTACTTTTGGGTCAGCTATAACATAGTAAAATTTCAGACCTGTAGCTCATGGCATAGCTGAGTAATAGCTACTTTTAGGTTATCACTGTTGAGTAAATCACTTATAACTTGAAAAGTGTTGCATTTAGAGCATTTTGTTAAAATATGTTATTCAGCTACTTTTTTCATAGCTACAATATGGTGAGTAAGTTGGGTGTCTGTCTCAATAGCTAAGTGAGTAATAGCTACTTTTGGGCTTTTCAGTAACTTCCATCATGAGTAAAATCACTTGTAACTTAAAAACTATTGCATTTAGAGAATTTCGTATTAATATGTTATTCAGGTACTTTTGGGCCAGCTATAACATAGTAAAATTTCAGACCTGTAGCTCATGGCATAGCTGAGTAATAGCTACTTTTAGGTTATCATTGTTGAGTAAATCACTTATAACTTGAAAACTATTGCATTTAGAGTATTTTGTTTCAATATGTTATTCACCTATTTTGGGGTCAGCTATAACACAGTGAAGTTTCAGACCTGTGGCTCATTTCATAGCTGAGTAATAGCTACTTTGAAGTTCTCACTGTTGAGTAAATCAGTTATAATTGGAAAACTATTGCATTTACAGAAATTTGTGCAAATATGTTATTCAGCTACTTTTGGGTCAGCTATAACATAGTGAAATTATAGACCTATAGCTCATGGCACAACTGAGCAATAGCTATTCTCAGGTACTGACTGTTGAGTAAATCAGCTATAACTTGAAAAATATTGCATTTGGAGTATTTTGTTAAAATATATTGTTCACCTACTTTTGGGTCAGCTATAACATAGTGAAATTACAGACCTATAGCTCATGGCATAGCGGAGCAATAGCTATTTTCAGGTTCTCACTATTGAGTAAATCAGTTGTAACTTGAAAACTATTGCATTTACAGTAGTTTGCTTAAATATGTTGTTCACCTACTTTTGGGTTAGCTATAACATAGTAAAATTTCAGACATGTAGCTCATTGCATAGCTAAGTAATAGTTCCTTTGAGGTTCTCACTGTTGAGTAAATCAGTTGTAACTTGAAAACTATTACATTTAGAGTAATTTGTTAAATATGTTATTCACAGAATTTTTGGTCAGCTATAACATAGTGAAATTGCAGACCTCTATGTCATGGCATAGCTGAGCATTAGCTACTTTCAGGTTCTCACTGTTGAGTAAATCATTGTATCCACTGGATAGCCGCAGTGTGTAGAGAGAGATTTCACCATTACTGCTCTGATGAAAAAAATATTATAGCTAGCTTTCTTAAGTTTGCAGTATATATTAATAACCATAAAATGTTGTCTGGGAATATTTTTGGCCTCATTTTGAGAAACAAGATGGCCGCCACAGGTGTTTTTTGTCAGTCATGAAAAGTGCTTATATCTCCCTTATTATTGATCCTAGAGGTTTGGGATGATAAACCAACCTGTAGGAAATCATGGGGTGGGAATCTTTTGGTGTGGTCCGATTTGACCTTCAATGACCCCTCCTTCAAGGTCAAACAAGGATAGCCAAACTTAAAAGTGCTTATAACTCGCTTATTATTGGTCCCAGAGGTTTGGGATGGTAAACAGACAGGAAATCATGGGCTGTGAATCTGTTGATATGGTCCGATTTGACCTTGGAACCCTCCTTCAAGGTCAAATGAGGATAGCGAAAATTAAAAGTACCTACAACTCGCTTATTATTGGTGACAGAGATTTGGGATGGTAAACCATCCCATAGGAAATCATTGGCTCGGAATCTTTTGGTATGGTCAGATTTGACCTTTGGACCCCTCCTTCAAGGTCAAATGAGGACAGCCAAGCTTAAAAGTGCTTATAACTCATTTATAATTGGTCCTAGAGGTTTGGAATGGTAAACCATAGGAAATCATGGGCTGGGAATGTATTTGTGTGGTTAGATTTGACCTTGGACCCCTTCTTCAAGGTCGAACGAGGATATTGCATTTGTAGTATTTCTTTAAATATGTTTTAACCTATTTTTTACACTTAAACAATTACCTTGTTATTTTCCTTCATAATACCATTTACAGGGCACAACTTTTTTATCCTTTTCTTCTGTCAGCTTCGGAATTTCTTTCGAACTTGCTGTTCAGTTACCATTTACTGTATTTCTGTATAGCCCTTTTCCTGATAATTATTCTGTCCTCTAATCACCTTCACAAATCAAAAACACTCAGTCAGCTGACACAGTGCCCGTTCACGGGCACTCTCCTGTTGTTTCAATAACTCCACCGAACAAGAAATTTTCAGTTAAGTGAAATTTCCAAGATTCTATTAAATAATAGATTTTCTGTTGTCTTTTGAAAGTGATTGATTTAATCAGAATTTCTTGATTTTCTTTTGTTAAAGTGATTGAAATTTCCAAGGATTCCAACAATCTGCGTCAGTATGAAGTGGACCTGTTAAAGTTATGTGGAGAGACTGATCTTTTCATACCCCCAGGGCCTGTCCAGGTATGTTTTATATATGCATAGATCAAAACATTGGAAACTAGAAAGCACTCACAGAGCACAGACCTACATCGGGTCACCTACATTCTGTAAAATTCTGTCATTTTCTTGGATCCAGAATATGATCCCGATCATTCACAAAATGTAACCATTTCTCACTTTTCATTGGAGGAATGAAAAAACGCAAGATATTATGGTCATTGTCTTAAATCTGAATTTGTCTTACCTTTAACCCTTATATTACAACTATAGCAGTACAAAAAGCCATATAATGTGGTTGGTTTTGTATTATAACTCTTTTTAAAGTTGACAAATTGGTGAAGATTCAATGGGGAATATTGCAGAAACTACAAACATAAGAAAATAACTAGTTACTGGTAAATGTTTTCATCTAGCCAATGTAACACTGTTATGTATAAATATATAAATTAATATTAATGTAAACATCAATTAATATTAAGTTAAAATATCAATCAGTAATACCATGTTATCAAATATGCAGAGCCTTCATATTTTCATCGATTTTATTGTTTTATTAATATTTTTATTGTTTTAATTTCTGAATTCAATACTGCAAATGTCAGAGATGTAGCTCAGACACAAATTAACAAGCCACTCAAACAATTGATTTCTGTAAAACATGTTGAAAGAGATACCTCAGGTTCTACCTTATGTGTGGTCTAATTTAATATGTAAAATCCATTAGCACCTACTGTTCATCCGAGAACATCCCAAAAGGGTTTTGATCTTCTATTAATATTGATTAGTAAACCAAGTACTTGTGAAATGGTCAATGGTGCAACATGTAACACACTTCCCTTTGACCTCTGATATGATGGGACCCATTTCAGTCCTAGCCATGTGCAGCAAAGTTGACAGCTCACTGCTGAACATTTGTTGATTCACTGTGTACAATCTTGATCAAGTAGTATGCATGTATACCCTCAGTGACATGAGATATATAAAAAATTAACCTAAATGTATATATAATATATTAGTCAATGTTCCCTTTTCCTTATTCACACTGAGGCACAATGATGTGATAATACATGTCTCTGTTTGAACCGTGGTCCAAGCTTCAAGTGCGAAGGTCAGTAGGTGCTTGTCAGTAGTTGCTTGCCAGTAGGCTACACAGTGATAATCAGCTAGCATATGCACTGCTTTTCCCACTCGATTGACTACTCATTATAATTTTGTGTAACATGTGCAAAAGACCAAATTTAAGAGAATCTCATCTGAGGTGCTGATATTCAAAAATAGACAATTCGTGAAAAAAAGCTTTGTTAAAAAAATTCTAGTAGGAGAAATACTAAGGAACGGGGTCATGGGCCTTTCTGAAAAGTAATTGGTATGACCTATACGATAGCCTAAATAGATTACAAACCTAAATCAGTGCATTGATTTCTACTTTACAAAGGTGCCGCCAAACCAGAAGTTTGGCCTGGAACTGAAGACAATTACCAATACCCTCATGACCAGGTGGGAGTTTAAACTAAGCTACACAGTGGATACTATGGAACCTCCCAGACAGTATCCATGTAAGTGCAAATGTGTCTAGGGCATAGTGGAAATACCTGCTACTGCAGTGCTCTTATTTTGCAGTATTGTGCTTTTAAGTGAGTATACAATTTAAAACATAGAATAAGAAATGCAAATGTATGAAATTGTCCACAGAGGAAACACCCTTTCTATAATATTGTATATTTATACTCAGCAATATCCCCTTGTTCAAAAGGACTCAAAGCTCAATTGATCCATCCTGATTACACAAGTATATCCTTAGCTCACTAAGTGACATTCCCCACCTGAAAGACAGAGGCTCACGGATGACCATTTATAACATCCCTGAGGTTCTTTAGTCTGCCACTGGGGATAAGACCCAATGACAGACAACCCACATTTTAAGTGGTTATTCACACCACTATAGCTCTACCTGTACCTGAGTTTGAGGCCACATCCTCTGTGTTCCTAGGTGAGAGTGTTACCCATTTGGTCATAGGAGAAGTTCTATTCAATTCAAGGCTATTCAAATTTGTGATTTTTTGTGATCACCATTGCCCTCTGCTTTTCTGTGATGCAGTATTTGCTCACATTTTGATTTTTTTGTCTTACATTTTTAAGGATTCCTCCAGAGCCACAGTTTAGATTTCTGTCTCTATGTTCCAGTACATGGCACATGCCCCGAGAACTACATAGAGTGGCGGGGACACTGTTATCGCTACTACCAGTGGGTACTCAGACACTACCAGCCTGAGGAGTACAAGTGGCAACAAACCTGGCACCATAGTCTGGAGAAATGCGAGGCTGAAAATGCCACACTGGTGTCTGTATATGATAAGGAGGAAGCTTACTTCTTACAGGTATATTCTATTAACTACAGGTTTTACAAATTTATTTATATACAGAAACTTCATAAAACAAGTATATTGCTGTTGAAAGTGCACACAGAGCGGCCTCCAGTGGTGGAGAAACATCATGAGGCCAATAATGTCACACTCCTATCTCTAAAACTGTATGTTCAAAGCCTAGCCCTAACTTCTTTAGGTGTCAAATTTAAATTGATTTATTTACTAAGGCTTAACAAGTAGCTTAACCAGTTGATAGTGGAAGGTGTCAGTAGCAACACAGAGTATAACTTTTGGGTCAAAGTCCATGCTAAACTCTTACCCTTGCACGTACATACAAGGTGGTGTGTGTTTTTTTTAATCTGATGTAATCTTCCTTTTATGGCACTTATTCCCTGTACTAGCATATTCTAAGATGCAGAAAAATAATAACATTTCAAAAATTCATTAAGCCATTGGATGAGTATGAGTCATAAACCAGAGAGAACAAAGTCACCCACTATCCCTAAGGCTCAGAATCTTTGCCAATTATGAGAAAATCGGTGTTTGTTTGAGAATGCTTGGCCTATTTGTGACAGGTTTTTTTAATAGCTCACAGCTGGTAATTTCAAAAGGTGACACAGTCATCTCACCTCTCTACAGTTATGGGTTTTAATTTTGAAATGAATAATTCTTGAATCGTGTCTATACACAATGAAAAGACCAATTTTTTACAGATATTAAAAAATGTATATAATTATTTACAGAAGCTTCACAAGTGAAAATAGTAGTGACTATGATTTATGTAAAAGTTACAAAAAAACCTGCCTCAACACAATATAAAGTTTTGTGTCAAAACATTCTTTTGTTTTATAAGTTGCTTATCACCTTTAATTTGAATTCAGTCATTCATAGAATACTCCTGAAAGATACCAGCAATATTTATTAATTTCAGTGGGATAATCATCAGGGTCTGTAGAATCTTTCTTAGAATTACACTTAAGTCTAAGAAAAATTCTTTGCTAAGAATTTTCTTATTCTTAGAATAAAAACCTGTTCACAAAAAAATTCTTAGCTAAGAATAATTCTAAGAATAGAAGTAAAAATAAATGTGTGCACAGGTTAGACTAAGTGTAATTCAAAGAAAAATTCTAAGAATCTTTGTGAATACAGGCCCAGAAGTGACTTTCTGTATTTGGATGCAATTCTGGTGTCAAGAAAAAGAGTTTTGTGCATATAGCAATTTCGTATTCTTAGAAAAATTCTAAGAATAAAAGCCATTCTTAGAAAAATTCTAAGAATAAGAATCTTTGTGAATAGGAAAATTCTTATTCTTAGAATTTTTCTCAAAAAAAATGACAATTCTAAGAAAAATTCTAAGAATAAGAATCTTTGTGAATACAGGCCCAGGTCTGTGTCAAAGTTTGATTCCAGGTCAACATTTTGGAAAGTTTTCCCTAAGTTGCCTTATATTTTTCAGTATGTGATGGCACACGCTTGGTTCTGGGATCCCTCTGGGCCATATATTGTGAACCACAGGTTACTGTATATGGGTCTTCACAATATGAATGGAGAATACATGTGGACCAGCGGAACACAGCTCAGGTAGTTTTCAGTAGTAATTTTCCTTGGGTTGGTAATTCAAGCCAAAGTGAAGATTATAATTTAATTTCAATTTAATTTATTTGAAATTTACCCATTTTCTGACAAAAAGACCTAAGACTAAGATTCTAAGAATCTTGAGACTTTTTTAGAAATCTGTAGACAATAATGATAAATGGTTTAAATTGCTATGTGGGAAATTGGCGATGGACAGGTAAGCCCATAAGTGACTGAAGATCATCAACTTCAACTCTATTGTCAAAAAGTATGGAATTTGCAACTTTGGTTTTCTCCAAATTATGGGATATTCCCTACAAAGTTGTGAAGACTAGTCATTTAAAACATATCCTTATTAGCAGCTATGTTTAAAGTAGATTTGTTAAAATGATAAATTTTTAGGCAAAGTGCACAACAAGAAAGCTTAGGACAGGCCATCTCCATTCTGCGCTTGTTGTAAGGGAGTAAGATTATGAACCCATTACCACCTAGATTAAATCTAAGTGATTATAAGCCAAATTTTATAACCACTTTGCCACAAAGATGTAAGGCACTTTATAAAACCATTGATTGTAAAGTTATTTTTTCATTTCATTAAATTGTTATGATACTTTTTTCCTGATGAGCAACCTCTGTTATAAGATGGTGTTGCTTCTTCCCCAGTTTTGCAGATTGGTACAGACCCAGACCAGATTGGGACCTAGATCCTATTTATTTGGACAGTGTTTTACCTGAAATTATCAACTTCAACTCTATCCAGCCCAGTGTTGATGTTGGCAGTCTATGCTCGGGAATGGTGCCCATTTCTCCATTTAAATCCTTGCAGTGGCTCAAGATTCCCTGTGACTACCCCATGTACAAAGTGGGAACCATATGTAAAATGCCTGCTCCAGCCAGCCAAACCATTGGTATGTGCAGACCCTGCCCTCTGGATGAATATATATTTACGGAAATTTTACTGGCACACTCGTATAATATTGTTATCTTCATTCGTGATATATTTTTTATGTATATGCCATTCGGAAAGTTTTCTTATTGTACTTTTAATCTTCAGGGATGATATATTTTTTCTGTATATATCTAATGGGGGGATAATTTCCTATTATTATTTCCTATTATTATCCGCTGTTTTATATGATTTATCAGTAAAATAATCATATTTCCTATTATTATCCACTGTTTTATATAATTTATCAGTAAAATAAATTTATATTTAAAGTGAGAATGCTGTTAAAAATGCTGTCACTCTTGCAGGGGCAAGAGTCAATATAAAAGCCTCAATCCTTAACTTGTGATATCTCAGTCATGTCTACATGAATTATTATGCAACAAAATGAGCAGATGCGTTTTAAAAATAGTTTTCTAATGATACATAGTACATATCTGTGAATTACATGGTTTATGAGATATTAATGAAAAATCTTTACTTGTTGATGCTGATTATCCATGGTAAGGAGGTGCCGCTGTATACAAAAGAAATATATCCCACTCTGTATATCCCCCTATATAGGTTACATACAGTTTGTGGTGGATAATAAAACTGAATGTTTAGGCAACAGAAGGTCTGATAATAGAGGTTGTACTTTATTCACATATGTGAAATGTTCATTGATATTAGTGTTAGAAAAAAGTGAGTGTCTTTATCCCCCCAAACCTCTCTACTTAATTCTAGTTGCCGTAAATGTTTTGAACAGAGTAAAAATTTTTAAACCAAAGCATATCCTGCTTTTGTAAACTGCCTGTCATGACCTAAGGAAAATTTTTAAAAGCCACAGCAAACCTTCAGTTATGCATATGTACACATTTGCAGATGACACTGAGATTTAAAAAATGAGAGCAAAATTCTCGGTTGTGAATATACAGTGAATTAATAATATTTTTTCACATATATTCAGTTTCTGGGTCAAAAGAAATCATGCAGGAGTCAGATCTACCTTATTCCGGTTAGTATAATGCTATGTTGTCTTCTTTTCTTTCAGTAGCATTGCTTTAAATTCAGTTATTATATTGTTTTATAGTTGCAAGGCATTTTCAGTTATTCAACTATAGCAGATAATCCAAGACATGATGCAATACAGAAATGCAAAGATGTATTATTTGATTGCAAGTTCACCATTAAAGTTTACACATAAGTTTGAGAAAGTGAAATTTCATTGCGTTAATACATCTTATTCAATGGACAATCTGGTCGGTGCAGACTGGCCCACCAGGCCGGCCTAGTACTGCGCATTTGCCAGGCGGCGCATCATACTTCCTTCCTGTCTAGACAGCAAGTTTTTGTGGAATATTATTGGAATTACTCTAAATTTTACTTCTTCTGTTATTCCAACGGATATTTGAGGATATACAGAATAGAATGTTTTTACCTTGCCAGAAGCGAGGAGGATGCGGCCATGTTATGGCCAGTTTTGATTGTCATTCTTTTTGTCCGAGGTGTCCCGATAAGGGGAAAGGCAAGGACCCGTGCGTGGAGAACCAGACACTACAGAGTGTAAGTTTTGCAATACTCTTACTTCTGAAAAGTGTGTCCAACTTGCCACTCCCTCTTGTAAGATTAAAAAGGAAAAACATGAGGCTAAGAAACTGGAAGCTTTGTCCACCCACTGTATCTGTTATTGGGGCAGTTGACAATTAAGGCACCTTGCAGTCCCCCATTCATGTTGAGCCTCCAGAAAAGAAACTTAGAAAAGAGAAGGCTACCACTTCTAAAGGAAAGTCGGGCACTGACAAGTCCGTGAAACCTGCTGAAAGCAAGTCAGCCACAGAGACAAAAATTGCAGAACTTGACCAGAAGTGGTCAGACAGATTTAATCGCCTAGAAGCTCTCCTCATGGCCAGAACTTTTGAACTGACCTTTTCTTCAACAGTCAAGGTAACACCTACCCATTCACCTCCAGCAGGTGTAGTTTAAGATACTAAACCCTTTATCAAACCGACCAAACCATCTACTGTTTCATCTTCAGAGTTACCTGGAATTGACTCCTCTGCTGTAAAGCATCAGTTGACCTCTAAAACTCAGATGCACATCAGAGTGCACTGGTACTGACTTCTCTGCTGCAAAGCATCAGTCCACCAGTAAGCTCCAGTCCAACTGATCTCACACTGACTGACCAAAGTCCTCAGATCTGACCGGCACCGATTCCCCTGTTTTACACAGGTCCAGAAAGAGCAGTATCTCCAGCTTGAATTCTCACAGAGGCCAATAGTGAAGTCACTGACTGACCCCCCACTAGATCTGTATGTTGAAGAAAGAGAGTTGTCAGAAGATCAGGACGTTACTGTTACAGAACAGGACCAGTCCATCTCTGAAGAGCAAACCTACAGAGAGACAATGAGAGGTATTTGCTCAACCAACACCTCTGATGACAACCCCTTCACCGGTCTCAAGCATGCAGTTCCCGGTAAAGTGTCAGTTCAGATGCCAACAGAAGACTGGCTGTGCAGAAAGTTAAGCAAATTGTATGTTACTTTGGTTGAAGGATAGGATAGGATCCTGCAGTTCAGAGGCCGGTGGCCTGTTGAAAGACCAGTTCCTGAGACCAGCAAAGTCATAAGCCAAGTGGTAAGGGTTATGTTCCAACCAGAAAGCTTACCCCTCTGCTGACTTCTCTTGGAACACGGATGCATCTAAGTTAAACATTAGCTACAGCAGGATTGCCAAACTGGCCAGTTTATCTTCTACGCCACCTGCATTGTGTCACATCTCTCAGTAGATCCTGCAAAGATGGGAGAAGTCAGCAAGGGAGGCTACTGTTATTTGTAACCAGGTAGCTAGCTTCAACAGATGTCTTTTTAAGGTACAGTAAGGAATGAAAACTCAGCTGAAGACAATACGTTCAGAAAGCAAGAGAAGGAGTTCCACCAAGGTTTCCACAGCAACAGACGAGCTACAATACCTCATGGATTTCAATGCTAGCATTACTCAAGCTGTAGCCTAAATGATGGAGCATTTAACTGACTTTGTGTTCAATTCCATGGGTAACTTCACCTTAGCTCACAGAGATGCATATCTGAACCATCTTAAAACTGGTATTAAACCGGGCACTTTGGCCGCTTTAAGAACCGCCCCACTGCAGATCTCAACACTGTTCCCAGACACTGTAATCAAGTGGGCCGACGAAGAAAGTGCCCACTTTGAAAACAAGGGAGAAGCTAGTTCTTCAAATGGTCAATTGGTAAAACCCTTATGAATGCACTGAAAAGAGGTCGGCCAACAGGTCGGATAAACCAGCATGAAAAAACATTGGCAAAGGACAGTATAAGAAGAACAAGGGACGATCTTCTAACTATTCATCCCGAACAGCCAAGGGCCAGCAGTCTTATAAATGACAGTTACAGTGTAAAGGTTTTACAGACAGGTCTGCTGACTGGGAGCAAACAACTGGCATCAGGAAAGACAATGAACTATCAATTACCAAAGACACTTGTAAACTCTTTTATTGTAAATCCTGTAGTTACTGCACCTGGGCCATCACAAAAGAAAGATGTAAGTCCTTGTGTGTCAGGTTATCAAGAAGCCAAATTAAAATATGTGAAAGATGTTTTCTGTGTCAATCAATTTTTTTTTTTAACAAATGTCCCAACTGTTGAATCAAATCTGCCTGTAGGGGCAAGGCTACAAAACTTTTGGCAAATTTGGCTGGATCTGGGTGCTGGTCCGAAAGTAGTTCAAATCCTCAAAGAGGGCTACACCCTCCCCTTTCGGACCTGGCCGAACTTGACAAGGTCACCGACCATCATAAGCTGTTATGTCAATCCTCACAGGAACCTCTACCTGTTAGAGGCATTACATCAGCTTATGAGCAAAAATGCAGTTAAATTAGTTCAAAATCAAATTTTCTGGGCTTCTTCAACCAACTTTTCTTGGTTCTAAACCCAGGCAATTGTTGGAGACCTATTCTAGATCTGACCAAGCTAAATCTTTTCCTCAAGGCAGAAAAATTCAAAATGGAGACACCGGAAACCATCAGGACATCCCTTCAAAAAGGGAAGTGGGTTACCTCAATAGACTTCAAGGATGCCTACTTCCATGTACCAATACAGGAACAATCCAGGAAATATCTGAGATTTCACATCCAGGGTCGGACATACCAGTTCAAGGCACTGCCATTTGGATTGTCCACAGCACCCATGGAGTTCACTGTGATAACAAAGGAGGTGAAACTGATGGCCATACACAAGGGTATAAGGATCCACCAAATACCTAGTTGACTGCTTGGTGAGAACCAGATCCCTCCAAGTTTGTCTCCAGGATACACAGGATCTAATAAAAATATGCCAGGAACTGGGTTGGCTGCTGAATTTAGAAAACTCAGAGATGGACCCCAAGCAAGTCTTCAACTTTGTAGGTTACCAGTTCAACCTCAGGTCCAGTCAGGTCCGACCGACACTGGACCGGTGGCAGAACCTTCAACAAAAAATACTGGCACTGCTATCCCGACTGGCTTGTCCGGTCCGGTAGTTTATGTCTTTGATAGGTCTGCTAACAGCCACAAAAAAGCAAGTTCACCTAGGCCGACTACATATGAGACCCATACAATGGCATCTCAAAAACAACTGGAGAGTACCAGAATCACTGGAAAAGATTATTCCAATCCCCAGGTCCTTGCACCCACATCTACAATGGTGGCTGGAAACATGCTCTGCAAATATTTACAGATGCATCAAAAGAAGGGTGGAGCACTCATTGAAACGAGCAGGGCTTCTCTAAAGTAGTGGCAGCACGAATTGAGGCTCCTCAGAGAGGATCAACCAGATCAGTATATGAGGCAAAGTGGACCATTTTTACAAAGTAGTGCCTCACTAATCAGGTGGACTTCAGGACACACCCTTTAAAGTCAGTAGTTGACTTCCTTATGTACCTGTTTAAGGACAGAAAGTTACAGCTCAGTACCATTGATGGTTACAGGTCAGTAATTGCTGACAAATTGGGAAATTCACCCATTAATGTCAGCAAAGACAAAAATCCCATGTGTCTCCTGGATAGTTTCCACAAAGACAGACCCAAAGGACGGAGGGGGTTCCCCTCCTGGAACCTCTCCCTGGTCTTGCACCAGCTGACAAAGGCTCCATTTGAACCAATTAAAGAGGCCTCTTTGAAGCATTTGACCTTCAAGATGGTTTTCCTCTTGGCCGTAGGGTCGGGCAAACGTAGAAGTGAGATTCATGCTTGGCAAAACAAAAACATAAGACACCAGTCAGACTTGTCCGAGGTGTCCCTGTATCCATCACCCAGCTTTCTTTCCAAGAATCAGCTGGCCAAAGAGGGTCCAGATAGTGTGGCCCCAGTCATTATACCAGCCCTGGCCCCAACTCTGGATAGGTCCCTCAAGTCTGACAGGTCCCTCTGTCGAGTTAAAGCATTGCGCTACTATTTGGACAGGACCTCAGACCCCAGGCAGAACAAGGAGTTAGTCTTTGTCTCCTTTAAGAAAGGCTTTGACAAGGATATCTCACCTGCCACTATCTCCTCATGAATGAAACACTGTGATCCTTTGTTATGAGCTCTCTGACCAAGAGGCCCTCAACCTACATCAGGTAAAAGCCCATGATGTCGGGGCCTTTGCTGCATCTAAGGCCTTCAAGTCAGGAGTCTGCCTGGAGCAGATTTTTTGGCCTGCCACTGGAAATCACATAACACCTTCACACAATTTTATTTGAAGGGTGTGGCTTGGGCTGATTCAGAGCTCTACCACCTGGGACCTTTAGTGGCTGCTCAGCAGATCCACCAGTAGCCCATGATTTGTACATATGTTAATAGTTGTACATATAAAAAAAATCATAAAACTCAAAAAAAAAAAGTGCTGTGCTTCCTTCGGGAGGTTTATTTTCTTTCCTTAAGGGACTGAACTCATCCCTCTCTTCCCCTACCTCTGAGTAGGTCTGTCAAAAAAGGGGTACAGCCCCGGGTAACCAGCTGCCTGTAACTGATCATGGCCTTACAGGGTTTCCTGACCTTAAGGTTGACCCAGGCCTGGAGAAAATTTTTTAGTTTGTTTATGAGTTCAATTAAGTCCCTAGTAACTTACCCATAGACCAAGCGGTAGTTATTCAGCAATTGTTCATTGGATAGGATGTAGTAACGCAATAAAATTACAAATTTAATAAGTAAATTAAATTAAGTTAATACACTATCCAATGGACATACAAGATCCTCCCCACCGGATTAATAGGTTTAGACTACAAAAAAGATGCTATGACGTCACGCTGTCTAGACAGGAATGAAGTACGATGCGCCACCTGGCGAGTGCACAGTACTAGGCCGGCCTGACCGGTGGAAACACAGGACGACTTTTTCTGTCATTTGGTGAGCCAGTCTGCGCCGACTGGATTAGTAATTGTCTATTGAGTAGGTTTATAGGGTATTAACTTATAAAAAGTTAATTTACTTATTAAATTTGCAAATTTTTACTTAATAACACTGGACACAATTATGGTCTGTATACTGATTGTGCTCAGCCAATATATTTTATCAGCTGATTTCTAACTGCAATTTGCAACTTTCACAGAAAATGCAAAATTTTATGTCAACAGTTTCTAAATTGAACTACCATTCTCAAACAGTTGTTAGATTTTGAAACTTGAAAGATTGGTAGCTAAAAATAGGGGTGTCCATAATTTTCATTGTAACCATAATTGCTTGGCAATAACAGTAGAGAGACATTGTTAAACTAAATAAGCTGCCTTGTTTTACTTATCTTAAATACAATGGAGTATATAGTGGAGTATTTGCCATTTACCGGGAGTACTCAGAGAATGCAGAATTTCTCTGAGAGATAATATTTGCTGAAAACCCCCAAATGAATTGTCTCAATGCCATATAAATGCCTGAGAATTTCTTCTTTAAACTACAATTTACATCATAAGTCTTTGCATCATTTCAGCCTTTTTTCCTTTAATCAAGTAAATAGATAAATAAGCAGAAACAAAAAATTTCCTCACTAGAATTGTGAAAATTATATTTTTTGAAATTATAATTGCAGTATTTGAAATGTATTTACAAGTACTAATACAAGTACTTGAATGTACAGGTACATTTCAAAATCATTAATACTTAGTGCTTTATTGTACATCAAAATTTGTATTTTAGTATGTTAGTACCTTATACATATGCAACCAACCATCCAAACAGTATTTCCAACACAGTATTTCCAACATGTTATTATAAACTGAATTTTGAATCTTCAATCAAAGAGCAAGAGCCAATGGTCATTGGCCATATTTGATAACCACTCTGCCACTGAAATTAAATGTATTTGTTTTCTATTTCATTAGACTGTCCAGAGACTTGGTTTCTGATGGGCAACCTCTGCTACAAGATGCTAACCAATTATGTTCTGCATCAAAATGGAGACGTTACTGTGGCAACCCTGTCTATCGAGGATGCCATGGAAAAGTGTGAAGAGACTGAAGGTCGACTGGAAACTACACAGCATGTACCAGAACTACTTTACACATATTTGAGAGTTTGGAACCACACCAGTCTTCTTGGTGGTGTACTAGTGGGAACAGATCCAAATAAAGGGAACTGCCTTACACTACAGGTTCGTACAGAAATGCTTGAGTCTTTAAAGGTTTTGCATATTCTTTCTTAACTGAAGCAGATTGTGGTTACCTAAATGCAACTGTGGCATGATGCAGTGATAACTAGACTTATGCCGCTTGCTTTATTGCGAGCCGGTGGTGTATCCCTGAACATAGCAAACATGTAGAAGCAATAATAAAAGACATAGAGGATGAGGATTCCTGAAGTTATAAGCATTTATAAGTTTGGCTGCTGTTTGACCTTGAAGGAGGGGTCCAAGGTCAAATGTGACCACATCAAAAGATTCACAACCCATGATTTCCTATAAGTTGGTTTCACATTGCAAACCTCTCGGATCAGTAATAAGTGAGTTATATGCACTTTTAAGTTTGGCTATCCTCGTTTGGCCTTGAAGGAGGGGTAAAGGTCAAATCTGACCACATCAGAAGATTCCCAGCCCATGATATTCTGTAAGTTTGTTTCACATTGGAAACCTCTAGGACCATTGTGGGCAGGTGAGTGTTTACTAAGTGGTTCGCAAACAAATTCCAGAGGAGTTGCAATCTTGATTAATAAAACATTCGAATACAAGATCTTGTCGGTAGAAAGAGACTCGACAGGGAATCAGATATCTGTATCATTAAGCTTGAATGAATTTACCATAAAAATTATAAATATATATGCCCCAAACAAGGACTCTCCTGGATTCTTTATGTCTTTAAAGGAAAAGATTGAGCACTCAGATAATGACTATTGTATTGTATGTGGTGATTTTAATCTTGTGATTGATCCAAGCAAAGATAGCTATAACTATAGACATGTGAACAATCCACAGTCTAGAAACTGCTTAATAGATACTATGAACTCACTGAATTTAAAAGATGCTTTTAGGTTTTTAAATAAAGATGCAAGATGCTACACATGGCATAAAAAGAATCCAATAAAGCGTGCAAGACTAGATTACTTTATAATTTCAGATAACTTAACAGATCTAATTGACAAATGTTATGTCAAACCAGGATACCGGTCGGATCACTCTTTTATAGAATTGCTCATGACTTTTTGTAAATTTCAGCGTGGTAGAGGTTTGTGGAAATTTAATTGTTCATTATTAAAAGACAAAGAATATCTAATTAATATTAATAATATTATAGACCGGGAAAAATTACGCTATGCAATACCAGTTTATAATCCAGATATTATAACGACTTTACATGACTCTCATATTGAATTTACTATCCCTGATAGTGATTTCTTAGAAATATTACTACTTCAAATTCGTGGTGAAACCATACGATATGCATCTGCTTTAAAAAGGAAAACAATTCAGAGAGAGCAAACTTTAATACAAGTGATTGAAAATATGGAAAAAGATTTTGACTCCACAAACCTTAAACACTTGGAATTAAAAAAAAAAGAATTAGAAAATATACGTAAAGACAAACTCAATGGTATTATGATTAGATCTCGTGCCCAGTGGCTCAGTGAAGGTGAAAAACCTTCAAAGTATTTCTGTTCACTAGAAAAGTTTTATTATATGGACAAAACAGTTAAAAGAGTTGTAGATGATGATGGAAATGTTATAACATCTCAAAACGCGATTTTGAATAAATTAAAAAAATATTATCAAAATCTATTTAAAAGTAAAGACTCTGGATTATTGGACTGTAATATCAATGATCTACAATCTTTATCCGGCTTTAAAAACCTTTCAGAAAACGATGCTAACTCCTTAGAGGGCTATCTTACAATCAATGAAATAAGTAAAGCTTTAAAAGCTATGAAAAACCAAAAATGTCCTGGTATAGATGGCTTCCCTGCTGAATTTTTCAAGGTTTTTTGGGCTAAGTTGAAGTTTTTTGTATTAAGATCTCTAAATAATGGTTATAACATAGGACAACTGTCAATCTCTCTTAGACAATGTATTATTTCTTGTCTCCCTAAAGGGGACAAACCTAGACAACTTCTAAAAAATTGGAGACCTATTTCGCTCTTGTCTGTAGTATACAAGATTGCTTCATCTTCTCTGGCTGCAAGGTTGCGAACTGTTTTGCCTAATATCATCTCAAAGACACAATCAGGTTTTATGAGCAACCGCTTCATTGGTGAAAATACGCGTTTAATCTATGACATTATTCATTATGCAAACTGTAATAAAATACCAGGGTTGCTCATGCTAATTGACTTCCAAAAAGCATTCGATTCTGTTTCATGGAAATTTCTTTACTCTATTCTATCCACTTTTGGTTTCAAAGACAGTTTTTGCAAATGGATAAAAGTGTTCAATAATAATGTGTCTGCTGCAATTCTACAGTGTGGCACACTATCTGAATTTTTTAGTATAGAACGGGGATGCAGACAGGGAGATCCCATATCGGCTTACCTGTTTATCCTGTGCGCCCAAATAATGTATCTTTTAATCATAAATGACAAATGTTTAAAAGGAATTTCAGTGAATGGCAATGAGTTTAAGATCACACAGTTTGCCGACGATACAACTTTAATTTTGGATGGAAGCAAAAATACCTTGTTAGCTGCTCTTAATGTGTTAGAGGTGTATGGTAATATGTCGGGTTTAAGGGTAAATATGGATAAAACTAAACTAGTCTGGATAGGCAAAAAAAGAAATTCAAAAGATAAATTTGATGTGGGAAAAGAATTAGTGTGGGGTGCTAGCAATTTTACTCTTCTGGGCATTAACTTTTCTGTGGATTTAACAAATATGATTGAGTTAAACTATCTTTCCACTATTAAAAGTCTTGAGAAACTTTTCAACCTTTGGAGTCATAGATACCTAACTCCAATTGGTAAAATAACAGTGATAAAAAGTTTGGCCTTGTCCAAGCTTAATCATTTGTTCACATCATTGCCTTCACCGGGAAAGAATATATTGAAACAGTTAGAAACAATGTTTTATAATTTTATCTGGAGCGGAAAACCTGACAAGGTAAAAAGAAAAACTTTATCAAAACATTATTTTGATGGTGGACTAAATATGATAGATCTTAGTACTTTTATATCTGCTATTAAGGTGACTTGGATACAAAGACTATATAATAACTCTGAAACACCATGGGCTAAATTGGCAAAAATGTATCTAGGATCAATCCAAAAGACTGTTTTATTTGGGTCATATTATAGTCTAAACATGGCTAGAAAAACAACAAATAAATTCTGGTCTGAAACTCTATACTGTTGGAGTAAACTTATTGATAGTATTCCAATTAATAATGTAAGCGATGCTCTTTCTAGGCCTCTTTGGAATAATCCAGTGGTATCCAAGGTAAATCTTTTTCTACCCGATTGGTATAATAACGGTATTATATCGATTGCAGACATTGTTTTTGGAAATGGAAAGTTCATATCCCAGAATGATTTAAAAACGGTGTATCACATAAGAACCAATTTTTTGGAGCATCACAGAGTCATTACCTGTGTTAAAAATTACTTAAGTAAGCAAAAGGATGCTTCTAAAATACATAAAAAACCTACTCTCCCAATTCAAGTAAAAATCATTAGCAAATCACAGAAAGGAAGTCAAGATTTTTACAAAATATTGGCTAACCAAAACATGGTACATGATACCACTTACTATTCATTCTGGGAACAAGCTTTGGGTATTACGATTTGTACAGACATGTGGAAACGGATATTTCAAGTATGTTTTAAGACAATAAAAGACAATGACTTAATTTGGATGCAGTACAAAGTGTTGTACAGAATACTAGGTACAAATGATTTATTGTTTAAAATTAATAGACATGATGATGGTAAATGCAGTTTTTGCAAAGAATACAATGAAACTATATTGCATCTTTTTGTACAGTGTAAAAATGTACAAAATTTTTGGTCTGAATTAAAAACCAACATGCAGCTCATACTTGGAATTGACCTTGCAATAGACCCATCAACTATAATACTAGGAAACCTCTTAACAAAGGTTGATGCCATTCCTTTAAATACTGTCTACCTTGCAGCTAAATTATATATTTTTCGAAAGTCAAAGTTAAATCAAATTCCAAATTATTCAAATTTTTGTAACGTCTTTAAAAAAATATATTTTGAACAGGAATATGTTGCCAAATTGGAATTGAAGACCATAAACTTTACTAAAATATGGGGACACTTTTCACAAATTTTTACTGCTTAGCTTTATAAAGTTTTGTATAATATATGGATACTGTTCTTGTATTTGACAATCATTTTGTTTCTATAAATAGTGTAATAATTTTTTTTTCTAAGTGTACATTGTCCTGTGTTCTTGTGTTTTTTTATTTGTAACAATTGTTGTCTTGTATGTGTTATATGTTAACAAAAATAAAATAAGAAAAAAAAAAAAAAAATTAATAAGCACTTTAAGCTTTGGCTATCATCATTTGACCTAGAAGAAGGGGCCCAAATTCAAATCTGACCACATCAGAAGATTCCTAGCCCATGCAGGGTTCCCACATCCTTGAAAATCCTTGAAAAATTGCTTCATTTTCAAGGCCTTGAAAGTCCTTGAGTTTGGCCAAAATTGAATAAAATCCTTGACAAGTCCTTCAATTTGTTTTTGCCCAATATCTGCACCTGCATCATCAAGTTTTATGTTAAAATCATGTGACAAAAAAGAATTTTGTGGGAGGAACGGATGGCTAGAAGGGGAGGTAGAGGAGGCCGTGCTATCCTTGAGAATTGTTGTTTTGGACCTTGAAAATCCTTAAAAAGACCTTGAATCCAGTTATCAAAAGTCTGTGGGAACCCTGCCATGATTTCCTATAAATTGGTTTCATTGCAAACCGCTAGGACCAATAATAAGCAAGTTATAAGCACTTTTAAATTTGGCTATCCTCATTTTACCTTGAAGGAGAGGCCCAAGGTCAAATCTGACCACATCAGTAGATTTCTAGCCCATGATTTCCTATAGGTTGGTTTCACATTTCTAACCTCTAGGACCAATAATAAGCGGGTTATAAGCACTTTTAAGTTTGGCTATCCTTGTTTGACCTTGAAAGCAGGGCCCAATGTCAAATTGAACCACTTCAGAAGATTCTCAGCCCATGATTTCCTGTAAGTTGGTTTCACATTGCAAACTTCTAGGACCAATAATAAGTGAGTTATAAGCACTTTTAACTTTGGCTATCCTCATGTGACCTTGAAGTAGGGGGCCAAGGTCAAATCGGACCACATCAAAAGATTCCGAGCACATGATTTCTTATAAGTTGGTTTACCATCCCAAATGTCTAGGACCAATAATAAGCAAATTATAAGCACTTTTAAGTTTGGCTATCAACATTTGACCTTGAAGGAGGGACCCAAAGTCAAATTGGACCACATCAGAAAATTCCTAGCCCATGATTTCCTACATGTTGGTTTCATATTGCAAACCTCTAGGACCAATAATAAGTGAGTTATAAGCACTTTTGTCAAAGTAGCTATTACTCTGCCATGCAATGAGCTACAGGTCTGCAATTTTACTATGTTATGGCTAAGCCAAAAGTAGCTGAATAACATATTTAAACAAAATTCTGTAAATGCAATAGTTTTCAAGTTACAAGTCAATTTTTTTAGGTTTTTGACTCCCCGGAGCATAATTTTGACTCCTAGCCTTAAAATAGCTATTACTCGCTTGATTTTGACCACAGGCCTACAAAAAGGATAGGGTGGTGAGACGTCATACCCACCAATTCATGCACTAAATATAAAATAAATTTGAAAGAAACTGTGTCCTATAGCTTGAACACACGCAATAGTCAAAATTAGTCAAAAATTTTTACGTTTTTGACTCCCGTGAGCATAATTTTGACTCCTGGGCTAACAAAATAATAGGGTGGCCAGATCTCTGCCATAGCAAGTCACTTGCAAAGTTTAAAAGAAATCCCAAAAGAAATATGGCTTGTAGGTTGAACACAAAAAAATCTCTGCAGTTGCAGACGATGACCGTGCGTGATCCATAGTATCCCCGCTTTTCGGGGATACAATTACCTTTTTAGCAATGCTACCAACTTTCAATACTGAGTGCAGAGTTAGGTTAGATGACTCAAGGATTCCTGTGGTACATTTATAACAGACTTGATGTTGAGATCCTTTAATTTTACATTGAAACAAAATGGTTAAACAGAAACTTAATCAGTTTAGTATAACCTCTGCTATTCAGTCATCTATCATCTGTAAAATGTAGATTGTATAAACTGATTTCTACTCTCACAAATTTGTATTGTAGTTTTGTTTTTGTGAACTTTCACTTTTGTTTAGCCACAGTCTTATTCTTTCAACAGTTTTGGATAATACAGGTTTACTGTCTATGTACAAAAAGGTTGACTAGATAAACCTCAAACTATTGAATGTACAAATAAACCATATTTAATGTGAACAGTTAAATCTGCATGTTACAGTTCCAAATGTCTGTAAGTAGAAGCAAACTAGATCAAATATCAACTGTATGAATAAGAATAGTTAACTGAATGGAAGTATACCTGGTGAAAAATGAATCCGTGTGGTCTCTGTAGTCTTGTGGTTACAGTGTTGGACTTTAAAATGGAAGGTCTGAGGTTCATTCCACAGGTCTCAAGGAGACTGTACACTTGGATAAGTTACTTTAGACATGTGTATCCCTCTCCATCAAGGAGTATAAATTGATACCAACAGCAGTTAGGGACATGCCTGTCACAGATTTCCATCATTTTCAGAGGAGTGGTCTCCGATTCACTTCATGACAAAAAACTGGAAATAAGTATCAATCATACAGGCTACTAGGCTAGAATGAACTTACCCTTGTTTATCTTGTTTTTAGCCAAGTTCAGAAGATCTTCTTGAGTACCAGGAAATGACCATCAGTTGTGAACAAATAGAAGAAGTGAATGTAGCCAATGTGTTATGTATCAGGGCCCCAACAGGTATGAATTTACAGTTCAATACTAGAATTAGATACTACACATAGATACAATTATATAGCTACCTTTTTAGCTACCTCAGTTATATCTGCAATGAGAATTAATATTCATAATCTTGATGTAGTTTATAAATACAATGCTTGTGTTTTTACCCCACAGCCCTTAAGGGCTGTCGGGGGATTGTTTTCACCCATGGTGTCCGGATGGGCGGGCGGGAGGGCGGGCGTCTGGGCGGGCGTCTGAGCGGGCGGGCGGGTGGGCGGGCGGCGGGAAATAGTTTGTCCGGGCTGTATCTCAGAAACCGTAAGGTGTAGGAAGTTGATACTTGGTAGGGATATTGGTTAGGGGGTGTAGGTGTGCAACGTCATGGTCTGACCTTGATTTGACCTTTAACCTTGGCGTAGTGACCTTGACCTATAAAATCTTGTCCGGACTATATCTCGGAAACCGTAAGGTGTAGGAAGTTGATACTTGGTAGGGATATTGGTTAGGGGTGTAGGTGTGCAACGTCATGGTCTGACCTTGATTTGACCTTTGACCTTGCCGTAGTGACCTTGACCTATAAAATCTTGTCCAGGCTATATCTCGGAAACTGTAAGGTGTAGGAAGTTGATATTTGGCAGGGACATTGGTTAGGGGGTGTAGGTGTGCAACGTCATGGTTTGACCTTGATTTTACCTTTGACCTTGCCGTAGTGACCTTGACCTATAAAATCTTGTCCGGGCTATATCTCAGAAACCGTAAGGTGTAGGAAGTTGATACTTGGTAGGGATATTGGTTTGGGGGTGTAGGTCTGCAACGTCATGGTGTGACCTTGATTTGACCTTTGACCTTGCCGTAGTGGCCTTGACCTATAAAATCTTGTCCGGGCTACATCTCGGAAACCGTAAGGTGTAGGAAGTTGATACTTGGTAGGATATTGGTTAGGGGGTGTAGGTGTGCAATGTCATGGTCTGACCTTGATTTGATCTTTGACCTTGCCATAGTGACCTTGACCTATAAAATGTTGTCCGGGCTATATCTCGGAAACCGTAAGGTGTAGGATGTTTGTACTCGGTAGGGACATTGGTTAGGATGTGTAGGTGTGCAATGTCATGGTCTGACCAGGATTTGACCTTTGACCTTGCCGTAGTGACCTTGAGTTCAAAAATCTTGTCCGGGCTATATCTCGGAAACCGTAAGGTGTAGGATGTTTGTACTTGGTAGGGACATTGGTTAGGATGTGTAGGTGTGCAACGTCATGGTCTGACCTTGATTTGACCTTTGACCTTGCCGTAGTGACCTTGAGTTCAAAAATCTTGTCCTGGCTATATCTCGGAAACCGTAAGGTGTAGGAAGTTGATACTTGGTAGGGACATTGGTTGGGGATGTAGTTGTGCAACATCATGATCTGACCTTGATTTGACCTTTGAACTTGGCGTAGTGACCTTGACCTATAAAATCTTGTCCGGGCTATATCTTGGAAACCGTAAGGTTGAGGAAGTTGATACTTGCTAGGGACATTGGTTAGGGGCTATAGGTGTGTATTATCATGGTGTCACCTTAATTTGACCTTTGACCTTGTCGTAGTGGCCTTGACCTATAAAATCTTGTTGCACCTTTGGGTCTCTCTTTTGATGCAGATTAAGCACTGTTAAAGTCATATTAGAATTTATTAAGAATTTTACTTTCATAACTTCCCATTGTAAGAGATAGAATTTCATCAAGTGAGCCACAGATTTTGCTCCAACACCACACATAAGCATTCATTAAATGTATTACCACTTCTGTATGCATGGTAATATTCAAACCATCTAAACCATAATTCGGGCCTTGCAGATGAAGATAAAGAGGGTTGAATTTTAGTTTGCTGATTAATGCTGTCATCTTGTTATTGAATTATCTTGTTTTAATACTTCATCTTTATATGCATGATCTTTCTTTTAAACATTATTTCTCCATTTAAACATTGTTTGGACCTTTATATAACTGACAGTGCTCTGAAAGTATCCTGAAGTTTGTACTGATACAGTACTTCTGTATCTCATGGTGTTGAAAATATTTCCCTAGGCTGTGGGGTACGGGCATCTCTGATGCTATTTTTATATCTGTGAGACTAAACTAACTTCACATTTTTCATCTCTCAGTAAGTCCAGCAGTCTCACAATAATTTAATATTCATTCACAAGCAAATCAAATATAATAGTTTAGCATTTTTCTGGTAAACTTGATATTTTGTGACTTTAGAGAATTGTGAAGCTATTTGTGTATGAAGCTATTCAGTGCTGTACAAATAGTATATAAGTTGTATTGAATGTGGATAACCATTGAATGTATACTTTCAATGGGTCAAACTATTGAATGTATACATTCAATAGCTGAGCTGTGGAATGTGTACATTCAATGGCTAAAATCATTGAATGTGTACATTCATTGACCCACAGTTAATCCATTGAATGTACACATTCAATGGCTGCTTGCGAATGAGTGTGTAGATTCAATGGCCAAGCCATTGACTGTACACATTTAGTGATTAACCTGTTGAATCTATACAACATAATCACAAAGAACATTAGTGAGTAATGACCCTGCTGTATGATTTTCATGTGTATATCATATGATGTCCTAGTTACACAAGAGGAGTGTGGTGCACACGAGTTCCAGTGTGACAACAAAATATGTGTCTCTGTAGACAGTGTGTGTGACAACCACAATGACTGCTCAGATTTTTCTGATGAAAGGGATTGCCGTAAGTCTTGTATATATTTACTATTTAATATTATTAAACCCATGTCACACTTATCCGTTCTGCCTGACTGGTATCACCGTAAACTACATTGTGATACTAGGTAGATTGACAAAACCATTTGCAGAGGCACTATAATTGTTTTGAAATGAACAAAACTCAATTGGGCACAAACCCCTAACACATTATCTGTAACTTCAGCTGTGCCTTAAACAAGGTCAGCAAATCTGTAAGATTGTATTGTAACAGTATTGACTGATAGAATACACAGAAACATAGTGATACCCTTAAACAAGACATCTGTTAAGTGGATTCCCATGTGTATCATTGATACTTTTATGTGCCATTGAATTTAAATACAACTCATACAGACTGCACCCTTTATCAATGTATTTATGTTTTGGGTATGAATGAAATTCAAAAATTGCAAGCTCTCAGCTGTGTGTTAATCTCACTACTGTGGCTGCCCCTTAAATGTTATGCAGCCAGAAACAATATTCTCTAAATATCTACACCAGATAAAATAAATGTCCTTAAAGTGTCATAGGAGTCTCTGACATAATAGCACAAGATTCTGAACAAGTTAAAGTCTCGTTTACCAATATCCTGACTTCTATATTTCATATCTCCTACCTTAGTTATGGTTTAAAGATTTCCCAAAATAAAATCTGATGTAGATTTCAATTAACATGTTTTTTATTATAATTTTACTAGATAATGTTTCATTTGTAAGTTATGGCTATGACACCAACTAAAAATATATGTTTGCACCTGTATTTTAGATTGTGAAGGGACCATGTTTAAGTGTGAGAACAACCATTGCATTCCACTCTCTCTGAGGTGTGACTTCTTTGATCAATGTGGGGATGGATCTGATGAAACAGGATGTAGTAAGTGTAAAAATATAACTCTTTTTATACCTTAATGCGTATTTGTGATTTTAATTGGCTGATAACTGATCGCATGACCCATGATAAATCAAGTATTGAAGACCATGGTGGTCTATTGCTTCTTTGATGTGGGTTCACCATTATTGTTCTCACATGAAACATTACAAATGTGTACAAATATATATGTTGTATTTTTGTAATAATTACACACAGCGGGTATCATTTTAAAGGAGTACTTTATTTGGAAATATAATTTTGCTAAACTTTGAAAATGAAAATATGGTTAAGTTTGTTTTCAACATAAATAGTGGTTAATATTAAAATGTTACCTTTTCCATGTATAGCAGTTATTCCGGATTTCTTTCATTGAAAAATTAGAATTAAACATTTTGGTATATTAAGTAAACTAGAAGTTTTAAAGGGTTGTAACACACTAAACACCCATGGCCAGATCCATAAATAGTTTTTTGTGGATGAAGAGGTAAAATAGTGATGTGAGTTTAACCAACTTCAACAGTCTCCCATCTTTTGCTCCAAGAATGTCCTTTGGAACAGTTAAATGCTGCTGTAGATGTCGGGCAAGGTCAAGACCCTAAGTAATACCATACCCACAGTGCATAAATCATGCAAATATTTTGAAGTGCTAGACATGGTTTTAATGTGTCAAGTGAGCACAGTCATAAATTATTCATTTAAATGGAAGCCCATTTGCAGTCACATTTACAGTTTAATCATGTAGATTTTCATTTATATGCAAACAAGTGGTTTTAGAAGAAAAAAACACAATGCCAATTTTTTTCTGTGTCATGATGAATTCTGAACACTGTAGAACAGGATTACCAATGTGGTCAATTTAAAATCCAGTTACTGTACTGTATTAGTTCAGAAGGCCCCAGCCAATCCTGTTTAAGTCATAACAGAATAATGGGGATGGCCTTGAAAGGCCATAATAAGGTCATTTCACACTGCCATGTTACCACAGTTAAATGCTTCTCAATTGGTTGCAGAAGGTCAAGACCCTTACACAAACTGTAGTGAATATGGACATTCTCACCCTAATGTACTTGTAGTAACAGAAACCTGCAGTGCAGAACAGTTTCAGTGTAAAAACGGCGAGTGTGTCAAGAAAAGTGACATGTGTGACTTTAAGTTTGACTGTGTGGACCACAGTGATGAAACTGATGAAGAATGTGGTGAGTTTTGACTTCTGTTATTATGAACTGAGTATGCAATACTTTGAGATCACTGTTTTAAATTCCAGCCATGAAAAAAGCACTAAATTTTACAGTTCTCCAGTCTGAGAGATTTGTTTTGAACTATAAGTTTTAAAAATATTTGTAACAGTTTGTCACAGTTTTAAAATGATATCTTTATCAACACTGTAGTTTAATATAAAGCAATAAGTTGAAGAAAATATCTCACATTTTTACCTTTTATGGGGATAAATAGAGGTTTTTACCATTTAATATCTTGTGAACCTAATCCAATCTAATGTGGACTTTTATATCGCTTAAATCTCCATCAATGAACAGACTCTAAGGTGCAAATGAACAAAAACAATGTGAATAATTGTACGTCCAGTAACATAACCAGACCATATGAAAGAAGACACAAGGTGACAGGGAGGCTACAGGAGACAGGCTTTTGCAAACAGGTAAGTTTTGAGCTTCTTCCTGAAGGAGGCAATTTCATTCCGAATCTTGGGAGCATCAAGAATAAAACTATAATCAAAGTGTTTGACTGACTTGTAGAGTGAGGAGTAAAAGGCAGAACTGTCAGGTATTGACAATCAGAGTGACTACACTGGAAAATAATCTGGAAAACTGGAAAGTAATTTAAAATTATGGCTCATATATGGTTGTGGTTAAGTATTTGCCATATCAGTGACAAGCATATGAAATACCAGATTTGTTTTTTTTAAAAAGCTAACTGGTTTTGCATTTGTATATATATATTTGGTGTTCATTCCAAAAAAACTGCTAAGACTTCCAGTTTTATCAAACAGTTAAGTGTACAGCATGAAAGTAAATTGTTTATAAGAGATTTAATTATAGGCTAATTAAGCTGTTAGGATTTTCCCTCTTAATGCAAGCCTTTTTCAGTTGTTTTTATTATTTTTATATTCTCTACATTTTTTATATTTTCAGGAAGCATGTGCCATGGCTTTCAGTGTTATTCAGGGATGTGTGTTGATGCAAACCTGAGAAAAGATGGAATAGGCGACTGTCCTGGATTGCTTCAGGAAGATGAAAAGCAGGAAAAACGTAAGTATTACCAACTCACATACTGCTTTCCAGCAGTGCCTAGTTAGATCAAACTGTGTTGTACCATAATCACAAGGCAGAGCTATCTTATATTTACAACTTGTAATTTCAGAGTAGTAATATATCTTGTAATTACAAAATGAGTCTAGCAATTAGTATGATATATACCTTATACTCATACTGTACTAGTCTTTTACCTTGTGCCAGCTGCAGTGAGATAAAAATATGTTAAGCTTGATGCCTTTGGGATTTTATATTTTTCTTGGCTGTACTTACCTGAATCATTAGAAAGAGCTCTAATGATATCCATTGTTCAATGGACCATTTCAAGAAATACTCATTAACTCTCATGTTAATGAGTTGAAGTGGGGTCGGAGTAGTTTTGATGTTATTAGATTCATTGTAGGTTGTCACATACATCGATGCTGTACATGTGAACAAAAACAATAAAGTTGGTATAGAGAGACCAACTATACATTCAGAGGAATATTATTACACAAAAATTAGTTAAGTTTATGCCAATTTGGGCAATGGAAGGAATTCCCAAAAGTGATTATAGTTCTTGATCCTGTGCCTGGACTAAATATTTGGGTCATTTTTTGGTTCGTAAAACCATTGCATTAAACAAAATCTAATGTGTTTGTACATTGTTGTAAGTTAAAATGTTTTGAGACTGACATGGAATTAATGAATTGGTGTTACCATATGTGGTGTAATATTGGATTAGACTGTACATCTAAAGTTTGGCAGTAATCAGGGTGTCATGACCAACATTCATTAACTCTGTTGCCTGAATGTTTGCCGTGCAGAATTTTAACCAGCTAGTGTGCATAGCTATGTGTGTGTCCTAGATATTCCTTTGTCCCTAAAACTTCCCATTATGATATAATCTATAAAATCTGTAAAAGTGTAATGAATTAGTGTGGTATTTCATCACTTGGCTCTCACCTCTTTGGTCAATGGTTATAGATTTGAATCAAGATTATGAAAAATGTGAGATGTGCTTAGGGCTTTATTTGAAATGACTTTAGCTATAGAAATGTATGTAACCTTTTAATTTATACTTGTTTTAACAGGCTTGTTGACCTTGTTTGAAGTGATATTAAATGTGGATGAGTTTAATGTCAGCAACCCATTTGGATGCATAGAGAGCCCAAGCCAGGTGAACTGTCGGCTGGATGTTCCTCATTGTTATGAGAGGAGTCGCATGTGTATTTATGATACACAGGTCATGGATGAAACAAGAAATTACGCTGTCCAGTCTACATGCAGGGATGGAACACATCTGAGACAGTATTGTGGTGAGTATACTGGGATAGCATGTGGTCTCCATTGCCAAATGGTTATTATATTAGATTTCGAGGCAGATGGTCAAGTATTTGATCCTTCGCCGACTCATTGAGGAAGACAAGGTACTTTATACATTTGTCCTTTTTCACAGGAGAGTATATTAATGAGAGAGTAGAAATATCCTCAGTGTCCATAATTTTTAAGATACCTTAATTGGAAACCATAGGACAGTGAATTTTAGTAACTTTTGTGTTAAAAATGCTGATTCAGCTAGTTCTCCATGTTTAAACCCATGCTTGTCCAATGACTCTTTGATTTTAGAACAGTGATTTTAATTTATTTAGCCTTCTATTCTCCTGGTGCTGTAAGAAGTCCGATAAAGTTAAATATGAGGTTGAAACTGAGGTGACATTTGATAATAATTGATGCATTAAGAGCAAGAGCCCTTGGAGAGTGCAGATATTTACCAAGGCCCAACACCTCTACTATTACTTATTAGTGCAATGATAAAAATTCCAGGATCCAGATGGTGATCCTGATCACCACCAAAATGAATTAATCTGTTCCTTGTGTCATTGTCAACTTTTTCTGAAAATTTCATCAAAACCTGTCCTTAACTTTTTGAGGTTCATGTTTTTTACAAACAAATAAATGCATGGTGCAAAAACATAACCACCTTTTAAGAGGAAATTATAAATTTCACTTAAACATCTTACATTAAAGATGTTGTTGGTTTTGTGTTAACAGAATCCATTGAATGCCCAGGCATGTACCACTGTCCTGGGAGTTACTGTATTCCCTACAGGAAAGTCTGTGATGGTAAATCAGACTGCCGACTGGGAGAGGATGAGATGAACTGTGAAGACTATGTGTGTCCAGGTATGTGTGACCTGTTTTAGGTTTTACATGTCTAACCTTCCTTCTCTCAGCAGTGGTTCCTATAGTACCAAGTGTAGTCACACTGATCACCAATACCCCACAGTTCCTCCATGTCACTCATCAGACTTTAAGTCAGTCAATCATTTTGGCCATAGTTTTGCCTTTGATGCTGCAGAGATCTGGAATGAACTCCCTCATGATGTTCACAGGGCAACTTCAGTTGCCTCCTTCAGGAAAAAGCTGAAAACTTACCCGTTTGCAAAAGCCTATCCACCATAGCCTCCCCTGTGTCTCCTTGGTACGACCTGGCTATGTCATTCCATTTATGTTTATTGCCTTGTTTTATGTTCAGATGTGCCTTAGAGTCTGTCATTGATGGAGATTAAATGCTATAAAAGTCCACATTAGATTAGATTCCTCTTGGCTCCTCAATATAATTGAGGGGGCCATATTCACAAAAAGTGATCAGTGAAGGATGAGCCATACATCAGCTTAAGTTTGGTATTAAAAGCGGTATACTTAAGCTATTTTCGCTTTGATTTTTTGCCATTCTCTTTTGTGAATATGGCTACAATGAAGTGTAACAAGATAATCTCTGATGGAAACGGTAACGTTTAGTTTCTTCACTAAGTGTGTCTGGAAACTTGACTTAGTCATCTACAAGAGTCTGTAATTACTTGCAGGTTTATGGTGGTTAATATTGCAGAATCTTGACTAATTAGCAAGACACTCATATTTTTTCTATCATTACAAATACCTGGAATAATATAATTGAGAGGTAGAAGTGTCAGACTGAAAAGTTATTGCTACATAAAACAAATCAAAATTTCTAGCAATCAAATACACCAATGGCTATTTTTAATAGAAGTCAATTCATCAGCGCACTGGTAATTTTAATAGAAATTAAATACTGTGATAAACTGGTTATATTCAATGTTACAGCACTATTCGTGCATTAAACATTTTTAATAGTTTAATATTCAATTCACGTTCAAGTTCTTCTGATACAAAAAACATTTGTTTTCTTGGGTTTTAGAGCTACATTAAATAGAGAATTCAAGCTGAAAGTGTGTTTATATATACAGGAGAACATAAAAAACCTCCTGCAGTGAAAAACTATCCTCCTCTTGTCCCAAACGGGAGATATAGTATTGTAATTATAGGTCTGTTTGTGTATTGGTCTCTATATGAGCATAACTCAAAAACCTTGGACATGGGTTATATTTTCACATAAGACTGGGTCTAACCATGGATCGGTCTCTGAAATATAGTTTGGATCCATATGTGAATCACAAATTCAGAATTGTTTTTGTGATTTTTGACAATGGGCAATGGGTTATGGTTTCTGACGCAGCTTCTTACATGACATTGAGTTGGATGCTTTGATAGGTTGAGGTTTAGATAACTTTTTAGACATGTAAAGTACTACAATGTAGTAAGACTGATATACACAATGACATAACATGCCTCATGTAATGGAAGATTTGGTAGGTCTTTCATGACTGCATTATGACAAGTCGACGCACTTGGTTCCCAGGAGGTTTAGTATCATTGGGCATCTCACACCATGTGAATAAAATTCCAGAGAAAGCTCATAGCAGTATCAACCAGGGCCCAGTTTCACAAAGACCTACTATCCACTAAGTAGGGTACTGAGTGCTAATAGGCTACTAAGTCTATACTTATGTTTCACTGAGATTGTATTCATTATGGTAATTAGTAGGCTATTCTTACTAAAAGCCTTGCTATCTAAAGAACTTAGTAGTTCCCTGGTATCAGCTCAGTAGATCACTTTGGTAGTGGCTACTAAGAGTCAACTAAAATCTAGATTTAATAGCATACCATCTTCTATATTTAGTAGGTCTTTGTGAAACTGAGACCAGAAACCCTTTGGTTGTATAAAGCCAAATACACTTACACCCACCTATTACCACTCAGCTAAAGGGAAATTTCCACAAGATACAAGTTGATTGGGAGGTTACATAAACAATGCAAGGAGTAGCATTCATTTGCAATTCATATTTACCAGCTTTCTGAAGCTTTGCGTTATTTGTTTCTATACTTTAGGCCTGTTTAAGTGTAAATCGAGTGGGATCTGCTTGCCTCACTCAGAGGTATGTGATGGTGTCAACCATTGTGGACTTTACCATGAAGATGAAAAATACTGCAACAATGAAGGTAGGGATACAAGCAAGGTTACTACAGCATGGTCAGTCAGTCATATGAACTCAATGGATGTATTTTTTGTCACTTACCTGTGACAAAACACTGACAATTATTGTACACCCATGTCTGTCCAACAACTATGTGATTTTAAAACATGATTTTTATTTCAAGTGCCATAGAAGCTGCCAGTACTATAAAGATTAGATAAGACCAGTAAAACATAAAGATTGGCTTAGATACAAGCATCAAATTAAAGGAAATTATTGACGCATTTTCTATCGATTCCAATATTGTCCAGTTCTTGATTTTGAAACAATTTTCTTTATTTCATGTTACTTAAGAATGTGCCAATACAAAGATTAAGCACTATGTACTGGTAAGTCTGATTGATTCAAATTAGATGTGAAGCCGTCAGCAGATATGGGTCATAAAACATTATAATAAGGAGCTGTATATTAGAGATGTGAGCTATGCATATCCTATACACTCTGCTGTCCTTTTATTTTAGAGCTGGCTCAACAGTGCCACCCCCAAAATCTTATATGTATCATTATGTAATATTTTGCTTTTCAGGATATACTGATTTCCCTGTTCAAGTGTGATAATGTAATTTGGAGTCATCTTAGTCCTGTAACATCTATACCTATCCTAGCTTAAGTGATATTTTTTATTTTATATTGTTCTGTATTCTTGTGAGAGGGCTTGAAAAAACCTGCAAATTACAAATTTGTTGCCTGACAGGAATTTAGACCCTGCATTATCACAATGAAGCCTTCATTGGTACTTTGGTCTTTTAATGTGTAATTTACCATTCTCATGCTGACACGCATATTACACAACAATACATGGCCTGGCACAAGTAAGTATAATAAAGAATGTGTGTTTAATGTAAATGTATAATTTTTCTATGTCTTTACAGATGTTCTCTGTGATCACTGCAACTGCCTTGGTAGGATAGCTGACTGCAGTAATGGTACATTAACCCAATTGCCAACCCACAACCAGGTCTCCACCAGAACTCTGCGTGGAATTTTTCTGGCAAACAACCATATAACCCTTGATATTGATACATTCAGCAAACTCCATTGGCTAAGTACTCTGGATCTGAGCAATAACCAACTGAGGGACTTACCTGAGATGGTATTCCATGATTTAGTGAATTTACAAGAACTGGATCTAAGTGTCAACTTGTTGATTGAAATCCGGATTGAGATGTTCCAGGGACTAATGCAGCTGAAGAAGCTGGATCTGTCCAATAACAGACTGGCTCTGCTTACTGAGACAAGTCTTGATAGGCTGGTTAACCTGGAGCATCTGATTATAGAGAATAACCCTGTTCTATTAGATGTGGACACCAACAGCTTTACTGAGGTAAATAGCAGTCTAAATCAATGGTACTAATAACTTGAAATTCCGCAAGTTAATTTCCCTTTTGTTCAAGGGTTAAAAAGACCAGTATAGATACAAGACTAGTAATTAGGTCACTGGCAATGTAGTTGTTGTAGTGAATCTATCATGTTGCAAGACACAAGATGAGGACAGATATCAGTATGTTTTCAGTGATGCAAACAGCAAACCAGTATGTGTCAGCATATTACTGATGTGCTCAATAAATACCAGATTACATTAGTTTCCAAACAACAGAAAACCAATTTCAATTTTCATCTACAGTCTGACCTCTAGTTTTCATGGATGTCAGGTATAAAATTTACATGATTTTATCAGTAACCATAAGACATTGAACTTTGGAGAATCTTCTTACAAATGCACACAGTTTTACTGAGGTACATATTGTCATATCTTTGTGTATATTAATGCTATTGTAACCTAGAACTTTAATTCAGTGGATAAAGCATCTGACTGTTATTTAACCTGAGTCCCACGGTTTGTATAGTCTATGGGAGGCAGATATACCTACACTCAAAATACCCATAATATTATATTTCAAAAGTTTGTTAAGATAGTAGAAGATATATAAAATGCAAAAGGTATACTTGAGTAATATAGGTTTTGTTGTAATTAAACAATTACAGGAGCATGATATGTTAGTCTTTTGTTGTCCAGCAATACTCAATTTTTATAAAATCATTAGAAACTAGGTATATGACTTGCCATATAATTACATCACAGATATTGGGGTTAAAAATGTTTTGACTAGTAAGCAGCATACTATAACAATCTTTGTCCATAGAGAAGAAGAATCAGATTCTGTAGGATGCTTCTTCAATTTAGTCAAAGTTTGTTTTTTCGGTGTATATTGTTTACAGCTAGAGAATTTACGTATCCTGAATTCTGATGCCTACAAGTTCTGTTGCATTGCCAAACAAGTGGAGATGTGTACTCCAGAAGCTGATGCCTTCTCCAACTGTGAGGATTTGATGGCAAACTACCCACTCCAGATCAGTATCTGGATCCTTGGAATGTAAATATGCTGGCCTTTCTTGTACATTACTTTCATGAAAATTGTTCCATCATTGAACAGTAATAAAAACCATTATAAAATCGAATAATATTGAAATTCAGTGATGAGTAGAATGTTAATAGAAGTCTGAATCTAAGTCGTGGTAGTATACAAGGATTAGTGCTGTTATCATCAACGATTTCTAAAGATCGATGATCGTGTAAATGAAAAATATATAATAAAATTCAGATAATGTCCAAATATTATGACTAGTTGGGTGTAGTACAATTTTAATTGCATGGAAATATATTTTATGTCAGTTTAATTGTACAGGTGTGTATGTGCATTTCAAACAGCCACAAAAGTAAGGTAAATTAAAAAATTACCATTAATTATTGGCTTTTAAGTTTTGATGGTTTAATGAATTGCAAATGTGCTAACTTGTAACAAGTTCAATATATAATTATCTGTTTTCTATAAATGCAAGTTCAAATTGCATAAATCGATGTGATCTCCAAATGTCGCCCACCAAATTAGCACCATACAGGTTGCATTTGGGGGCCTGTCCTGGCAAAATCTTTAGATGTTTAGCTGTGAGGGACGTTAAAATCAAATTTTTAATGTTGCACTGTTTCGATATCAATATCTTTGTCTTGAAGATATAACATGACATTTACAATAGCCATTTTATTGTCGTGATAGCTCATTGTAACTTTTCTGATAGAGTAGCCATCTACAGTTACTGTAATATAGAGTATTGTTTAAGTTCCTGAAAAGCCTGCTCTTGTGACATGCCATATTTATGTTCGAGAGAGACATGCCATATTTATGTTCGAGAGAAAAATGGTGTATGCCTGATTTTTGGCGGGGTCCTATGGCAGCAGGAAAAACAAATGATATTATGACCGAATATGATGTTATACTGTGAGAGAGGACCATTTTATCATTTATGAAGGAGGTTTAAGTGGTATTACACTACGGGGTTCACCTTCCTGTGAGGCACTGGCCAGTACTAAACGTCTATTTTTCTTGGACGTTGGCCAATGCCTGCAGCCATCCTACTGTCAGCAATCAATTCCACATGATAAGAGTGTAGCTTATAAAAGCTACATTTAAGTAATTTAAATTGTTCAATTTTATCATTTATGCATTGAATGTGCTTTGTTCTTTTTCAGTACTGCAGCTGCAGGAAATCTATTTGTCCTTATATGGAGGTTAGTGACAGACAGACAGAAAGCCTCTTCCCTATTTATCATCAACCTGGGCTGTTCTGACCTGCTCATGGGAGTGTATCTCATCATCATTGCTGCAGTGGATGTGTACTACAGGGGCAGGTAATGCTGAACTAATCTAACTGGACTTTTATTTTTATTAATCCTTGCTTCTAAGGTGTACAAAAAAATCAATGTAGCCTCTGGATGAGCAGAAGTCTAAACAGTGTTCACGGCTTAGGAGAAATAGTTAGTGGTCCAATGGGCCAGTAACTAAAAAAACTCAATTGCCTGAAAGAAAAGTTCCTGGTCCAATATTTATTTGTTAAAATCTAGTGTAATTTCAAATGTCTATGAGATTTTGACACAGACTTTTTAGCAAGCTGCATGAAGCTGTAAATGTTCAGATTTTTACATAAATTGTAACAAAAGGAAAGTAAAATATAACATGTCTAAACTAAAAATTACTGTGTGGTCACAAATAAAAGAAATCTGTGCTATTAGAATCAGCAATGTTGAACTTCAACTATTTTTAAACTATGGATTCAAGGTTACAGTGGACATTTAATTGTATTGTAAATCACTACTATAAATCAGAAGGTACCTTTTGGAACTAAAAATTAAAAAAAAACATTACAACATATTTTGAACATTTAATCATGTTTATCAAAATCAAATTGGACATCCGAGTACAGAAAATCATACTCAGAGTCACTAAAGTTTTAAATTCTAAACAACATGTCAACATTATATTAGTATCCATAGAAATTTGTGCTGGCTACTGAATATTGCCTGCCAGTGAATTTCAGCATTTCATTGAATTGCTACTATTGAGTCAACAGTTGAGATATTTGAAACTAGGATCCCTTGTTCCATCAGTGCAAGCTGATCATTGATCAGTATAAGTCACCAGGATTCATATTAAGAGTTATTAAGTGAAATAACACAAAAAAAATTGTTTACTTAAATTTTAAAATGCATGCAAACTTAAATAAACCTCCATTTCTAATGGCAAAAAGCAATAATTTTAAGCTTTTTCTTTATAATTCATGCATTTTAAAATAATATTATTTTGATTTTGTGTGAACTTTGGTCTGTTTCATCTCTAACCATGGAAAATGTACATGATAAAAATGCATCTAAAATAAATGAATGTGTTGTCAATTTTCATTCTGTAAAACATAAAAATTTACTCAAGTTCAATATGCTGTAGATCTATCTCAACAAACCCTCAACTTTATACTATTTTGTAAAAGTACCAGATAGTGCTGTGCTAGTTCTTTTATGTATTCAGATTTGAAGTCAATTCAATAATTGGTTAATTTATAATGAATATTTAAAATTGGGTATCTCTTCCCGTGTATCACAAATATATTAGTTCAATCCTCCATTTCAAAAAACTAATATTGTGACGTAATTTGCAAGGGTTAATTCATAGAAATGTGGTGATAGTTTATGTTGAGGACTGCCATTGGTTAGCAGATTTCGAGGTCGGCCAATGAAATCAAATCTCTCATAGGTGACGTTTGTGATGGGTGATAATAGAAGAAATTGAGTATGTTATCAGATATTCGATTAAATACTTCCCATTTTCTAGCTGTTTCTAGTGTAATTTAATTTTTAAACGTTTACACATCTTAATTCCTTGCTTCAAACACTTGGTAGACCGACGGGCCATAAACTCTGAAGTGTTACTGGACCATCTCCATAGTTGATGGTCTTGAGCCAACGAAACAGAGAGAGTTTTGACCACTGAGTTTAAAACTGGCAGATCAAAGTAGAAACAGCCTGGTAAATAATTGGCTTTTTAAGCCTAAATAATGTAGAGGTATAAACATTGCTTAACAGACATATCTCATAGGCATCCAATAAAAACTAGATACTTTCAAATGCAAATGTCATATGGTCCAGTCATACCTATTGAAAGTACTGTATTGTTCATAGTGTGAATTCAACACTGTTCCCACTTTAATATCTTATGCTGGATCTATTTATATGGACTCTGCTGTATTAGTAAACAGTTTATGTGTTGTGACATCTTACAAAGAGCCCATTTTCATATATATTTATATCTACATTTTGTATGTATTTGAAGTTGCATTTTACATAGAGAAACTTTTTTCTTTTATATTTATAGCTACACTTTGCATAGGAATATACTTTTTGTTTACATTTGTGGCTTTGTCTTTCATGGTGAAACATCTTTTTCTTAAATTTTTAGGTACATATTACATGCAGACACTTGGCGCAGCAGTTCCCTTTGTCAACTAGCCGGGGTGCTGGCCATGTTATCATCTGAAATGTCAGTTTTCATGCTCAGCACTATCACTTTGGACAGGTACAGTTTGAGTGTCTTTTTCACAATCATATTCAAATAAAGTTGAACCCTACTCTGTAAAGTAGGATTTCATTCATTTTGTATGTAGTAGTGAAAATGATATCCTCAAATATCATTATATCCTCGAATATTATTTTCAAGTAAAATTTACTCTTTAACCTAAACTTTCTTATTAAGCAGAAATGTATTTTGGCTCCTGAGATTTATCTTAACAGGGTGCCAGTCTTAAGAGAAATCAGAGAAGGGGGACATGATAGCAGTTTCAGTTACTGTAGTAATACATTATCACTGGTAGATATGGTCATATTGCAATTGACCACATTAAATTCATATATATAGAGAGAAGAATAGGTGTGGTAACATATTTACTTTTTACCTCTGTGGATGTGGGTTTGAATTTGGCTGACGTCCTAATCATTTTCTTTTTTTTGCCTTATAGGGCTGTTCCATTGTCCAGAATGGCTTTTAAGATTACTTTGGAATTCTAAAAATGTGGGTTTGGTTATGTTCATGCTGAATTCTAGATAACTACAGTGACATTCATGTATCTTGGGTTGGTTCAGGACAGCAATCACTCCCTTAAATTTCTGCATACATGTAATTATCTGAAGATCCCTAAAATCAATTAGGGACCTTTGGCAAATGTTGTTCAGTACTTGAACCATTCGTAACAGTGGAAAAGCCATATATAAGCTTATTCTTTAAGCATGTTACTGTCACAGGTGACAGATGCCGAATAGTTTCAGTAGAACCCAATCATGTAAATTTAAATCTTAAGAGATCAGAACCTTATGTCCACTCAACAGTAAATTACAGAAAACTGAATAAATATTCCCAGAAAAGGTACACAAGAACCTGGATAATATTTTATCTTTGAACACAAAAATTTTATGCAATGGAAAGAATAGATCCAAATTCAGTGAAAATGATGCAAAAGCATAACTTTTTCAAACAAATCTTCTCATTTGCTGGTCATAAAATTTCTTCTGTCATGTAATCTTCTTATTAAAAACAATAATGAGGAGGTATTTGTAAAGCGCCAAAGTGATGAAGATATCATATAAGGCTCCAAACTCAAAAATGTAACAGTCTTAGTATTAGAAAATAATCTGTCTGAATGTTAGTCACCTAGGGGAGAGAATATTATGAAGGGGGATAGCCCAGTCTAAACAGGCGATGTTCAACTATCGTTCAAACCCTGTGACACTGTACTAGTTTTTGATGGCTTGAGGGAGTTTGTTCCACTCAGTGAGAGCAGCCATAGCAAAACTGCACATAAGTAACAAGTGTATAGTCAATATTATTTGTTTAACAGTGAAAGGTTTCTTTGATAAACATTGCATGTTCAAAACCTAAATTGTTAGATGATAACACCATCCATTTCTATGTCTGGATTAAAAGTAAACACTGATAAAACCAAAATAATATGGATTGGGAAAAAGTGATACTCTAAAGATAAAGTAGAAGGAGTAGCAGATTTGGCTTGGGGCACAACCAAGTTTAACTTACTTGGTATTGAGTTTTCAGTAGACTTGGAAAAAATTATAGAATTAAATTACAATCTAGCCTACACAAAAACAATAAAAACATTAACCAGATGGAAACATCGATATTTAACACCAATTGGAAAAATAACAGTCTTAAAAACGCTTATTATTCCCAAATTTAACCACCTGTTCATCTCCATCCCCAACCCAAGAAACTCTTTTTTAAAGGACCTTAACTCAACCCTGTATAAATTCATATGGGATGGCAAACCTGATAAGATTTGTAGAAAACAAATAACAAAGGAATATTCACAGGGTGGATTAAAAATGCTGAATCTTGACTATTTTATTAAGGCTCTCAAGATAACATGGCTCCATAGATTACAAAAGCATCAACAAGCATGTTGGAGTCGCTTGGTACCTTTCAATGAAACTGAACTTGATAAAATATTTTTATTTGGCAGCCAATGGTCCTCACACATTGCTAACCAGATTAACAATAGATTTTGGCAAGCTGTTCTAAATGCTTGGTGTGAATTAATAGACAATTGTTCAAGTTCAGATAAGTTTTATGAGGGAATATGTGGGCCACTATGGTACAACCCAGTAATATCTGATGATCCACTCTTCATACCACAACTATACAGCAGAGGGGTCCTCTCACCTGTAGATATTGTAAATCAGAATGGTGAAATTTATTCACGTGAATACTAGTATATAAATACATGTTTCAATGTTAGCATCAACTTTTTAGACTACTATAGACTTCAAACGTGCTTAAAAAAGTATCTACATTTCTGCAAATTTGACAGTGATCTACTTAAAAGACCATTTTATCATAGTCATGCACATTTGCTAGGACAGTCAAATAAAGGATGCCAAGTTTTTTACAAAATTTTGAACAGTACAAACTTTCAAAACAAAAATTACAAACAAAGTTGGGAAAGGGACTTACAGGTTCAGTTGGATGAACAGGCTTGGAAGGAGATACACAAAGTATGTTTTAAATGTCTACCAGACCACCATTTAATTTGGTTCCAGTATAAGATCATACATAAATTGTTAGGAGTTCGACAATATTTATATAAAATTAAAAAGTCAGAAAACTCAATTTGTAATTTTTGCAGTGATGATAATGAAAGTATAGTGCACCTATTTGTTCTCTGTAAAAAGACTGAACAATTTTGGAATAATATAAAATCCTGGATAAAACAAAGTACAGATATCAATATAAACATCAGTCCAAAATTTATAGTCTTTGGCCATTATGTGCTAAATCAGTGTACATTCTAGATATGGTTGATTCATGTGACATTAAGCCAAGTTATCGGTCAGACCATTCGATAATCGAAATTAATATATGTATCAGTAGTTTTGTAATTGGTCGTGGGACATGGAAAATGAATAATAGTTTACTGAAAAATGAAGATTATCTGGCTTTAATAAATAGATTAATTGATGAGGAAAAAGAAAAATATTGTATACCAGTGTATAATGTTGACTATATTAAAGAAAAATTTAAAGATCTTACTTTTTCAATCGATGATGACTTATTTCTGGAAATGTTATTTTTGAAATTTCGAGGTGAAACTATAAAATTTGCAACTTTTTTGAAAAAGCAACAAATGTCGCAGGAAAAGAAACTGTTACAAGATATCATTAATCTTGAAACAACGACGCTTGGCAATTCTAATTTTGCCTTATTAGAGGACAAAAAATTTGAACTTGAAAACTTAAGGAAAGAAAAAGTTAGAGGTCACATAACTCGTACAAGGTTACAGTGGTTAAACGAGGGTGAAAAACCTACCTCATTTTTCTGTAAATTGGAAAAGAAACATTGTGCAGAAAAGACAATGAAAAAACTTGAAACAAATTCTGGAACTGTTGTTACTGGTCAAAAGCACATTTTGAAAGAGATACAAAATTTCTATTGTAAGTTATTTAAATCAAAGGATTGTAATGTTGAAACTCACAACCAAAAGGAAGAAATTAAACGAGCAAATGTAAAATGCATTCCAAAAGTTCAACTGGGCCAACCAATATCAGTAACAGAACTTGGTAGTGCCCTAAAGAAAATGAAAAATAGTAAATCACCCGGTATAGATGGAATTTCAGTAGACTTCCTCAAAGTTTTTTGGGGAAAACTAAAATTTTTTATCACAAACGCCATAAATAGTTGTTATTCAAAGGGAATTATGAGTACCTCCATGAGACAAGCTATTATTACATGTATACCCAAGGGTGATAAAGATCGAAAGTTTATAAAAAATTGGCGTCCAATATCACTTTTGACTGTTATCTACAAATTAGCATCTTCAGTAATTGCGGAGAGGATAAAGCCATTTTTAAATGCTATCATTAGTGAACCTCAATCTGGTTTCATACCTGGTAGATGTATTGGCGATTGTACTCGATTGATATACGACTTAATGTTTTACACTGAAAAACACCATATTCCGGGTTTACTGATGCAAATTGATTTCGAGAAAGCCTTCGATTCTGTATCATGGAAATTCTTGTATAATGTATTGGAGTCTTTCGGTTTTGATGATAATTTTATCAAATGGGTGAAATTATTCAACACTGATATTAAAGCTTATGTTACTCAATGTGGGTTTTTATCTGATCCTATTCTAATTGAGCGCGGATGTAGACAGGGGGACCCTCTTTCGCCGTACCTGTTTATACTTGTAGCAGAAGTGTTATGCTCTTTAATCAGCAGATCCCCAAATGTGATAGGTTTATCAATTGGCAACACTGTGTTTAAGCTTACACAGTTTGCAGACGACACTACTTTGATTTTGGATGGCAGTGCAAACTCTTTGCAAGCAGCATTGAATATATTAGAGATATTTGGCGACATTTCAGGACTAAAAATAAACACGGAAAAGACAAAGCTAATCTGGATAGGAAGTGAGATATCTTCAACACAAAAGCTAAAAGTCTCACACAAACTGCAGTGGGGTGAAAACATTTTTAATTTATTGGGAATTAATTTCTCAAATGATTTGAACATGTTACCAATTTTGAATTATCAGAATGCAATAAGTAAGGCAAAAAAAATTATCAATTCCTGGAAATATAGATACTTAACTCCCTTTGGGAAAATTACAGTAATCAAAACTTTGATTCTCTCTGTCTTCACCCACTTATTTATGGCAATTCCAACTCCAATAGGTATATTGAATGAAATAAATAAATTGTTGTTTAACTTTGTCTGGGATGGCAAGCCAGATAAAATTGGTAGAGACAGACTTTGCACTTCCCGGTTAAGCGGAGGACTGAATATGACTAATATATACAATTTTGAAAAGTCAATGAAAACAAGATGGCTTAAACAAATGCTTATTTCAAATCATAAAAGTTGGCTTGACCTGCTTCAGAATGATATCAATTTGACCTTCTTTTCATCCTTAGGAAGCCAATGGTGCCTTTCTGTGATACACAAACTAAATCCGTTTTGGAAAACAGTATTTACATACTTTAATAAATTTAGTCAAAATGTAATGTACAAAACAAATCTTGATATTTTAAGTACAAATCTATGGTTAAATAAACCATTAGGAACAGAAAATATATATTTTGTAGACTGGTTTAAAAATGGGATACATGTTATTGGGGACATTGTAAAATCAGATGGTCATCTTCTAACACTAGATGAAATAAAGAACAGATTTGGGTTTAAACCAAATTTTTTGAATTATTTTACTATGAGAAGTCTTTTGAAGAAATTTATTGAACAAAACTCTTTCGGTAACAATTTTGAGTTTCACAGACCATATATACCTTTGAATATTAGACTCTTAGTAGGCCCCCAAGCTGGAAGTAAAAATATCTACAAAGTCTTTCAACAGAGTTGTGGCATTGTTCCAAATAGTGAATTAAAATGGAACCAGTCTTTAGACTGTAATGTTATCCCATGGAGGCCATTGTATAAGAGTTGTTTTTATTCAATATTAGACAACCATTATGCATGGTTCCAATACCGCATCTTACACAGAATCCTTGGCGTTCAAGATCTGTTGTTTAAAATAAAGATATCGGATACAAACAAATGTAGACTGTGTGGAGAACAAAAGGAAACAATTATTCATCTTTTCACCGAGTGCAGAAAGTCAGTCGTTTTATGGGAAAATCTTCTATCTTGGATACATTCTAATGTTACTATTAGAATTGAATTGAATAAAGCTGATAAAATTTTGGGCTATGTGCAACCAGATTCAAATTTTTGGTCATTAAACTTAATACTCACAGTTACAAGGTACTATATTTTCACTTGCGCAAAGGCAACTCGCCAATTGAATATTTACCACTTGCAAAGTGTAATTAAACAGAAATATCTTGAACAAGAAACTCTATCAAAGCTAAGTAATAAAAATGATTTTTTTGAAAAAAATTGGTCTGTTTGGAAAAATATATTTATAAATATATAACTTAACCTTATCTTTAGCTTGTCTATTTTCCATATATCACTAGAATTAACGAAACACAGATCATGCAGGTGCTATACTGAACTGAATCATATATCAACAGTTTCATCCAAAATCAATGCTGAAGAGAGACATACATTTATCTTTGGGGCCTTTGTTGACTTACCTACCCAAACCATAAATCAGTGGAGTAAAGAAACTTTGAACACTATGAATTGAGTTGTTATTGTTAAAGAATAGATGTATCTTTAATATGTTTCCTTATGTAACTATTATACGCACATATACATGTTGTATACCCAAAAAGATCAATAAAAAAAAAAAAAAAAAAAAAAAAAAAAAAATCAGTGTACATTCACAACGAACCTGATCTTTCTCACAGGTAAATATTATATTTTCAAATGTTCAAGAAAAAACCTCAATTTGAACATCTCTAATTATAAATCATTTCTCAGAAAAACGTTTCTTGAGCATGAATATCATAGTATACTAAATATGCAAGCAGATAAATTGGGCAGAAAGTGGTCAGTGTTTGTTCAACTTTTCAGACATTTAGAATAATAACCTCAATTCCCTTGTAAAATTTAGATGTGACCTATGTTATTATGTTCCTTTTATTGCACCTTTTGTTTACTTTTACTATTATTTTATTATTAATATTATTTTCTCTATTCCATGTAACCTGTCACCTTACATCATCAAGATATATTCAGCGGTAGTTTGATTTATTAATGAACCTAAGGTTTTCTTTCAAAAGGTTGTTGCTGCTGGTATATAAATCAAGTTACACCGAAATAACATGTTTAGTACTAAACAAAATGTATCTGTACTTATTAAATTTTCTTAAGCTGATTTGTGATACTTATACATTTATTGTAGAAAATGAAATAAAGATTTGGGTATTCTCCTTTAAATAAAGTACTTGACTTAAATCAAGTCATTAAAGAGTGTATTATACTACATTGTAATACTTTCAGCTTTGTGTATGAACATACAGGTAAAAGAAAATGTTAAGAATTCTTAAAAGAAACAACTTGAAAATCTATCTAACCAAATATATGTAACAAGATAACTGTTAATATTAAAATTGTAATAAAATTTATTTCATACTGTGTATGAAATAGCACTTGAAATGGGCTTTGATGGAGGGTTTCCTACCTTTGCCCTCCCAAGGTCCTTAGCACCATTGTGAAAAAAAGGTAAATAAACTTGTTATTCGGGAAAAAAAAACAAAAAAACCACCATCCATTACAATCTGTCATTTTACCTAGGTGCCTGACCATACTTTTCCCCTTGAAGTTCAACAAGATGAGGATTAAGCATGCCCGAATGATTGTTGTCACTGGTTGGGTTGTGTGCTTCATTATGAGTGTTGTTCCAGTCATCAAGGGTGACTACTTTGGAGATGCCTTCTTTGGTCGAACAGGTGAGGTAACAAAAATTCAAATCGTGATACAGTTATATTGATGTCAGCAGGTTGAGCACTGATTTCTACAGTTTCTAGGCTGAAGTGTGATGAATTCTAATTCTAATTGGACTTTTAAGGTCCTTAATCTTCTGTTAATGAGAGAGGGCTCTAAAGTGCAACAGCACCAAGACAATGACTGTGTTTTTATGAAGCAATGGTGAGATAGTAATAGCACCAGTTCTCACTCAAGACTGGCAGTACATGGTTTATATTGGGTTACCTTTACTTTAAGTAGTTTCTTTCACGGCCAGTTTTGCCCTAAGCCTTGCTTTATGTGTCCACACCAATTCAAATCACTTTGCAATTGTAAGTCAAAGAGGTTACAAGTGTTTGATTCTGCCATCCCAACCTGCATGGAGGCTATTTTGTAACAGTGTTTATGAAGCTTTTTTTAAACTGGCCTTGCATGGCCAAGTGTGATGTATACAGTATTTTATCAGACTTTAGGCCACCAGTTGGTCATTTTTTTTTTTTTTTTTTTTTTTTTTTTTTTTTTTTTTTTATTTGTCTGTAAACAATACATTTATCAATACGGATACAGCAATATTTTCAGTCAACAATTTGTAACTATACAAACAATACAAATAAGTGATATAGAACTATTGTAAAAGAAACATTAGAATTACAAGGGACATGTTTTACTTGATCAAGGCATGTGGTTACTCACTCCATAATCAATTTCCAATTTTTCCATTTTAAGTCAAAAAGGGCCTTTTTATCTTGTAGGTTTGCCAAGAGCTTTTCTTCTGCATATGTTTGCTTGAACTGATACATTAGTCTGTCTAGACACATAACGGTATTACTTTTAAAAGAGTCAAAAATATATTTTTTTGTCAGGATCAGCAAAATATTTATAGGGCTTCTATTCTGATCTGACAGTAAATATCCCAGCATAATATCCAGATTATTTAATGTTAACTGACAATTTATTTTCTCTTTGATATACATTTTTATGTTTTCCCATAAAGTTACAGTAATAGGGCATTCGGTAAAAATATGCATTAATGTTTCTGGAGCATTGTTACATTTTCTACAAAGTGAAGATGATGATGCTCCTATTTTGTTTAGATAATGATTTGTTCCTAATATCCTGTAGATTATCCTCAACTGGAACCACACTAGGCTATTATCATTTATTGTGTTAAAACATACTTTAAATATATCACTCCAAGTTGATTCATCTATATTGAGGTATAAATCTATATTCCATTTTAACTTCATTGAATGATTATTTTTTTTGTATTTATTGACGTACTTATAAAAATCTCTAGCTCCCTTATCAGATCGGTACAGAATCTTTATATGATTTGGTATATTTGGTCTAAAGACATTGTTGTGCTGAAAATTAGTTTCTTTCAGCAGCTGATTACAAATACCTTTGACTCTCAAGTAATGCAGAAAGTTGATATTTCTTAGATTATATAAATTTTTCATTGTATCTAGTGACCTAAATTGGCCATTATCATCTAAAACGTCTGAAATGGAGCGGATCCCTTTACTGTACCATTGAGAAATATAAAAAGTCTCATCTGACAATGCTTTATTGTACCATAAGGGGGTTGTCAGAATCTGTTCACTTGTGAGTAGCTGTTGATGTTTCAATATATCATATGCTGACTCAAAGACATTATTCCAAAAATTATTTGTTATATTTTTATTTAATTCAACTATATATTCAGGACCCAATCCAGTGCACTTTGATAGCATTACATATGAACTGCCTGGGTCAAACTTTTCTATTAATTAATGCCTATGGCCCAAATACGGACAATCTGGTCTTTTTTCAAGAAATAAAGAACTACATAGATAATTATGATCATGATTATTTTATACTCTGTGGTGACTTAAATATTTCACTAAACCCACAACTTGATACTTATAATTATGTTGGGTCAAATAACCCTAAAGCAAGAGAGAGCCTGCATGATGTCATTGACACATGCTCATTAGTTGATCTATACCGTTATTTTAATCCGAATACACAAAGATATACATGGCGTCGAAAAAATCCCATTAAACAAGCAAGGTTAGATTATTTTATCGCTTCCCAAACTTTATTGGACTTAGTAGCTCAGGTAGATATAAAACCTGGTTACAAAACAGTAATGCAGAAAGTTGATATTTCTTAGATTATATAAATTTTTCATTGTATCTAGTGACCTAAATTGGCCATTATCATCTAAAACGTCTGAAATGGAGCGGATCCCTTTACTGTACCATTGAGAAATATAAAAAGTCTCATCTGACAATGCTTTATTGTACCATAAGGGGGTTGTCAGAATCTGTTCACTTGTGAGTAGCTGTTGATGTTTCAATATATCATATGCTGACTCAAAGACATTATTCCAAAAATTATTTGTTATATTTTTATTTAATTCAACTATATATTCAGGACCCAATCCAGTGCACTTTGATAGCATTACATATGAACTGCCTGGGTCAAACTTTTCTATTAATTAATGCCTATGGCCCAAATACGGACAATCCGGTCTTTTTTCAAGAAATAAAGAACTACATAGATAATTATGATCATGATTATTTTATACTCTGTGGTGACTTAAATATTTCACTAAACCCACAACTTGATACTTATAATTATGTTGGGTCAAATAACCCTAAAGCAAGAGAGAGCCTGCATGATGTCATTGACACATGCTCATTAGTTGATCTATACCGTTATTTTAATCCGAATACACAAAGATATACATGGCGTCGAAAAAATCCCATTAAACAAGCAAGGTTAGATTATTTTATCGCTTCCCAAACTTTATTGGACTTAGTAGCTCAGGTAGATATAAAACCTGGTTACAAAACAGACCATTCATTAATCAGCTTGTCTCTTAACCTTATAAACTTTTCTCGTGGTCCTGGTGTTTGGAAGTTTAACACTAGTCTTTTGAAAGATCAGGAATACATTGCATTTGTAAAAAATTGGATAATAGATGAGAAATTAAGATATGCAGTCCCAGTTTACAATTTGGAAAATATACATAATATACCAGATGATAATTTACATCTTAAAATTGATTATGATTTGTTTCTGGAAATGTTGTTATTGAGAATACGAGGCGAAACAATCAAATATGCCTCTCACAAGAAAAAGCTCAGTAAAGAAATTGAAAATAACCTTCTCTCTGAGATAGATTCCTTGGAGAAAAACCTAACGAGCGATAACTATGATAGCTACTTAGAAAAAAAGTCACAGCTTCGAACGATTAGGGAAGATGCTATAAAGGGGCACCAAATCCGATCAAGAGTGCAATGGTTAAATGATCGAGAAAAACCTACTAAATTCTTTTGTTCTCTTGAGCACCGCAACTATATAGAGAAAACTGCCAAAAAAATTAAATTGCGAGATGGTACCTTGAGTACTGATCAGAAAAAAATCCTTGCAGAATTCCAGTCCTTTTACACCAAACTTTTTCAGATTGATGATTCAAATCTGGAAAAGATTGATCTAGAAGATGTTTTAAGACACTGTCAAACACAAAAAGTTCATGGTGAACATATTAATCAAATTGAAGGGCACTTAACTATTAAAGAATTGAGCAAAGCTTTAAAGCAAACTAAAAATAATAAAACACCTGGAATAGATGGTTTTCCGGTAGATTTTTTAAAGATATTTTGGAGGGAGCTCGGTGTTTGGATTCAAAAGGCTTTAAACAGCAGTTATGACAAAGGAAAACTGTCTCTATCCTTAAGACAGTGCCTGATAGTATGTTTACCTAAAAAAGACAAAAGCAGGGAAGAAATAAAAAATTGGCGTCCCTTATCAATGCTTTCAAGCATTTATAAGCTAGCTTCAGCAGCTATTGCTAATAGAATCAAGCCTTTACTGAACTATTTGATTGACAGTACTCAGACAGGTTTCATATCGGGTCGAGATATTGCCGAAAATACCCGTTTGGTATATGATATTATTCATACTACCAAAAAATTAAACATATCAGGACTCCTAGTTTCAATAGATTTTCAGAAGGCATTCGATTCCATCTCATGGGAATTTATTTTCAAAACTCTCTCTTATCTAGGTTTTGGAGCCAACTTTCAGAAATGGATTAGATTGTTCAATACAGATATTACAGCAAAAGTTTTGCAAAATGGTTTTCTCTCGGATAACATAAACATACAACGTGGGTGTAGACAAGGAGATCCCATCTCCCCTTACTTATTTATAATTGCGGCACAGATACTAACAATATTAATTATTCATAATCCCCAAATAAGAGGTATTTTTATCAATGGTGTTGAATTCAAAATCACACAATATGCAGACGACACCACACTCTTTTTGGATGGTTCACAAGACTCATTATTAGCTGCATTAAACACACTGGAAACTTTTGGAACTTACTCTGGGCTTAAAATGAATACAGAAAAAACTCGGGTTGTCTGGATTGGAAGAAAAAGGCATTCAAAAGAAAAATTAGTGGACAAAGGCCTTCTATGGGGATGTACACATTTTGACCTACTGGGAATAAAATTCTCAAACAACCTTATGAATATGTTGGAGATTAATTATGACAAAAGGATTTGTGAAATAAAGAATCTTATAAATATCTGGGAGAAGAGATATTTAACACCTATAGGGAAAGTAACAGTTGTGAAAACTTTTATTTTGGCAAAACTAAATCACTTATTCTTGGGGTTGCCAAACCCTACCCCACAATTATTAAAAAAAATTGAAGATTTATGTTACAAATTTTTATGGTCAAATAAACCTGACAAAATAAATAGGAATATAGTAACCCTTGATGGGCAATCAGGTGGACTTAATATGGTCAATGTAAAACTTTTTATAAAATGTTTAAAAACAACTTGGTTTAGAAAATTGTTACGGCAAACGGATGCCCCATGGAACAAGCTATTTCAAGCAACCTTTGGAAAATTCCAAGTTGGTCATTTTTAGTATAACTCATTACCTCTAGTCTGTCATTTATTTATTTTCTTTTGGGGGGATGGGTTTACGTTGCTTTCAACACTGTACAGGTCATATCATGACGGGTAGTTGGAAGGGCAGAGGAAACCAGCACATACAGTGGGTCAAGGTTCTGTACTGTAAACTGCCAACCAACGGCAAGCAACTACTAGTAGCTATGTAAGTTAAGGCCACTTCTGTCATCAATAGCTTATCACCTTGTTTAGTGTTTAAGTATCTCAGGTTAAGGGCATCTTAAGTGGTGTGTCAGTTAACAACTGCTGAAGGACTACTACATATATGTAAATAAAATAAATACTCCAAACGCTTCAATCTTGTGCTTCAATGGATTGCTTTCTATGTGCACGGAGAGAATGATAAAAACCCTCCAGTGTACTGGCATTCAAAATCAATATTTCCAGTGCCAAGAAAAAAGTTATTGCCAAAGCAATATATACAAATAAGTGGCAGATAGGCCAGTTTAAATAGATTTGCTATGGACAATAGCTTGGAGCATTTATCTTTAGGCATTGTGGTCACAGTGTTTGAAGTTTCTGGGTTTGATCCTTGGCTAGGTCATGAAGGTAGTCCCCTTAGCCAAGGTTACTGTACCCTGTCATCTAGTAAGTTAGGAGTGATTGTTGGACTAAGCAGTTCACTTCCATTGTATTATTACTTCAGGACAGATACACAACTAAGCCAAAGTGAATATTTTATGATGAATTGAAAAAGACAATTTTAAACCAGTTGTTATCTCCCGCCAGGCTTTAGCCTGGGAGGGAGATTCTAAAATGCATCCTGTGCGTGCGTGTGTGTGTGCGGGCGTGTGTGTGTTAGTGTGTCTCGCAGATTTCTCCAAAACTGCTACAGCTACAGATTTTTTGTAAATTAATTGTCCTAATGAATTTTCATGCCCTTGAAATTTTTTTTTGTTTTGTGGACTTAGGCCTAAAGATAAGTGAGTAATAGCAATTTTAGCTACTTTGAGTACAGGACTCATAACTCAAAAAGTATTGCAGTTAGAGTTTTTTCTTGAAATATGTTGTTCAGCTACTTTGTCCTTGGCTATAAGATGGTACATAGTTTGGGGTTCTATTGCATGCCATAAGTGAGTAATAGCTATTTTCTCATTTGTAGCTAAATAACAAAAGAAGTAAATGTCAAATATCTTCAAAAGTATTAAAGTTAGGGAAATCTTTTCAAATATGTTGTCCATCTACTTTTTGGTAAGCTATCACATAGTAAAGTTTCAGACCTGTTGTACCTTGGATAGCTGAGTAATAGCTACTTTGAAATTCTGACTGTTGAGTAAAGCCATTGTAACTCCAAAACTATTGCAGTTGGAGTATTTTCCTAAAATATGTTGTTCGCCTACTTTTTTCTTAGCTATAAGATGGTACATAGTTTGGGGTTCTATTGCATGCCATAAGTGAGTAATAGCTATTTTCTCATTTGTAGCTAAATAACAAAAGAAGTAAATGTCAAATATCTTCAAAAGTATTAAAGTTAGGGAAATCTTTTCATATATGTTGTCCATCTACTTTTTGGTAAGCTATCACATAGTAAAGTTTCAGACCTGTTGCAACTTGGATAGCTGAGTAATAGCTACTTTGAAATTCTGACTGTTGAGTAAAGCCATTGTAACTCTAAAACTATTGCAGTTAGAGTGTTTTCCTAAAATATGCTGTTCAGCTACTTTGTCCTTAACTATAAGATGACATATAGTTTCATAGTATGCCATAAGTGAGTAATAGCTATTTTGTTATTTGTAGCGAAATAATGACAGAGGTAAATGTGAAATATCTTAAAAGTATTAAAGTTAGGCTAATCTTTTCAAATATGTTGTTCATATGTCTCAAAAGGTAAAAGGAAGAAATGATTCAATTTTTGGTGTGTTCCGGATCACTATCTGGATCTTCTGGATCAATGAAATGTAATATTTAAAGACAGATAACTCAAAAACTTATGGACGGATTTCAATGAAATTTTCAGTATATGTCTGAAAAGGTAAAAGTAAGAAATTATACAATTTTGGGAGTGATCCGGATCACTATTTGGATCTTCTGGATCCATAAAATGTAATTTTTAAACACAGATAACTCAAAACCTACGGACGGATTTCTATGAAATTTTCAGGATATGTATGAAATGGTAAAAGGAAGAAATGGTTCAATTTTGGGAGTGATCCAGATCCATCAAATGTTATTTTTAAAGCCATAACTCAAAAATTTACGGACAGATTTCGATGAAATTTTCAAGATATGTCTGAAATGGTAAAAGGAAGAAATTTTCAATTTTGGAAGTGATCCGGATGACTATCTGGATCTTCTGGATCCAAGGATGGATTTCGATGAAATTTTCAGGATATGTCTGAAAAGGTAAAAGGAAGAAATGATTCAATTTTTGGAGTGATCCTGAACATTATCTGGAACTTCTGGATCCATGAAATGTAATTTTTAACTCTTTCGCCGCGAGTTTCACGTAGTAAAATGCGTATAAAATGCGGCAGTCGCCTTTCGTCGACATTTCTATGAAGCGCGAAAGTCGACAATAATCGCCGTGACGTATAAAATTGTTTACTGTGAGAAATGACGTGGTGAATACGTCATTTCTTTGTGTAAATAGACTGTAAATAAGCTGTAAATATTTCGTTTGCATCACATAATTATTTAAAATGCCTAAAAGACACTATTCTGCAAAAGAAACAATAAATTAGTACCATTTTCTCATTTGGCAATGAACCTATACATGCTTACGTAAATTATTCCTTATTTCCAGCAGAGAGCCTGTCAATCAACAAATACTCAAATTCTATTGGATAGTCGTTGGCCAATCAAAAAGCAAAGAAAATATAATACTTTCATTGGTCAAGAACTCAACCAATGAAAAAATTCCTGTTTCTCATTCGCTAACAAAACCGCGTTGGACAGATCAAAACTTACGTTAGCGTCGTGCTTGTTATATATGTCGACGGAAGTCGCCAATCGCGCCGAAAGAGTTAAAGACAGGTAACTCAAAAACTTGTGGACGGATTTCGATGAAATTTTCAGGATATGTCTGGAAAGGTGAAAGGAAGAATTGATTCAATTTTGGGAGTGATCTGGATCACTATCTGGATTTTTTAAAGAAAGATAACTCAAAAAGTTATGGACGGGTTTCGATGACATTTTCAGTATATGTCTGAAAAGGTAAAAGGAAAAACTAATTCAATTTTTGGAGTGATCCGGATGACTGTCTGGATCTTCTGGATCCATGAAATGTGATTTTTAAAGACAGATAACTCAAAAACGTATGGATGGATTTCGATGAAATTTTCAGGATATGTCTGGAAAAGGAAGAAATGGTTCAATTTTTGGAGTGATCCATGAAATATAATTTTCAAACACAGATTGCTTAAAAACTTATCGACAGATTTTGAGGAAATTTTTAGGATATGCAAGATAGAGCAATTTCAGTGATAACTAGAGGATCGCTCGCAAAAAAAAAAGATAATGTTTTTGCATAGCAAAAACAAAGCGTCCCGAAAAGGATAAAAAGGTGAGTGCTAAAGTATTAAGAAAATGTTCCGTTTCTAGCCTTATACTGTTGTGGCAACCAAAGTCAGCGCAGTCTGCTCTATCTAGCACGGTTTTCAAGATATAAGCATTTTTGTGTTTTGCAAAAAATTAAAAAATTAAAAATGTCCGCTATATTTGGCGAGACAAAAATATTTTGAAAATTGGCATGGCTACTCTGCAGAGATACCCAGCAGGTCAAAAATTTTGTTGAGTTCGCTCCATATAGCACAGTTTTCGAGATATAAGCATTTTTGTGTTTTGCAAAAACTTTGAAAATTCAAAATGGCCACCATTTTTGGGGAGACAAAAATGTTTGTCAAGACCACTACCACGGTGTGTATCTCCCGCTGAGCATTAAAGGAGAAGAAATAGCTTTTCCGAGATATTCACAATTTTTCATTTTCGTCAGTGAAAGCTCTTCCAAATGTAGGTGAATGAGTTATTTGAGAAAAAATGGCTATCTGCAATACTTTTACAGATCATTAGCATTTACTCATTTTGAGTAGGTGAATAAATAGCTATGGGTCTGAAACTTCACAGAGTGAAAGCTCTCCCAAAAGTAGGTGAATGAGTTATTTGAGAAAAATTGGCTATCTGCAATACTTTTAGAGATAATTCGCATTTACTCATTTTGAGTAGGTGAGTAATTAGCTATGGGTCTGAAACTTGACCACGTGAAAGCTCTCCCACAAGTAGATGAATGAGTATTTGATAAAAATTGGGTATCTGCAATACTTTTACAGATAATTCGCATTTACTCATTTTGAGTAGGTCAATAAATAGCTATGGGTCTGAAACTTCACAATGTGAAAGCTCTCCCAAAAGTAGGTGAATGAGTTATTTGAGAAAAATTGGCTATCTGCAATACTTTAAGAGATAATTCACATTTACTCATTTTGAGTAGGTGAATAATTAGCTATGGGTCTGAAACTTCACCAAGTGAAAGCTCTCCCAAAAGTAGGTGAATGAGTTATTTGAGAAAAATTGGCTATCTGCAATACTTTTAGAGATAATTCGCATTTACTCATTTTGAGTAGGTGAGTAATTAGCTATGGGTCTGAAACTTCACCATGTGAAAGCTCTCCCACAAGTAGATGAATGAGTATTTGATAAAAATTGGGTATCCGCAATACTTTTACAGATAATTCGCATTTACTCATTTTGAGTAGGTGAATAAATAGCTATGGGTCTGAAACTTCACAGAGTGAAAGCTCTCCCAAAAGTAGGTGAATGAGTTATTTGAGAAAAATTGACTATCTGCAATACTTTTAGAGATAATTCGCATTTACTCATTTTGAGTAGGTGAGTAATTAGCTACGGGTCTGAAACTTCAGCAAGTGAAAGCTCTCCCAAAAGTAGGTGAATGATTTATTTGAGAAAAATTGGCTATCTGCAATACTTTTAGAGATAATTCGCATTTACTCATTTTGAGTAGGTGAGTAATTAGCTATGGGTCTGAAACTTTACCATGTGAAAGCTCTCCAAAAGTAGGTGAATGAGTTATTTGAGAAAAATTGGCTTTCTGCAATACTTTTAGAGATAATTAGCATTTACTCATTTTGAGTAGGTGAGTAATTAGCTATGGGTCTGAAACTTCACCAAGTGAAAGCTCTCCCAAAAGTAGGTGAATGATTTGAGAAAAATTGGCTATCTGCAATACTTTTAGAGATAATTCGCATTTACTCATTTTGAGTAGGTGAGTAATTAGCTATGGGTCTGAAACTTCACCATGTGAAAGCTCTCCCACAAGTAGATGAATGAGTTATTTGATAAAAATTGGGTATCCTCAATACTTTTACAGATAATTAGCATTTACTCATTTTGAGTAGGTAAATAATTAGCTATGGGTCTGAAACTTCACGGAGTGAAAGCTCTTCCAAAAGTAGGTGAATGAGTTATTTGAGAAAAATTGGCTATCTGCAATACTTTTAGAGATAATTCGCATTTACTCATTTTGAGTAGGTGAGTAATTAGCTATGGGTCTGAAACTTCACCATGTGAAAGCTCTTCCAAAAGTAGATGAATGAGTTATTTGAGAAAAATTGGCTATCTGCAATACTTTTAAGAGATAATTCGCATTTACTCATTTTGAGTAGGTGAGTAATTATCTACGGGTCTGAAACTTCACCATGTGAAAGCTCTCCCAAAAGTACATGAATGAGTTATTTGAGAAAAATTGGCTATCTGCAATACTTTTAGAGGTAATTCGCATTTACTCATTTTGAGTAGGTAAGCAATTAGCTATGGGTCTGAAACTTCACCAAGTGAAAGCTCTTTGGGATAGCTGCTCTGCAGAGATACCCTGAAGATCAAAAATTTCGTCGAAATTGCTCTATGTAGCACGGTTTTCGAAATATTAGCATTTTTGTGTTTTGCAATTTTTGTGCAAAAATTCGAAAATTCAAAATGGCCGCCATTTTTGGCAAGATAAAATTTTTTTGAAAATTGGCATGGCTACTCTGCAGAGATACCCTGTGGGTAAAAAATTTCGTCGAAATCGCTCTATCTAGCATGGTTTTCGAGATATAAGCATTTTTATGTTTTGCAATTTTGCGAAAAATTCGAAAATTCAAAATGGCTGCCATTTTTTGCGAGAAATTTTTTTTTGAAAATTGGCATGGCTACTCTGCAGAGATACCCTGTGGGTCAAAAATTTCGTCGAAATCGCTCTATGTAGCAGGGTTTTCGAGATATAAGAATTTTAAGGTTTTGCAATTTTTGTGAAAAATTCAAAATGGCCGCCATTTTTGGCGAGACAAAATTTTTTTGAAAATTGGCATGGCTACTCTGCAGAGATACCCTGTGGGTCAAAAATTTCGTCGAAATCGCTCTATCTAGCATGGTTTTCAAGATATAAGCATTTTTATGTTTTGCAATTTTACGAAAAATTCGAAAATTCAAAATGGCCGCCATTTTTTGCAAGAAATTTTTTTTTGAAAATTGGCATGGCTACTCTGCAGAGATACCCTGCGGGTCAAAAATTTTGTCGAAATCGCTCTATCTAGCAAGGTTTTCGAGATATAAGCATTTTTATGTTTTGCAATTTTTGCGAAAAATTCAAAATGGCCGCCATTTTTGGTGAGACAAAATTTTTTTGAAAATAGGCATGGCTACTCTGCAGAGATACCCTGTGGGTCAAAAATTTCGTCGAAATCGCTCCATCTACTACGGTTTTCGAGATATAAGCATTTTTATGTTTTGCAATTTTTGCGAAAAATTCGAAAATTCAAAATGGCCGCCATTTTTGCCGAGACAAAATTTTTTTTCAAAATTGGCATACCTACTCCGCAGAGATACCCTGTGGGTCAAAAATTTCGTCGAAATCGCTCTATCTAGCACGGTTTTCGAGATATAAGCATTTTTGTGTTTTGCAATTTTTGCGAAAAATTCGAAAATTCGAAATGGCCGCCATTTTTGGCGAGACAAAATTTTTTTGAAAATTGGGAAAACTACTCCGCAGAGATACCCTGTGGGTCAAAAATTTCGTCGAAATCGCTCTATCTGGCACGGTTTTCGAGATATAAGCATTTTTGTGTTTTCCTTATTTGGAAAATTTGTAATTACTCGGCCATTTCTTAACCAATCAATGCCAAAATCTAATGATTTCCAGATTTTAATAGAATGAATGTATTTGCCAAGTTTCAGGTGAATTGATAAAATTCCTTTCAAGTTATCATCCGGACAAGCTTCCCCATCGAAAAACGACATTTTTGGTCATGTGACCTCTCTGATTGGTTGAAATGTCACTGCAGCATATTCAAAAAAATTCCCCAAGGCTACTGCCTAAACCTGCCAAATTTGAAAAGAATCCGCCTAACGGTTACAGAGTTATAAGGAAAACAAAATGCGGAGCCGCCGGAGCCGGCGGAGCCTGAAGGTCTCCCATACACAAACAAGCGTCCCTTGCGGGACGCTTAATTAAGTCATTCACCTACTATTGGGTGATATACCACATAGCGATGCAAATCTATAGCTTTTTGAATAGCTGAGATCTCACAAGAAAATTTATATTCCACTATCTTTAGTACATCTAATTATACGGCGGGAGATAATTGCATGCGTCAGAATGCTTATTTTGATTGAATCAGAAAAACCATTAATTTCTTAGATTTGGTTTTCTTTCATTGGGCACTCGAGTAACTGTCATAGTGCTTTTATTTACATCGAAAAGCCGTATTTTTGCCCATTTTAAATACAAACCACAAAGATTAGTTCATGCTCACTCCATGTGTGGAATATGATTTTTTACAGTGCAATTAAAATAAGGATGCTAAAAGCTACAGGGGTTCATCAATGAAGTTTGCTCTAGTACGTAAAAATTCACCAATTAGGTTAACCAGAAGTTAAATTCATGGAAATTTTGCAACCAATTGTACAAATGGCCAACAATTGTCATAAAAATGACAAATTTAATGAGATTATGTCAAAGTAAATTAAACAATGGGATTTCCCTCATTAATTTTCTCCCCACCTCCATGGTGATGGAAAAGTATGTAAACAAATAAAAAAATACAAACTCATTTGTTTCAGCTTCATCTCACCTGTTCATTTAAATGTGACACAGGTAATAAGTTGTTGTTATTTATTCAAACATAATCTGTTTTGTACAAACATAGGAAAAAGATGTTATAAGAACTTCAACACCACAAATTCCTTTTTTTTTTGGCTTGATCTCTCTTGTTTGCATTAGTGAGGTTTCATAAAGAATTTTCTTTTCGTTTACAGGAGTGTGCCTCCCCCTGATTGTGTCCAATGAGAAACTGCCAGGCTGGGAATACTCTGTGTTCATCTTCTTAGTGTTAAATTTGCTTTCCTTTGTAGTCATTTTTATTGGGTAAGTGTTTAGCAAGTACTGCAGCTAATTATATGTGCAAAGCTAGCTGTTAGGTAACATTCTTTTATTACTTGACATTTAACAGCAGTTGATGGCTGAAAAAGTCTTACACTGTGAGTGGTATAAAGTTTCAGAATATTAGTACAATGATGTGATTTTGTAGGGCATTATAGGTTTTTACAGGCATGCTATGAATCATTACAGTCCGAGGGCCGTTAGGACGTTTGCCTGTCCAAAAACAAATTATTATTATAAATTCTGCATTTGTCATTACTATTCATCTAAAATCCCATAAATGATATTATTACTAACATTACAAGAGTTACAAAGGGTGTATGTGTCTGCTCATTTTCCGTAACAATTTCTGTTTTTTTTTTACCCCACAGCCCTTAAGGGCTGTCGGTGTATTGTTTTCACCCATGGTGTCCGGATGGGCGGGTGGCGGGAAAAGTTTATCCAGGCTATATCTCAGAAACCGTAAGGTGTAGGAAGTTGATACTTCACAGGGACACTGGTTAGGGGTGTAGGTGTGCAACGTCATGGTGCGACCTTGATTTGACTTTTGGCCTTGCTGAAGTGACTTGAGTTTGAAAATCGTGTCCAGGCTATATCTCGGAAATCGTAAGGTGCAGGAGGTTGATACCTGGTAGGGTCATTGGTTAGGGGTTCTAGGTGTGCAAAGTCATGGTGTGACCTTGATTTGACCTTTGACCTTGCCATAGTGACCTTGACCTATAAAATCATGTCCGGGCTATATTTCGGAAGCCGTAGGGTGTACGAAGTTGATACTTGGTAGGGGCATTGGTTAGGGGAATGTAGGTGTGCAACGTCATGGTGATACCTTGATTTGACCTTGCCATAGTGACCTTGATGTATAAAATCTTGTCTGGGCTATCTTGGAAACCGTAAGTTGTAGCAAGTTGATACTTGGTAGGGACATTCATTGGGGGTTGTTGGTCTGCAACATCAGGGTTTGATCTTGATTTGACTTTGTCGTTGTGACCATAAGTTTTAAAATCTTGTCGGGCTCTTGAACTCTGCAAGGTGTAGAAGGTTGACACTTGGTAGGGACATTGGTTAGGGGGTGTAGGTGTGCATCATGGTGTGACCTTTAGCTTTGGCTCTGCCAAAGTGTGTTCACCTGCCATATTTGAGACATGTTTCTCTTATGACAAAAAGATATATGGAATGCTGTAACTGATTATTATATGTACTTTTGCATAATTGTGTTTTTTTCCATTGACATCTATTCTCCAGTTAGTAAATTTTACAGCATCACAATTTTTAGTTTGCTGATTAATGCTACCATCTTGCTATTGAATTGTCTTGTTTTTATAGTTCATCTTTACAAACATTTTCTTTCTCTTAAACATTATTTTATCTACTTAAACATTAATTGGACCTTAATATAACTGACACTGCTCTGAAAGTATACCAATCTTTGTACTGTATAACTACTTCTATATGTCATGGTGTTTAAAAATATTTTCCCAGGCTGTGGGATAAGGGCCTCTGTGATGCTATTTCTATGGTAAATATATTCAAAACTGTTTAACCTACTAGTACATTGCACATATCATTAGAAAGATATTTTTACACTGCTTCATTTTGGTTTTGTTTGATGAAAATCTATGCAAAAATATGGGAGATATCGTAAGTTGAAATTTGAAGTGAGAGTAAAATATTTGTAAACAAATACTTGATGACGTCAGAGTCGAGCCGTTAATAGTTCGGCACTCTGATTAACGGCCTGCCACTCAGTGAAGTGTAAAATTATACTGTTTTACCATACATGTAAAGTATTGTTAATGTGCTAGTACTGCACACCTATCTAATAATAATATTATTATGTCTGTTTGGTTTAATCAGTATCAAAATTCAATTGAACTAGACAATATACACCACACCATTGTCTAAATTGCCTTATGTATGGATTTAGTGAATACCTGTACACTAGCACTGATCTAGAGGGAGGGTTCAGGGGGTTTGAATCCCTCCCTTGAAATATGTAAAGGGGGTTCAGCTGTGAACCCAAAGCATGACCCAGACCCCCTTGCTCTTGCACATCTACACATGAACCTCCTCCTTATTTGAAGCTGGATCTGCTCTTGCTATATTTCAAATAAATAAAATGTAATATTATCTCATCAGAGGCTAGGATAAAGCTACCTTCACTCCCCTAAAGTAGCTTTGGCTCCGCCTGACTCCTCTTTTGTTGACATAGTAAACAAATCAAATTTGAACTTTGGAGGGAGTGCAGAAAGTGATGTATGCTACAGTAACTTTTTCAACAAATTACTTGTAATTCAATTAATTCACGATTGATTACAATACTAAATGCTCTCGTAATCATATACTGAGCTTATATAATGAATAAACTTTTTAATCATAATTTGTAAATAAGAAACAATACATGGATGAATGCATGTTTTTACATCAGTTATTTTCTAAAGTTTTATTATAAAAGACAAAAATATAACCAAATGTGGTTATTATTATTTGAATAATTATGATATTTTCATCTATGCATATTAATATATATGCATCGTTTGTCTAATTTTATGAGTTTCCAGTCTGACATGTGGTGTGATATCAGAGCACTTTATATTTAACTAATGTTTTTTAGTGTTATATACATGACAGTTTGATTTAGACACTGTTTGCCTGTGTTGTGACAAACATTTTAAATCAAACATGTGACATTGTCAAAATTTTACATAAATCTCCATGCGATTGTTGCCCAATGTAAAACAAGAGAAAAGCACAAGGGCACTACAGGCATCATGAGTGCAATAAGAGAGCCTATCCATCACATGCATTGTTAACTGTCAAACAATTAACAAAAACTTGTGACAAATAGGTTATCTTATTGTACTTGTTATGCCTACGTGGCTTTGTGTTTTTCTCTTGTTTTAATTAGTATATCATTGTTAAAGCATATTTCCCCACACAATATTACTGAAACATATCTTTGCAGATATGCTGCCATTTTTATGTCAGTAAAAACCTCTATACAATCCATGGGCACCAAAGCTTCAGCAACAGCAGATGAATATTCTCTTGCAAAGAAACTCATGATCATTGTGGCAACAGATTTTATGTGCTGGGTAGGTTTTTTTACAGCCACACATATAGTCTTTCGATATCTTTTTTGCTTTTGTTGTGTAAGTGTATTTGTTTGTAATTCTTGTTTATTTTGTATATTTTACTGGTCAGCTGATAGCCTAGTAGAGCAAAACCACAACATCGTATTAACTTCTTGGGCTGGATTCACTAGAAGTACAAAAGTCCACGTTTAAGTCTATAAGCCCTGGCTTTAATCTCAGCTAACTTTGGGCCTAAGTTGGGAATCATGAAAGAACATAAGCCAAAACTTAACTGGGACTCACCAAAGTCCCACATAACTGGTGCGTAATTTGATAAAAATACAGTCAAAACATCCAGCTGAAGATTATATTTTTACACAGTCAAGAAGTATAAGATTCTGTATTATATGCAGAAGAGGTACAAAACGACTAGGCTGGCCGATGTTCTGCAGTTTTGCATTTGACTATTTCTTGAAATGGAATTCACTTTACAAGTCCTGTCACCTTATATTTACATCTGTACTAAATCTGTATTTTCCCTGAAAAAGATTTAAGCTTTTCCAAAGTTGTTTTAGAACAGATTTTGTAGTGTATAATAATATGAGTATATTTAAGACCCTTTCGGCCAATAAAGAAGCAGATAAGAAGGCAATATATTAACATGTGAATTCCTTTGTGTGAAGCTCAGTTAAGTATTGGCTTTTATGCACAGAGTTCTACTATCCCATATTTATTTATACCAACAGACCCTTTACTTGTGATATGACAGTTTCACTTCATATTTTACATATCACAATGTGGATGGAAAAATGTCAAACTGACTTGTCATTGATCTATCTCATACTGTTTACAAGAATTATAATAATGGATAGTTGTTGAGAAACCCCATATTTAAATGGATAAAAAAAAGCTTACATCCTGTCCGTTAATCTACTTTTTACAGAATCAAGATAGACAAAGTAGTCATCAAAAATGTCACTTTCCAAGGAGTTTTGCCAAATATTCATTCTATTTTTAAATTACTTGTTTGTTGAATTACGTATGATCAAACTTCAGCCATTGAAATAGATGGATTTAGAATGGAAAAATTATAATACACTTTCGGTTAACTGTTTGACACAATCTTTACAGTTTAGAGCTCAAGTGCAATCTTAATGACAATCTCTCCTGTCAGTTCACTCAGGTATGCACTTCAGCATAGATGTCAAGCACCAGTCAATCTGGCTGTTGTAATACGATGCTATTGAAACCCAAATAACCTTTTCAATGTCATTGCAAACCCAGGAAAATATCATGGATTACATTTGACATATTATATATTTTCCCTTCTCCAGGTTTCTATCTTTCTGGTTTGGGAGTCTGAGTGGCCTAGTGGTTATTAAGTTTTGTAAGTGATCATGTGGGTCTCATTCCAGGACATGAAAACTGGAATCTACCTCATGACATCGTGTTGGAAATAATGTCCCGATACAACCCAAGTAATAGAATGAGATGTAAAATCCCAACTTTGAATTTAACTTTGATTTTGTAAAGCCTGTGTTTCTATCTTGTACAGGTTCCGATCATTCTGATTGGGTTTGCGGCTTTGGGAGGTGCAGTTATTTCACCACAAGTTTCCGCATGGATTGCCGTGTTCATACTTCCGCTCAATTCAGCCGTCAACCCTCTACTCTACACCATATCAGCAATAGACTGCAGAAAGTAAGTGCCACCTCATCATATATTTTTGGCTTTTAAAACCACTGTCACAATGAAATGAAGATATGAAATATCCGTATTTTTGAGTGACCATGCAATTACTTGAGATCAGTCAGTGATCTCAATGATAGTGGTATCCAGAATACAAAAGTTTGTATGACCAATGAAATTAAAGAAAACATGATGTAAATATCTATCATGATGGCATTCTGTGATAGTATGATGACTCTCCTGTTGGTAATTATGTCACATATTGTGTAGCTGTGTCATCATAGCATTGCATCCTGGATCTGGAACAGGCAAAATTTCTCCAGAGATAATGACTAGACAGTAGATTTGAATGTAGTAATAAATACTGAGTGTGAGGGCGTTTGTTACAGGATATACGCCCGGCAAAAATTCCAAATAATGCCAGAGCGCCGTTAGGCGCGAGGGCATTATTAAAGAATTTTTGCCGGGCGTATATCCTGTAACAAACGCCCGAGCATGAGGTATTTATTACTATTATAAAGATCGGCCTATCTGGTTTCAAGAAACATGCCTTTATTTTGATGAGGTGAAATGAACAAGGACGCCGCCATATTGTTTTGAATGCATGATCGCTCTCGTAAAAGCAGACAATCTTACTACTGACACAAAATCGAGCAATCGAAACAACACTTCCGTTTCTGAGCGGGCCGTTATTGGAGGTTTTACTCCGTCCTAATTCTATGTGCACAGACGGATTTTCGTTCACTGCGCACTTCCGGTCTTTATAATGTCAGTCCCTGATAGTGTTCAAGTCCGTTGAACCAGGTGCACAATGTTATAGCTGGTGAGAGTGTATCCCTGTTGATTGTGTTTTCAATTGCCACTTGTTGGGTTCTTCTATTGTATATTCATTGGTCATCGTAAGAAGTGAAAAATAGTGATCCTGTTGTCCGATTGTCTTATTATTTTTCAATAGTATCTTTTGTATGAAAAAGGTTTAACGTTTTCTAAAATAATTTCAAGTTATTTCTTGATATTTCCTGTTTTTGCTTTTTTAGCCATCTGATCTTATCAGAAGTTTTCTAATGAACCCACATCATTGCAATATCCAATTTCCGTATTTCAGATAGAGTGAAAAATTACAGAAGACTTTGATTAAAATAAATGGTTAACCAACACCTGTCTTTCTCCATGTGTGTGGTCCAGTGCTGTTATACCATGAATTTCTGGGCTATTTACAATTTCAGCTCATTGTTTAAACATTTCCACTTTGTTATCTCTCAAATTTAATTGTAGAGATGTCATTTTCTCATTGAGCCAGAGGTGCCAAATTTTAATTCCAGAAAGTCCAAATTGTTATAGTGATGATTTGCTTGTAAATGTTATGAGCTTTTTCAATCAATTTAAATTTTTTATTTATTTATTTATTATTATTTTATTTTGGTAGGAAGAAAAAACAAAACAAGAAATCAATGTATACCTACAGCACAAAGACCAGTGGAGTGTCAGTCACAGAAGGATATGAAAGTACAAAAATTTCCATGCAGACTGTGAAAGAAGCTGAGAAACAGCCTTAAGAATACATAAACACTAGAATGCCTAAAACTGATTTTTCCCCAGTTTTTTCATCAGTGTTTAACCTGAACCTAATTAGCTAATTGAGTGTTTGTCACTAGCATCAGTTATCATGAGACTTTTAATAAAAATATCACTAAAATATATGATTAAACAAATGTACAACTGTAAAACACTTCATGGGTTATTAAGACTGAGTTATGAAATAAATCTCCCCCAGAAATTTGAAATATTTATGGTAGTTCTCATGCTGTCTTGATTGTTTCAGAAACTTCAGAAAATCAATATGAAAGACATTTTAAACTCTGCCTATAATGACCTTTCAAATGGTGTTGTTATTGTATAAATTGTGTATGTATATATATATATATATATATTTTGAAATATTTACAAGCAGTTAAAGTTGGAAAATAATGTCACTTCTTTTGTGGTAAAATGTTGGAAAGGAAAGTCTAATGTGAAGCCAAAATAAAGATTTAAAAAGTTTGAGAAATGATATCAACATAACTAGTTTAGCTACAAGTATTGAATATATGTCATTTTGAAGACAAGTCATTGTAGTTTGTTTGTTTCATGTCAGTTTTTATTTGAGGGGTTTTACTGTGTATTGACGGCTTTGAATTTGAAATCCTAAAACAATTTTCATATTTGTTTAGATCTGAGTAATTCTATAGACAGATGTCCAGAAGAAAACAATTTGTCTATTTGTGCATTTACTAATAATTATATGAAACCTGGATTGATATGTATCCCTACAAATGACATTTCTGGGAAAATTGTGCCAAAATATTTCTTTGCTATTTATTTGCATAAATGTGAGTTTGTTATTTGAACATTTTTTGTGTATTAAGATGTAAGAGTATGGTGAAGTAGGTATGTTTTTGTAGGTGATAGCAAAATTACCCATGTGATGTATCTTTTTAAATCTCGTGTGTAATATATGAAATCTTAGTCCATCAAAACAGGTTTGTGTAATTTGTCTTATCAACTGATAAAATTCAGAAATACACTTAACAAGGGTTATTTTATTTAATTATTCACCACTTTTATTTAAAAAAATCAGTAAAATAAATCCATATTTACCTTGAGATTTTAATGAGACAAAATGAGCTGAAGCTCTGAAAATATACATACATTTATATATTTATATATAAACAAATGGTATGTATAGAACATACTTGTAGGTCACAAAGTTATGGAATATTTGCAAAATAATGGTACTTAATGTTTATAGAAAATCAGCCATATTAGAGAATCAAACAAATGTTCCCCAGTATTTAATTCCCAATAATTGTGTCAAATATTTCATCTGATGGATAATAATAGTGTGAAATCCACTTTGCCCCAGACAGCAATAATCAGCTTTATCCAGTGGGTGTTTATGGATTGAAGAGTTTACAGACAGACCTTAAAATTTACACCAAAGGAGAAAGTTCTAGTACATTCTATTCTATTCTGTACTGGATTTTTGTGGTGCTTAATCTCTACATTTAAGCAGACTCAAAGGCACAATATTTATAAGCAGTATTGCAAAATAAATCAGACCGTGGGCATAGCAATGGTAGTTACCACAGAGACACCAGCCAAATAATTGGAAAGGCCTTGGAAAACAAATATAATGGAGCTTCTTCCTGAAGAAACATCACGGTTAATTGCACATATATAATGAAAGTAAATGAACAAAAGGGTAAGATATAACAGTAAATGGGTTTATTGTTATTTGTAGGAGAAAGTAGGAGTAAGTGGACATTCAATTATTTGTACGTCGTAAGTATGTGGACACAGTTTGGCTGTGCGTACTGCTATGAAATTCGAATAATTAATTAAAATATGGCCATACTGTGTATATAATGTAAATGCAGGTATATTTAAGAATGTATATGTTTGTGTTTTACTTATTAATTGCAGTATAAGCAAAGAAACCACACATATTAACTGATTTGTTTGGTTTTATATAAGACAAACTCAATAACTGGTAAATATGAGACCCCTTCATACATTTTACATATATATCCAACATGTACTCATTATTGACAGTCAAATGTCACCATTATGTTGACTTTTACAGGATTTTAGTGCTTTTTAAAATGTGAATATTCAATATTTATTTATGATTTTTAAATGAACAGGAAGTGTAGCTAGATTTAGTTTGATTATTAGACCAATGTGGTCATAAATCATTATATTGTGTCCATATACTTAGGAAATGTATATTAACCCTTTGATTCCCAATGAGAGACCACAAATACTGGTGTCCTAGTGCTTCTGGCATAGTGTGACCTAAATTCACAATCAAAAGATGTAGTAAGTGTAACCTGAAAGTGAAACAGCAATATATAAACCTGTGCACCTAAATGTTTTATATCATGCTGTTTCCATTCAACTAAGCCAGTCTCTTAGTACTTATAAGGATGTCATCTGGCGTCAGGAGGTGGTACGGCATGAGATAAATGGCCACCATCAATGATACCTAATGGTTGTAAACAGATCCTGAAAAAGACAAAGAAATCATGAGAAGGTCATCATTGTAGTCATTATTGTAACTAATAGTACTCTTAATTGATAATATTGATATGTTTTTGTTCTTGATTAAATGTTTTATTTGTTTTAAAATAAATAGAAATGCATAATATATATTACTGGTAATATCAACTGTATTAGTATTTATGTTATAGATTTAATTTTTCACATACGTGTATTGAATTCTTGTTGAAGTCTTTAAATTAAAGAACATTGATAATATGAATATTATTAAAGTCAATATACATGTGTTGTTACTGTAAAGTCAAAACTACATTGTATAAACATGTACTGCATTTGCGTTGTACTAGTAAAAATGTTTTGGTTATGTTAAATCTAATTTCAAAAACCCCAGTAATAGTACTCTTACTAAAGCAAGATTCCCAGCCAATAAGACTAGTTTAATTTAAAGCAAAGGCCTGCCAAAAAGAGGAAAACTCGGTTCATTATATTTTCCGGAATTCCAAAAACGGGTGCGTCGAGGTGCGGTGTTGAAATATGAGGTGCGGTGTTAAAATATGAGGTGTGGTCCTTAATATTCATGAGAAGAAATGAGGTCACAGATTTCCCCTGCAGTTTCCTAACAATATATTATAAAATGGATATTTCGGCGAAGATGAAATACTTTAAACTGCAGAACTCACGGCCATAGCATCCAAGTCATTAATATTCATGAGAAGAAATGAGGTCACGGATTTCCCCTGTTCATGTAATTCATCTAATATTTTGAGTTGAAAAGCAACAGTTTAAATTTGGATTGTAATTTGTGTTTATGTAAGAAAAACAAACTCTGAAGAAAAGCCCTTTCAGGTATATTGATTGATAATACATTCATTTTCCACCCCTCGTTCTTTTAAGAGCCAATCAGCACAGAGGTGCGGTGAGGTGCTATTCCGGAAAAAATTCCAATGTAAGTTGTAGTGGAAAATAATCAATTATTCAAAAGAATTTTCTACATTTATTAGTTGGAATTACTGATAAGAAACTAACAGGGAATTATGAGGCTTCCAAATGTTTGGTTTAATAAACAAGGTGACTGGTTGTAAAGGGGTGTTGTGAGTGTTCCAAAACATTTTCCAAGTTCATCTTCCAGTGACATATAATATGCAGGTATGTATATACCTGCCACATTATATTATTATTGTAAGAAATAATTTGCTGCAGAGGGGTATAAAAAAATTCCAAAAAAATTCCAATATATATTATAGTGGATATAATTACAATGTTCCATCTTTAACAGTGACTATACATTTCAAAGTAGGGATTATTGTAAACACTTTATCATTTATAACACATGTTTGATATTCTGAAATGAGATGGAATAATGTAAAAATCTAAATTTCCAAATTACATTACCTTAAAATAGGCTGCTATACTCAGGCACCCTATACTCAGGGGATTTATGAAAGGTGTTGGACTTAAGCCCCACCCCCACACTTTTAAGAGCCAATAAGGATGGAGGTGCGGTAAGAGGTGCTATTCCGGAAAAAATTCCGATTCCAATTCCAATTCCGGGTTTTATAATGTACCGGAAAACTCTAGTGAAGACACAGGCCCTCATTTGTACAAAGAGTAAAAATACACTCTTACTACATAAAAAAGGATTTCTTGAGGCTAAAAATTCTCTGACTCATCACCAAGATAAAATAATCAATGACTGAAAACATCACAACAAGCCCCAATCTGTGCACTTTAACAAACTCTAAGAATTGTGGAAAGATTTCCTGGGTGTTTTGGTAGCTTTTTAATTATTTCTTTCTGCATTACACTTTGACAAATCTGGAGGTTGTTGAAAGTATTTAAGGTTTAACAAATTTCTATGAAGTTTAACTAGTAGTAATACATCCTATAACATACATACTTCAAGGACAATGTATGTTTACTTGTCTTGTCTTTTGAATTAATGGACACCAACACCTTAGATTTGGGGCTTTAAAATGCTGGAATTATCATTATTAAGAAATTAAACTAGAAAGCACTCCCACTGTTCAGACCTTTGCCAAGACAGCCAAATAATTGAAAATGGGCCAGTTAAAAGTTCATGATTTTTTGTATCCAAAGTATCATCTGGATCTTTCCTAAAATTTGATCACTTCTCCCATTGGTCGAAACCCTACCTACATAAATAAATTCATAAATATGCATTTGTTCCCTCCGCCAAGGAGGTTATGTTTTTGCCTGGGTTTGTTTGTGAATTTGTTTGTGAACAAAATATCTTTGTGCATCTCACACATAAAAATGTTGCCTCGGCCCTTGATAAACTGTCACGCTGCCTAGAAGACGTTAAGATATGGCTCTCTACAGATAAGCTTAAGCTAACTCCTGATAAGACCGAATTCATTGTGTTTGGCTCTAAGTCTCAGCGTGAAAAACTTAATCACTCCTTCGCAGTCAATATACTCGGTAATCTTATATCACCAGTAGATGCAGTCATGTACCTTGGTGTCTGGTTTGATTCAGATTTCTCATTCTCTTGCCATGTTATGAAAGTCTGCAAGGCTTGTTTTGCTAGTGTCTGGGATCTTAAGCGACTCTGAGGACATCTGACACATGAAGCTGCCCTTATGGCTGCCAATGCTCTGGTCGGAAGTCGTCTTGATTACTGTAACTCTCTGTTCAGAGGTCTCTCAGCTCTGGATCTGCGCAAACTTCAATGTGTTCAGAACAGTCTTGCCAGAATTGTTGCCAACACCACCAAGTATTCGCACATCACTCCAGTTAGAAAAGCACTGCATTGGTTGCCGATTAAGTACTGATTAACCCCAAATACTTTGAACCCTTTCTCATACCCAGACATAGTGCATATAACACTCGTCGAAGTCAATCTGATGGCATGTTTCTTGAGGTTCCCCACTTTGCTTCAGTTTTCAAATCTGGAAAGCATTTTGGACTCAGTTTTGCGTATGACGCACCTATGATTTGGAATGACCTTCCTGACGAGGTCCGTTCTGCAAACTCACTTGCCTCCTTCAGGTCAAAGCTGAAGTCATACCTCTTTGGAAAAGCATATCCACCCTAAATTTCCAATCTCCTGCTTTCTCCGCGGTGCTGACCCCTGCAATGTCTCTGGTTTATGAATATTGAACAATGTTTTTGTGTGATGCGCCTTAGAGCCTGTCTTTATGACAGAGATTAAGCGCTATAAAAGCGCAATTAGAATTAGAAATCTCAAAAACTTATGGATGGATTTTGATGAAATTTTTAAGTTATGTCTGAAAAGGTAAAAGGAAGCAATGTTTCAAGTTTGGTAGTGATCCGGATCACTATCTGGATCTTCCGGATCCATAGAATGTAATTTTTAAAGACAGATAACTCAAAAAGTTATGGACGGATTTTGATGAAATTTTCAGGATATGTGCTCCCTTGGTGGAGGTCTGCGCTCTCCAATTGCTCTTGTTTGTTTTAGCAAACACAGACAAATGAAGACACCAAAAAAATATAATTTCATTTGTGGAGGTAACAATACACATATATACGTTTATGTCAAGGCTAGTAAAAGAAATTTTATTACACCTCTGTTCTTTAGGGTCCTATTACACCTAATCTTCAGAGCTTAACAACTAAGCTTTTGGGTGATGTGACCTATTTTATACACCCTTATGTACAACTGGAGCAGAGAGATCTGGTTGCAAGAGAAGATAGTCATAAGCATCCCCTAGTTACTGCACCAAAGTTGTCAGTCACAACTGATCATTATAAATTGTAGCACTTGCAATGGGAGCATATTGTGGTCATGAGTGATGCACAGTTTGTCTGGCAAAAGCCAGAAATATACCTTCTGATTTATCTACAAGGCCAGACCAGTCTTCCTATTCACTGTCCGTGTAGTGTTTCTGTCATAAACTTGGACTTGAAACACACACAATTGAAACATATTTCTCACTAAAACACATCTATTCAATATAAAAGGCAAATGCACAATGAACGTGCATACAAAACAGTACAGAGACAATGCTTACATTACATACTTTCTCAGGATAGAAAGGATATACATTTGACCTATAGTTTATCTGGATGTCGGTGAGCTGTGAAGTCATTGACTGATATGATACAGCAATGACCAGAGTTTAAGCAGTGCAGAGTTCCCAGGATAGAAAGGATATATATTTGACCTGTAGTTTATCTGGATGTCACTGAGCTGTGAAGGTGTTGACTGATATGATACAGCAATGACCAGAGTTTAAGCAGTACAGAGTTCAGTTCTTTATATATATAACATTTTCTGGACACACATGAGAGTAAATTGGAGTTCCTGTTTCTTTAGACATGAGAAAACATTTGGTTTTCCACATTTTCAAAAGAACTTTTCCAAAATTATATTAATACAAATTTGATTGTGATATTTCATATACATTACCAAAGTAATCTTTTATTTAGATTTTTCACTTTTAAATGTGCTTTTTTTTATATATATATCCATTGTAAAAAAGCTTTTGGAAGGGCTGACTTAATGTTCTTAGATATATTGTGGGGAAATAAGCAAGCCAAACTGAAACACTGTTCAAACTAAGATGCAAGATGTATGCACCAGGAAAATAGGATCAATATGAGATCCCTTATTTATTGTGACAATCCAGTTTGACATTTCACTGAGTTCTAAAGGTCAAACCAATCAAACCCCTAAAAATAGTCATTACTTTGACAAAGGCTTGAAAATGTACTTTCTCTTATGTCTAGTATTTCGAAAATATCAAATTTTTTATGTCTGGCAAAATTAAAAATGGCAGTTAATTTTTTAGCCACTTTAACTAAACTGTTCTTATTGCCCAAAGGGTTAAACTGTTGCTTGAAATTGATCTATCTTTAACAGTATTTGAGATAAGTGACATTTTCTATTCCCAGTCAAAATTAAAGATGGTGGTCAAAATTTAGGAAAATTTAAGATTTTTCAGAGGTTTTAAATAGTCTTTCATCCCCAAAAGCTAAAAATATTTGCTCCAAATTTCAGCATTGGTTTATAAGTTAACTGACATTTTTGATTTCTGCCACAAAACATGGATTACTTTTCAAGATATTTGCAAATTACTCGACTGTCAGATTATAAAAGAAGCTGTTACTCACTTATTCACTGGGGAACCAGTATGAAACTCAAGTTCACAAAAAGTATGAAAAATACCTTTGAGTGAAATTGTGTTCATGCATTATTTCTGCATTTTGACATGTTCCATTAGGAGGTTATATATGAGGCATGTGAAATGACTCCCATGGAGGTGTGTCATTAGGTATGGTATTGAGACAAATATGTGATTACAGGTTTGCATTAAAAAGTTGGGTTTTATGGTTTTCAGTTACTAAGCTATGTATTTCATAATCATGTTCCTTTTCATTACAAAATGTTGAAAATTTAAAAAAAAGAAACTTAAAGAGTAGCCTAGTGTATCTAAGGTAGGTGTTCCATTGGAGCCAACCCTAACCAACTACAGGATTGGGAAGGCAAGTTATGAGTCTGGGCAATTGTAGTGCAGGAAAATGAAGGGTTAATTGGACCCTCCACAAAAAGACACAATCCATCAGCTTGTCTGGATCTGCTTTCAACATGTCTTGAGGTAAGGCTGTTTTTCAGCACGAACTAATGTAAAAATTTTAGGACAAGCCGTAGAGGCACTGGTCATGCATGATAAGCTGTAGAGACAACCCAATAACACTGGATCAGTGTCTAGACTCACACCGACTGGAATGATTAATTTATGCGGTCTGGATTGCAAGTCCAGGCCACTATATAACCCCCTAGTTGCTGCTGTTACTCATCACTTCGCATTACAAAGATGCCCGTTTTACATCAAAGTCACGTCCTACAGTCGATTGGGACCCTTTCGTTTTTTATTGAGTTTCCCATTGTCATTTTCACTCAAATTTGCAGACAAAGAACACAGCAGGAACATTTGAACACAACATGACCCGCACCTGGCACACAGCCACTGCATGCACCACCTTCCTCACAACCACCCAGACCAGAAAAAACCAACCCAATCCCTGGGAGTTGCCATAGATCCATCCAAAGATAAAATACATTACAACAACCTCTTGGCTGAGTTAATTCAAACTGGCATTTCAGGCTATCAGAACTACGCACGGATGCCCCTGTAGTATTTGAAATGACTCAGGCCTAAAAAGGAAGCCAGCGATTTCAGGTAGAAGTGGGATTAAAGGTGGTCATTACAGTTGGACACTTTGAAAAAGTTACAAATCGTTGGGGTGTAACTGGAGGGTGGGACGAACCACTGTATGTAAATTTGTCTCTTTTTGTCTGCAGGGCCATCCTTGATGAATTCCAAGGAGGGTATTTGATATGTCTCTCCTGAAGAATGGAGACAGATCAACGAAAAGTTTCACAATGGATGGAATTTCCCCCATGCTGTTTGCTCTATAGATCGGAAACATATTGTCATAAAGAAGCCTGCCAGATCTTGGAGCAAATATTACAATTACACAGGCTTCTTTTCACTGGTTCTGCTAGCCCTGGTTGATGCCACATTGGGGCTCCTGCCACATGAACCTCTGGGGGAGGGAAGGCCTCGTTTTAACTATTTCTTGCTGGGCAATGATGCCTTCGCCTAGAGACCAGGACTAATGAAACCATACAGCAGGAAATAATAGTAACTACAGAAAAGAATCTCCAGAGGCAAGAGGGTAGTGGAGAATTCTTTTAGCATATTAGCAGATTCAGGGTTCTACTCACCACAACAGAGCAAAGATTAAAGGCTGTTAGAGACAGTAGTAACATGTGTTGTGTTACTCAACATCTTGAGGATACATCAAGGAGGTAGGGTCCAGCCACCTAACCCTCAGGATGACCTGGCAATCATAAAGGAACAGTTGTTAGATGGGGCCGATGAAAAATGTAGGAATCCCTCAAGGGTGGCAAAACATCAAAGAGACCTACTTAAGGATTACTTCAACCATGAAGGCGCATTGCCTGGGCAGGATGAAAGGATCAGGTGAAGTAACATGAGAAGGACCTACCCTTGGGACAGGGAGTAGCTGGCATCTATCAGTCCTTTTCATTACTACCCTATTATTGCTTTTATTTAAGCCAGTGTTCAACCTATTTCCAACAAAATTCCAACAAATTTCCAAAAAGTTGCAAAGTAACCGCATTCCTCACTAAAGAAGATCTTACATTCACACTCAACAAAAATTAACAATACCTTAATCTAACACAAATAACCAAAGAAAAAAATTAACACCCAACTCTTATGTTTCAAAAAGTTTACCTAGCCCTTTTGTAGCCCCACCCCCAGGGCAAAAAAAGCAACTTAAGTGTTTTGCCATGTCACTACCACCTTAAACTTCATTTCAGTCTTTTTATGATTCCCAAAATCCAGAAAATTACTGTTTCCCTCACTCTCACTTCCCCATCCATGTGCTGCTGCTGGTGGTCAGCTACTGTAAACACTTGGACACATCACATCTGCTGGTAGCTCATGACTAACTGGATGTTCTTGAAAAGGTTTGAGGTTATATCCCATGGGTGAGGTAACAGACGGTGGGTTAAAGTTCTTGGTTGGGCTGATTGCCAAATGCACTTCTCTTTATCTCCCTGGCATTTGCACATTAACTACAATGTACAAAGCCTGCTGTGTCCCCGACTGACCCCTTGCTATTCATGACACCTAGACTTGTACTTGTTGGAGAACCTGGCTTTATTGTGATGGTTGAAGCTGTGTTGTGTCTAGAATTGTGAGTATGTACTCTCTGGGAGCAGATGCTGGCTGCTATGGCTGTTGCTAAGTAAAGGGAATCTGTGGGACATATGTTGAACTGGCACTGCGTGTCCTCGAAAATGTACTTGTCTGCAGCTAGCGGGCCCTCTCCTCTGCCTTGCTCCTTATACCAGTGAGTAGTTTTATACTCAAATTTCTGACAGTCTCATTCTTCTAAATTCTCCACCTCTGTGGCCAGGAACTAAGAATTTCAAAATGCAGTTTTGGCTGTCTCCTGCCTTGGTCTCAAGAAAGAGGTTAACATGGTCTTCATCTGCAAGAACTGTACTGTACCTGTTGGTCTACTGATGATGGCTGGGATACTATACTCACTGGTACTGGCAGTGTTGGCAACAGATGGATGGTGCCTCTCAGAGAGAATGCTGGTCTCCATGCTGTCTTTGAAGAGACTTCAAAGATATTCTGTGCAGGGCTTGGACTTGGGCCATACTGTGCTAACCTGAGCCCTGAGGACCTGTTGATGATCTTCCGTCTGATGTGTAATTTGAGGATGTTGAACTTATCATGTATGCAGTGCTGCCAGTACATTCCTTCGGGCCCTGGTCAGACTTGGACTACATCAGTTTCCCATATCTAGGCCTTTGGGATTCAAACCATATCTTGTAGACCTGTATAGAAAGTTTGAATCTCTTGGCGAAGGTTTCACAGAGGCTATTCTTCCTGGCTTGATTCCTCATTAGAATCAGTCAGGAAAATATTTGTCATCTTGCTGTTTTTCCTTATGGGTTGACAGGATGAAAGAAAGTCAGTTGCCCTGTTTCTCCTACTCTGCTTCATCCCTATGTGGCCTCTCCCTTTTGTCCCTCTCTCCCTGCAGCCTTTAAATTTGCCCCCTCTTTCTTTGTTCCCTCTGTTTACTGAGGTTAAGCAGCACTGGGCTTACTTAGTACTTGGACGGGTGACCATCTGAGTTCTGAGCCAGGTGTGGTCAGATACATACTGACTCAGATGATCACTTTTAAAATGATGGTCCCATTGCAACCGATACAAGGTACTAGGCCCGATGATTAATAAATCAGTAATTATCAGCTTTTGGTCCACAGAGAGATATGCAACAATAAAAGGTAACACCCAACTCATTAAATCCTTGAAGCAAAGTTTTAAATCATTTTTAATGTCATACCATTACATCAACAAAATTACAATCCGGGTTCTGTCACTATATAATTTATAAGTTATAATGTCTTGCTTTACATGGCTAGGATTCAAACTCAGGCCTCCCTGAGGTCTGAGGAAACCCTTAATCAATCCTGCATCTTAGTCCCTCAGTCACTGGAAAACACCCCCCTTTTCTTATCACTCTTCATCTACATCAACCACAGGCCATAGATAACAACTCCATTGGATTGTTTAAATTGCATACCCCATCATGCAAAACATCTGGGAAGAGGTTTTATTTCAAATTGATGGAGAAAGCACTATCTCTGTTTCACTTATAAAAGTCACTTTTCATGCACTGTTGTAAAGAAAAGAAAAAAGTGCAAACAATATTAATTAATGCACAAATGAATTCAATACTTCCAACACAATCATTTTATTCGTCCTCTGTGTAAATCTTTGTTAATTTTGACATTAGTCCAATGTCAGTTGATATAATATATTTTATCACAGTATTACTGCCTTGAAGTATCAATGCAAAACTTGTATGAAGAAATTTAATTTTTTAAATGATCCTTCACCCTCTCCTCAAATTGAATGAGCTGAAAATATCCACTGCTAATAAATTCCTGTTAAATGATATTTTAAAGTGTGTGGTGTGTGATTACAATTACAACAAGAGCACTCAGAGAGTGCACACCTCTGCCAAGGCCCAACAACTCCAATATTGCTTATGAGTGCAATGATTAAAAAATCATTTCCTGGGTTCTGACAGTTATGGATATGTTTTTTGGTGCGTTTATTTGTCTGGTTGTTTTGTGATCATAATTACTGCAAAATTATTAAACAGGATTATACAATTTTTTATGTGGGTAGCTCCTTACCACCCAAAGGATTCAATATTTGCCAAAATTACTCTATCTCTTACAGTTTTCCAGGTAACTGACATTTTCCATTTCCGCCAAAATTCAAGATGGCGGCCAAAATTCCGAAAATTATAGGTTGGTTTCACATTGCAAACCTCTAGGACCAAGTATATATGTGTTATAAGCACTTTTTTGCTATTCTTGTTTGACCTTGAAAGAGGGGCCCAAGGTCAAATCTGAATTCATCAGAAGATTAATTCCTAGCCCATGATTTACTATAGATTGGTTTCACATTGCAAACCTCTAGGACGAATAATAAGTGAGTTATAAGCACTTTTAAGTTTGGCTATCCTCGTTTGACCTTGAAGCTCAAATCTGACTACATCAGAAGATTCCCAGTCCATGATTTTCTATAGGTTGGCTTCACATGCCAAACCTCTAGGACCAATAATTAGGGAGATATAGGCACTTTGTATGGGGTACTTTGGCTCTCCATGGATGACCTTGAATGAAGAGCTTCAAGGTCAAGTGTCTGCATGCTTGTAGAGGACATATATTTGTTATACAAATGACCTATGAAGAGATTCAACCTTCTAGTTAAGAGAACCAGCCAGGAGGAGAAAGTAGATAATTTTCAAAGAAATGCGCAGGGAGGCCATCTTGTTTTTCAGAATGAGGTTAATTTCAGTGTAAGAGAAACTTACCTCCAAATGAAGATATCCTGCAAATTTGGTGAAGCTAGCTGATGCAGTTTTCCACTGAGAGTGTTAGCGTAGAAAATGTCTATGCGTGGCGGCAGTGGCGGCGGCATAGCAAACAGTAAACCAAAGTATCCACCGGTTTTCCTTGCCGTTATTAATTTTTTGTCTACCACATGAAAAGCCCATATTGGTACACTAACAGGGTAAAAGATACCTTCAAAATTTGAGCACAAAATAAGTGCTTTAATTATGGGGTTGTTCCATTATGGCGGTCCAATTCAGCACACAGTGGGTGGTAGCAATCTACTTCTGCATCAGATTTCAGTGTTTGCAACCAGTGTGATAGCCTCACGATTAGTTTTGTGATGGGATCGCAAAACCATAAAAATAAGTGATTACTTGCAATGCTTACGATAAGAATACAGTGGCCGCGACATACGATGAGAAAGATCGCATATACAACAGAAAAACGCTATAAAAAATCAACTCAAAAAAAAGAGCCAATGATATCCAAAATATCTGCAAAGTATTAAGTCCCATAAAAATATGTCCGTATTTAATACAAACAAATGTCTGTACTCCTCGAATTCTTGCCATGAAATAAATGCCGTACCTAATTGCATGTGATCTTTCTAATCACATCCCCCATCTAACCCCATCGTGTAACGCTGTTGCAAACCCATCTTTTTAATCCCATCTTGTTCTTTCCCATTGCAAACCCTATTTTTTTGAATCGTCATGGCTTCTTTTGGCATTACAAACCTTTTATTGCATTCCCAAATCTCATTGATCGATTTGAAATTTTTCAAATGTCCCAAAAGGTTTGTGATAGGTATACAATCCAAAGGTTTGTGTGGCAGGTTTATAATGGAAAAGATTATTTTGTGACCAAGATATGACCCGAAATACAATACAAAAATATTGAGTTGCGATCAAAGTTAATGGTCTCTCTGTGTGTGTGTGTGATCTGAGGCCGTATTCTACAACAATACTTAGATCATTTCTAACTTATAAGATTTCAAGTATTTCTTAGATTTCAAGTAAGAAATGATGAAACTGAACATTCCTAACTTTTGTTTCGTGAATACAAAGTGCAAGAAAACTTAAGTGAAAAAACTCCCTTACTTAGATCTAAGGTCACCTTATCTAAGTATTTTTGTAGAACACGGTCCCAGGTATAAAACACAAACTCTGATAAGAATCAAGAAAATTAAGTTTACCACAATTTGAAATTATCGCCAAGCTGGGCGAGAGCCATAATTAAGAGAGGCTTGTGAGCCTAGCAATCGGGGCGATAGTGGTTCACGATGAAAAAGATCAAGCTCACTATTGTTTAAAAAAAATAGGATCGCAACTCGATTGGAATAATGGAACAGCCCTTTTATCCCAAGTAACTTACAGATTCTCTGCGCGTATAATTAAGGAGGCCAACTGGATTCTCACGTGGGTCCTCATGTGAATCTCAACAACTCCCCCTCCCCCCAGCCTCCACCAAACCGTTACTTTTGTTATCTTTCAAATGATTGGCTCAAGTGAATATTTTATTACCTACTTGGCCTATATAAAACTTACTGTCGCCTGCAAACACCACACAGAACCAGTACGGGAAAGTCTTTGTGAAATATACAGCCTCAAGAATTTCTCCTAGGACGTTAAGCAATATGGCTGATTTGCCTAGAGTTTATTTTGACATCACTATTGGTGGTGTCAAAGCTGGGAGGATAGAAATGGAAGTAAGTTGTGTGAGCCTCATGTCTGTACTTAGTACAGCGGTCAGGGGTGGGTGGGTGGTGGTGTTGAGATTCACACGAGGACCCACGTGAGGGGGGATCGGGGGGCTTGTTATTAAGGTGGCACGGCTGTTTCCACACTTAATTAATTAATACGTAATTTGGTTTGATTTTCTACTTATTTTATGTGGTAATCTTATAGTTGTTGAGTAATCAGTTTTGAGTTGTCTGTAATGTTGAAACCCGAAATATGACAGTTTTCACGTTGCCTGCAGATATCAAAATTTACATCTACTGCTTGCTGATCAATATTCATCAGTTTAATATATGCATATTTACTGAGGCAAAGTACTTATAACTGCTATGTAAATATGTTGTTTTGTAATATATGATAAATTATGTTAAAATATCTGCTTATTAAAATTTATTAGTTTAATTTTGATATTTAACAGTAAACTTATTTATTTTAGATTCATTAAATTAGGTTCCTTTATTCCAGTACATAAATGACCCGGCCAGAACATAAACGCCTGCTTCTGTAGCCATTACACGGGTGGTCACTGAGATAAACGGTCTTCGGAAATTGTGACACAAAAACGATTAAAGGGTTTAAGCAACAATATAACACAAACCAAACATTGTTTAAGATAATGTTGTTATTTAGTTTGTGTGATTTCGTTATTTACACTATTTAAATTTGAAAGATTTGAAGACCGTTTATCTCTATCACCGTTTGTCTTTGTGACCACCCGTGTATATATAGAATATAGATACAATATTAGAATTAACAGAATATATATGAATATAGGAACTGACACAAGAAAAAAAATGATGAAAACTAAACAATAACTATGAAGATTTTAACTAAATCGCAACATAATTTATAATCACTGGATAAAATAGGATAGTATTCAGATATACGCAAAATAATACTAACATTAGTTATACTCCACATGCATTCAAAAATGCTCTTTCAGTAGTTTTTTTTTTATTTTCCAAAAGAGTTATTATAATGGGTTAATATTTTAATCAAGATTATTGCAAAATCTGACACCTAAAATTTCAAGCATTTTGCCTTGATACAACTTTCAGTAAAATTTTCATTAAACTTATATTGAATTGTTTGGTTGTGTGAACAGTATCCACATTTCTAGTAAATAAACTGTTATGTGGTAGAGAACCACTATTTGCTTTATACCTGAAAATACCTGGGGCCGTATTCACGAAAGGTCTTAGCCAAGTCTTAGGCTTAACTTTTGTATAAAAATATAGCCAACTTAAGCCTAAGACTTGGCTAAGACCTTTCGTGAATACGGCCCCTGGTTTGAAAGATAACAGATCAACAAACTTTAGAATTTAAAATTTTTTAAACACAGATGTATTACTACAATAGGGTTACCCACTAATGGTTCTAATAGCATTTTTACCCCACAGCCCTTAAGGGCTGTCAGGGTATTGTTTTCACCTATGGTGTCCAGATGGACAATCGGGCGGCGGAAAGAAGTTGGTCCGGGCTGTATCTCAGTTTAACCATAAGGTGTAGGAACTGGATACTTGGTAGGGACATTGGTTGGGGGGTGTAGGTGTGCAATGTCAAGGTCTGACCTTGATTTGACCTTTGACCTTGCCATAGTGACCTTGACCTATAAAATCTTGTCCAGGCTATATCTCGGAAACTGTAAGGTGTAGGAAGTTGATACTTGGTAGGGACATGAGTTGGGGGTTATATGTGTGTAGTGCATGGTGTGACCTTGATTTGACCTTTGATCTTGCCATAGTGACCTTGACCTATAAAATCTTGTCCGGGCTATACCTTGGAAACCGTAAGGTGTAGGAAGTTGATAGTTGGTAGGGACATTGCTTAGGGGTTGAAGGTGTGCATCATAATTTTTATTTTACTGATTAATGCTGTCATCTTGCTATTGAATTGTCTTGTTTTAATACTTTATCCTTACATACATTTCTTTCACTTAGATGTTATTTTCTCTACGTAAACATCATTTGGGCCTTTTTGTAGCTGACACTGCTCTGAAAGTATCCCGATCTTTTTACTGTTTCACTACTTCTATATCTCATGGTGTTGAAAACAATTTCCCCCGACTGTGGGGTATGGGTATCTCTAATGCTATTTTAGTAAATCTAAAATGTAGTTGGCAATAGGTCTCTTAGGTGTGTCTTTCTGCATGTGGTCAGCTACTGCTAAGATACCCTCTTGGTTTGGGATAAGTTTGGTATAAAGGGATGTGACGTCTAGTGTGGCTATGATTGCTCTCTCAGGGATTTTGCCTAGACTAGTAATTTTACTGATGAAGTCCTCAGCATTTTTTGTACAGGCACACAGCATTATTTTAAGTCTTTGCTTATTATATGTCCTTTTACCTAATTGTGTCATTTCCATTGACAGCTATTCTTCAATTAATAAATTTTACAACTTCATAATATTTTAGTTTACTGATTAATGCTGTCATCTTGCTATTGAATTGTCTTGTTTTACTCTGAAAGTATCCCGATCTTTGTACTGTTTCACTATTTGTATGTACTATTTGTACTATTTGTTCATGGTGTTGAAAGCCATTTTCCCAGGCTGTGGGGTACGCACCTCTCTGACGCTATTTGTATCCCCAGACGAAAGTCGGGCATACTTTGGATTCAGTACGGTCACGCCGCCGCCAAGATTTCCTTTTAGACGCGGTAACTTAAAACATGTTTTAGTTAGACCTTTCAAATTTGGTATGTCGGTATATATGGGCAATGCCATGAATGCTGTTGTTTTGTGACCTTGACTTTCAATGTCAAGGTCACTGGTGGCCTCTTAAAGGTCAGATTTTAGCCATTTTTTCACATTTTGGCCCAGTTCTCATGTACGGAAGGTTAGATCATCCTATGACTGGTATATATAATACATATGTATGTCCTCTATGAGCACGCAGAAATTTGACCTTGAAGCTCTTCATTGAAGGTCATCCACAGGTCATCCAAAGTACCTGACCGAGGCCATTTTTGGCCTTTTTGGAGATATTTTCACACTTATTGCTGACTATATTGCATGGAAACTATTATAAATGGCTTTGGAGGTTGAGTACATGATGGAGTACAGAGGATTGTTGGTTACAGGGAAAATCTGCTGATTCCACAGTTATGAACAGGAAGAAGGCAGTTGTTTCATATAAGCCTACCCCTGCTGAGATGTAGTCTAATTCACCCAGTTCTGCCAGCTCCAATGAGTTTTCACAGAACTATGGAGTCAACAGGAACTGGTTACAGAGGATTATTTCACCTATAGCCAGTTAGGCCCTTTTACTGGGCAGGTCCACAGAACTGGCCAACAGACCAGCAGTAGCCTTTTAAGGGTCCAAGTGGCCGTCTCAGATCAACCAGTTACTACCCGAGGAAATTGGTTACAGAGAAATTCTTATATTGGTCTCGGTGACATGACTGTCTCAACCTACCAGACCAGTCAGCCAGTCTATTGCAAGGACCTCCTAGTTGGTCGAAAGTGACTATAGATAAGAAGACTTCCCAACAAGATTTGTCCAACTACCTGTCAGACTTATCAGACCCCACACCAGCCAGTTACTGGTCCCGGTGAGATGCCAAACTCAACCGGATTGGTCAGCCCACTGCCAGCAAGAAGTCTGCTGTATCAGTTACTGTTAGGTTCATCAAGTTTTTCTAACAGGTTCCAGTGAGATACAGTGATCCACCCTCCTAGACTGGCCACCCAGCTTGCCTTTTACCCAGTCTGTGAGCAGTGTCAGCTGACACCAGGGGCCTGAGTTTCCAAACTCCGCCTTCCCCTCAAGATTATAACCCATTTGCCGGTTTTCACAACTCAAGCAATGATAAATTTATCTGTTAATCAGACCAGGGGTCACAGTTCTCATAAATGGCTATTAGTGTTTTCCACAGTGGGGTTGTGTGGGTTACTGACACCCATACAGAAGCGAGTCCACCTAGGTCGCCTCCACATGAGGCCGATACGTGGCACTTGAAGAACAGCTGAAGGGTACCAGATTCACTAGAAAAGGTGATCCCACTTCACTCCACCCTATCTAAAATGGTGGTTGTAGGATGACGAATGTGCTTCCAAGGTCAACCATTACACCTAATTAAATATGCTCTGCAAATCCTTACAGATGCATCAAGAAGGGCAAGTGCTCACTTAGGGGAACACACTGCAAGGGGAACCTGGTCCCTTCCAGAAGGAAGTTACACATAAAGTATCTGGAACCAAGGCAGTCTTTTGACCGTAAAGGAGTTCCAAGACCTCTACTTGAACCTTATTGCTACCATAACTATGGACAACACCATGGTGGTTGCCTATTTAAGGAGTCGGGGGAGTAAGTCGGGCCCTCTTTATGCCCTACTATGGAGGATCCTGACCTGGTGCTCCAGGAAAAAGGTTCAAGCCTGACACATTCACGCTTCAACCATGTCCCATCCGGGGATACACTGCGTCGAGACGCAATGCCTTGCCTGCAGAGGCTGGCTATTTTTAACCATGACCAAAATGAGTAAATGATATTTTTCTTCATAACTGTTAGAGTTACAATAATTTTGTCCAATTTGTTGTTCATGTACTTTTAAATGTACTCTGTCATGGCAAATTTTCAGAGCTGTAGGTCCATAGCTAACTGAGTAATAGCTACTTTGACAGTTCACCATTGAGTAAATCACTTATAGCTGGAAATCTGGTGCACCTATCCTTACCAAGGTTTCAAGATATCATCCCTGCTACGAAATCTTGCCTGGTTAACATTTGGTCCAGTTTGTTCAATTTCGTTGGTTGCCATGGCAACGAATTTGAAAATCTGAGGTGACCAAACTTTAAGGAGCCTATATCTCCCTTATTATTGCTCGTAGAGGTTTTGGATGTGAAGACAACTTGTAGGAAATCATGTGAATCTTTTGGTGGGGTCACATTTGACATAATACTCTGTATGTCACACTTCAACCATGTCCCGTCCGGGGATACACTACGTCGAGATGCAATATCTAGTTCAAATTTGACAATAAAGCAAAAGGCTGTTTTATTATATTTTGCATTTGGTTAACATCAGGACATCCAGCATGTATAGAAGGAATTTCACCATAGCTCTTTACCAATCAGTTTCACTGACAAAGCCATGTAATTTAAGATTTACTCTAATAATGTCAAACTCAAAGCATGTCTACATTCTTCAGTGTTTTTGTGTCTGGTTTTAGGAGCTACTGCCATAGGGAGAAATAAGGCCATATTTCAGCAAGCTTCGCTAACTGATCAAAGAAATATAAAACTTGAGCATTGCTTCGTAACAGAAAAATAAATTGTTTTCGCACAGCAAAAATAAAGCTTCCCAATGAGTATTAAAGACTTTGCTGAAATGACTATTTTGCCCTGTTTAATATGTTTTTCCTTTATGCAAAAATTCAACCAGCCTGCAAAAAGTGGCATGAAACTGTTTCCTTGAAAGAGTAACAGATGACTCTACATATACCCTGTTAATGTTGGCCAAAACATTCATCAAAATTGCACCATTTTAAATGCATTTTTGCATTTTTACAGAAATTCAAGATGGCCGCCAAAAATGGCGGGAAATGATTTTGGGCAAAAAGTGGCAGATGGCTCTTGAAATTGCTCTATCTTGTACCATTTCTGAGATAAATATCTTTTTTGCGTTTTTCTAATGGGGTCTGATTTTTCCAAGTTCACCAGCCAACCCCGTTGTTGACACATTTTCACTAGATCCTGAGATTCAAGATGGCCACCGAAATGCCAGAAATGCTTATTGGCAAAAAGTGCCAGATGACTGCGTATACCCTGTGGGATGAAACTTTCATCCCAATTGCTCATTTTGCACCATTTCTGAGAGAAAAATGTCAACCCAAAAAGGCGGAAAAGCGATTTTTGACAAATGGCAGATGACTCTGTGTATAACCTGTGACCAAAATTTTTTTTGAAATTGCTTTATCTCTTACCGTTTCAAAGACAAATGCGTTTTTGAGTTTTACGCAGAAATTCAAGATGGCTGCCAAAAATGGAGAAAAATGTGTCCTGTGACTCCAATGTCCTGTTTTGTATCAGATTACTTCTTAAAGTTAATTATTTCCAGACATCTATATCACAAACCTACTTGCCAAATTTCATGTGAATAGGTGAAGTGCCTGTTAAGTTATCATCCAGACAACCACACCCTTTTAAAACATGTTTTTGGTCATGTTACTTCTCTGATTGGTTGAAATGTCATATCATATTTAGAAAATTTTCCCTGGGCTACTGCATACATGTTCCAAATTTGAAGAAAATCGGACCAGTGGTTGCTGAGCTATACATAATAGAAAATGTGGGAGCTGGCTTCTGTGTTAATTTCTACTGTATACAAACACGCGTCCCTTGTGGGACCCTTAATACTAACTTGATCTTACACTTTGTGCAAGAGTCCTCTAGTATGAGGCAAACTCGCCTGACAACGTAAGACCTAAGTAATCATTGGCCAATTTGATAGCAAACGAGTCTGCAATTAATAAGCTCATAAAAATGTTTGTCCAGGCTCATATATTACACATGTATTATATGAAAAATTTCCAGCTTATATTTATATAAACATGATAAGTCTGACATTACAAAGTCTAGTGGCAAGGAAGAAATGCATGTACACACCAAACTAATGTCTTGTGTCAATCTGACATCTAATGTCAGTTTACAATCAGACACCATGATACAGCCTTCAGCTACAAGACCCAGCACAGTTTCCAAGTGTTCTTCAGTCAAACAGCAGGTCATGGACCAGTTTGCACAGATGAAAACCATGCTGTCATCTTTTCTCTGGCCAAGGCAGGAGACCACCAGAACAAGACTCTCAAGCTACTTTGGGAATCTATAGTCATGAGCTACCAGCAGATCAACACACTGCAAGCATTTGCACCAAGTGACATGTATCCACAAGCCGCCTCTCCTCCAACCACCACTGTACAGCAAGAACATCAGCAGCAACCAGCACAGCCTCAGCCTCCCCAGCAGTCAGCTGACCCCAAGCAGCAGCAGTAGTAGACCTACTGCACTTGCCTACAATTGGTCCTTTTCAGGACCACTGCTGTAAAATTTATAGGTCCTTCTTAGGACCACCCGAATCTTCCAAAAACATTTATTAGGCTGAATTTTTAATAAAAAATCCCCAAACAAGAAGCATTACACCGCCCAACACCAAACATATAAAAACAAAATGAGTGAATGATTGAGTGTGTGAGTGATAGAAAATTTGAAGTTAAAAAAAGATTTTGAACTTTGAAAAAAAGTACATTTTTGAATAATAACTTGGAAAAGAAAAGAATAAAAATTTGGCCCCAAAAATAATAATTGAAAGGTTTCGCCACAGACCCCAAATGAAACTTTGGCCAAAAAGAAAAATTTGGACCTCAAAAATTCGTAAATACTTTGACTTATTTTGGGGAATGATTTTGGCCTTTGGATCTAACCTTTTCAGTTTTTACGCCACAGCCCTTAAGGGCTGTCGGGGTGTTGTTTTCACCCATGGTGTCTGGGGGGGCGGGTGGGCGGCAGGAAAAAAGTTTGTCAGGCCTGTATCTCAGAAACCGTAAGGTGTAGGAAGTTGATATTTGATAGGGACATTGGTTAGGGGGTGTAGGTGTGCAACGTCATGGTGTGACCTTGATTTGACCTTTCTGTAGTCACCTTGACTTCTAAAATCGTGTCTGGGCTATATCTTGGAAACTGTAAGGTGTAGGAAGTTGAGAGTTGGTAGGGACATTGGTTAGGGGGTGTAGGTGTGCAACGTCTTGGTGTGACCTTGATTTGACCTTTGACATTGCTGTAGTCACCTTGAGTTTGAAAATCTTGTCCAGGCTATATCTCGGAAACTGTAAGGTGTAGGAAGTTGATACTAGGTAGGGACATTGGTTAGGGGGTGTAGGTGTGCAGCGTCATGGTGTGACCTTGATTTGACCTTGCTGTAGTGACCTTGACCTATAAAAACTTGTCCGGGGTATATCTCAGAAACCATGCAGTGTAGAAATTCTAATTCTAATAGTACTTTTATAGCGCTTAATCTCTATCTAATGATAGACTCTAAGACGCAGAAAGCCAAAATCAGAGATCGTAATCGTTAAATCAGGGACATTGCAGGGGTCGACACCACGGAGAGACAAAATGAAAAACTAGGGATAATCTAGGGTGGGTAAGCTTTTTCAAAGAGGTAAGTTTTCAACTTTTTTCTGAATGAGGAGAGAGATTTAGCTGAGCGTACATCATCAGGAAGATCATTCCAAATCCTTGGGGCATCGTATGCAAAGCTAAGGCCAAAATGCTTTTTAGACTTATATATTGAAGCACAATGAGGGACCTCAAGCAGCACACCATCAGATTGACTTCTGCGTGTTCTATACACACTATGCCTGGGTTTAAGGAAAGGTTCAAAGTATTTTGGATGGCCACTATGTAGAAACTTGTACACCAACAGGGCTGTCTTGAAGACAGAGCGATGCAAGACAGGCAGCCAATGAAGACTCTTTCTTACAGGAGTGATATGTGAGTATTTGGTGGTATTAGCCACAATTCTTGCAAGACTGTTCTGAACACATTGGAGCCTCCGAATGTCTAGAGCAGAGAGACCTCTGAACAAGGAATTACAGTAGTCAAGACGACTTCCCACCAAGGCATTTGCAGCTAAAAGAGCAGCTTCACGTGTAAGATATCCTCGGAGTCGCTTTAAATCCCTGATATGAACAAAACTAGCCTTACAGGTATTCCTGACAGAAAGTTGTTTAGAAAGTTGTTTAGAAAGTTGTTACTTGTTGGGGACATTGGTTAGGAGTCGTAGGTATGCAGCGTCATGGTGTGACCTTGATTTGACCTTGCTGTAGTGACCGTGACCTATAAAATTTTGTCCGGGCTATATCTCGACAACCATAAGGTGTAGGAAGTTGATACTTGGTAGGGACGTTGGTTAGGCGGTGTAGGTGTGCTTCGTAATGGTGTGACCTTATTTGACCTTTGACCTTGCCGTAGTCACCTTGACCTATGAAATCTTGTCCGGGGCATATCTCAGAAACCGTAAGGTGTAGGAAGTTGATACTGGGTAGGGATATTGGCTGGGGTGTGTAGATGTAAAACGTCATGGTGTGACGTTGATTTGACCTTTGACCTTGCCGTAGTGACCTTGACCTATAATGCCTTGTCTGGGCTATATTTCGGAAACCGTAAAGTGTAGGAGGTTGATATTTGGTAGGGACATTAGTCGGGGGTTATAGGTGTGCATCGTCATGGTGTGAACTAGATTTGAGCTTCGATCTTGCATATCTGATACTATTTTATCTCTCTTATATCTCTCTTATATCTTATTACTTGAATCTTGGTTGTTGTACCTTTTGGTGTCTTTTGATGTAGATTAAGTACTGTTAAAGTCATATTAGAATTCATTAACCATTTTACTTTTACAACTTCCCATTGTATCAGATAGTATTGCATCAAGTAAGCCACAGGTTTTGCCTCAACTCCACATAAAAAGCATGTATTGCCACATCTGTATGTATGCGTAATATTCAAAACATTCAAACAATAATTCAACCATAAAAAGGAATATCAGAATGGGAGAAGTCTTAAAGCTTCTTAATTTTTAGTTTACTGAATTGTCTTGTTTTAATACTTTATCTTTACATGCAGTTTTTTATGTCAGCTGACTTGTCAGTCAGCTGACATTATGGCATCACTCTGCGGCGTCCGCGTCTGTGTACGCGTCCGCGTCCGCGTGACAAACTTCTTCTCCAAAACTACAAGACCCAGAGACATGCTGTTTTTTTTAAAAGATACCTTAACTATCGAGGATGATAAATCGTAAAATTCATGCAGATCTGTCTGTTCGTCTGTTTGCCAGAGCCATTACAAGTGAGGTACCCCCACCCAAAGTGTGAAAATTTCAACACTTGATCACAATTTTCTCATTCACTATTTCGGGGATTTTTCTCATATCTTGCATAGATGTAATAGGCCACTAGTAGAGTACCTTGTGTGAATATAAGACCTGGATCTGTCTTAATTTTTTTTTTATTAATTTTTAAAATAATTTTTAATGCAATAAAATTCATGAAATCATGCGCTAAATCAATTATAACTTGAAAAGTATTGCATTTAGAGCATTTTATTAAAATATGTTATTCAGCTACTTTTTTCATAGCTACAACATGGTGAGTAACTTGGGTGTCTATCTCAATAGCTAAGTGAGTAATAGCTACTTTTGGACTTTTCAGTAACTTCCATCATGAGTAAAATCACTTGTAACTTGAAAACTATTGCATTTAGAGAATTTTGTGTAAGTATGTTATTCAGCTACTTTTGGGTCAGCTATAACATAGTAAAATTTCAGACCTGTAGCTCATGGCATAGCTGAGTAATAGCTACTTTTAGGTTATCACTGTAGCGTAAATCACTTATAACTTGAAAAGTATTGTATTTAGAGTATTTAGTTTCATATGTTATTCACCTACTTTTGGGTCAGCTATAACATAGTAAAATTTCAGACCTGTAGCTCATGGCATAGCTGAGTAATAGCTACTTTCAGGTTATCACTGTTGAGTAAATCACTTGTAACTTGAAAACTATTGCATTTACAGTAATTTAGTTGTATATGTTATTCAGCTACTTTTGGGTCAGCTATAACATAGTAAAATTTCAGACCTGTAGTTCATGGCATAGCTGAGTAATAGCTACTTTCAGGTTATCACTGTTGAGTAAATCACTTATAACTTGAAAACTATTGCATTTACAGTAATTTGTTTGTATATGTTATTCAGCTACTTATGGGTCAGCTATAACATAGTAAAATTTCAGACCTGTAGCTCATGGCATAGCTGAGTAATAGCTACTTTCAGGTTATCACTGTTGAGTAAATCACTTATAACTTGAAAACTATTGCATTCACAGTAATTTGTTTGTATATGTTATTCAGCTACTTTTGGGCCAGCTATAACATAGTAAAATTTCAGACCTGTAGCTCATGGCATAGCTGAGTAATAGCTACTTTTAGGTTATCACTGTTGAGTAAATCACTTATAATTTGAAAAGTATTGTATTTAGAGAATTTAGTTTCATATGTTATTCACCTATTTTGGGGTAAGCTATACCATGGTAAAATTCCAGACCAATGGCTCATTGCTTAGCTGAGTAATAGCTACTTTGAGGTTCTTACTCAACACTAAATCATTTATTACTTGAAAAGTATTGCATTTAGAGCATTTTATTTAAATATGTTATTCAGCTACTTTTTCCATAGCTACAACATGGTGAGTAACTTGGGTGTCTATCTCAATAGCTAAGCGAGTAATACCTACTTTTGGACTTTTCAGTAACTTACATCATGAGTAAAATCACTTGTAACTTCAAAACTATTGCATTTAGAGAATTTTGTGTAAATATGTTATTCAGCTACTTTTGGGTCAGCTATAACATAGTAAAATTTCAGACCTGTAGCTCATGGCATAGCTGAGTAATAGGCTAATAGCTACTTTTAGGTTATCACTGTTGAGTAAATCACTTATAACTTGAAAAGTATTACATTTAGAGTATTTACTTTCATATGTTATTCACCTATTTTGGGGTCAGCTATAACATAGTAAAATTCCAGAGCAGTGGCTCATTGCATAGCTGAGTAATAGCTACTTTGAGGTTTTTACTCAACACTAAATCATCTATAACTTGAAAAGTATTGTATTTAGAGCATTTTGTGTAAATATGTTATTCAGCTACTTTTGGGTTAGCTATAACATAGTAAAATTTCAGACCTGTAGCTCATGGCATAGCTGAGTAATAGCTACTTTCAGGTTATCACTGTTGAGTAAATCACTTATAACTTGAAAACTATTGCATTTACAGTAATTTGTTTGTATATGTTATTCAGCTACTTTTGGGTAAGCTATAACAAAGTAAAATTTCAGACCTGTAGCTCATGGCATAGCTGAGTAATAGCTACTTTCAGGTTATCACTGTTGAGTAAATCACTTATAACTTGAAAACTATTGCATTTACAGTAATTTGTTTGTCTATGTTATTCAGCTACTTTTGGGTCAGCTATAACATAGTAAAATTTCAGACCTGTAGCTCATGGCATAGCTGAGTAATAGCTACTTTCAGGTTATCACTGTTGAGTAAATCACATATAACTTGAAAACTATTGCATTTACAGTAATTTGTTTGTATATGTTATTCAGCTACTTTTGGGTCAGCTATAACATAGTAAAATTTTAGACCTGTAGCTCATGGCATATCTGAGTAATAGCTACTTTCAGGTTATCACTGTTGAGTAAATCACTTATAACTTCAAAAGTATTGCATTTAGAGTATTTAGTTGTATCCACCGGACAGCAGGATATGTTCCTCATTATAAAATCTTGACTGCAAATATTTGGGTCCTCATTTTGAAAAAAAAAAAAACATGGCCGCCACAGGTGTTTCTTTATCAGTCATGAAAAGTGGTTATAGGTCGCTTATTATCGGTCCTAGAGGTTTGGGATGGTAAACCAACATATAGGAAATCATGGGCCGGGAATCTTTTGGTGTGGTCGGATTTGACCTTGGACCCCTCCTTCAAGGTCAAACAAAAATAGCCAAACTTAAAAGTGCTTATAACTTGCTTATTATTGGTCCTAGAGGTTTGGGATGGAAAACCAACCTCTAGGAAATCATGGGCTGAGAATCTTTTGGTGTGGTCGGATTTCACCTTGAAACCCTCCTTCAAGGTCAAACGAGGATAGCTAAACTTAAAAGTGCTTATAGCTCGCTTATTATTAGTTCTAGAGGTTTGGAACGGAAAACCAACCTATAGGAAATAATGGGCTAGGAATCTTTTGATGTGATCAGATTTGACCTTTGGCCCCTCTTTGAAGGTCAAATGAGGAAAGCCAAAATTAACAGTGCTTATATCTCGCTTATTTGTGTTCCTAAAGGTTTGCAATGTCACACCAACCCATAGGAATCATGGGCTAAGAATCTTTTGACATGGTCAGATTTCACCTTGAGCTCCAAGGTTAAGCATGTTTTAATGGCTTTTGTGAGTTTTCTGGTGGATACAATTTGCATCAGTTCTCCGATGCTATAGGTCTAGTTTCAGTGTGTTATTCACATATTTTGGGGTCAGCTATAACATAGTAAAATTAAAACTATTGCATTTGCAATATTTTCTTTAAATATGTTTTTAACTTACTTTTTACACCTTAACAGTTACCTTCTTAGTTTTCTTCCAAACACCATTTCCAGGGCACAACTTTTGTGTTTTTTTCTTCTGTCACTTCTACTCTGAAACTCAAAACACACAGTCAGCTGACACAGAGCCCGTTCACGGGCACTGATTGCTTGTTTCTCTTAGATGCTATTTTCTCTACTCAAACATTATTGGGACACTGACACTGCTCTGAAAGTATCCCAATCTGTGTACTGTTTCACTACTTTATCTCATGGTGTTGAAAACTATTTCCCCAGGCTGTGGGGTACGGGCATCTCTGATGCTATTTTCTATCTTTGAGAAAATTTGGAAGTTCTCAAAAGATTTTGAAAGTTAAGAAGGTTTGGAACTTAAAAATCTCTTGCAAATTCAATCAATCATCAATCAGTTGTCCAAGTGCTTAATCTCCGTATCTACGGATTCTAAGGCACACCATCCAGTTCGTAAGGCATAAATCATTGAGTCATCAGACATGTTCCAAGTCGTACCCAGAAATTCGCCAGAAAAAGGAAAATTAAAAACAATATTCATCTTTTAAGGTTCAGTGTGGGACATTTTTACAGAACTTGTGTTGAGGTACTTGTGATTTGGTTGGAAATAGTTTTGAAACTTGTTGCAAATGTATTGGTTTTTGAGGGGGAAATTTGTTGTAAGCAACACCAGCTCAAACAAAAGTTCTTTCTTCTCTTTGAATTATCCAGTGCATGACCCAGGGGTTTGGTGGCTTTTTTTCCTGGGTGTAGGCTGTGGTTGTGCTCGCTGTAGGGCAGATACTGGTCCTAGGTTCAGATGTGTCTTTTTCTGTCTGCAAATCATGATGAAATCAAAATATTAAACTCAATAAAAAAACAAAAGTGCCCTAAGCTTCTGTAGAAAGTCTCTCTGGTGTGTAGCTGGCATCTTTACAGTGACAAATGATGATTTATGGCAACCAAAAGGGGTTTATATAATTTTGGTTTGATCCCAACTCTCGATCCCGACTCCAGAAATTAATCAGTCCAGTCGGGGTGAATCGGGGAAATGCTCCAGTCCTGTTGGTTTGTCAGTATGACTTGTCAGGCCCTGATACAACTTGTCTGTTAGGGGTTTATGGCTTGTCCTGGTAGTTTCCCATTTAGTCATGGAGATAAGCATCCCCACCCAAAGTCAGGTCAGGATCTCAATCCAGACACGCTGTGATGCACTACGTCCTGTCAGGGAGATGAAAACAACCCAAATTTTTCGCACACTTTTTTCTGGATTTGTATCCCTGATCCCTGCAACAGACCCCAGTGTCGTAGAGTCAGTTATAGGGTTGGCTTCAGTAAAACACCCCTGTTAGGACTGTAGTGCTATCCCTGATTGGAATCTCTCCTCGGTTCTGCATCAGCTGATATAGCCTGCTTTTGAGCTGCGCAAGGGTGCTTTAGTTTATAAAATATCTAACTTTCAAGATGGTTTTCTATATGGCCTTGGGCTCTGGTAAAGTGAAATTCATGCATTGCTAAGTTGGAATATCAGGCATCAGAATGACTGGGCTAGGTGTATCTTTATTCTTTGCCTAGTTAGTCGAATCTTTGATTCGAGTTATGTACTGAGTCGTGGCCGCGATTTTAAATTCGCCATTTAAGCCCTTAAATATCAAATTCTGCATAATATTTGTTCACATATCGGTACATTAAGGTGTATATTATACACTCTGCCATTTTGAAGATTTTTAGAGCTTTTATTAAGTTATATTTTATGAAGTAAAAATCATGTCTGGCACTACGTCTGGCTTTCTATAAGGTCCCGTATGTCCTAGAAACTATTGTTTTACCCATTGTAGTAGTCTACTCGAACGAGTCTTTTTTAACGGTTTCGTCTGCTGGTTTCTAGACCTTAAAACCCCAATTAATTTATTGGTCTGCTGGTTTATCACGCAGTCACTGTTAATGTAAAATTGTTCTCTGCGCATACACAGCCTATTTCTCATTTGTCAAACGAATAAACCGCAAAGAAATTAATGAATGAAGTGACGTCACGGTAGTACTACACATTTGTTGTTCAGCCAATCAGAATCGAGAACACCTCTGGCAGAGACAATGAAAATATTCAAACTCCGTAGTTTTACATTCAACCACTCGAAGGCGCTTTTGCATTCATTTTTCTGTCAATCCGTTTCTTATTTTGGAAGAACTTGTCTTCCAAATTGTTTTACAGTATATTTACAAAATAAACCAGTTCGCTAATCTTATTTCCTGACAATATTTTATAAAATGGACGTTTCAACAAAGATCAAATACTTTAAGCTACACAACTCACGGTGATAGCACCCAAGTCATTAATATTCATGAGAAGATATGAGGTCACGGATTTCCCCTGGTATTTCCTGACAATATTTTTGACAAAGATCAAATACTACGTAGATCTTTTACTGACGAACTGGTTTATTTTGTAAATATAAAACAATTTGGAAGACATAGAACGGCCGTGCGCATATTTGCACATTAATATTAATGAGGCAAGTCTGTGAACAGGAAATATGCTGGTAGTTTTCATCTTAAACCATCCTTGTAAAATATTGTCATCGGTAAAATACAGCATAATCTGTGGTTCCCTATTTTCGCTCATTGTAGCGATAGAAACAACACACGAATATTTTATTTAAATACTTACAATTTGCTTCTGTAAAATATACATATACAGTTCTATGTATCCACGCTTCAAAATTGAAATATGTCTTCTCATTTCAAAATCAAATTTAAACTGCAAGTCCGTGAAATATGCTGGTAGTTTTCATCTTAAACCAGCCTTGTAAGAACTGCCGTGACTGCGCATATTTGCTCATTAATATTAATGAGGCAAGTCCGTGGAGAGGTGCTGGTGGTTTTCATCTTAAACCAGCCTTGTAAAACTTCGCATCTACAGACCCTTTATATTTGTAAACCTTTCACATCACGTCACTATAAATACCCATCTCACTACACAAATCTGAAAACAACTTCTATGGAAGCGGTTTGCAAATGCGGGCGATAATACCGAGTTTACAGATTTCAACACCCAGTGCTGTCCTAAGATTCGACTGTGTGGTTGGGTGAAGGCCAACCACTGGACCCTTGTTTCTTATGAAGGAATCATCTGGGGAGTGGACCTTAGAGTGTGGCCCCATTGGTCATTGCATCCCTGGTGCCACTCCATACATATCTCTCAAAGAGGACAGGTCCCTGCCCAGGAAGAGCTTTGCATTATTATTTGGTCAGGACCAAAGACCTGAGAGACAGCAAGGAGTTTTTGTCTCCTTCAAGATGAATTACTGCAAGGATATCTCAACTATTTCTTCTTGGATAAAACAAACACTGATAGTGTGTTATCAATTGTCTGACCAGAAATTCCTGACTTGGTATGAAGTCAAAGATCATGCCTTCTTCTAATGCCTTCCAAGGTGGGGGTCTCTAGACCAGATTCTCTCAGCCTGCCTGTGGAAATCACATAACATCTTCGCCCAGTTTTACTTGAAGGATGTACAGTGGGTTGATTCTGAGCTTTATCACCTAGATCCTATAGTTGCTGCCCAGCAGATATGCAACTACGCCTAAGTTTTATCCACTGTTTGTATTGCAATGCATTATACAATGTAGTGTATTATAATTCTATTTTAAAATTTAAGTCTTTATAGATGAGGAACTTAATCTTCCATATGGGGTTTGATATGTGGTGGTCTATGGTGACAGATTTTAAACTCATATATCCACTCATATTCACAGGCTTCTCTTGAAACCCTACAACTGAACTTCTTCATCTCTTACCTATCCTCAGAGAAGGCAAAGGAAGGAAAGCACTCCAGTCTGGCACTGGTTAATCAGTCACCTGGGAACCTTGATATTTAAGAGTACATATTTTTGCTTAGATTTCAACTTAGTCTCCCAGTAAGCTGCCTCCTTATATTGGGTGGTCATTGTGGCATGTGTTTGTTAGGTAAGATAATATTAATGCCATTAAATATAGAATTTTAGATGTAAATTAAATTTTTGTAAGTTAATATCTTACCCAACAGTCAGTAGAGTCCCACCCTACCATCCTCCTAGTTTACCTTTACTTGAGGTTTGCTCTTAGGAGACTACATTGAAAAGATTAAGTCACATGAACTATCAACACCTAGTGAGTACTGGGGTGGCCATCTGTCAAGTAGTTGGGACACTACTAGTCCAGCCTGGGCAAAGCTCGAATATCCATTTCTGATGGTTGGCCGGACTGGTTTGCTTCACCAGAGTGAAGGCATTGTCAACTTACTAACTTTAATTTACAATTAAAATTTTCTATTTTATAGACCCCATGTCATATTTATCACAGTTAAATGGTGACAGTTGCATCATGCAAATAGAACTTACATCATACATCTACTGGAAATAAAAAGGTCATAAATACATAGTCCTCACACTAGATACTAAGTTTGACAATACCATATAAAAGACCCCTGTAACCTTTAACAGTTTAAATTAACAAAATATGTTAAACATATATTTATTTAGAAAGTTGTACAAGTTATAACTTGTACAAACTTTTAATATGATTTTGTACAACTCCACTGTACATATTGTTATAACTTGCACAAAATTATTACTTATATGTGACTTATAGAAATATATGCATTATTTCTGTTATAATTTTTTTAGTTACGTTCTGATGTTGTTCCCAAAACAGCAGAAAATTTTAGAGCTCTGTGTACAGGAGAAAAAGGTTTTGGCTACAAGGGATCCGGTTTCCACAGGTAAGTCTTGCAATGTGTATAATTGGGAACTTTTTGACAATTATTAAGCGGCCCGTCAGGGACTCTTATTTGTTTTCACGTAAGTTCGACTGATCACCGCCGCCGCAGGATTATGGTCTCCCTTGAATAACTTCTTGGGCTTTCAAAATTTTCTTTCCTTCTTATCTTTCTTTAAAACTATAGGGGCAGGAAAAATTTTTGGGGTACTTTGCGCAGACCTTAAGCATTTTTCAAAAACACCCCGTCATCGCGTTTCGGAAAAAACCACACACACCTGTGCTATAAAATTTTTCAGGTACATTCTAGACCAAATTTCGAAGGTCAGAAAGGATTTTCTGATCAATTGGACCATAGATGCCTGTGAGTGAATGGGAAGCGTTTCATTTTCATAAATTTTTTAAAAATGGATACTTTGTCTGTATCTCACTTTTTCAACCAAACTTGCCATATATATTAAGATTTACCAAAGGATTGTCCTGACTTTATGGTGACCTTAAACTGTTAATATAATTGGAGCTATGGTCCCCCTAAAGTCATAAAATTGGAATAAAACCGTCTGGCCCCTTTATTGTATCCACCGGATAGCATCTGGTGGATACTATGGATTTTGCTTCGTTATGCCGACGCCACCGCCGACGCAGTGTGTAGAGAGATTTCACCATTACCGCTCTAACGAAAAAAAATATTATAGCTAGCCCTCTCAAATTTGCAGGATATATTAATAATCATAAAATCTTGCCTGGGAATATTTTTGGCCTCATTTTGAAAAACAAGATGGCCGCCAGGGGCATTTATTCGACTTTAAGGAAGGACTTTTGTTGGCCGTCTAGAGCAAAGGGTATTAAAGGTAGAGATCTCGAATTTGCAGGATATGTTCCTCATTACAAAATCATGACTGGGTATATTTTTGGCCTCATTTTAAAAAACAAGATGGCCGCCATGGCCGTTTCTTTGTCATTCATGAAAAGTGCTTATATCTCCCTTATTATTGGTCATAGAGGTTTGGGATAGTAAACCAACCTATAGGAAATCATGGGCTGGCAATCTTTTGGACCCCTCTTTCAAGGTCAAACGAGGATAGCCAAACCTAAAAGTGCTTATAACTCGCTTATTATTGGTCCTAGAGGTTTGGGATGGTAAACCAACCTATAGGAAATCATGGGCTGGGAATCTTTTGGTGTGGTCAGATTTGACCTTGGACTCCTCCATCAAGGTCAAACGAGGATAGCCAAACTTAAAAGTGCTTATAACTCACTTATTATTGGTCCAAGAGGTTTGGGATGGTAAAGCAACCTATGGGAAATCATGGGCTGGGAATCTTTTGGTGTGGTAAGATTTGGCCTTGGACCCCTCCTTCAAGGTCAAACGAGGATAGCCAAACTTAAAAGTGCTTATAACTCGCTTATAATTGGTCCTAGAGGTTTGGGATGGTAAACCAACATATAGGAAATCATGGGCTGGCAATCTTTTGGTGTGGTCAGAATTGACCTTGGACCCCTCCTTCAAGGTCAAACGAGGATTACCAAACTTAAAAGTGCTTATAACTCGCATATTATTGGTCCGAGAGGTTTGGGATGGTAAAGCAACCTATGGGAAATCATGGGCTGGGAATCTTTTGGTGTGGTTAGATTTGGTCTTAGACCCCTCCTTCAAGGTCAAATGAGGATAGCCAAACTTAAAAGTGCTTATAACTCGCTTATTATTGGTCCTAGAGGTTTGGAATGGTAAACCAACATATAGGAAATCATGGGCTGGGAATCTTTTGGTGTGGTCAGACTTGACTTTGGACCCCTCCTTCAAGGTCAAATGAGCATAGCCAAACTTAAAAGTGCTTATAACTCGCTTATTATTGGTCCTAGAGGTTTGGAATGGTAAACCAACATATAGGAAATCATGGGCTAAGAATCTTTTGGTGTGGTCAGATTTGACCTTGGACCCATCCTTCAAGGTCAAACGAGGATAGCCAAACTTAAAAGTGCTTATAACTCGCTTATTATTGGTCCTAGAGGTTTGGGATGGTAAACCAACATATAGGAAATTATGGGCTGAGAATCTTTTGGTGTGGTAAGATTTGACCTTGGAGCCCTCCTTCAAGGTCAAACGAGGATAGCCAAACTTAAAAGTGCTAATAATTCGCTTATTATTGGTCCTAGAGGTTTGGGATGGTAAACCAACCTATAGGAAATAATGGGCTGGGAATCTTTTGGTGTGGTAAGATTTGGCCTTGGACCCCTCCTTCAAGGTCAAACGAGGATAGCCAAACTTAAAAGTGCTTATAACTCGCTTATAATTGGTCCTAGAGGTTTTGGAATGGCAAACCAACATATAGGAAATCATTTGCTGGGAATCTTTTGGTATGGTCAGATTTGACCTTGGAGCCCTCCTTCAAGGTCAAACGAGGATAGCCAAACTTAAAAGTGCTTATAACTCGCTTATTATTGGTCCTAGAGGTTTGGGATGGTAAACCAACCTATAGGAAAACATGTGTTGGGAATATTTTAGTTTGGTCGGATTTGACCTTGGGTGCCTCCTTCAAGGTCAAACGAGGATATCCAAGCCTAAAAGTGCTTATAACTCGCTTATTATTGGTCCTAGAGGTTTGCAAAGTGAAACCAACATATAAAAAATCATGGGCTAAGAATCTTTTGATGTGCTCAGATTTGTCCTTGGGTCCCTCCTTCAAGGTCAAATGAGGATACCCAAACCTAGAAGTGCTTATAGCTCGTTTATTATTGGTCGTACAGGTTTGTAATGTGAAACCAACCTTTTGGAAATCATGGGCTAGGAATTTTTTGATGTGGCCAGATTTGACCTTGGCCCCTCCTTCAAGGTCAGATGACAATAGCCAAACTTAAAATTGCTGATAACTTGCTTATTATTGGTCCTAGAGGTTTGCAATATGAAACTAACTTACAGGAGCTCATGGGCTGGGAATCTTCTGATGTTTTCAGATTTGACCTTGGGCCTCTCCTTCAAGGTCAAACGATGGTTCACTGGCTTTGGTGAGTTGTCTTTTCAGTGGATACAAATTTGCATCAGTTCTCCGATGCGTAGGTCTAGTTTATTAGTGGATATACGTATTGTTGGATGTTGGAATTATATCAGTTCTTTTATTTTATATCATAGATTAAATATTTATACTTTTATTTTGAACGGATAAGTATTCTTTCTTAATTTTGTTGCTTTGTTGTCGACTCGGACATCTAGCATATCTTTAAAGTGTTTGAACCTCAATAAATAATGTTCATTGAACACCTGTTTACTTTGATCTGCACTACGGCCCCACCTGCAGAGAGGCAGGTAAAGGGGATCATTTCTGCTTGTAGGGTACATAGCCAAACAAAAAAGTGGTCCTTTTTTGTGTAATTATGTCCATCCCACTGGGATTTTCGACCCACAGGGTATCTAAGGAATGTAATCTTTGCAATTTTCAAAAAATTTTCCCCTCCCCAAAAATGGCGGCCATTTTGAATTTTCGAATTTTTGCCAAAAATGGCAAAACTCAAATTTGGTTGTATCTCCTTAACCGTGCGAGGTAGAGCGATTTCGTCGAAATTTTCGACCCACAGGGTATCTAAGGAATGTAACCTTTGCAGTTTTCAAAAAACTTTCCCCTCCCCAAAAATGGCGGCCATTTTGAATTTTTGAATATTTGCCAAAAATGGCAAAACACAAATTTGCTTCTATCTCCTTAACCGCGCGAGATAGAGCGATTTCGTCGAAATTTTCAACCCACAGGGTATCCAAGCAATGTACTCTTGGCAATTTCAAAAAATTTTCCCCTCCCCAAAAATGGCGGCCATTTTGAATTTTTGCCAAAAATGGCAAAACACAGATTTGCTTCTATCTCCTTAACCATGCGAGATAGAGCGATTTCGTCGAAATTTTCGACCCACAGGGTATCTGAGCAATGTACTCTTGGCAATTTTCAAAAATTTTCCTCTTCCCGCATATGGCGGCCATTTTGAATTTTCGAATTTTTGCCCAAAATGGCAAAACACAAAATTGCTTCTATCTCCTTAACCGTGCGAGATAGAGCGATTTCGTCGAAATTTTTGACCCATGGGGTATCTAATAAATGTACTCTTGGCAATTTTCAAAATATTTTCCCCTTCCCACATATGGCGGCCATTTTGAATTTTCGAATTTTTGCCCAAAATGGAAAAACACAAATTTGCCTTAACCGTGCAAAATAGAGTTATTTCGTTGAAATTTTCGACCCATAGGGTATCTAAGAAATGTACTCTTGGCAATTTTCCAAAAATTTTCCTCTTCCCATAAACGGCGGCCATTTTGAATTTTCAAATTTTTGGCAAAAATAGAAAAACAGAAATTTGCTTCTATCTTCTTAACCGTGCAAGATAGAGTGATTTCGTCAAAATATTTGACCCAACCAATGCAAAAAGGCATGAAGCTGAAATAATTTACATGTACACTAATAAATATTTAAGCATCATTGATATATTTTACAAATTAAACAGGGTCTTGTAAGACTACTGTACAATTTTGGCAAAAGGTTCATGGGGTGGACATTACACATGATAATGTGTGTTCTTCTATGCTATCCTGTTTCTATTCATATGTCGCAGCTACTATCAACAGGGCGTCCTATTTCTAGTTTTTAAAGACCTGATATGTATTTGATGAACACGCGTGTATGTGCAAAATATTTAGAATAATTTACACACAAGGTCGTCTCTTTGTAAAATAAATAAATATTTAATGCACACTTGCAAATGCAAGGCAGTTGGCAAACATAGTGTATCACTTTACAGTATTAAATATTGCTTCAATTCAACAGCAAATGAGAGATTTTCATTAAACTGTTGGAGCAATTAATCTCTGCAATCATACAGAGTTTAAACCCCCTCAGATCCTGTTGTAGACAGACTAGTGCCTCTGATCCAAATCCTAGCTCCTCCGAGTGCTACAATTTCTAAACCCCACTCAGATCTTGTGGTAAATCAGACCACTAACTCAGATCCTAAAACTTGGATGATGACTCAGATTTGCAAATTGGATCATCGTCACTCAGATTCTGTGGTAGGTCAGGCCACTAACGTGGATCCTAAACTTGGATGTTGAGTCAGATTCAGAATCAGAAAGGTGGCAAAGCACTCTGACAGTATTCAGGGACATCAAACATAAGGATGAGGCTGAGTTGAAAGGTCAACTTAACCCTGACCCTATCATTTCTAGGGAAGTAGATGTGTCTGACTTGCCCTCTCAGTATACTGAGGACATTGAGACTTTCTGACAAGTCCTTAATATCTCTGACCCCAGGGATAGTATGCCAGTTTCCCCAACCTCAGTGATTGGTCTTAACACTGAGGTTGCTCAAAAACAGGAGCTCAGGCCCAAGGGATCCTTTTACTTCCAGCTAACCCCTTCCTCAAAGAGGCCCTGTAGAAATTTGAACTAGATTTCAAACCATCGAATCCCCCTGAGGGGGAATTCATCAAAGTTCCCCCTGCCACTGATAAGTGGTATAAAATGGTAGATCCCTCCTTTGAAGAAAAAATGCAGGAGCTGAACGCAGACTTTACAAATATTTGCATCTCTTCTAGGCCCTCTGGAGCCCCTGTAGGTAAAGTTCCCCTTTAGGTAGTGAAGGAATTTGAATATCAGGCTAGACAAAATATCTGTACCTTCCAACTTTTTGGGTGCCTTTAACCAGGTTATCTCTGAGTGTAACCTGATCATGGATATCCTTGAGAGGATCCATATTCAACAAAGGGTCTTAGCCTGCCATAAAAGGCCTTATCCAGTATGTTCAAGAGAGAATTCTATAATATGGACGATGCCTGTCTCTTAAGGAGCAATGCAGAGATGACCATTCTCCAACCCAACCCAGGAACTCGCCTTTTTCCCCTCTCCCTTATTTCATTCACAACTGGTGAAAGAAGGAAAGAGTTCCCTCCCAAAAAATAAAGGAAAAAGGCACCCCTAAAATCCTCAGGGCTTCAGGCCCTATCAAAATCAGCTCTTTTAATGGTCCCCAGTGCAACAAAGGAACCATTCAACATGAAGTCAGACAGCCCCTGATCTCCTCAGGATACAAAGACCATCAGAGTCACCTAGCCCTGGCCTCTTGTCTCCAGTCACTCCTGACAAAAAATAAAACAGAAAGGGTGGATACAGTAAGGTCTCTTGGGTTTTACAGTTTGCCTGTTTCTAGTTCCAAAGCCTCAACAGAGATGGAGGCCGGTCATAGACCTATGCAGGCTAAACCCCTGTTTAGTAATAAAGTTCAAAATGGAAATACCAGAGTCCATCAGGGCCTCTGTGGTTCCTGGGGAATGTGTGTCCTCAATGGACCTCTCAGATGCCTACCTTCACATCCCCATCCACCCAGCCTCAAGGATGTTCCTTAGGTTCACTCACAGGTCTCAAAATTTACTAGTTTACCTCTCTTCCCTTCAGGCTAGCTATGACCCCACAAATCTTCATGATGATAGTAAAGGAAGTAAAGCTTATGGTTCTCTCCAGGGGAGTCAGACTTTTCAGTACCTAGATGATTGGCTTATCAGAGCCCAGTCTGTAGGAAAGGCACAACTAAACACAGAGATCATGGTGAACTTAACTTAGTCCTTGGGTTGGATTATCAACCAGGAAAAGTCAGTACTGACACCGAGTCAGGTGTTTTTCTTCATTTTTCAACAAATACCATCTAGCAGTGTCCTGGACTGCATTACTCTCAGATAATCGACACAGTGGGGTTTAATAGTTTATTTACAATATAATTACTAGATGTATTTACATACAATAACACTAATAATATATTAAAACTTGACATACAATAAGGTGGCCTTAAATTATGGAAGCAACTTGCTCCTAACCAACCAATTGGCCACCTAGGGTTAAGCCCTGTACACCACAATATAAGGTGACCTTAAGGTGGTGATTACTATGCCATACTGTTACACTTTACAGATAAAGGGAAACTGATGGAGGCACTGAAGTCCTGACTGATTCAGTGGAGAGGAAATTGACATTAAGGTAACCTTAAAGGTCTGTTAGACTTTAGGATATATTTAAGTACTACATGAAGTTGAACTTATGAGTTTACACTAAGATTTTACTAGATGAAGAGGTAAGACTAGGACAAAACATTACAGACTTAGTAATGAGTATGGACTTGTTAAGAATGAATAGGTAATTTTACTGTTGAGGCTTGTTACGACCTGCAGGGGTAATGAGGAGTAAATATTTGAGAGCTTGAACTGGGCACAAGGGGGAACTGCCCAGGTGAGGGATTTTCAATACCCTGGCTTGATTTTGGACTGAAGGGTTTTAGACCAGGTGATTAAAATATGGGCACCTGGGTGGGCAAAAAAGACATCAGCCCTAGATAAATGCTTCACCGGGTCAAAAGTATTAAGGGTATGGGGAACCAGGTTAGAAATTCTGAGAAAAGGAAAGAAGGTAGGCTGCCTTAAAAACCTGGCCCATATAAGTGTTATCACATTGGGAGATTATTCTGAGAAACAGAGGAATGTCAATTACCGACTTAAGAGAAACCTTAAGTGAAGACGTAAGAGTGATGGACTTAGTGAAGTATTTTATGCGAGGGTCATGGAAGGGAGATGTATTCAAGCCCAACATGGCAAATTTTGTCCTGACAGCTGACATGTGATTGGCAATGGCTGAGCTAGTAAAGTCATTGTATGCCAAGAATTCTAGGAATGACATTAGGTCAAGGACAGATATGGAAAAATGTTAATGGAAACAAAAACACAAAATGCTAAGAATGTACGAAACATTCTAGTATAGGCCTTAGAGGTAGAGGAAGCCAAAGAGTGATGGAGCCTTCGGTGAGCCCTGGAGGCCAAGACAGCAGCCATGGAGGTACCTGAAATTAAATGGACCAATTCAATTCAATAATACTAGTAGGAAGGTTCAGCCAGACCGGATCTGCAACATGACTGTAAATACTTTGCATATATCTAGAATCTAATGATAATCTAGATAGGGCATCAGCCACCACATTAGTCTTGCCAGCTATGTGAACAGTGTTAAGCTCAATATCAAATCTGGCACATTCCATCAAGATATTCCTGTGAATAGCAGCTAGTGTCAGATCCCTGGTCTTGCTGGAAGCCTGGTTGTCACAATGGATCAAGATCTTATGATTTGCCCAACGGGCAGCCCAAGCCCTGATGGCCATCAGAATATTTATCATTTCCAGATGAACTATATCATAATTACAGAAGCCAGGGGTTAGGGGTATGGAATAGACCTCATGACCACAAATTGAACCTAGACCATTAAGGCAAGCATCCAAATGGACCTGGAGGTCAAATTTCTTGTGACAAAAGAAAGTGGTGCCATTGAAAGTAGGGAGGAAGGATCTAAACCAGTTTAAATCTTGTTTAAATGGAACTGTAAGGTGAATAAGGTCCTGTTTATCAGATGACCTGAGGAGGTCTAGCATACGATTCAGGAAAGCCCTGGAGGCCCTGACACACTTGGAAATGTACAATAACTGGCCCAGTAGGGATTGAAGGTCCCTTTTAGAACAGGTGTCTTTGGTAGCCCACAGATCACAGATGCGACTAATTTCATTAAACTTTTCTTGGGGAATAGCCAGTGTAAAATTGATTGTGTCCACTTCAATGCCTAAGCACACCGCACGAGTAGTAGGAGAGATTAATTTCTTGCTACTGATCTGGAGTCCAAGTTCCTGGAGAAGGGAGGTTAGAGTATTGAAGGATTCATGTGCCTGGCTGGGCAAAGCATGTCCAATAAGATCATCAATATAATTTGTGATACTGTGACCTTTGGAGGTCATAATAAACCTAATAGCATCGCTTAATCTCTGAAAGATCGAAGAACCATGCCTAAATCCAAAAGGCAGGCAAGTGTCCAGATAGTAGTGGTCAAGCTTCAATCCTAACAAATAATAGTCCTTTGGATCAATCTTAACATGGCGAAATGCCCTAGAGATGTCCACTTTATAGATAAGAGATCCCTTTCCTAACTTTTTAATCTCATCAGTGATATTATCTAAGCTTGGGAGGGTAAGGGCAAATTGTGTGCCTAAATACTGATCTTTGTGAACCCCAGCATTAACTGAATGGTTTTGAGGGTAACTAAGGTTGATTATGACCCTTCTATTTTTGGCCCCCGGTTTATTCCTGGTCATAAAGGGTGATATGTGTAAATCTGGGTATGGTGATTCCCTGAAAGGGCCTAGGACAGCCTTATACTTTACTTCCTCCTCCAAATATGCTTTAACATCTGGTACATGATGTTTGGCTGAGGGATGATTCACTTCCGTATGATTTAAATCAACACCTGTGTCAAAATCCAGAGGAAATCCATAACGGATAGGATAAGCTGTTTATCCCAGTAGTCAATTAAGTAGTCCTGCCAGACATCTGGATTCAACTGTGAAGGTATTTGGATCTGGGCCCCCATGAAATTGTAATTACCCTCTTTGGAGACGTCATACCTGGCCTGAAGCAAACTACCTTGCAAAGGGATACGCTTATTGACACTGGGGAGGGCAAGGTCACTGAGGGGAATAAACCCCAATTTTTGGTGATTTTGGCTATCCCACAGTCGAAAAATATCAGTATTTCTTGCATTATTAATGCGAGTCCTATTATGAGGACGAGAAATTAAACTGAAGTCAAATTTGTTATCTGCTGAACTATTTACAGTGGCAGCTTCTTCCTAGTGGCAATAACGGTTTTATAACGATTGCCTAGCAGTGGACTAACGACGGCGTCGGCAACAGAGTTGTCTTTAGTGAAGTTTGAGTGAACACTCACCTTTGTAACTGGAGTATTACACGTTGGACTTATAACTGCATTATTGTGGCAATAACCGTCAACATGAGCTACATTAATGTCATTATGATCACTCATTTTATCATTTTCCAGCAAAGAAAATTTATTTGCTGTGAAAAACTTGCTGCACACCATGCCATCCACGTGTGAATCATATTGCTTTTCACTATGAATAATGTGATCATGAAGTTTACTGATCTGATTATTCACCCTAAGAACAGGGTCATGTTTTGGTTGATATTTAACAGTTGTCACATTGACGCCTACTTTGTTGACATTGTAAGTGCAAGGTGGTGTATTGACAGCATGTTTTTCAGCAGAAACACGACCTACTTTTTTGGTACTATTATTTACCAATGTTTGACGTCTGTTCACACCATTTTTCAATACTTGTGCCTATGACATACCAACAAACCTATTAAACCTATAATAGTCGCCCTTCCAGTTTTTACTGCCTTGATCAGAGGTACTATTAACAACCACTCTGGTGCTGTAACCAGTAATTTTTGGCACTGCAATACTGCAGTGCCCTACTCGTTTTTTGGTTTCTTACAATCCTTGGAAGGGTGACTGTATGACTTGCCATTTTTGAAACATACAGAACACACATGCAAGTAAGACTGACCCCCATTCTCATGATCTTGGGACTGGCCACAAGTTCCTTTCTGATAAAATCGACATGGAAGTGGAGTTCTAGACTTTACAATTTTCTTATTGGCAACTCCTGACACTTGACCAGACTGAATTTTCTGGGCATGAGCCCTTCTGATTCTATCTATTTTATTTGTGTCCCCCCAAGCCACTTTACCTTCCTCCATCTTAACCAAAAGGACTGCATGGCAACCCTTAGCAGCCTGCCAGCCAAAATCATGAGAATCCTCCATGAGGTCGGACATATAATCCAGCATTTGATTTTTTACAGTAAGGTGACTTTGCTCTCTAATGATTTGAGAGAAGCCCGCCACCCACTGGGACATAGAGAGAGTGTCATAACTGGCCCTAGACTTAGTATTACCAGTGAGTATATAATTGTGGGGCCAGGGAACTTCTTGTTTACAATATACAGTATCAGAACCGCCCCTTTGGGACTTGAACTTGCCCTGCTCATTTAAGGTCCTGCAGTCTGGCGTCCACCTCCCTCTGTACCTGGACAGATCTCCCCAGCGTGGCGGTAGTGGGCAGAATGAGTTCATCTGCTGGCGGCTTAGATGCAGCTTGAGGCAGTAGTCCGACGTGTGGTGACGATCCCTTGCTGGCATCCTGCTGTTCCACCTTTTTCTCCACTTCCTGAATTCTACCACTAAGGTGTTTGAGTTCTGTTAGAATCTGTATGCTAATATCCTGGCTAATAGAGTTACTGTTAGATTGAATGTCACTGTCCATGGAACTAACAGAATCATCAGCTGACACATTTTGTCTTTGACACTTCGCATTCACTGGTCTCTCATGCTTTTCCATACACTTATTGCACTGGAAAAATTTCTGAGGCATCTTGAACTGGAAAATAGGAGAAAAATATTCTGATACGTGCTTGCAGAGCTATGGGCAAAATTGGAGTTGAAACACCAGAGGTGAAAATAGAATAAAAACAGCCCTTTATCAGCGCTCCAGATCCAGAGCTATACAAGCATGTCTCAAAATATTTGAGTTTCAGCAGGTCAACTAAAGCAGCGCATGTGGTAACTCCCTGAACTTCTGTGCACTGCTGTTCAGACCTGCAACACAAGGAAACTTGGAAGTTTCATCACTCTGAAGCTCACAAGTTTCAAAAAGTTAAAAATCGAAATATAAAATCGAATAAAATTTGATGCTGTTTGTTCAAAGTTAAAATTTATAATGAATATGGTGGATTCAGGCGGGAGAATTAATATGGCTAGGTCACAGTGGACCAATGAGAAACTAGGTCAATTGACACAAGACTAGTTGTTATAAAGTACAATAATAAGGATGTGCATTAGCCACTGAAGTCGAGGACACCTAGTGTGTCCTCACCCCAATTCAGCCCTTTTAAACTCGCTTTAGACAGATGGCTCAAACTTCAGAATTTGATCCTGAAAATAAAGGTAAAGTCTGGTTTGACTACAAGATTTTTGATGTCACTAATTGGATTGCTCGCCTCAATGGAGAAGATGGTGTCAGAGGTCACCTTTACATGAGACCCTTTCATTGACACCTCAAGGAGAACTGGAGATATCCTCAATTGCTGGACATCATTCTTCCTTGGTCAGAGACCATATAGGCTCAACTGGATTGGCGACAAAATTCCGTCAATGTACTGAAGGGTTCTGACCTTCATCCCAAAGACTACAACATCCAAGTTTTTAACGATGCCTCAAACATAGGTTGGGCGCTCACTTAGAGCAAGATTCGGCGAAAGGTTTGTGGCCGTACAGTTGAAAAAGCCTACCCATAAATGTTCTAGAGCTGAAGTCAGTATTCTTGGCCCTGAAACAGTTCAGGGACTAGTGGCAAAATCAGATGTGTTGATAGCCACAGAATACTCAACAGTCAGAGACTATATAAACAAACGGAGAAACAAACTCAGTGAACATATGGGATCTCCTGTGGAGAATCATGACCTGGAGTCATCATTACAAAATAACACTATGAGACAGGCATATTCCAGGGTGCCCAAATGTTATGGCAGACTCAATTTCCAGGTTGACTCAGATCCAGTCAACAGAATGGTCTCTGCACCCTCAGGTGTGCAACGGATCTGTCAAAGATGGTTCACTCATCATATAGACCTGTTTGCCACTCGTCTGAGCCATAAAAACCCACTGTATGTATCTCCAGTTCCAGACCCAACATGCATGGGAGATAGATGCTCCAAACATAAATTGGTCGGGTCTACTGGCATTTGCTTATCTATGGCTCTTCATCACAGGGTGATCAAGAAAAATTTGGCAATGCAATTTCCTCATCATCCTAATAGCTCCAGGCTGGCCAGGATGCCCTGGTTTTCGGACCTAGTGTTTTGGATCCCATTCCAACTACTGGTGTCCACAACACTCCTTAAGTAGTCCCACAATCAAGTGTTCCACAACAACCCACAACATCTGAAACTTTATGCCTGGTATCTAGGAGTGGACTACTCCAAGAACAAGGCTTCTCTGTGAAAGTGGCAGAGAGAATTGCTGCTCCTCAAAGGTCATCAACCAGGACCGTCTATAATCGAAGTGGGCCCTGTTGAAAACTGGTGCACATAGAATTAGGTTGATTTTTTCACACCCTCTGTGAAACAAGTCTCAGACTTTTTCATGTACCTGTACCAGGACCTAAATAGACACCGATCAACCATTGATGGTTATAAGACTGCCATTATTGAATCTTTGGGCCCAGGTGGGCTCCATGTCTCTGGTCTCCTTAACAAGTTGCTCTCCAGCTTTCACAGGGATCAACTCAAAACGTCCAGAAATTTACCAAAGTGGAACCTTTTCGTTGTATTGAATGAGGTTTTCAAGGCATCCTTTGAGCCTATAAAAGACACAGACCTCAAACATCTAATCTTAAAAACTGCCTTCTTGTTAGCCTTGGCTTCCGGCAAGCGCTGCAGTGAAATCCATGTTGCAAACAAGTGTCCAATTTAAGCTAATGGGAAAAGGTAGCTATTTTCCCTCTTCAGATTTTATAGCCAAAAACCAGCTGGCAAAAGATGGTTCCCAAAGTATCTCACCAGTCATTATTCCTGCTCCACACCCTCTGTGAAACAAGTCTCAGACTTTTTTATGTACCTGTACCAGGACCTAAATAGACACCGATCAACCATTGATGGTTATAGGACTGCCATTGTTGACACTTTGGGCCCAGAAACTAAGTGGAACCTTTTTCTTGTATTGAATGAGATTTTCAAGGCATCCTTTGAGCCTATAAAAGATACAGACCTCAAACATCTAATCTTAACTGCCTTCTTGTTAGCCTTGGCTTCCGGCAAGCACCGCAGTGAAATCTCTGCCTGGGTCGCAAACTACTGTTCAATTTAGGCCAATAGGAAAAGGCAACTTTTTTGCCCTCTTCATATTTTATAGCCAAAAACCAGCTGGCAATGGATGGTTACCAAAGTGTTTCACCAGTGATAATTCCTGCTCAGAACACTATATTGGATAGACAATTCAAAGAAGATAGGACCCTTTTTCAGGTTCAGGCCTTGAGATACCACCTGGATCGCACTCAGGACCTGAGAGGTGCTACATCCTTACTTTTCATTTCCTTTAAGAAAGGACATATCTCAGACATCCAGCCAGCTACCCTGTCTTCTTGTTAAAACAAACCATCCTCTTGTGCTATAAACAAGCAGATCAACTAGCCTTGGACCTGATCCAAGTAAAGGTTCACAACATTAGGGCCTTCGCCACCTCTAAGGGTTTAATCACTTGAAGGCACACAATATTTTCACAATTTTTTACCTAAAAGACCTAACTTGCTCAGATAACGAAAACAATCTGTACCTGGGTCCACTGTTAGCAGCTGTTCAAGTCCTAGACGCTTCCCCTCGGAGTAGCCATCCTCAGGAAAAAAGAAAGGGGGGTGGGGGCCTAGCTGCTAAAACCAAGTCTTCCAGACCGTAACACCCAGGAACATCAGGTACCACAGATACCACCTCAGGATATGTGGTAAGAGTAAAGTTTTCTGTTTTCCCTTGTACATGTATATTTTATTGCGCTACAATAGCTTACCATGTGGAACTGAATGCTGATCTCGGATGGCCGCAGGCATCTGGCCAATGTCTAAGAAAAATAGACATTTATAGTTGGCCGTAGAATCAGGTTGTACTCTCGTGGAACTCTTCACGAATCTTCCTTCTTTTCTCGTTGGCTGCGTGATTTGGAAGCGTTTGATTTTTTACTTCGAAATTCCTTCATATCTCAGTTTATACGTATTGTTGAATGTTTTTATTCTGCCAGTTTTTGTAATTTAGGTTATAGTATATTCTGTGAAAGTCTGTCTTCGACAGGATAAGCATTTCTTAACTTTTCATCTTGTGAGTTTTACGGTTCGGCTTGCACGGTCCTTTTTATTGCTGTAAAAATGTCCCACCAAGCACTTCTGTTTGCCTTTCGATTCCCATAATTATTGCCCCACCTGTAGGTAATCTAACAAGGGAGATGATCCCTATGTTACCCTAGAAAAGCCATGTGAAATCTGTTTGGGTTTCTCTGAGGAACAGTTGCTTAAAATGAAAAACAGGTGGAGGTACGTTCGTAAATAAAAGGCTACAGACACGTCCAAAGACGACGACTTAGATCTTTTCGGTGATGAGGACGTGGAGTCTTTTTCTGGCTCTCATGCAGACCTTGAAGGTGCTGCTGAACAATTATTTACCTCTCCCCCACATCCCCAACCCCTGCGTTTTGAGGCTTTGTCACTCCAGCTAAAACTGTCCCACCTACTCCAGGTACTGCCTTACAGCAAAAGATTGAATCTAAACTTGAGAAATCTTTGGGTTCTCAATTTAACATCCAACTTCAGCAACAAATGGTTGCCTTCCAAGCTTCTATACTTGAAGCAATGAAGTCACTCAGAGACGAAATGCAGTCTATTAAAAAGTCTGCTAAAGAAGTGGAGTTGGATCAGAACTCCACTTCTGCTTCAAAGCCTGGTCCCAGCACTCAACTTGACAATTTGCCCCCGAACACTGCTCCGAACACTCTTCTTTCTGAACGCACGGATGAAGCCATGGAGTTGGACGTTTATGGTCCTTCTTTTCCTCCACAGTTTGGAGATGCTCAGTCCGAACATGGCTCAGACATATCCGAACAACCCGAACAGGTGTGTTCGTCAAGAGCCAAAAAGCATTCGGATAAACGTAAACACAAGGTCCGGGCCAAATATGTCTCTCAGTCATCATCCTCAGAGGAGGATCAGTCCTCTGCTGACAGGAAAAGGTCTTTTCAGCCCCCCAGGGCTCCTGAATTAGACCAAACTTAACACGACCCAGACCCCCTTTTCTACAGGGAAGTAGCCATGGCTGACTTACCCTCCCAATATGCTGAAGAAATAGAACCCTTCAGGCACATTTTAAATCTCCCTGACCCCAGGGAAACTATACCTAGGTCTTTCACTTCAGTTCTGGGCCTGGATGACCAAAAAGGCCAACAGGAGCTTAGGCCAAGAGGCCCTTCAGCTGTGCTCCCTCTCAGCTCTAATATCAAAGATGCTTTCGGTAAATTTGAGCAAGACTTTCTGACCTTTAATTTACCTGAGGGAAAGTACATAAAACCGTCTCCCTCCACTGCAAAGTGGTACAAGGTGGGACAGCCTTGCTTTGAAGACAAAATGCAAGAATTAAATACAGATTTTTCTAAAATCTGTATATCTCCCAAGCCCTCTGGAGTGCCTATGGGTAAAGTTCCCCTACCAGTTCTTAAGGAACTGGAACATCAGGCTACGAAGAATCTCTCTACCATTAACTTCAGTGCTGCTTTTGCAAAAACTTCTTGTAACACTACCAAAAGTCAAAACTCAAATTCAAAATGGTGCCAATCCTGAGAAAGCAGCCAGGCATGGTTACGACCAGGCCTGTGATTATTTTGAAGTTCTGAATAAGACCATTTTTATTCAACAAAGAGATTTTGCCTGCCTAAGTAAATCTCTAGCCCACATATTCCAGAGGGAACTATTCTATGGCAACACTGGCCTGCTCAGGCGCGAGGCCGAAATGACCCTCTTACAACCTCACTTAGGGGACACGAGATGTCAAGAACTGAGGAAATCGCCTTTTTGGCCTTCCTCATTGTTCAAGTCTCAGCTAGTAAAGGAGGGAGAAGACTTCCTCCTCAAAAAGGCAGATTTTGCACCCTATTAAAACAAGCCCTTTCGTGGTCCCCACAACAAGAAAAGAGGCTCCTACAGGAAACGCCCTTATGGGGGCAACTCCTCCCAAAGCAGTAACCAATCGTTTTCCTCAGGCGGGGGGAAATCGAACAACAGAGGCTCCAGGGGGCGAGGGCATAGAAACCCCTTCCCCCAATGACTCCTCAATAGCCTCTTTCAGTCCACCAGTAGGAGGTCGCCTCCGTTCTTTCAGAAGAGACTGGCAAATAAATAAATGTTCAGACAGTGTATTAAGCATTATCACCAATGGCTACGTTCTGTCATTCATCTCAAAACCAAATTTGGTCAGAGCTCCCCTGATTCATTCAAGGCTACAAGGCCTTTCTCAAAGAACAAGCTCTGACCTCTTATATCCAGTCTCTTCTGTCAAAGAATGCAATAGAAAGGGTGGAAAATGTAAAATCTCTCGGGTTTTACAGTTGCCTGTTTCTAGTCTCCAAGCCTCACCAAAGGTGGAGGCCAGTGATAGACCTAAGCAGGTTCAACGCCTTCCTACTTGTAGAAAGGTTCAAAATGGAAACTGGAGAGTCCATCAGGGCCACTCTGATTCCAGGGGAATGGGTGTCGTCGAAAGACTTATCAGATGCTTATTTTCACATCCCACCCAAACTCCAGGAAGTACCTACGGTTTTGCCACAGGTCACAAGTGTTCCAGTTCGGACTGGCCACAGCCCTGCAGGTCTTTACAATGCTTGTAAAGGAAGTGAAGCTGATGGCCCTCACAAAGGGAATCAGACTTCACCAGTACCTGGTCAACTGGCTGATCAGGGCCCAGTCTCAGGAAGAAGCCCAAGTGAACTCTCAGACAGTGGTAGACCTGACCCAATCCTTAGGGTGGAAAATAAATCAGGAGAAATCCGAACTAAAACCTGCTCAAGTGTTTTCGTTTGTGGGCTACAAATACTATCTAGATTCAGCCCTAAAACCCACTCAAGAGAGATGGCTCAAACTCCAGGGTTTGATCCTACACCTCAAGTCAAAATATGTTTTGACTGCAAGATGTTTGATGTCGCTAATTGGGTTGCTCGCCTTCACATGAGGGACACCTTCACATGAGGCCCTTTCAGTTTCACCTCAAGGAGCACTGGAGATATCCTCAGTTGTTGGACAACCTCCTTCCTTGGACAGAAACCATTTCAGCACACCTAGACTGGGGGCAAAATCCCACAAGTTAAAGTGCATGACATTAGGGCCTTTGCGGCCTCTAAGGCCTTTTACGGTGGGGTATCGGTGGACCAAATCATGCAAGCCTGTCACTGGAAAGCTCACAACACATTTACAAATTTTTACCTTACTTGGTCAGACAACAAGAACAATATGTATCTGGGACCAGTAGTAGCGGCACAACAAGTCCTTGACCCTCTCCCTCAGACCAGTTTTCCTCAGAAAGAAAAGAAGGGGGGGGCACACCGGCTACAACCAAGTCTTTAGGAGTCTAAATCCCAGGGTCTGGGTATAAGGTACCTCATCGGGATGTTTGGGTAAGGTCTTTTTATTTTTTCAGTATATATAATTATATATAAATATATAAGACTTTAAGGTTGTCATTAACCTCATTTTAGGGTGGCAAAAATTATGAGATCCCCAAGCCTAGGGCTTGTTTTCATCGTGGCTTACCCCTAGGGGGTTTACTCTTCAAGTGAGCATAGGCAACACTTCTCTCCTCCAATCAAAACATCCGGACAGTTTTTTAGCACTGTCATTGATTATTTTTGGTTTTTGGCTCATTACAGACTCAGTTCCCATGACTGGTCTTTGTTAACGGGACTCAGACTGGCATTTTCTAAAAACATTCATTCTATCTATTTATTCAAATCTAAGAAAAATTTACAACTTCTTCCAGTCTCAGCTGTAATCCCTAAACCGGACGGTTGGAATCAGCTTTCAGTTCCACATGGTAAGCTATTGCAGCACAATAAAAATGAAAATTTTAATTAATTAAATCTAGCTTTTATAAGCTACAAGATTACCATGTGGAACTAAAGAGAGTCCCACCCTGCCTCCGCGCTGTATCACAGCTGAGGGGTATGGTTCAAAATTCCAACGAGAAAAGGAGGAAGATTCGTGAAGAGTTCCACGAGAGTACAACCTGAGGCTACGGCCAATTATAAATGTCTATTTTTCTTAGACGTTGGCCGGATGCCTGCGGCCATCCAAGATCAGCATTCTGTTCCACATGTTAAGCTTGTAGCTTATAAAAGCTACAGTTAAGTGATTAAAATTTTCAATTAATTATCATTGTCTCTCAAGTTGACCCACATAATCTCATTAATAATTATATTTTCATATCTAATCGTGAGTGGCAATATGTATCACATGAGATGTTTTCAAGCCTTGGGCTTGTATTTATAGCTACCAACACATTACTGGTCACTATAAGTACTCAACATATCTTGCTGTACAGAAGAAATTCCAAACAAAAGCATAGCTTTTGCAAGGATCATATGCATATGCTTTTAATGAAAGAGGAGTTTATCGATTTGACACTCAGTTGTCAGTACTGTACCACATCACAAAAGCAAGATAGTATCCACTTATTTTTTTCAGATTTATGATTTCTATCTCCACATTTTTATCTCCCGCCTGCGGCCCAAGGCCATGGTCGGGAGATTATAAAATGCCTTCCGTACGTGCATGTGTGCGTCCGTCCGTTCGTCACGTTTTTACAAAAACCTTAATATCTCATTCATTTATGAAGATATCATCACCAAATTTGCAGGGAATGTTTATGGCTATGAAAACCTGTCTGTGCAAAATTATGGCCTCATTTTGAAAAACAAAATGGTCACCATAGCTAATTATTTGAAAATCATAAAGGTGCTCTAAATCTTGAAATATTCCAGCTAGTTTCATCAAATTTGCACAAAAGCTATATGGCTAGAAAAGCTAGCCTGATAGTAATTTTGGCCTAGTTCAAGAACAAAATGGCCGCCATATCACATGTTTAATGTCAAATGGGGTTATCCTATTAAAAAGGCCTTATATCTCCCCTAAAATTGCTCCTAGAGGTTTGGAATGTGAAAACAACTTGTAGGAAGTCATGGCCTGGGAACCTTTTCCAGGTGTTTTCACCCCTGCTTCAAGGTTAAAGTGGGTCATCACACTAAAACGTCCTTATCTCTCCCTTATTATTGGTGTTATGGCTTCAGAATGTAAAGATAGATCATGAAAAGTCCTGGCCTGCAAATGTTTTGCCTGAGAAAAATTTTAGCCTTATTTTGAAAAACAAAATGGCCACCATAGCCAATTATTTCAAAATCATTAAGATGCTCTAAAACTTGAAATATTGCATCTAGGTTCATCATATTTGCACAATAGATATATGGCTACGAAAGTTAGCCTGATAGTAATTTGGCCTAGTTTAAAAAAAAATGGCTCTCATATCACATGTTTAATGTTAAATGGGATTATCCTATTAAAAAGGCCTTATATCTCACTTATCATTGCTACTAGGGGTTGCAAATGTGAAAACAACTTAAAGGAAGTCATGGCCTGAGACTTTTCCAATTGCTGACATTTACCTTTGACCTCATTTTCAATGTCATGTGGGTTATGTTACTACAAAGGCCTTATATTTCCTGTTTAGTTCTCCATTATTACTGATTCTAAAGCCTATTGTACACTAGCGCGGCGCGGTGCAGCGCGGCTAAATAAAATAGAAATAAGTGAAGTAGTTCACTGCTTATACATATGTGCGGCGCGGCAGCTAGCGGTGCGGCGTGGATTTTTCCATTTAGAAATTTTTCAATTTTTTTTAAAAACCGCGCGGCTTTTTCCCTGTTTTTCCCAAGTTTTCATAGTTATTTGGATTTCCCACATATTTAAAATTGTAGTATATCACAGAACTCTACACAAATATATTACTTGGAAAACAAAATGTAAGCACACAGGCTCATTGTGAAGGGATTAACTACTGGGACATAGATGACAGGATATGGTGTGTGTCCATATAGACACATAAAAGGGTTGAACTGAATGAGGATTGCAATTACCACCAATTCTAAAAGGGACACAGTGAACAAGTGTCTTGTTTGTGGATGGATTAAGTACTTATAATGTGGAAAGGGAAGTCCAATTAGGGTTGTGACAATATATGTATATGTTGACACTTACGCAGCCATAAGTTAATAACTTGAAAGGGGGTGTAATCACATGTATTATGAAAGGGAAACTGGTCAAAGGCCTCTTCATTGTGGAGAGATTAAATGTATTTAAGGGTAGGATAGCTGTTGAAATGGGGATTGTGGAAATGTACTGTGGGGTATTAGATGTTTAATTATATGTCATTATTTTAACTATTCTAGCCATTTTTGCTGTAGTTTAATAATATTTTGTTAATTTACTGAAAACCGCTGGGAAAAATCGCCCAAATGTACACGGTAAAGAAAATTCGCTTACTCAGCATGCAGTAAAAATCGTATCGCGCCGCACCGTGCTGCGTATATGTGCATAGGCCTTTAGGCGGGAGATAAGTGCTGCGGCAGTGGCCTTGTTTTCTTAGAAATACTGCAACAAAACATCATACATAATTGGTATTTTTGACTGACGGCACAAAATACTGGTGGAGGACTTAAAATATCATAAAATACAATAAATCTGGAGGAATGGTGGTTTCTGGAATTATACACACTAGTTGTATCTAATTTATGTCAATGTTATGCCTTAAATATATTCTCCAGTTGTACCTAATTATCACCTGCCTGTGACCGAAGGCTGTGGTTGGGAGATTATAAAACGCCTTCCGAGAGTGCATGTGTCCCTCCGTTCATCACATTTTTACATAAACCTTCACATCTCATTCATTTATGAAGATATCTTCACCAAATTTGCAGGGAATGTTTATAGCTATGAAAACATGTCAGTGCAAAATTTTGACCTCGCCATAGCTAATTGTTTGAAAATTATAAAGGTACTCTAAATCTTGAAATATTCCAGCTAGCTTCATCAAATTTGTACAAAAGCTATGGCTGGAAAAGCTAGCCTGATAGTAATTTCACATGTTTAATGCCAATTGGAGTTATCCCATTAAAAGGCCTTATGTCTCCCTTACCATTGCTACCATTGGGATTTGGGATGTGAAAACAATTTGTAGGAAGTCAAGGCCTAGGAATCTTTCCCAAGTGTTGAATTTGACCTTTGACCCCTGCATCAAGGGTAAATGGGGTCATCATACTAAAACGTCCTCATATCTCCCTTATTATTGGTGCTAGGGCTTCAGAATGTAAAAACAGCCCATGGGAAGTCCTGGTCTGTAAATGTTTTGCCTATGAAAAACAAAATGGCCGCCATAGCCAATTATTTGAAAATCATTAAGATGCTGTAAAACTTGAAATATTGTAGCTAGGTTCATTAAATTTGCACAAAAGATATATGGCTGGGATTGTTAGCCTGATAGTAATTTTGGCATATTTTTGAAAACAAAATGGCCGCCATATCATGTTTAATGTCAAATGGGATTATCTTATTAAAAAGGCCTTATATCTTCCTTATCATTGCTTTTAGGGGTTTGGAATGTGAAAACAACTTATAGGAAGTCCTGGCCTGAGAATCTTTTCCAATTGGTGACTTTGACCCTGTCTTCAGTGTCAAGTGGGATCATCTTACTACAAAGGACTTATATCTCCCTTAGTTCTAATATATTACTAATCCTAAGGCGGGAGATAACTGCTGCGGCAGTGGCCTTGTAGTTATGTGGCTTACACACAAAAATATGGATGCATTAGTTATTTGTGGACTTCAAACCAAACCCTTTTTATTTCTGTACATGCATGTTCTTTCCTGTGTCAGCTGATCAGTGTAGTTGCACATTGCAATACCTAGTTCACACAGTTCTCTGTTGTCGTCTAGAGCTACATATGAGCCAAAAATATTGACTTGTCCAGGCTGGTGTGTGGCTTGAGACATTTTGGGTCATTTGAGTATCCAATAGGTTTTATGTATGGGGCTTCATATTCAGATAGGATACATTTGCCACTTACACTTTTCTCAATTTTTATGTCATCACTCTGCGGCGTGGGCGTATGCGTCCACGTGAACAACTTCTGCTCCAAAACTACAAGACCTAGAGACATGCTGTTTTTTTTAAAAGATACCTTATCTATCGAGGATGAAAAATTGTTCAAGGCATGCAAATCTGTCTGTTCGTCTGTTTGCTAGAGACATTACAAGGGGGGTACCCCCACCAAAAGTGTGAAAATTTCAACTTTTTATCACAATTTTCTCAGTGACTATTGCAGGGATTTCTCTCCTATCTTGCATATATGTACTAGGCCAGAGGTAGATTCTCTTGTGTGAGTATGAGACCTGGATCTGTCTTACTTTTTTTTTAATAAATTTTTTAAATAATTTTTAATGCATTAAAATTCATGAAATCATGCACTAAATCACTTATAACTTCAAAAGTGTTGCATTTACAGCATTTTGTGAAAATATGTTGTTCAGCTACTTTTTTCATAGCTACAATATGGTGAGTAAGTTGGGTGTCTGTCTCAATAGCTAAGTGAGTAATAGCTACTTTTGGGCTTTTCAGTAACTTCCATTATGAGTAAAATCACTTGTAACTTAAAAACTATTGCATTTAGAGAATTTCGTATAAATATGTTATTCAGCTACTTTTGGGCCAGCTATAACATAGTGAAATTTCAGACCTGTAGCTCATGGCATAGCTGAGTAATAGCTACTTTTAGGTTATCACTGTTGAGTAAATCGCTTATAACTTGAAAACTATTGCATTTAGAGAATTTCGTATAAATATGTTATTCAGCTACTTTTGGGTCAGCTATAACATAGTAAAATTTCAGACCTGTAGCTCATGGCATAGCTGAGTAATAGCTACTTTTAGGTTATCACTGTTGAGTAAATCACTTATAACTTCAAAAGTGTTGCATTTAGAGCATTTTGTTAAAATATGTTATTCAGCTACTTTTTTCATAGCTACAATATGGTGAGTAAGTTGGGTGTCTGTCTCAATAGCTAAGTGAGTAATAGCTACTTTTGGGCTTTTCAGTAACTTCCATCATGAGTAAAATCACTTGTAACTTAAAAACTATTGCATTTAGAGAATTTCGTATAAATATGTTATTCAGCTACTTTTGGGCCAGCTATAACATAGTAAAATTTCAGACCTGTAGCTCATGGCATAGCTGAGTAATAGCTACTTTTAGGTTATCACTGTTGAGTAAATCACTTATAACTTGAAAACTATTGCATTTAGAGTATTTTGTTTCAATATGTTATTCACCTATTTTGGGGTCAGCTATAACATAGTGAAGTTTCAGACCTGTGGCTCATTTCATAGCTGAGTAATAGCTACTTTGAAGTTCTCACTGTTGAGTAAATCAGTTATAATTGGAAAACTATTGCATTTACAGAAATTTGTGCAAATATGTTATTCAGTTACTTTTGGGTCAGCTATAACATAGTGAAATTATAGACCTATAGCTCATGGCACAACTGAGCAATAGCTATTCTCAGGTACTGACTGTTGAGTAAATCAGCTATAACTTGAAAAATATTGCATTTGGAGTATTTTGTTAAAATATATTGTTCACCTACTTTTGGGTCAGCTATAACATAGTGAAATTACAGACCTATAGCTCATGGCATAGCGGAGCAATAGCTATTTTCAGGTTCTCACTATTGAGTAAATCAGTTGTAGCTTGAAAACTATTGCATTTACAGTAGTTTGCTTAAATATGTTGTTCACCTACTTTTGGGTTAGCTATAACATAGTAAAATTTCAGACATGTAGCTCATTGCATAGCTGAGTAATAGTTCCTTTGAGGTTCTCACTGTTGAGTAAATCAGTTGTAACTTGAAAACTAATACATTTAAAGTAATTTGTTAAATATGTTATTCACAGAATTTTTGGTCAGCTATAACATAGTGAAATTGCAGGCCTCTATGTCATGGCATAGCTGAGCAATAGCTACTTTCAGGTTCTCACTGTTGAGTAAATCATTGTATCCACTGGATAGCCGCAGTGTGTAGAGAGAGATTTCACCATTACTGCTCTGATGAAAAAAAATATTATAGCTAGCTTTCTTAAGTTTGCAGTATATATTAATAACCATAAAATGTTGTCTGGGAATATTTTTGGCCTCATTTTGAGAAACAAGATGGCCGCCACAGGTGTTTTTTGTCAGTCATGAAAAGTGCTTATATCTCCCTTATTATTGATCCTAGAGGTTTGGGATGATAAACCAACCTGTAGGAAATCATGGGGTGGGAATCTTTTGGTGTGGTCAGATTTGACCTTCAATGACCCCTCCTTCAAGGTCAAACAAGGATAGCTAAACTTAAAAGTGCTTATAACTCACTTATTATTGGTCCCAGAGGTTTGGGATGGTAAACAGACAGGAAATCATGGGCTGTGAATCTGTTGATATGGTCCGATTTGACCTTGGAACCCTCCTTCAAGGTCAAATGAGGATAGCGAAAATTGAAAGTGCCTACAACTCGCTTATTATTGGTGACAGAGATTTGGGATGGTAAACCATCCCATAGGAAATCATTGGCTCGGAATCTTTTGGTATGGTCAGATTTGACCTTTGGACCCCTCCTTCAAGGTCAAATGAGGACAGCCAAGCTTAAAAGTGCTTATAACTCATTTATAATTGGTCCTAGAGGTTTGGAATGGTAAACCATAGGAAATCATGGGCTGGGAATGTATTTGTGTGGTTAGATTTGACCTTGGACCCCTTCTTCAAGGTCGAACGAGGATATTGCATTTGTAGTATTTCTTTAAATATGTTTTAACCTATTTTTTACACTTAAACAATTACCTTGTTATTTTCCTTCATAATACCATTTACAGGGCACAACTTTTTTATCCTTCTGTCAGCTTCGGAATTTCTTTCGAACTTGCTGTTCAGTTACCATTTACTATATTTCTGTACAGCCCTTTTCCTGATAATTATTCTGTCCTCTAATCACCTTCACAAATCAAAAACACTCAGTCAGCTGACACAGTGCCCATTCACGGGCACTCTCCTCTTGTTAAGATTTCTTCTGTCAGCTTCGGAATTTCTTTCGAACTTGCTGTTCAGTTACCATTTACTGTATTTCTGTACAGCCCTTTTCCTGATAATTATTCTGTCCTCTAATCACCTTCACAAATCAAAAACACTCAGTCAGCTGACACAGTGCCCGTTCACGGGCACTCTCCTCTTGTTAAGATGTTTGAAAAACCTACCACATCCTCTCACAAGCTGTATTAAGCTCTGAATGCAGGAGAAGTGATGGGGACAGAATGCCTTTATGGGGCAGCCTGTTTGTAAATGTGCACTACCGACATGTCGAGGTTCATCGACAAGATCATAGTGACACAGATGTGAAGCAATTTTAAAATCCAAGTTGTTATGACACCACAGAACTGTATGAATTGGCTTTAAGATCCTAACTGGTTATGTGCCACTTGCTGCCAAACTATGCTTAATATTATGTCCTGCTTGTAACATTTTAACAATATTTGTAGGGGTTTCTTCCACAGCATATATTCAAATGTGGTTACATTTTGACACAACTCATTAGACTTATCCAGCATTAAAATGCACTTGTTCCTCTTATTTTCTTATTGTAGAATTATTCCGTCTTTCATGTGTCAAGGTGGGGACATCACTCATGGTGATGGCTCTGGTGGAAAAAGTATTTATGGAAAACAGTTTCCTGATGAGAACTTTGTACTGAAACACACAGGGATGGGTAAGTTTATCCCTTGGACCTATGTTTCAGGATACAGTATGTATTAAAATCTCATCTTGGAATAAAACATATATATTCTGATATTGGAATAAATGTTCTTTTTGCATATACTTAGAATCGAGGCTTCAAGCTGACTTTAACTTGTGTGTGGGAACAATAAACATCCACCTGAGGACTATTTTGACTACACTTTTCACATATTTTGCCTTGTAACTTGAAAGTGCATCAAACTTTTTTAGATATAATTAGGACAAACTTCTAGGTCAAACTATGATAGTCAAACTTAATAGTGCTTTTAACTCGCTTATTATTGGTCCTAAAGGTTTGGGATATGAAACCAGCCTACAGGAAATCGTGGGCTGGTAGTCTTTTGGTGTGGTCAGATTTGACCTTGGTCCCCTCCTTCAAGATCAGTCGAGGATAGCCAAACCTAAAACTCACTTATTATTGGTCCTAGAGGTTTGGAATGTGAAGCCTACCTATATGAAATTATGAGCTGATAGTCCTCTGGTGTGGTCAGATTTGATATTGGGCCCCTCCGTCAAACATGCTTATAACTCACTTATTATTGATCCTAGAGGTTTTTGATGTGGAACCAACCTATAGGAAATCGTGGGCTGAGAGTTTTCTGGTGTGGTCAGATTTGACCTTGGTCCCCTCCTTCAAGGTCAAATTAGGATAGCCAAACTTAAAAGTGCTGATAACTTGTTAATATTGGTCCTAGAGGTTTGCAATGTCATGCCAGCCTACAGGTAAACATGGTCTGGGAATATTCTGATGTGGTCAGATTTGACCTTGTTAATTCTTAATCAAAGCCATGTTAGCTGTCCTTTTCCAGATTCATATTGCATCTGGCCACAGATGCGACCTTAGTTTAGTTTTCTGTTTGATGGCAGTCTTAAGTAGTTTTTACTCCACAGCCGTTAAGGGCTGTTGGGGTATTGTTTCCACCCATGGTGTCCAGATAGGCTGAGTGAGGTGAGTGGCGGGAAAAAGTTTGTGCGGGGTGTATCTCATAAACCGTAAGGTGTAGGAAGTTGATACTTGGTAGGGACATTGGTTAGGGGGTGTAGGTGTGCAATGTCATGGTGTGACCTTGATTTGACCTTTGACCTTGCTGTAGTGACCTTGAGCTATAAAGTCTTATCCAAGCTATATCTCAGAAATCGCAAGGTGTAGGAAGTTGATACTTGGTAGGGACATTGGTTAGGGGGTGTAGGTGTGCAATGTCATGGTGTGACCTTGATTTGACCTTGCTATAGTGACCTTGGTCTATAAAATCTTGTCCGGGCTATATCTCGGAAATCGCAAGGTGTAGGAGGTTGATACTTGGTAGGGACATTGGTTAGGGGTGTAGGTGTGCAATGTCATGGTGTCACCTTGATTTGACCTTGCACTAGTGACCTTGACCTATAAAATCTTGTGTGATTTTGATTGTTTTTTTTCATTAATGTTTTCTTAACTGATTAACTTTAGGAAACTTGTGAAATGATGTTTTTGAAAATATATCATTTGTTTTAATTAGTTTAGGTTTTGTATAGACTAATATGATTTTCTAACTGATCTTTTTAGACTTTTGTAATATTTTTTGCATGGTATACAAAATAATTTATACTTCAGTAATGATTGATTTTTATTATCTAACGCCAGTGTTCACGGCTTAGCCAAAATAGTTGGTGGTCCAACGGGCCAGTAACTTGAAAAACTTGGCCCGAATGAAAAGTTCCTGGTCCAATATTTATTTGTTAAAATCTCACACGATTTCAAATGCCTATGACATTTTGACACAGGCTGTTTGGCAAGCTGCAAGAAGCTGTAAATGTTCAGATTTTACATAAAATGTAAACAAAAGCAAAGTAAAATGTAACATGACTAAACATAAAAATTACTGTGGTCACAAAAAAAAAAAATCTGTGCTGTTAGAATCAGCAATGTTGAACTTCCAACATCAGTACCCATAAAATTCAACTAAAAATTTGCGCTGGCTATTGAATATTGCCTGCCAGTGAATTTCCAACATTTCATTGAATTATTACTATTGAGTAATTGAGATTTTTGAAACTAGGATCCCATGTTAAATCATTTCAAGCTGCTCATTGATCAGTATAAGTCAGCAGGGTTCATATTTTATTACGCTACAATAGCTTACCATGTGGGACTTAATGCTGTTCTCGGGTTGCCACACCCGGGGCCAACGTCTTAGAAAAAAAGATCGTTCTTGTTAGCCACCGGATATACTGGTAGTTGTCGTCACGTGATAACTTCTGACCAATCGCCCTACTTTCTCGTTGGCCACGATTGACTGGTAGCAGTTTGTAAATATGCAGACATTTTTACTTATTTCTCAGCTTTTACTTATTGTTGGAGGCCCATATTTGCATATTTCTTTATATATATGCCATAGATCATTCTGTAAAATTTTAAATTTCACAGCTTAAGTATTTCTTTGATTTTCGCGTGTTTTGAGTTTTCCTTGGTTCAGGCAATTATATTGTACGTCTTTTTATTGCGTTAAAATGTCGATTCATCAAGCAAATAAAGACAAACCGAGAGCTCAGAAATGCCGCCACTTTTGCTTCAGTTTTGATATACATAATTACTGCCCTACCTGTAGGGAGGCTGGCAAGGGAGATGATCCCTGTGTCACCTTTGAAACCCCTTGTACAATTTGCACGTCTTTCACAGATGAGCAATTACAGAAAATTCAAAACAGGAAGCGGTATTTAAAAAAGCAAAAAGCGGCAACTAGTTCTAAAGATGAACTAGATCTTTTGGGTGAAGGCGACGGGGATTCCTTCACTGGATCCAATGCAGACCTCGAGTATGCTGCTGATAACCTTTTCACCCCCACCCCCCCCCTCCCCCCCGCCCCGTCCTCAACCTCTTGCCTTCAGCTCCCTGTCCTTAAAAACACCAGCCAAGACTGTTCCACCCACCCCAGGTACTGCTTTGCAAAATAAAATCCAGAAAAACCTTGAGAAATCCCTGGGTGATTCCTTAAATATACATATACAGCAGCAAATGGGTTCCTTCCAGGCATCCATGTTGGAAGCTTTTCAGTCACTCCGAGAGGAGCTGGCCACACAAAAGAAAGTCGAGGTAGAGTCCTCGCTTCTTGCTTCCAAACCTGGCTCGTCCAGTAACAATGCTGCCCCTCTGGATTTACCCCCTCCGAGATCTGGTACTAACCTTCCAAGCGAGGAGATGGATGTGGACTACGGTCCAGCACTCCCTCCTCGTCTAGTATCCACTCAAGATTCCTCGGAGCAGTACGTTGCCCCCTCTGAAGGTCATCCCGAAGAGGTCTCGTACTCTCACAAAAAGCAAAGCCATAAGCAGCCAGTTGACCCGAGCTCTGCCTCGGACCAACTAAATGAGGATTCCGATGAACCTCGGATCCCTTCTTCTAGATCCAAGAAATACTCTGACAAGAGCAAACATAAATCAAGACCTAGATACGTGTCATTCTCCTCAGAGGAAGATCAATCCCCTGTAGCCAGACACAGGTCTTCTAAGCCCTCTAGGGCTCAGCCCTCAGGAGTAGCTTCTGATCAAGACCTCCCACAACATGATCCAGACCCCCCTTATTACAGGGAAGTAGCTTTGTCTGACATGCCCTCACAATACTCTGAAGAAGTAGACACCTTCAGGCGTATTCTGTCTCTCCCTGACCCCAGGGAATCTATGCCCAGGTCGTCCACTTCAGTATTAGGTCTGGATGATGAAAAAGGCCGTCAAGAGCTCAGACCTAGAGGTCCTTCCTCTATCCTTCCACTTAGCTCAGTTATCAAGGACGCCTTTGATAAATTCCAACATGACTTTAAGGCTGCCAATTTATCTGAGGGAAAATATGTCAAGCCTTCCACTTCAAAGTGGTACAAGGTGGGACAGCCAACTTTTCAGGACAAAATTCAGGAGTTGAATACGGACTTTGCTAAGATCTGTATTACTCCTAGACCTTCTGGGGCCCCAGTAGCCAGAGTTCCCCTGCCAGTTCTTAAGGAGCTGGAACTTCAGGCTAGACGAAATATCTCGACCCTCAACTTCACCGCTGCATTTGCCAAAACCTCCTCTTCTTGCAATGCTTCATTGGAAAAATGCCAACATAGCATTAAGTCCACGGTCAAGAAGATCAAATCTCAGATTCAGAAAGGTGCCAATCCTGAGAAAGCGGCAAAGCGCGGATATGAGGAAGTAGCTGACTACTTAGACTTTTGGAACAAGACAGTACTTGTCCAACACAGGGCCCTCACTTGTCTCAGCAAATCTCTAGCCCATATTTTGCAGAGGGAACTATACTCTATGGCTAATACCGGCTTGCTCAGGCGCGAAGCCGAGATGACTCTATTACATCCACAATTAGGAGAAACGAGACGTCAAGAACTCAGGAACTCGTCCTTTTGGGGCCCTTCCTTGTTCGAGTCTCAATTAGTGAAGGAAGGTGAGGACTTCCTTCTCAAAAAAGGCACCTCAAAAGATTCTCAGGGTTTTGCACCCTACCAGAATAAGCCCTTTCGTGGTCCCCACAAGAAAAGAGGCTCCTACAGAAAACGCCCCTATGGGGGCAATACTTCTCAAAACAGTAACCAGTCCTTTCCCTCGGGAAGAGGAAAACCCAACTTCAGAGGCTCCAGGGGTCGTTTTCGACCCCACAATAGAGGAAGGGGGCGTGGAAACCCCCCTCCCCAATGACTCCTCCAAAGCCTCACTCAGTCCACCAGTAGGAGGTCGCCTCCGTTCTTTCAGGAGAGACTGGCTCACAAACAAATGTTCGCAAAACGTGTTAAACATTATCACCAATGGCTACGTTCTGCCATTCCGTTCAAAGCCAAACTTGATCAGATTTCCTCTGATTCTGTCAGAGTACATCGCCCAACAAAAAGACCAAGCCTTGGCCACTTGTATCCAGTCTCTCCTGTCAAAGAACGCCATCGAAAGGGTAGAAAATGTAAAATCTCTCGGGTTTTACAGCCGCCTGTTCTTAGTACCCAAGCCTCACCAAAGGTGGAGGCCAGTCATAGACTTAAGCAGGCTCAACACTTTTCTACACGTGGAAAAGTTCAAAATGGAAACTCCAGAGTCCATCAGGACCTCCCTGATTCCAGGGGAGTGGGTATCGTTGATAGATCTGTCGGACGCTTACCTACACATCCCAATCCACCCAAGCTCAAGGAAATACCTAAGGTTTTGCTACAAGGCTCAGGTGTTCCAGTTCACCTCCCTCCCGTTCGGACTAGCCACAGCCCCCCAGGTCTTTACAATGATTGTAAAGGAAGTGAAACTAATGGCCCTCTCAAGAGGACTCAGAATTCACCAATACCTGGACGACTGGCTGATCAGGTCCCAGTCTCAGGAGGAAGCCCAAGTGAACACTCAGGCAGTAGTAGACCTAACTCAGTCCTTGGGGTGAATAATGAATCAGGAAAAATCAGAACTGGAACCTACTCGGGTGTTTTCGTTTGTGGGCTACAAATACCACCTAGATTCAGCCCTTGTAAAACCCACTCAAGAGAGATGGCTCAAACTTCAGGATTTGATACTACGACTCAAGTCAAAACGTGTTTTGACTGCAAGATGTTTGATGTCTCTAATTGGGTTGCTAGCCTCAACGGAGAAAATGGTCCCGGAGGGACGCCTTCACATGAGGCCCTTTCAGTTTCACCTCAAGGAGCACTGGAGATATCCTCAGTCGCTGAACAACCTCCTTCCCTGGACAGAAGCCATTGCAGCCCACCTAGATTGGTGGCAAAATCCCTCCAATGTGATGAAAGGTGCAGACCTTCATCCCAAAGACCACAGCATCCAACTCTTTACCGACGCCTCAAACGAAGGTTGGGGCGCTCACTTAGACCAAAATTCTACAAAGGGTCTGTGGTCAGATCGGGAAAAAAGGCTACACATAAATGTCCTAGAATTGAAGGCGGTCTCCCTGGCCCTTCGAGACTTCAAGGACCAGTGCCAGAATCAAACAGTGTTGGTTGCGACGGACAACTCAACAGTGGTAGCCTACATCAACAAACAAGGAGGAACACACTCGGCAGAGATGTGTGCTCTCCTGTGGAAGATCATGACCTGGTGCCATCACTACCACATAACATTGAAAGCCAGGCACATTCCAGGGTGTCTAAATGTGATGGCCGACCTGCTATCCAGGTCCAAACAAGTGCAGTCAACAGAATGGTCTCTGCACCCACAGGTGTTCAAACAGATCTGCCAGAAGTGATTCACACCTCATGTAGACTTATTTGCCACTCACTTGAACCACAAACTCCCTCTATACGTGTCTCCTATCCCAGACCCAAGGGCCTGGGACATAGATGCTCTGAACATAAACTGGACCAACCTCACGGCCTATGCGTACCCTCCTACGGCCCTCCTTCACAAGGTGATCCAAAAGATCAGGCAATGCCATTGCCTGATCATCGTAATAGCCCCAGGCTGGCCAGGGATGCCCTGGTTTTGGGACCTAGTGCAGCTCTCAACAGAGATCCCACTGCAACTCCCAGTGTCAACGACCCTACTCAAACAGTCCCACAAGTTGGTGTTCCACAACAACCCCCAGCACCTGAACCTCCACGCCTGGTGTCTAGGAGCGGACAGCTCCAAGAACAAGGCTTCTCTGTGGAGGTGGCCGAGAGAATTGCTGCCCCTCAGCAGTCATCAACAAGGACCATCTACAAGTCAAAGTGGGCCCTATTTGAAAAATGGTGCAGAGAAAATTCGGTGGATTTCTCCACTCCATCTGTGAAACAAATCTCAGATTTTTTCATGTACCTGTACCAAGACTTAAGCAGGCGCCCCTCGACCATTGATGGTTACAGAACTGCAATCGTTGGCACTTTGGGCCCAACGGCCCAACATATTGCACACAATGCAGACCTTCATAGGTTACTCTCCAGTTTTCACAGGGATCGTCCTAAAAGTTCCAGAAATTTACCCAAGTGGAACCTTTCTGTTGTCCTTAACGAGCTCACCAAAGCACCATTTGAGCCCATGAAAGACTCAGACCTCAAACATCTCACTCTAAAAACTGCTTTCTTGCTAGCCTTGGCCTCCGGCAAGCGCCGCAGCGAAATCCATGCCTGGGTCGCAAACAAAGTATCTAATCTAGGCCAATGGGAAAAGGTCGCCTTGTTCCCTTCTTCTGATTTCATAGCCAAAAACCAACTAGCAAGAGAAGATTCTCAAAGTGTGTCACCAGTAACTATTCCTGCTTTGACAACCATTGTAGATAGACAGTTTAAAGAAGACAGGACCCTGTGTCCCGTGCGGGCCCTGAGGTTTTATCTGGACCGAACTAAAGACCTGAGAGGGTCTCGTTCCCTCCTTTTCATCTCCTTTAAGAAAGGACATACCTCAGACATCAGACCCGCTACACTCTCTTCATGGTTACAAACAAGCAGATCAACAAGCCTTGGACTTGGTCCAAGTCAAAGCGCATGACATCCGGGCCTTCGCAGCCTCTAAGGCCTTTTACGGTGGGGTATCAGTGGACCAAATCATGCAAGCCTGTCACTGGAAAGCTCACAACACATTTACAAATTTTTACTTGAAAGACCTTACTTGGTCGGACACCGACAACAATATGTATCTGGGACCCGTAGTGGCGGCACAACAAGTCCTAGATCCTTCCCCTCAGACCAGTTGTCCTCGGAAAGAAAAAAGGGGGGGCACATCCGCTACAACCAAGTCTTCAGGAGTCTTTCCCAGGATCTAGGTATTCCTTTACCTTCAAGATGTTACGGGTAAGGTCATTTTATCCTTTAATTATCAAGTAATTTCTATTAAGGACTTATTTAGTTGTCATTAATCTCATATTCAGGTTTTTAAAAATTTTATGAGAGGCCCAACCTCTGGGTTGGTCAGTCACACGTGAAGGGCCCTTTGGGACCCTCAGACCTCGAAGTGAGCACTGCTGCACTTCCGTCCTACAATCAAACATCTAGACAGTTTTAGCACTGTCTCTCATTTACTTAGGTTTTTGGCTCGTTACAGGCCCGGCTTTCGGGATCGGGGCACTGTAAATGGGACTCAGACTGGTATTTCTGGCACTATTCTATACGTTTAATTCAAAATCTTAGAAAAAAATGACATACCTTCCAGTCTCAGCTGTAATCCCGCCACCGGGCGGTTGAATTCAGCATTAAGTCCCACATGGTAAGCTATTGTAGCGTAATAAAATTGGAAATTTTAATTACTTAAATGTAGCTTTTATAAGCTACAAGCTTACCATGTGGGACTTAGGAGAGTCCCACCCTGCCTCCCCGCTGTTTACAGCTGAGGGGTAGGTTTAAAAAAAATTTTCAACGAGAAAGTAGGGCGATTGGTCAGAAGTTATCACGTGACGACAACTACCAGTATATCCGGTGGCTAACAAGAACGATCTTTTTTTCTAAGACGTTGGCCCCGGGTGTGGCAACCCGAGAACAGCATTAAGTCCCACATGGTAAGCTTGTAGCTTATAAAAGCTACATTTAAGTAATTAAAATTTCCAATTTTGGGTTATTAGGTGAAATAACACACACACCCCCACCCCCACCCCCCCCTCCAAAAAAAAAAAAAAAGTTAGATTGTGCACTTAATTTTAAAATTGTAAATTATGTAAATTGTAAAATTGTAAAAAAAATATACTCAGGTTCAATGTGCTGTATCTCAACAAACCCACAACTTAACACTCTTTTGTAAAAAGTACCAGATATATATAGGGCAGTGCTAGTTCTTTTATGTATTCAGATTTGAAGTCAATTCAATAATTGGTTATTTTATAATGAATATTTAACATTGGGTATCTCTTATGTGGGTGTTCCACCACACGACTAAGCTTCCCGATTAAGGGTTTTTGGGAGTCGGTTTCAAATATTTGCTTAGTCCCAGACGTCCTGTAAGGGTCGGTAGTTGTCGGTTGTGGCCGTGAGAGAAATCAAACATGTTTGATATTTCTCACGACTCAAACCGATTCTCATTTCCCGTCGACAACAAAATGTCCAGTCCCAGGCTTCCTCCGGCCTCCTCAGACCCAAATTTACACAGTCCTATGTTGTCCCAGGCGTCCTGCGACCTTTAGTCCCAGACCTCCGTAGCTTAGTCCCAGGAAGCCTGTTTGGCAGTCCCCGACTCGTAACAGATCTTTGAAGTTTCATGCGTGTGAAAGGGAATCAGTTTCATTAGTCCCGGGAAGCCTCAGACCGTCTCAGGTGTCCTGGGACTAAGAAATCTGGGTCTGGGACTAAGCCCCGACAAAGAGAAGCCGACCCTAACCGATCCAAGCCGGCGTTCTCGGGCCGCCTGGGACAACACAAATTTAGTCTGCGGCGGTCTGAGGATGCCCCAGGAGGCCTGGGACTAAGAACCGATTAAGAGCCGACTGTTTTCCGCGCATCGGAAATTAAAACAAGGCAATGAGGGGGTCTGGGACTATATAAGCGACCGCGCACACATTCTCGTTGTTACTGACTGGTTGGCTACTGAGAGACGTGTGTCTCTGTTTTGTAGGGGTTTTCAGTTTTTTAAATATCATATAATACTTGAGCTTAAGGCAAATTTTACAGTTAGGAGACACATTTTAGTTTTTTACTTTTTTGATTGCTATTGGCTGGAGTTATGAGGAAAGAGAAAGGAGGGAAGAGAGGAAAGAAGAAGATGGATGAGAAGCAAGAGGAGAGGGAGAAGGAAAGTGGAGAGGTGGATGAAAGGATTGAGGAAAGGACGGAGGAGGGTACAGAGGAGGGTACACAAGAGACTGAGGAGCGATTGGAACTTACTGAGGAAGCTTGCGAAGAAGAAGAGAGGTGTGAGGAGGATTCAGAGAGTCACTCGGCAGCCAAGAGAGCCAGGGTCTGTTCAACTTTCACTGACAGCCAAGAAACTGCAATTGTGGAGTTTGTGAAGGAGCATCCAGAGCTCTACGACAAGGAGCATGCACGTTTCCACAACAGACAGAAGAAGGAGGCTCTCTAGGCAGAAATCTCTGCAGAACTGAAGCTCCAGCCCTTTGATGTCAGAAGATGGTTCGAATCGCAGCGAACGCGTTATGGCAAGCTGTCAAAACTACAATCTGGCCAAGCCCCAAGGGAGATGACCAAGAGACAGTCCTGGGTCTACCAGCAGATGGGTTTCCTTAAGACCCACATCAGACAAAAGGGGGCCAGAAGAAGTTCAGGGTTCGAGGCCAGTCCAAACACCAGCAAGCAGGACGAATCTCGTGGATCTACTACTGATACAGAACACCTTGAGTCCAGTGTCCTCAGGGAGAGTAGGAGGCAACCTATGTTCACATCTACACCAGTTTCAACAGACTCCAAGATACTCGAGCACTTTGACCAGATGAGGACATTGATCTCAGGTTTCCTGCAGCAGAAGTCAGACAGGCAGCCCTTCTTTGACTACATGGCATCAGAGGATGAAAAGATGACCCAAGAAGAATTTGAGGACCTCAAGGGCAGAATTTTTAGAGATATTGAAAGCATTAAGAGCAACCGTAGACGTCAACCACTAGCCAGAAGATCAGCCACTATTACCACGGAGTCCCAGAGGGTCGGGATACTGCCAACAACCACTCAACAGGCATCTACTTCCACCCAAGCAGCAGCTAGCAGCAGTTACGTCTACTACACACCAAGCCCACTTGGCTTTGGCAACCCTCCATCAGTTCTAACAGTACAGGACGAGGGCAGTAGACACAACTTAAGTGGAATACTAAGCCAGCTACCAGATCTGACATCTACACAGATCATTGAGCAGCCTCAGCAGCAGCAGCAGCAGCAGCCGCTGCAACTCTTCACTATCACCACTACAGCACCACCTCAACAGCAGCAGCCTCCTCAGTAGCCATCCAGTCAGTGCGGGTCTTTGACCTGCCAGGCCCTTTTCAGGGCCACCCAAATATTCCAAAAACAATTATTCAGCTGCAAGTTATTCCAATTCCCCTCCTAAACATAACAGTTCAGTACAAATCACAAAAAAAAGAAAGAAAAAGTCCAACACCTACACCACCCCAAACATGACACAAATAACCCATGGTACCACACATAACCAAAAAAGGCCACATAGAAAAAAAAATTAAAATAAATAAACTCCCAATATGGCCAATAATCAGCCCATTTTTAGCTTAAAATCCATCGGATTGGTTAAAATCTTTAATAAAAAAGTCCAACACTTACATCATCCCTAGAGTTAAAAGGCATTATCACATACTTACCAACCCACAAACACACAAACCCAATACCAAACCTAACCCCCAACTAACCAACACACAAACCAAATACCAAAAAAAACCACCAACCCACAAACACACAAACCAAATAATTACCAAAAATAACCACCAACCAAGAAACAGACAAACCCAATAGCAAACAGAATCCACACCAAAGAACTAACAAACTATTTTGCAAACATAACCCCCCATCATTGTAAAGAAAACCAGTTTGGTGGTTACATTTCCTAAATATTTGTGAAGTGGAGTAAAGGATTTTAATTTTAAGATTACCAGGAAAACATTTCTGTTTCAAATATTTTTCCCAAAGAAAAACCAAATATAAGTAAAATTAGGATGTAGCTTTCAAAATGTATGCCATATTTATTCAATTTAGGAAGTTATGTTTGGCTTTGTGTGTTTCTTTTGATAATTATGTTTAGCACTGGGTTTGTCTGTTTGTTAGTTGGGTGACCAGCATTTATTTCTGTCTGTTTGTTGGGTGGGTGACTTCTGTCGGGCATTGGGTTTGTCTGTTTGTTGGGTGGGTGAATTATGTTGGCCATTGGAATTGTCTGTTTGTTGGTTGCGTGACTTCTGTCGGGCATTGAGTTTGTTTGTTCGGTGGGTGAATTATGTTAGGCATGGGGTTTGTCTGTTTGTTGGGTGGGTGAATTATGTTGGGCATGGGGTTTGTCTGTTTGTTGCTTGCGTGACTTTTGTTGGGCATTGAGTTTGTCTGTTTGTTGGGTGGGTGAATTATGTTAGGCATGGGGTTTGTCTGTTTGTTGGGTGGGTGAATTATGTTAGGCATGGGGTTTGTCTGTTTGTTGGGTGGGTGAATTATGTTAGGCATGGGGTTTGTCTGTTTGTTGGTGGCGTGACTTATGTTTGGTAATGTTTGGGTTATTTGAAACAAGCATAGCTGATTAATTGTTTTTGGAATATTTGGTAGTCCTGAAAAGGACTGGTTATTAGTCCTGAAAAGGACTGGTTACTGCAGCAGGAGTTATATTCTGCCATCTTGCCAGGCCACTGCTCCCTCATTATTGAAGTAGTCCTTGAGGTCCCTCTGTCTTTTGGCTTCTCTAGCAGGGTTTCTGTCTGGACCACCACCAGCAGCACCACCAATCAGTCGACAATCACCAGGCACATCATCATCTTCATCATCTCCAGGCTCTTGACCACCATGTTGACCTTGATACTGGCTTCTCAGTATGTTGTGCAGAACCACACAGGTCATGACCACATCCCTGACTGTTTCTGGGGGTAATTCAATAGTAGTCAACATCACTCTGAATCTTGAGACCAGGATGCCAAAAGCATTCTCAACAACTCTCCTGGCCCTTGATATTCTGTAGTTGGCAATCCTTTCCTCTCTGGTTAACATCCTTCTGCCATAGGGTTTCATGAGCCAGGTCTTCAGGGCAAAGGCATCATCTGCCAGGATGAAGTAGGGGACATCTCTACCACCCTGTGTTATAGGAGCTGGGTCAGGGAAGCCTATCCTGCCATCCTCAATCCTCGTCTTCAATTGACAGGCATTAAATATCTGGGCATCTGAGCAAGATCCAGCTGTACCAGCATCTACCCATCTGAATTTGTACTGCCCATCTACCAAGGCCAACATTACTATGGAAAAGAACCCCTTGTAGTTGTGGTACAGGGCTCCAGAGTTCTTGGGTTTCTTCAGGGGCACATGCTTGCCATCAAGGGCACCCAGGGCATGTGGAACATTCCACCTGATCCTGAATTCCCTTTCCAGTTCTTTCCACTCATCTGGAGTAGTAGGACATCTGAGGTACTCTCTGGTGAACTCATCCTGGATGGCCCTGCAGACCTCTGGTAGAAACTTGGAAATGGTGGATCTGCCAACCCTGAACTGACAGGATAATGATGTGTATGACTCTCCAGTGGCCAGATATCTGATGGTGAGGGCTAACTTCTCCCCAACACTGATTGGAGCTCTGTAGTTGGTGGCCTGCCTGGCTAGATGTGGTTCCAGTCTGGTCTTTATCATTTCAAAGAATTCTGGGGTCATCCTCATGTAGTTGGTGAATCCTGGAATGTCTGTGGCATACAGTTCAGCCATAATGTTGTGGTAGGCCCCCCTCTCCTCTCTCTGCAGTAGCCATGGCCTGACCCACATGTTGTGCCTTCTTCTAGGTCTCTGTATGGCTGGTGGTGGTGGTGGAGGTGCTGCTTGTGGTGGTTGTTGTGGTCGACGTAGAAATAGCAAATACATCATTATTTGTAACTGAATAAAAACTAAAAAAGCCCTAAGTTGTTGCTAAAGCTGTCTTCCATTAAAAGGTGGCATCCTGCTGTGTTGCTATAAAAGTAATGATGATTAGATCGCGGAATTTATATATATATATACCCAGAAAATCCAGCTTTTCTGCAAAACAAGAATCGGCCACATTGGTCTGGGGAAGACTGAGGAGGCCTGAGGGCGCCAGGACTTAATCGGGGGTTAGTCCCAGGAGGCCTGAGGCGTCCTGGGACCCAGTCAGTATGTGTACGACAGGATCGTGGTTGAAACCGACCAGAAAACTGGCTTAATCGGTTCTTAGTCCCAGACCAGTCGGGGACTGTCTGGGGCCGCCTGGGGCCTCCTCAGGTTTCCTGAGGCAGATCTGTACTTTATCCCAGGCTTTGATACCGATTCAGTATTCCCGCCCATTTTACCATTTTCTTCACCGACTGTCCACAATTAAGGGTCGCCGACAGGATCGGGGCTTAGTCCTTTGGTGGAACAGGGGCATTAACATGTATCACAGATATGTTAGTTCAATCGTCCATTTCAAAGAACTACTAAAATTGTGACGTAATTTGCAAGGGTTCATTCACAAAAACGATCTGTGTTGATGGTTTAAGTCGAGGAATCTCATTGGCCAGCAAATTTCGAGATCGACCAATGAAATTGCGTGTTTTATAAACTACGTTTCCGATGGGCGATAATAGAAGCATTTGGATTTGTTGTTAAATATTCTATTAAATACTTCCCATTTTCTAGCTTTTTCTAATGTAATTTAATTTTTAAATGTTCATACATCTTAGTTCCTTGCTTCAAACACTTGGTAGACCGACGGGCCACAAACTCTGAAGAGTTACTGGACCATCTCCATAGTTGCTGGTCTCGGGCCGACGGACCAGCATGAGTTTCGAACACTGTCTCCCGCCCGGCTCGCCAGCGGGAGATTATAATTTGCACCATGTGTGTGCGGGCATGCGTGCGTGGGTCACACAGTTTTCTCTGAAACTACTACAGTTATATATTTTTGGTAAATTACTTGTCCTAATGAATTTTTACGCTCTTCAATTTTTTGGGGGTTTGGTGAACTTTGGCCTACTTTTGAGTGAGTACTAACATTTTTACCTAATATAATTAGATGACTTATAACTCTCAAACTATTGCATTTAGAGTATTTTGTTCCAATATGTTGTTCAGCTACTTTCTCCACAGCTACAACTTGGTGAGTAGTTTGGAAGTGTATCTCCATAGCTAAGTGAGTAATAGCTACTTTGTCAATTTTTAATGATAACCATAATGAGTAAATGGCTTATATCTTGCAGCTACACAATTTCTCTCAAATATGTTGTTCATCTACATTTTTGTGAACTGTAACATATTTAAGTTTTACAACTGTTGCTCAATGTACAAGTGAGTAATGGCTACTTTATTGCTACTTTTAGTGAAAATGTGAAAAATCACAAATATCTTGCAAACCATATCTGCAATACTTCTAGAGATAATTCGCATTTACTCATTTTGATAGTACAAGATTAACCTATGCAAAGGGGAAAAATTTCAATTTTCACCACTTTTGGTGGCCATCGTGGATTTTTGCGGAAAATGAAAAAGTGTGAATATCTCGAAAACCGTAAGAGATAGAGCGATTTTGAGCGAACTTGTTGACCCAAGTAGTACAAGAGTGTCATATGCAAAGGGGAAAAATTTTAGTTTTTGCCACTTTTGGTGGCCATCTTGGATTTTAGCGGAAAATAAAACATTGAAAATATCTTCGAAATGGTAAGAGATAGAGCGATTTAGAGCGAATTTTTGACCTACAGGGTAGTACAACAGTATTCTGTGCCTAGGAAAAAATTTCAGTTTTTGCCACTTTTGGCGGCCATCTTGGATTTTAGCGGAAAATGACAAATTGTGAATATCTCGGAAAATGTATTTCTTCTCCTTTAATGCTCGGCGGGAGATACACACCGTGGTAGTGGTCTTGTTTAAGTCTAAATTTGAATGTATTTGCATTTTTAAGCACGAGCCTCTTTAGAGCTCGCACTTCTAGGAATCACTTTTTTTTGTCTCCAGACTTTCATGAACTGTGGCGCAGCGTGATGAGTATTTGTCTGCTCACTGAAGTTATGCGGCAATGGGCTACGTTAGTACTTGGATGGGTGACCGTCTGAGTACAAGACCAGCTGTGGGATGTGTCTGAGTTGGAATGTCTTTGTGTCACCAGACTTTCGTAAATTCTAGTGCACTACTCGTGTCTCTGATGGCTTTGCGTTCGCGCTAGGAGACCGAAACACCTTTCAGCCTTGTTGCCTTTAAAATTCAAATATAATTAAGCGTCCTGCAAGGGACGCTTCTTTGTGTATGGGAGACCTTCAGGCTCCGCCGGCTACGCATTTTGTTTTTCTTATAACTCTGTAACCGTTAGGCGGATTCTTTTCAAATTTGGCAGGTTTATGCAGTAGAATTGGGGAATTTTTTTGAATATGCTGCAGTGACATTTCAACCAATCAGAGAGGTCACATGACCAAAAATGTCTTTTTTCGATGGGGAAGCTTGTCCGGATGATAACTTGAAAGGGATTTTATCAATTCACCTGAAACTTGGCAAATACATTCATTCTATTAAAATCTGGAAATCATTAGATTTTGGCATTGATTGGTTAAGAAATGGCCGAGTAATTAATGATTAATTAATCATTATGAATTTTCCAAATAAGGAAAACACAAAAATGCTTATAACTCGAAAACCGTGCTAGATAGAGCGATTTCGACAAAATTTTTGACCCATAGGGTATCACTGCAGAGTAGCTATTCCAATTTTGAAAAAAATTTTGTCTCGCCAAAAATGGCGGCCATTTTGAATTTTCGAATTTTTCGCAAAAATTGCAAAACATAAAATGCTTATATCTTGAAAACCGTGCTAGATAGAGCGTTTTCGACAAAATTTTTGACCCGCAGGGTATCTCTCCAGAGTAGCCATGCCAATTTTCAAAAAAAAATTTGACTCACCAAAAATGGCGGCCATTTTGAATTTACGAATTTTACACAAAAATGCTAATATCTCGAAAACTGTGCTAGATGGCGAATTATCTCTTAAAAGTATTGCAGATAGCCAATTTTTCTCAAATAATTCATTCACCTACTTTTGGAAGAGCTTTCACATGGTGAAGTTTCAGACCCATAGCTAATTACTCACCTACTCAAAATGAGTAAATGCGAATTATCTCAAAAAGTATTGCAGATACCCATTTTTTCTCAAATAACTCATTCATCTACTTTTGGGAGAGCTTTCACTTGGTGAAGTTTCAGACCTGTAGCTAATTATTCACCTACTCAAAATGAGTAAATGCTAATTATCTGTAAAAGTATTGCGGATACCCAATTTTTATCAAATAACTGATTCATCTACTTTTGGGAGAGCTTTCACATGGTGAAGTTTCAGACCCATAGCTAATTACTCACCTACTCAAAATGAGTAAATGCGAATTATCTCTAAAAGTATTGCAGATAGCCAATTTTTCTCAAATAACTCATTCATCTACTTTTGGGAGAGCTTTCACTTGGTGAAGTTTCAGACCCGTAGCTAATTATTCACCTACTCAAAATGAGTAAATGCTAATTACCTCTAAAAGTATTGCAGATACCCAATTTTTATCAAATAACTTATTCATCTACTTTTGGGAGAGCTTTCAAATGGTGAAGTTCCAGACCCGTAGTTAATTACTCACCTACTCAAAATGAGTAAATGCGAATTATCTCTAGAAGTATTGCAGATAGCCAATTTCTCTCAAATAACTCATTCATCTACTTTTCGGAGAGCTTTCACATGGTGAAGTTTCAGACCCGTAGATATTTACTCACCTACTCAAAATGAGTAAATGCGAATTATCTCATAAAAGTATTGAGGATAGCTAATTTTTATCAAATAAATGATTCACCTACTTTTGCAAGAGCTTTCACATGGTGAAGTTTCAGACCCATAGCTAATTACTCACCTACTCAAAATGAGTAAATGCGAATTATCTCTAAAAGTATTGCAGATAGCCAATTTTTCTCAAATAACTCATTCACCTATTTTGGAAGAGATTTCACCTGGTGAAGTTTCAGACCCATAGCTAATTATTCACCTACTCAAAATGAGTAAATGCTAATTATCTCTAAAAGTATTGCGGATACCCAATTTTTATCAAATAACTCATTCATCTACTTTTGGGAGTAAATGCGAATTATCTCTTAAAAGTATTGCAGATAGCCAATTTTTCTCAAATAACTCATTCACCTACGTTTGGAAAAGCTTTCACACACGAAAATGAAAAATTTTGAATATCTCAGAAAAGCTATTTCTTCTCCTTTAATGCTCGGCAGGAGATACACACCGCGGCAGTGGTCTTGTTTTCAAAAATTTTTGTCTCACCAAAAATGGTGGCGATTTTGAATTTTTCGAAGTTTTTGCAAAACACAAAAATGCTAATATCTCGAAAACTGTGCTAGATGGAGCGAATTCAACAAAATTTTTGACCTGCTGGATATCTCTGCAGAGTACCCATGCCAATTTTCAAAATATTTTTGTCTCGCCAAATATAGCAGCCATTTTGAATTTTTTGCAAAAATTGCAAAACACAAAAATGCTTATATCTTGAAAACCGTGCTAGATAGAGCAGACTGCGCTGACTTTGGTTGCCACAACAGTATAAGGCTAGAAATACTTAATACTTTAGCACTCACCTTTATATCCTTTTCGGGACACTATTTGTTTTTGCTATGCAAAAACATTATCTTTTTTTTTGCGAGCGATCCTCTAGTTTAAAGTATTTTTAATAGTAATACATCTTGCCTTTATACTGGTATTGCTATTTAACTTAAGTTTTATACTAAATATTGTTACTTTTTTACAGTTTGAATTAATGTAGCAAAATAAATTATGAGGAATAAGACAAACAATAAACCTATCAATACTTGCAACACTTTCATATTTTAACTGGTATTTCTGTTCTTTCATGTCTTAAAACTTAACTAATTAAGCGTGTATAGGAGAAAATCAGGCTCCGCCGGCTCCGCGTCTCATTTTTCTTATAACTCTGTAACCGTTGGGCGGATACTTTTCAAATTTGGCAGGTGTATGCAGTAGCCTTGGGGAATTTTTTTGAATATGCTGCAGTGACATTTCGACCAATCAGAGATACATTCATTCTATTAAAATCTGGAAATCATTAGATTTTGGCATTGATTGGTTAAGAAATGGCCGAGTAATTAATGATTAATTAATCATTACGAATTTTCCAAATAAGGAAAAGTTAACACAAAAATGCTTATATCTCGAAAATTGTGCGAGATAGAACAATTTCGACGAAATTTTTGACCCACAGGGTATCTCTGCAGAGTAGACATCTCAATTTTCAAAAAAACATTTGTCTGGCCAAAACTGGTGGCCTTTTTTAATTTTCGAATTTTTCGCAAAAATTGCAAAACACAAAAATGCTTATATCTCGAAAACCGTGCTAGATAGAGCGATTTCGACAAAATTTTTGACCCACAGGGTATCTCTGCAGAGTAGCCATCCCAATTTTCAAAAAAAAATTTGTCTCGCCCAAAATGGCGGTCATTTTGAACTTTCGAATTTTTCGCAAAAATTGCAAAACACAAAAATGCTTATATCTCCAAAAACCGTGCTAGATAGAGCGATTTCGACGAAATTTTTGACCCACATAGTATGTCTGCAGAGCGGTCATCCCAATTTTCAAAAAAATTTTCTCTCACCCAAAATGGCGGCCATTTTGAATTTTCGAATTTTTCGCAAAAATTGCAAAACACAAAAATGCTTATACCTCGAAAACCGTGCTAGATAGTGCGATTTTGACGAAATTTTTGATCCACAGGGTAACTCTGCAGAATGGTCATCCCAATTTTCAAAAAAAAATTTGTCTCGCCCAAAATGGCAGCCATTTTGAACTTTCGCAAAAATTGCAAAACACAAAAATGCTTATGTCTTGAAAACCGTGCTAGATAGAGCGATTTCGACGAAATTTTTAACCCACAGGGTATCTCTGCAGAGTAGCCGTCCCAATTTTCCAAAAAAATTTGTCTCGCCCAAAATGGCGGCCATTCAACAAAAAGTTGCAAAACACAAAAATGCTTATATCTCGAAAACCGTGCTATATAGAGCGATTTTATTGCGCTACAATAGCTTACCATTTTAAAAGACATTTAGTGTTGACCGTAGTCGAGGTTGTCGTCACATGACTTACCCCTTTTGTTACATCCTTTCTCGTTGGCTGTCACCTTATTAGCTATGTTTATCAAGTCATAGATGTTTTTTCTTCTATATCTCAGTATTTATGTATTAGTGGATATCCACATCTAGCCATTTTGTTTTTTAATATATATAACATATTTTGTGAAAGTTTCGTTTCTCCACGCTAAGTATCTTTTATATTCTGAGCATTTTGTTTTTCGTCTCTTCAATTTTGTTATTTGGCCGAGCATTGGTTGTTTTCACGAGCAACGTGCTTTTATTGCGTTTTTATATCCTCCCCAAGCAATAAAAACAAGTCGCAAGCTTTATTCTGTCTATATGTGATTCTTTTCAGAATACGCAAATTAGGTATTTATTTCTCAATATATGACACTTTAAATGATGACCTCGACTTTGGGTGATCAGGACGTCGAGTCCTTTCGTGGTTTTTCGTGCAGATCTCGGGGATGCTGCAATGTTATTTATCCCTCCACGTCTCTTTCAACCCCTTGCTTTCGAGGCATTATTTTTTTAACAAACGCCAGAAAATCTGTCCCACAACCCCAAGTACTGCATTGCAGGAAAAGATCGAGTTCAAACTCGAGTCTTCACTGGGGTCTCGTCTTTTTATCCAATGAGTATTTTTCAGGCTTCTATTCTCAAGGCAATGCATTTTTCGAGAGGACTTAAAGTCCCTCAATATGGCTATTAATACACAAGAAGTGGAGGTGGATCAGATCTCCCCTTTGGCCTCAGAAGCCTGACACATCTGGACCACCACCCCCGAGACTGAGCCCTGCCCTCAAGGCAATGGATGTGGACTTTGGTCCAGCACTCCTCGTCTCAGCACTCGTCGATGTCGCCTCGGCCCCACCCTTTTTCCTCAAGGAACCTTCGAGGTTGCCCTCGGCCAAACCAACTGACTTGAAATATGCAAGAATAACTGGTGTTAAATAAACTGGCGTTTGTTTAAAATCCGAGAGTCTTTTTCCAGTTTTTCATCTTTTTCCTTGCCATCTCAGTGAATCCGCCAGGACTTGTCAAATTTGATGATGCCTCACCTGACGATATTGCGAAGGTAATCAAAAATTCACCTACAAAATCCTGGATCCTTGGCCCACTTTCCTAGTTAAGGATTGCCTTGATATACTGCTTCCTTCTATCACAAAACTTGTGAATTGTTCTTTGTTGGAAGGTGCTGTCCCAGATGGCTTCAAAAGTGCTGTTGTCACTCCACTGATAAAGAAATCTTCTTTATCAAAGGATGAACTAAAAAACTATCGCCCTGTGTCTGGGTTGAGCTTTATCTCAAAACTCGTGGAACGTGTAGTTGCCTCACAACTCAGTAGACATGTCTCTCTCCATGGGTTTGAAAACGAGTATCAATCTGCCTAGCCTTTTTGAATTTTCGAATTTTTTGCAAAAATTTCAAAACACAAAAATGCCTGTACCATGCGAGATAGAGTGATATCGACGAAATTTTTGACCATAGGTTATCTCTGCAGAGTAGTTAACCCAATTTTCAAAAAAGTTTTTGTCTCGCCAAAAATGGCGGCCATATTCATTTTTTTCGAACTTTTCGCAAAAATTTCACAACATAAAAATGCTTGAAAACCGTGCGAGATAGATTTCAACACAAAATTTTTGACCGAGAGGATATATCTTTTTAGAGTGGTCAACCTAGTTTTTCACAAAATATTTGCTAAAAATGACGGCCATTTAAAATATTTTTTGCAAAAATGGCAAAACACCTTTTTTGTTGCAACCAATGTTCCAGTTTAATTGTATCCCCCATAAAGCCACCATTATGCACCATCGTCATATACATCTGCGTCAGCAGAGATTACTTGTGTTCAACCTACAAGTCACATTTCTTTTTGAATTTCTTTTAAACTTTGCAAGTGGATTACTATGGCAAAGATCTGGCCACCCTATTATTTTGGTAGCCTAGGAGTTAAAATTATGCTCTGAGGAGTCAAAAACGTCAAAAATTTTGCTTATTTCTTGTGTTCAAGCCATAGAACACGTTTTCTTTCAAATTTAATTTATATTTGGTCCATTAAATGGTAGGGTATGATTTCTTGCCACCCTATCTATTTTGTAGGCCTGGGGTCAAAAATCAAGTGAGTATTCGTTATTTTACGTTGGCCGCATAATTGCTGTTTACTGCCAGTAAGCAGCAGGCCTTGGCCTCTTTTTTATATTATTTAGTGTTTGGTCTAGGATCCGGGGGAGATTACACCACTCTGGTGATCTTCTTCACAGTGTGTTTACATTTTGTATAATTTCAATTTTAGGGACTCTGTCTATGGCAAATGCTGGGCCAAATACAAATGGGTCTCAGTTTTTCATCACTACTGCAATGACGAGTTGGTTGGATGGGAAGCATGTTGTGTTTGGAAGGGTGATTAAAGGGTTAGATGTAGTTAATCAGATAGAAGCTCTTGGTAGTCCAGATGGAAAGCCAAGCAAAACAGTAGTGATATCTGACTGTGGAGAGATGTAATTTAGACACTTTTTGTGGCATTATATACTTTTTATCATTTTTATACTGTTTGGGTCAAGCTGTAACATTTCAAATTGAAAGTTTCATGTCTCAGTAGTTTCATATTTACACTATAATGTAAGTGCATTGTCCTTTATTTAATTAATTTGGAAGTGTCAGCTTCAGTCATTTATTTTTTCTTTTATAACGAAAGTGCAATTAAATGGTGAAATCTCCAGATAAATCAGCTTTTGTAAACAATTTCTTATGGAGGAAATAAAAGATCTTACTTTGAGTGGCTTGCATTTAGTGACTAACTGGAGTGAGAATTGGTAATGTAACAACGTGCTCCAGGGCTTTGACAAGTAAGAATCTCACAGACAACTGCAGTTTCATTCCCAACAAAGTATATCCACATGTAAGTAGTTACTAGTTGTATCCACCGGAAGCATCCGGTGGATACTTTGGTTTAGCGTCCGCTACGCCGCCGCCGCCGCGCGTAGAGAGATTTTCGGCGTTAACGCTCTAAGAGGAAAACAACAGCAGCTAGGTTCACCAAATTTGCAGGATATCTTCATTGGGGGGTAAGCTTCTCTGGGAAGGAAAATAGCCTCATTCTGAAAAACAAGATGGCCGCCACGGGCATTTCTTTAAAAATAATCTACATTTTTCTACTGGCTCTTCCTCATAGGTAAGAAGGTTGAATCTCTTCATAGGTGATATGTATGACACATATACATGTCCTGTACAATCTTGCACACATTTGACCTTGAAGCTCCTAATTCAAGGTCATCCACGGAGTGCCGAAGTAACCCACATAGCGGACTTTAAAAGTGCCTATATCTCCCTTATTATTGGTCCTAGAGGTTTGCAATGTGAAGCTAACCTATAGGAAATCATGTGCTGCGAATCTTCTGATGTGGTCAGATTTGACCTTGGACCCCTCCTTCAAGGTCAAACGAGGATAGCCAAACTTAAAAGTGCTTATAACTCGCTTATTATCAATCCTAGAGGTTTGGGATGGTAAACCAACATATAGGAAATCTTGGGCTGGGAATCTTCTGGAGTGGTCGGATTTGACCTTGGGCCCCTCCTTCAAGGTCAAACGAGGACAGCCAAACTTAAAAGTGCTTATAACTCGCTTATTATTGGTCCTAGAGGTTTGGGGTGGTAAACCAACGTATAGGAAATCATGGGCTGGAAATCTTGTGGTGAGGTCGGATTTGACCTTGGGCCCCTCCTTCAAGGTCAAATGAGGATAGCCAAAGGTAAAAGTGCCTATAACTCGCTTATTATTGGTCCTAGAGGTTTGGGATGGTAAACCAACATATAGGAAATCATGGGCTGGGAATCTTCTGGTGTGGTCGGATTTGACCTTGGACCCCTCATTCAAGGTCAAATGAGGACAGCCAAACTTAAAAGTGCTTATAACTTGCTTATTATTGGTCCTAGAGGTTTGTCATGGTAAACCAGCATATAGAAAATCATGTGCTGGGAATCTTCTGGTGTGGTCGGATTTGACCTTGGGCCCCTCCTTCAAGGTCAAACGAGGATAGCCAAACTTAAAAGTGCTTATAACTCGCTTATTATTAGTCCTAGAGGTTTGGGATGGTAAACCAACATATAGGAAATCATGGGCTGGGAATCTTCTGGTGTGGTCGGATTTGACCTTGGACCCCTCATTCAAGGTCAAATGAGGACAGCCAAACTTAAAAGTGCTTATAACTCGCTTATTATTGGTCCTAGAGGTTTGTCATGGTAAACCAGCATATAAAAAATCATGTGCTGGGAATCTTCTGGTGTGGTCGGATTTGACCTTGGGCCCCTCCTTCAAGGTCAAACGAGGATAGCCAAACTTAAAAGTGCTTATAACTCTCTTATTATTGGTCCTAGAGGTTTGGGATGGTAAACCAACATATAGAAAATCATGGGCTGGGAATCTTCTGGTGTGGTCGGATTTGACCTTGGGCCCCTCCTTCAAGGTCAAACGAGAATAGCCAAAGGTAAAAGTGCCTATAACTCGCTTATTGTTGGTCATAGAGGTTTGGGATGGTAAACCAACATATAGGAAATCATGGGTTTGGAATCTTCTGGTGTGGTCGGATTTGACCTTGGGCCCCTCCTTCAAGGTCAAATGAGGACAGCCAAACTTAAAAGTCCTTATAACTCACTTATTATTGGTCCTACATGTTTGGGATGGTAAACCAACATACAGGAAATCATGCACTGGGAATCTTCTGGTGTGGTCGGATTTGACCTTGGGCCCCTCCTTCAAGGTCAAAGGAGGACAGCCAAACATAAAAGTGCTTATAACTCGCTTATTATTGGTCCTAGAGGTTTGGGATGGTAAACCAACCTATAGGAAATCATGGGCTGGGAATCTTCTGGCATGATCGGATTTGACCTTGGGACCCTCCTTCGAGGTCAAACCGGGATAGCCAAAGGTAAAAGTGCCTGTAACTCGCTTATTATTGGTCCTAGAGGTTTGGGATGGTAAACCAACATATAGGAAATCATCTGCTGGGAATCTTCTGGTGTGGTCGGATTTGACCTTGGGGCCCCTCCTTCAAGGCCAAATGAGGACCGCCAAACTTAAAAGTCCTTATAACTCACTTATTATTGGTCCTACATGTTTGGGATGGTAAACCAACATACAGGAAATCATGCACTGGGAATCTTCTGGTGTGGTCGGATTTGACCTTGGGCCCCTCCTTCAAGGTCAAAGGAGGACAGCCAAACCTAAAAGTGCTTATAACTCGCTTATTATTGGTCCTAGAGGTTTGGGATGGTAAACCAACCTATAGGAAATCATGGGCTGGGAATCTTCTGGCATGATCGGATTTGACCGTGGGACCCTCCTTCAAGGTCAAACCGGGATAGCCAAAGGTAAAAGTGCCTGTAACTCGCTTATTATTGGTCCTAGAGGTTTGGGATGGTAAACCAACATATAGGAAATCATCTGCTGGGAATCTTCTGGTGTGGTCGGATTTGACCTTGGGCGCCTCCTTCAAGGTCAAACGAGGATAGCCAAACTTAAAAGTGCTTATAACTCGCTTATTATTGGTCCTAGAGGTTTGGGATGGTAAACCAACATATAGAAAATCATGGGCTGGGAATCTTCTGGTGTGGTCGGATTTGACCTTGGGCCCCTCCTTCAAGGTAAAACGAGAATAGCCAAAGGTAAAAGTGCCTATAACTCGCTTATTATTGGTCATAGAGGTTTGGGATGGTAAACCAACATATAGGAAATCATGGGCTGGGAATCTTCTGGTGTGGTCGGATTTGACCTTGGGCCCCTCCTTCAAGGTCAAATGAGGACAGCCAAACTTAAAAGTCCTTATAACTCACTTATTATTGGTCCTACATGTTTGGGATGGTAAACCAACATACAGGAAATCATGCACTGGGAAACTTCTGGCTTGGGCCCCTCCTTCAAGGTCAAATGAGGACAGCCAAACTTAAAAGTGCTTATAACTCGCTTATTATTGGTCCTAGAGGTTTGGGATGGTAAACCAACCTATAGGAAATCATGGGCTGGGAATCTTCTGGCATGATCGGATTTGACCTTGGGACCCTCCTTCGAGGTCAAACCGGGATAGCCAAAGGTAAAAGTGCCTGTAACTCGCTTAGTATTGGTCCTAGAGGTTTGGGATGGTAAACCAACATATAGGAAATCATCTGCTGGGAATCTTCTGGTGTTGTCGGATTTGACCTTGGGCCCCTCATTCAAGGTCAAATGAGGGCAGCCAAACTTAAAAGTGCTTATAACTCACTTATTATTGGTCCTAGAGGTTTGTTATGGTAAACCAGCATATAGAAAATCATGTGATGGGAATCTTCTGGTGTGGTCGGATTCGACCTTGGGCCCCTCCTTCAAGGTCAAATGAGGATAGCCAAACTTAAAAGTGCTTATAACTCGCTTATTATTGGTCCTAGAGGTTTGGGATGGTAAACCAACACATTGGAAATCATGGGCTGGGAATCTTCTGGTGTAGTTGAATTTGACCTTGGTCCCCACGGTCAAGGTCAAATGAGGACAGCCAAACTAAAAAGTGCTTATAACTCGCTTATTATTTGTCCTAGATGTTTGGGATGGTAAAACCAACATATAGGAAATCATGCACTGGGAATCTTCTCGTGTGGTCGGATTTGACCTTGGGCCCCTCCTTCAAGGTCAAATGAGGATAGCCAAACTTAAAAGTGCTTATAACTCGCTTATTATTGGTCCTAGAGGTTTTGGTGCATTGTCTTTACGGTGGATACAATTTGCATCGGTTCTCCGATGCGCTAGGTCTAGTTAATGCTGTGCTGTTTGTTAGAGGTTGCATAATATAAGGATTTCAACATTTCTCCAAAAATGTTTATATTATGTACTAGTTTCAAACTCAAGATTGCATCAGATGTATACCTGGATGGGACATATGGTGTAACCTAACATACAGAGTTAAGCCATTCTAAAAGTAACTGGTAATGCAACCAAGGTATCTTTGCAAATGGCATGCATTATAGATGACCTATATATGTGTTCTAATTATCAGCCATACAATGTTTTGTCCTGCAGCTGAGTACTAGGCTAAAGCCTGCAGGCATAACCTACATTTTATCTTTAGAAAGTTGCCATAATGATTGGTCTTATAGTGGAAAGTAGAGGCCACTAAGGCTCTGAGGCCTTACACATCTATACCAACATATCAAGTTAATATATCTTACCTAGCAGACTAATGAAATTGGTCCAGTGGAAACCAGTCGTGCCAAACATCAGAAAATGACGTCATAACTGTTGCTTCAGCTGGACCAGCCTTATTGCCCACATCATGGCTAGAGGATTAATGCTCCCCAAACTCAAAAGGAGGCCATGTCACTTCCTCGTTTTCATTTGGCATAAAATAAACAAGTGTAAATGAAAATTGTGGGTTTTTTATGGATTTTAACATAAAAATGATCTCTGATTTTTATCAGAGGGAGATTATGAAATGATGTCTGTGTGTGCGTGAGTGCGTGCGTGTGTGCGTTAGTTAGTCAAGCAGATTTCTCCAAAACTGCTACAGCTACAGATTTTTTGTAAATTAATTGTCCCAATGAATTTTCATACCCTTGAAAATTTTTTTGGTTTTATTGACTTAGGCCTAAAGATAAGTGAGTAATAGCAATCTTAGCTACTTTGAGTAAAGGGCTCATAACTCAAAAACTATTGCAGTAACAAGTTTTTCTTCAAATATGTTGTTCAGCTACTTTGTCCTTAGCTATAAGATGGTACATAGTTTGGGGTCCCATTGCATGCCATAAGTGAGTAATAGCTATTTTCTCATTTGTAGCTAAATAACAGAAGAAGTAAATGTCAAATATCTTCAAAAGTATTGAAGTTAGGGAAATCTTTTCAAATATGTTGTCCATCTTCTTTTAGGTAAGTTATCACATACTAAAGTTTCAGACCTGTTGCACCTTGGATAGCTGAGTAATAGCTACTTTGAAATTCTGACTGGTGAGTAAAGCGATTGTAACTCCAAAACTATTGCAGTTAGAGTATTTTCCTAAAATATGTTGTTCAGCTACTTTGTCCTTAGCTATAAGATGGTACATAGTTTGGGGTTCTATTGCATGCCATAAGTGAGTAATAGCTATTTTCTCATTTGTAGCTAAATAACAGAAGAAGTAAATGTCAAATATCTTCAAAAGTATTAAAGTTAGGGAAATCTTTTCAAATATGTTGTCCATCTACTTTTTGGTAAGCTATGACATAGTAAAGTTTCAGACCTGTTGCACCTTGGATAGCTGAGTAATAGCTACTTTGAAATTCTGACTGTTGAGTAAAGCTATTGTAACTAAAAAAGTATTGCAGTTAGAGTGTTTTCCTAAAATATGTTGTTCAGCTACTTTGTTCTTAGTTATAAGATGGTACATAGTTTGGGGTTCTATTGCTTGCCATAAGTGAGTAATAGCTATTTCCTCATTTGTAGCTAAATAACAGAAGAAGTAAATGTCAAATATCTTCAAAAGTATTAAAGTTAGGGAAATCTTTTCAAATATGTTGTCCATCTACTTTTTGGTAAGCTATAACATAGTAAAGTATCAGACCTGTTGCACCTTGGATAGCTGAGTTATAGCTACTTTGAAATTCTGACTGTTGAGTAAAGCCATTGTGTAACTCCAAAACTATTGCAGTTAGAGTATTTTCCTAAAATATGTTGTTCAGCTACTTTGTCCTTAGCTATAAGATGGTACATAGTTTGGGGTTCTATTGCATGCCATAAGTGAGTAATAGCTATTTTGTTATTTGTAGCAAAATCATGACATAAGTAGATGTCAAATATCTTCAAAAGTATTAAAGTTAGGGAATTCTTTTCAAATATGTTATCCATCTACTTTTTCATAAGCTATCACATAGTAAAGTTTCGGATCTGTTGCACATTGGATAGCTGAGTAATAGCTACTTTGAAATTCTACAGTTGAGTAAATCCATTGTAACTCCAAAACTATTGCAGTTACAATATTTTCGTAAAATATGTTGTTCACCTACTTTGTCCTTAGCTATAAGCTGGCATGTAGTTTGGGGTTCTATTGCATGCCATAAGTGAGTAATAGCTTTTTCTTATTAGTAGCAAAATCATGACATAAGTAAATGTCAAATATCTTCAGAAGTATTAAAGTTACGGAATTCTTTTCAAATATGTCATTCATCTACTTTTTTGTAAGCTATCACATAGTAAAGTTTCAGACCTGTTGCACATTGCATAGCTAAGTAATAGCTACTTTGAAATTGTTACTGTTGAGTAAATCCATTGTAACTCCAAAACTATTGCAGTTACAGCTTTTTCTTCAAATATGTTGTTCAGCTACTTTGTCCTTAGCTATAAGCTGGCATGTAGTTTGGGGTTCTATTGCATGCCATAAGTGAGTAATAGCTTTTTTTATCTCCCGCCCGGCTCGCCGGAGGGAGATCATAATTTGCACCATGTGCGTGTGTACGTGCGTGCGTGCGTCACACAGTTTTCTCTGAAACTACTACAGTTACACATTTTTGGTAAATCACAAGTCCTAATGAATTTTTTTGCTCTTCAATATTTTTGGGGTTTAGTGAACTTTGGCCTACTTTTGGGTGAGTAATAGCTATTTTAGCTAATATAATTATATGGCTTATAACTCTGGAACTATTGCATTTACAGTATTTTGTTCTAATATGTTGTTTGTTGTTCATGGTCAGTAGTTTGGAAGTGTATCTCCATAGCTAAGTGAGTAATAGCTACTTTGTCAATTTTTAATTATAACCATAATGAGTAAATGGCTTATATCTTCATAAGTATTGCAGCTACACAATTTTGTTCCAATATGTTGTTCAGCTACTTTCTCCACAGCTACAACATGGTCAGTAGTTTGCAAGTGTATCTCCATAGCTAAGTGAGTAATAGCTACTTTTTCAATTTTTAATGCTAACCATAATGAGTAAATGGCTTATATCTTCAAAAGTATTGCAGCTACACAATTTTGTTCCAATATGTTGTTCGGCTACTTTCTCCTCTGCTACAACATGGTCAGTAGTTTGGAAGTGTATCTCCGTAGCTAAGTGAGTAATAGCTACTTTTTCAGTTTTTAATGATAACCATAATGAGTAAATGGCTAAAATCTTCAAAAGTATTGCAGCTACACAATTTTGTTCCAATATGTTGTTCAGCTACTTTCTCCACTGCTACAACATGGCCAGTAGTTTGAAAGTGTATCTCTATAGCTAAGTGAGTAATAGCTACTTTTTCAATTTTTAATGATAACCATAATGAGTAAATTGCTTATATCTTCAAAAGTATTGCAGCTACACAATTTCTCTCAAATATGTTGTTCATGTACATATTTAAGTTTCACAACTGTTGCTCAATGTACAAGTGAGTAATGGCTACTTTATTGCTACTTTTAGTGAAAATGTGAAAAATCAGAAATATCTCTCAAACTGTAAGATATAGAGCAATTTCGAGCAAATTTTTGACCCACAGGGTAGTACTAGAGTATCCTATTGCTAAGGGGGAAAAAGTTTGGTGAACTTTGGCCTACATTTGAGTGAGTAATAGCGCTTTTACCTAATATAATTATATGACTTTTAACTGTCAATGAGTAAATGGCTTATATCTTCAAAAGTATTGCAGCTACACAATTTTGTTCCAATATGATGTTCAGCTACTTTCTCCACAGCTACAACATGGTCAGTAATTTGGACGTGTATCTCCATAGCTAAGTGAGTAATAGCTACTTTTTCAATTTTTAATGATAACCATAATGAGTAAATGGCTTATATCTTCAAAAGTATTGCAGCTACACAATTTCTCTCAAATATGTTGTCCATGTACTTTTTTGTGAACTGTAACATATTTAAGTTTCACAACTGTTGCTCAATGTACAAGTGAGTAATGGCTACTTTATTGCTACTTTTAGTGAAAATGTAAAAATCAGAAATATCTCTCAAACTGTAAGAGATAGAGAAATTTCGAGCAAATTTTTGAACCACAGGGTAGTACTAGAGTATCCTATGCTAAAGGGAAAATGGTTTGGTGAACTTTGGCCTACTTACTCACCTCCTCAAAATGAGTAAATGCGAATTATCTCTAAAGTACCTGCAATTTTTCTCAAATAACTCATTCACCTACTTTTGGGAGAGCTTTCACTTGGTTAAGTTTCAGACCCATAGCTAATTACTCGCCTACTCAAAATGAGTAAATGCTAATTATGTCTAAAAGTATTGCAGATAGCCAATTTTTCTCAAATAAGTCATTCATATACTTTTGGAAGAGCTTTCACTTAGTAAGGTTTCAGACCCCTAGCTAATTTCTCACCTACTCAAAATGAGTAAATGCGAATTATCTCTAAAAGTATAGAAGATAGCCAATTTTTCTCAAATAACTCATTCACCTACTTTTGCGAGAGCTTTCACTTGGTGAAGTGTCAGACCTGTAGCTAATTTCTCACCTACTCAAAATGAGTAAATGCTAAATATCTCGAAAAGTATTGCAGATAGCCAATTTTTCTCAAATAACTCATTCATTTACTTTTGGAAGAGCTTTCACATGGTGAAGTTTCAGACCCATAGCTAATTACTCGCCTACTCAAAATGAGTAAATGCGAATTATCTCTAAAAGTATTGCAGATAGCCAATTTTTCTCAAATAACTCATTCATCTACTTTTGGAAGAGCTTTCACTTGGTGAAGTTTCAGACCCATAGCTAATTACTCACCTACTCAAAATGAGTAAATGCGAATTCTCTCTAAAAGTATTGCAGATAGCCAATTTTTCTCAAATAACTCATTCACCTACTTTTGGGAGAGCTTTCACATTGTGAAGTTTCAGACCCGTAGCTAATTACTCACCTACTCAAAATGAGTAAATGCTAATTATCTCTAAAAGTATTGCAGATAGCCAATTTTTCTCAAATAACTCATTCATCTACTTTTGGAAGAGCTTTCACATGGTGAAGTTTCAGACCCATAGCTACTTACTCGCCTACTCAAAATGAGTAAATACTAATTATGTCTAAAAGTATTGCAGATAGCCAATTTTTCTCAAATAACTCATTCATATACTTTTGGAAGAGCCTTCACTTAGTGAGGTTTCAGACCCCTAGCTAATTTCTCACCTACTCAAAATGAGTAAATGCGAATTATCTCTAAAAGTATAGAAGATAGCCAATTTTTCTCAAATAACTCATTCACCTACTTTTGTGAGAGCTTTCACTTGGTGAAGTGTCAGACCTGTAGCTAATTTCTCACCTACTCAAAATGAGTAAATGCTAAATATCTCGAAAAGTATTGCAGATAGCCAATTTTTCTCAAATAACTCATTCAGTTACTTTTGGAAGAGCTTTCACATGGTGAAGTTTCAGACCCATAGCTAATTACTCGCCTACTCAAAATGAGTAAATGCGAATTATCTCTAAAAGTATTGCAGATAGCCAATTTTTCTCAAATAACTCATTCATCTACTTTTGGAAGAGCTTTCACATGGTGAAGTTTCAGACCCATAGCTAATTACTCACCTACTCAAAATGAGTAAATGCGAATTATCTCTAAAAGTATTGCAGATAGCCAATTTTTCTCAAATAACTCATTCATCTACTTTTGGAAGAGCTTTCACATGGTGAAGTTTCAGACCCATAGCTAATTACTCACCTACTCAAAATGAGTAAATGCGAATTTTCTCTAAAAGTATTGCAGATAGCCAATTTTTCTCAAATAACTCATTCACCTACTTTTGGAAGAGCTTTCACATTGTGAAGTTTCAGACCCATAGCTACTTACTCGCCTACTCAAAATGAGTAAATGCTAATTATGTCTAAAAGTATTGCAGATAGCCAATTTTTCTCAAATAACTCATTCATATACTTTTGGAAGAGCTTTCACTTAGTGAGGTTTCAGACCCCTAGCTAATTTCTCACCTACTCAAAATGAGTAAATGCGAATTATCTCGAAAAGTATTGCAGATAGCCAATTTTTCTCAAATAACTCATTCATCTACTTTTGCAAGAGCTTTCACATGGTGAAGTTTCAGACCCATAGCTAATTACTCACCTACTCAAAATGAGTAAATGCGAATTCTCTCTAAAAGTATTGCAGATAGCCAATTTTTCTTAAATAACTCATTCACCTACTTTTGGAAGAGCTTTCACTTGGTGAAGTTTCAGACCCATAGCTAATTACTCACCTACTCAAAATGAGTAAATGCTAATTTTCTCTAAAAGTATTGCAGATACCCAATTTTTCTCAAATAACTCATTCATCTACTTTTGGGAGAGCTTTCACTTGGTGAAGTGTCAGACCTGTAGCTAATTTCTCACCTACTCAAAATGAGTAAATGTTAAATATCTCTAAAAGTATGCAGATAGCCATTTTTTCTCAAATAACTCATTCATTTACTTTTGGAAGAGCTTTCACATGAAGTTTCAGACCCATAGCTAATTACTCGCCTACTCAAAATGAGTAAATGTTAAATATCTCTAAAAGTATGCAGATAGCCATTTTTTCTCAAATAACTCATTCATTTACTTTTGGAAGAGCTTTCACATGAAGTTTCAGACCCATAGCTAATTACTCGCCTACTCAAAATGAGTAAATGCGAATTATCTCTAAAAGTATTGCAGATAGCCAATTTTTCTCAAATAACTCATTCACCTACTTTTGGGAGAGCTTTCACTTGGTGAAGTTTCAGACCCGTAGCTAATTACTCACCTACTCAAAATGAGTAAATGCGAATTATCTCTAAAAGTATTGCAGATAGCCAATTTTTCTCAAATAACTCATTCATCTACTTTTGGGAGAGCTTTCACTTGGTGAAGTTTCAGACCCGTAGGTAATTACTCACCTACTCAAAATGAGTAAATGCGAATTATCTCTAAAAGTATTGCAGATAGCCAATTTTTCTCAAATAACTCATTCATCTACTTTTGGAAGAGCTTTCACATGGTGAAGTTTCAGACCCATAGCTAATTTCTCACCTACTCAAAATGAGTAAATGCGAATTATCTCTAAAAGTATAGGAGATAGCCAATTTTTCTCAAATAACTCATTCATCTACTTTTGGGAGAGCTTTCACTTGGTGAAGTTTCAGACCTGTAGCTAATTTCTCACCCGCTCAAAATGAGTAAATACTAATTATCTCTAAAAGTATTGCAGATAGCCAATTTTTATCAAATAACTCATTCATTTACTTTTGGAAGAGCTTTCACATTGTGAAGTTTCAGACCCATAGCTACTTACTCGCCTACTCAAAATGAGTAAATGCGAATTCTCTCTAAAAGTATTGCAGATAGCCAATTTTTCTCAAATAACTCATTCACCTACTTTTGGAAGAGCTTTCACTTGGTGAAGTTTCAGACCCGTAGCTAATTACTCCCCTCATTAAAATGAGTAAATGCTAATTATCTCTAAAAGTATTGCAGATACCCAATTTTTCTCAAATAACTCATTCATCTACTTTTGGGAGAGCTTTCACTTGGTGAAGTGTGAGACCTGTAGCTAATTTCTCACCTACTCAAAATGAGTAAATGTTAAATATCTCTAAAAGTATTGCAGATAGCCATTTTTTCTCAAATAACTCATTCATTTACTTTTGGAAGAGCTTTCACATGGTGAAGTTTCAGACCCATAGCTAATTACTCGCCTACTCAAAATGAGTAAATGCGAATTATCTCTTAAAGTATTGCAGATAGCCAATTTTTCTCAAATAACTCATTCACCTACTTTTGGGAGAGCTTTCACTTGGTGAAGTTTCAGACCCATAGCTAATTACTCACCTACTCAAAATGAGTAAATGCGAATTATCTCTAAAAGTATTGCAGATAGCCAATTTTTCTCAAATAACTCATTCATCTACTTTTGGGAGAGCTTTCACTTGGTGAAGTTTCAGACCCGTAGGTAATTACTCACCTACTCAAAATGAGTAAATGCGAATTATCTCTAAAAGTATTGCAGATAGCCAATTTTTCTCAAATAACTCATTCATCTACTTTTGGAAGAGCTTTCACATGGTGAAGTTTCAGACCCATAGCTAATTTCTCACCTACTCAAAATGAGTAAATGCAAATTATCTCTAAAAGTATAGGAGATAGCCAATTTTTCTCAAATAACTCATTCATCTACTTTTGGGAGAGCTTTCACTTGGTGAAGTTTCAGACCTGTAGCTAATTTCTCACCCGCTCAAAATGAGTAAATACTAATTGTCTGTAAAAGTATTGCAGATAGTCAATTTTTATCAAATAACTCATTCATCTACTTTTGAAAGAGCTTTCACATGGTGAAGTTTCAGACTCATAGGTAATTACTCACCTACTCAAAATGAGTAAATGCTAATTATCTCTAAAAGTATTGTGGGTACCCAATTTTTATCAAATAACTCATTCATCTACTTTTGGAAGAGCTTTCACATGGTGAAGTTCCAAACCTGTAGGTAATTACTCACCTACTCAAAATGAGTAAATGCGAATTATCTCTAAAAGTATTGCAGATAGCCAGTATTTTTCAAATAACTCACTTCACCTATATTTTGGGAGAACTTTCAATTAGTGAATTTTCAGATCCATATCTAATTACTCACCTACTCAAAATGAGTAATTGCCTATTATCACAAAAAGTATTGCAGATAGCCAGTATTTCTCAAATAACTCCTTCACCTACATTTTGGAGATATTTCACATGCTAAAGTTTTTTTATGAATTATTAAAATAATTTTTAATGCATTAAAATTAATGAAATCATGCACTAAATCGATTATAACTTGAAAAGTATTGTATTTAGAGCATTTTGTTAAAATATGTTATTCACCTACTTTTTCCCACAGCAACAACATGGTGAGTAACTTGGGTGTCTATCTCAATAGATAAGTGAGTAATAGCTACTTTTGGATTTTTCACTAACTTCCACCATGAGTGAAATCACTTGTAACTTGAAAACTATTGCATTTAGACCTTCAGGGTAGTACAAAAGTGTCCTATGCAAAGGGGAAAGATTTCAATTTTCGCCACTTTTGGCGGCCATCTTGGATTTTAACGGAAAAAAATGAAAAAGTGTGAATATCTTGAAAACCATAAGGGATAGAGCAATTTCGAGCGAATTTTTGACCTGCAAGGTAGTACAAGAATGTCCTGTGCAAAGGGGTAAAATATCAATTTTCGCCACTTTTGGCGGCCTTTTTGGATTTTTGCGGAAAATAGAAAAGTGTCAATATCTCGAAAACTGTAAGAGATAGAGCGATTTCGAGCAAATTTTTGACCTGCAGGGTGGTACAAGAGTCTCCTGTGCAAAGGGGGAAAATTTCAATTTTCGCCACTTTTGGCGGCCATCTTACATTTTTGCGGAAAATGAAAAAGTGTCAATATCTCGAAAACCGTAACAGATCGAGCGATTTCGAGCGATTTTTTGACCTGCAGGGTGATACAAGAGTGTCCTGTCCAAAGGGGAAAAATTTCATTTTTCGCCACTTTCGGCGGCCATCTTGGATTTTTGCTGAAAATGGAAAAGTGTCAATATCTCGAAAAGCATAACAGATAGAGCGGTTTCAAGCGAATTTTCGACCTGCAGGATGGTACAACAGTGTCCTATGCAAAGGGGAAAAATTTCAATGTAGTATTTCTTCCCCTGCGGTACTCGGCGGGAGATACATACCGCGGCAGTGGTCTTGTTTTTATTAGTAGCAAAATAATGACATAAGTAAATGTCAAATATCTGCAGAAGTATTAAAGTTACGGAATTCTTTTCAAATATGTCATTCATCTACTTTTTTGTAAGCTATCACATAGTAAAGTTTCAGACCTGTTGCACATTGCATAGCTAAGTAATAGCTACTTTGAAATTGTGACTGTTGAGTAAATCCATTGTAACTCCAAAACTATTGCAGTTACAGCTTTTTCTTCAAATATGTTATTCAGCTACTTTGTCCTTAACTGTAAGATGGTATATATTTTGGGGTTGTAATGCATGCCATAAGTGAGTAATAGCTATTTTCTTATTTGTAGCAAAATAACAACATAAGTAAATGTCAAATATCTTCAAAAGTATTAAAGTTAGGGAAATATTTTCAAATATGTTATTCATCTAGTTTTTGATAACCTATCACATAGTAAAGTTTCAGACCTGTTGCACATTAGATAGCCGAGGAATACCTACTTTGAAATTGTGACTGCAGGGTAAATGCATATAGTTTGGGGTTCTATTGCATGCCATAAGTGAGTAATAGCTATTTTCTTATTTGTGGCAAAATAATGACATAATTTTTCTCAAATAACTGCTTCATCTACTTTTGGGAGAGCTTTCACATGGTGAAGTTTCAGACCCGTAGCTAATTATTCACCTACTCAAAATGAGTAAATGATAATTATCTCTAAAAGTATTGCGGATATCCATTTTTTATCAAATAACTCATTCATCTACTTTTGGGAGAGCTTTCACATGGTGAAGTTCCAGACCCGTAGCTAATTACTCACCTACTCAAAATGAGTAAATGTGAATTATCCCTAAAAGTATTGGGGATATCCAATTTTTCTTAAATAACTCATTCACCTACTTTTGGAAGAGCTTTCACTTGGTGAAGTTTCAGACCTGTAGCTAATTATTCACCTACTCAAAATGAGTAAATGCTAATTATCTCTAAAAGTATTGTGGATATCCAATTTTTATCAAATTACTCGTTCATCTACTTTTGGGAGAGCTTTCACATGGTGAAGTTCCAGACCCGTAGCTAATTACTCACCTACTCAAAATGAGTAAATGTGAATTATATGTAAAAGTATTGCAGATATCCAATTTTTCTCAAATAACTCATTCACCTACTTTTGGGAGAGCTTTTACTTGGTGAGGTTTCAGACCCGTAGCTAATTATTCACCTACTCAAAATGAGTAAATGTGAATTATCTCTAAAAGTATTCCGGATATCCAATTTTTATCAAATAACTCATTCATCTACTTTTGGGAGGGCTTTCACATGGTGAAGTTCCAGACCTGTAGCTAATTACTCACCTACTCAAAATGAGTAAATGTGAATTATCTCTAAAAGTATTGCAGATAGCCAATTTTTATCAAATAACTCATTCACCTACTTCTGGGAGAGCTTTCACTTGGTGAATTTTCAGAGCCGTAGCTAATTATTCACCTCCTCAAAATGAGTAAATGCTAATTATCTCTAAAAGTATTGCGGGTATCCAATTTTTATCAAATTACTCGTTCATCTACTTTTGGGAGAGCTTTCACATGGTGAAGTTCCAGACCCGTAGCTAATTACTCACCTAATCAAAATGAGTAAAATAATGTGAATTATCTGTAAAAGTATTGCAGATAGCCAATTTTTCTCAAATAACTCATTCACCTACTTTTGGGAGAGCTTTCACTTGGTGAAGTTTCACACCCGTAGTTAATTATTCACCTACTCAAAATGAGTAAATGTGAATTATCTCTACAAGTATTGCAGATAGCCAGTATTTCTGAAATAACTCATTCACATACATTTTGGAGAGCTTTCAATTAGTGAATTTTCAGATCCGTAGCTAATTACTCACCTACTCAAAATGAGTAACTGCCTATTATCACTAAAAGTATTGCAGATAGCCAATATTTCTCAAATAACTCATTCACCTACATTTTGGAGAGCTTTCACATGCTAAATTTTTTTAATGAATTTTTTAAATAATTTTTAATGCATTAAAAAATTCATGAAATCATGCACTAAATCAATTATAACTTAAAAAGTATTACATTTAGAGCACCTTGTTAAAATATGTTATCTTTAGTACATCTAATTTATATGGCGGGAGATAAATGCATGCGTCAGAATGCTTGTTGTTATTGACACACATACCCTACTTAATTCTCTTGTGGGATTTCTTTATTTTGAAAAATTATCTCTCTCAGATACGATAGTGTCTTCTACCTGCTCTGTACTTACCACTGTACAAGGTCATGTATTAATACATAAACAACAAGGCCACTGCCGCAGCGGTTATCTCCCGCCTTAGAATCAGTAATAATGGAGAACTAAAGAAGATATAAAGCCTTTGTAGTAAGATAACCCCACTTGACATTGAAGAAGGGGTCAAACTTTCCTAGCCATATATATTTTGTGCATATTTGATGGACCTACCTGCAATATTTCAAGTTTTAGAGCATCTTAATGATCTTTAAATAATTGGCTATGGCGGCCATTTTGTTTTCAAAATAAAGACAAAATTTTTCTCAAACAAAACATTTGAAGCCCAGGACTTTTGATGGTCTGTCTTTATATTCTCAAGCCATAGCACCAATGATAAGGGTGAAATAAGGACATTTTAGTGTGACGATCCCATTTAACCTTGAAGCAGGGGTCAAAGGACAAATTCAACACCTGGAAAAGATTTCCAGGCCATGACTTCCTACAAGTTGTTTTCCCATTCTGAACACCTAAGAGCAATATTAGGGGAGATATAAGGCCTTTTTAATAGAATGACCCTGTTTGACATTAAACATGTGATATAGCGGCCATTTTCCTTTTAGAACTAGGTCAAAATTACTATCAGGCTAGCTTTTCTAGCCATATATCTTTTGTGCAAATATGATGAAGCTAGCTGGAATATTTCGAGATTTAGACCAACTTTATGATTTTTAAAAGGTTGGATGGCGGCCATTTTGTTTTTCAAAATGAGGCCAAATTTTGCAGAGACAGGTTTTCATAGCCATAAACATTCCTTGCAAATGTGATGAAGATATCTTTATAAATGAATGAGATGTTAAGGTTTATGTTAAAACCTGACAAACGGACGCACAGACGGATGCACAAACAGACACACGTATGGAAGATGTTTACAATCTCTCGACCACAACCTATGCTTTTCATGGTCTGTGTTTACAATCTAAAGACATAGCACCAATAATAAGGGAGAAATAAGGACGTTTTAATGTGACGACCTCATTTAACCCTGAAGTAGGGGTCAAAGGTCAAGTTCTATACCTGGAAAAGATCCCCAGGCCATGACTTCCTACAAGTTGTTTTCACATTCTGAACCTCTAGGAGCAATATTGAGGAGATATAAGGCCTTTTCAATAGGATAACCCTGTTTGACATTAAACATGTGATATGGCGGCCATTTTGTTTTTTGAACTAGGCCAAAATTACTATCAGGCTAGCTTTTCTAGCCATATAGCTTTTGTGCAAATTTGATGAAGCTAGCTGGAATATTTCAAGAGTTAGAGCACCTTTACGATTTTCAAACAATTAGCTATGGCGGCCATTTTGCTTTTTAAAATGAGGCTAAAATTTTTCAGAGACAGGTTTTCATAGCCATAAACATTCCCTGCAAATTTGGTGAAGATATCTTCATAAATGAATGAGATATTAAGGTTTATGCAAAAACGTGACGAACGGATGGATGGACGTACGGAAGGCGTTTTATAATCTCCCGACCATGGCCTTCGGCCGCAGGCGGGAGATAATAATAGTCTTAAAAAAATTATATTTTAAATTCATATCTGCAAGAATTATTTATTTCACAATGCCATTTGAATTTAACTCATGTACTTTCTATTTATTACCATAAAAATATCAGAGGACATTTTATGTTGTAAGTGCATTAATTGCTGTAAGTTATTTCAATCTTTAGGAATTTCAATCCCTATTTTAAATTTTTTTTCTATAAATTTTTATTCAATTTCTGAGAAAATGGAGGGTACCAAAGTCCTCATCCTTTGCAAGTAGTGTTAAAAGCGATGTTCAACCACAGATATATACAACATAATAACTATTATAATGATTACTTCATATGTTTAATGTATAACAATTCATTACAAAAACTTGCATCACCTACTTTGTAGTATTTCACAACACTTTTTAACCCCAGGCCATAAAGGCTGGGGTTATAGTCATCCCCTGTGGAGTGAAGGCGGTGACGGCGGCGGGCATAAAGCTTGTGGGTGTTCCACAGACTAAACCCCTGCACGGATTTTCACCAAATTTTCAGATGTTTACCCCAAGGGAATCTAGAGCTGTTTAGGTTTTGGGGGTATCCGGTAACAACTGTTGCCATGGCAACACTTTTAAGATTTTCGGGTCTTAAACTTTGTGGGTGTTCCACAGACTAAACCCCTGCATGGATTTTCACCAAATTTTCAGGGTATGTTTACCTCAAAAGGACGTACAGCTGATTAGGTTTTGAGGGGTGTCCAGCAGCAATTGTTGCCATGGCAACACTTTAAAAATTTTAATGTTTTCTGTAACCTTAAATATTGCAGCTAGCTTCATCAGATTTGCACAAAATGCAAATGGGTAGGAAAGCTTGCCTGAGAGTAATTGTGTCCTTCTTTTGGAAACAAAATGGCCGCCATATCAATCTTTAATGGCAAATATGAGTGTCATCATATCCAAAACACGTTATATCTCCCTTATAATTGTTTCTTTGGCTTCAAAATATGAAAACTACTTGTAAGAAACCACAGAAACCCTTCAAAAAGAAGCTCTGGCCGATTGTATCCAGTCTCTCCTGTGAAAGAACGCTATCGAAAGGGTGAAAAATGTAAAATCTTGAGTTTTACAATCGCCTGTTTCTAGTCCCCAAGCCTCACCGAAGGTGGAGGCCAGTAATAGACTTAAGCAGGCTCAACACTTTTCTACATGTAGAAAAGTTCAAAATGGAAACTCCAGAGTCCATCAAGACCTCCCTGGTTCCAGGGGAATGGGTATCGTCGAAGGACGCTTACCTTCACATCCCCATCCACCCAAACTCAAGGAAATACCTAAGGTTTTGCCACAGGTCACAGGTGTTCCAGTTCACCTCCCTTCCTTTCGGACTAGCCACAGCCCCCCAGGTCTTTACAGTGATCGTAAAGGAAGTGAAGCTCATGGCCCTCTCCAGAGGACTCAGACTTCACCAATACCAAGAAGAATCCCAAGTGAACACTCAGGCAGTGGTAGACCTAACCAAGTCCTTGGGGTGGATAATGAACCAGGAAAAATCAGAACTGAATCCTACTCCGGTGTTTTCGTTCGTGGGCTACGAATACCATCTAGATTCAGCCCTTGTAAGAACCACTCAAGAGAGATGGCTCAAACTTCAGGATTTGATCCTATGACTCAAGTCAAAACATATTTTGACTGCAAGATGTTTGATGTCGCTAATTGGGTTGCTTGCCTCAATGGAGAAGATGGTCCCGGAGGGACGCCTTCACATGAGGCCCTTTCAGTTTCATCTCAGGGGCATTGGATATATCCTCAGTCACTGGACAACCTCCTTCCTTGGACAGATGTCATTTCTGCACACTTAGATTGGTGGCAGAATCCTGCAAACGTGATGAAAGGCGCAGACCTTCATCCCAAAGACCACAGTATCCAACTCTTTACAGACGCCTCAAACGAAGGTTGGGGCGCTCACTTAGATCAAAGATCTACCAAGGGTCAGACCAGGAAAAAAGGCTACACATAAACGTCCTAGAGTTGAAGGCGGTCTCATTGGCCCTTCGAAATTTCAAGGACCAGCGCCAGGACCAAACAGTTCTAGTTGCAACGGACAACTTGACAGTGCTAGCCTACATAAACAAACAAGGAGGAACTCACTCAGTAGAGATGTGCGCTCTCCTGTGGAAGATCATGACTTGGTGCCATCACTATCACATAACTTTAAAGGCCAGACACATTCCAGGGTGTCTGAATGTTATGGCCAACCTCCTATCCAGGTCCAACCAAGTGCAGTCAACAGAATGGTCACTGCATCCACAGGTGTTCAAACAGATCTGCCAGAAGTGATTCACTCCTCATGTGGACCTGTTTGCCACTCATCTGAACCACAAACTCCCTCTCTATGTGTCTCCAATCCCAGACCCAAAGGCCTGGGACATAGATGCTCTGAACATAAACTGGTTGGGTCTCACTGCTTATGCTTACCCTGCGACAGCTCTCCTTCACAGGGTGATCCAAAAAATCAGGCAATGCCATTGCCTGATCATCGTAATAGCCCCAGGCTGGCCAGGGATGCCCTGGTTTTGGACCTAGTGCAGCTTTCAACAGAGATCCCACTACAACTCCTGGTGTCAATGACTCTACTCAAACAGTGCCACAAGTATGTGTTCCACAACAACCTGCAACAGCTCAACCTCCACACCTGGTGTCTAGGAGCGGACAACTCCAAGAACAAGGCTTCTCTGTGGAGGTGGCAGAGAGAATTGCTGCCCCTCAGTGGTCATCAACAAGGACCATCTACAAGTCAAAGTGGGCCCTATTTGAGCCCCTCGACCATTGATGGTTACAGGACTGCCATCGTTGACACTTTGGGCCCAACGGCCCACCATATTGCACACAATGCAGACCTTCATAGGTTACTCTCCAGTTTCCACAGGGATCGTCCCAAAAGTTCCAGAAATCTTTCTAAGTGGAACCTTTCTGTTGTCCTCAGTGAGCTCACAAAAGCACCCTTTGAGCCTATGAAAGACACAGACCTCAAACATCTTACCCTCAAAACTGCTTTCTTGCTAGCTTTGGCCTCCGGCAAGCGCCGCAGCGAAATCCATGCCTGGGTTGCAAACAAAGTATCTAATCTAAGCCAATGGGAAAAGGTTGCCTTGTTCCCTTCTTCTGACTTCATAGCCAAAAACCAACTAGCAAGAGAAGGTTCTCAAAGTGCGTTTCCGGTGACTATTCCTGCTTTGACTACCATTGTAGATAGACAATTCAGGACCCTGTGTCCAGTGCGAGCCCAGAAGTACTATCTGGATCTGACCAAAGACCTGAGAGGGTCTCGGTCCCTCCTTTTCATCTCCTTCAAGAAAGGACATGCCTCAGACATCAGACCTGCTACTCTCTCTTCCTGGTTGAAACAAACCATTCTACTGTTATAAACAAGCAGACCAACAAGCCTTGGACTTGTTCCAAGTGAAAGCGCATGACATTAGGGCGTTCGCAGCCTCTAAGGCTTTTACGGTGGGGTATTGGTTGACCAGATCATGCAAGCCTGTCACTAGAAGGCTCACAACACATTTACCAATTTCTATCTAAAAGACCTTACTTGGTCAGACAACGACAACAATATGTATCTGGGGCCAGTAGTAGTGGCACAACAGGTCCTAGACCCTTCCCCTCAGAACTGTCATCCTCGGAAAGAAAAGAAGGGGGGGGGGGGGGCACATCCGCTACAACCAAGTCTTCAGGAGTCTAATCCCAGGGTCTAGGTATAGGTTACCTCATCAGGGTGTTTTGGTTAAGGTCTTTATATTCTTCATTTCTTTTAGCTTTAGCTGTAATTGTATATGTATTAAGGACGTTAAGGTTGTCATTAATCTCCTTTAGGTGGCAATATTTTTGGTACCTCTGAGCCTTGGGCTCAGACTCCTTCCGTGATGGCCCTTGGGGCTTTACCCCACCTAAGTGTACTTCGGCTACACCTCCTTCTGTCAAAACACCCAGACAGTTTATTAGCACTGTCAATCATTTTTAGGTTTTTTGGCTTCTTACAGGCCCAACCCTCGGGTTAGGGGCACTGTAAATGGGACTCAGACTGGTATTTTCTATCCTCATTCTACTTATTCTATCAAAATCTAAGAAAAACAGACATATCTTTCAGTCTCAGCTGTAATCCCGCCACCGGGCAGTTGCATTCAGCATTCAGTCCCACATGGTAAGCTATTGTAGCGTAATAAAATTGAAAATTTTAATTACTTAAATGTAGCTTTCATAAGCTACAAGCTTGCCATGTGGGACTGAGAAGAGTCCCACCCGACCTCCCCGCTGTATTACTGCTGAGGGGGTATGGGTTAAAATTTCAACGAGAAAGGAGAAGACAAATGGGGTAGGTCACGTGACGACGGTCAACTATAAATGTCTTTTTTTCTTAGACGTTGGCCGGGCCTGGCGGCCATCCGAAAACAGCATTCAGTCCCACATGGTAAGCTTGTAGCTTATAAAAGCTACATTTAAGTAATTAAAATTTTCAAATTTGACTTTGAGCCCCTCCTTCAAGGTCAAATGACAGCTAAACTAAAAGTGCTTACAACTCCATTATTATTGATCCTACAGGCATGCAATATGAAACCAACTTATAGGAAATCGTGGGCTGGGAATCTTCTAATGTGGTCAGATTTGACCTTGGACCCCTCCTTCCAGGTCAAAACGAGGATAGCCAAACTTACAAGTGGTTATAACTTGCTTATTATTGGTCCTAGAGGTTTGCAATGTGAAACCAACTTATAGGAAATCATGGTTATGGGAGTCTTCTGATGTCTTCAGATTTGACCTTGAGCCCCTCCTTCAAGGTCAAATAATGACAGCCAAACTTAAAAGTGCTTATAACTCGCTTATTATTGATCCTACAGGCGTGCAATGTGAAACCAACTTCTAGGAAATCGTGGGCTGGGAATCTTAAGGTCAGATAAGGTCAGATTTGACCTTGGACCCTCTCCTTCAAGGTCAAACGCGAATAGCCAAACTTAAAAGTGCTTATAACTTGCTTATTATTGGTCCTAGAAGTTTGCAATGTGACACCAACTTAGATGAAGTCATCTGCTGGGAATCTGCTGATGTGGTCAGATTTGACCTTGTGCCCCTCCTTCAAGGTCAAAAAATGACAGCCAAACTTAAAATCGCTTATAACTCACTTATTATTGGTCCTACAGGCTTGCAATGTGAAACCAACTCAAAGGAAACCATGGGCTGGGAATCGTCTGATGTGTTTAGATTTGACCTTGGGCCCCTCTTTCAAGGTCAAACGATGGTTCACTGGCTTTGATGAGTTGCCAGTAGTGAATACTCAGTCCATTGGTGGTCTTCCCTCGGGCTATATGAGCTTTCTGTGAGAAATCTACTGGAAATCTACGGCTCAGGGACACAGGTTCTAACTTGAAGGATACCTAATCTCTCCTAGGAAATGTACACATACAGGAAAGCCTATCTGGGAAATGTATATGACCAAATCCCTGTGATAAAGGAATGTAATACACATATTTCCCAGACACTGATTCTAACTGGAAAGTATATCTGCTATGGGAAAAGTACACACATAAAGCCTATTTGTAGTGATCTCTGAAATCGGGCTATATGAGATTTCTCTGTGAAGTCTACTGCATTTTTGTTTCTCACAGACACGGGTTCTAACTTGAAAACTAATCTTCCTGGGAAATGTACATATATACAGCATTACTGAAAATAAATTGGTAATATAAAGAGATTGATTTAAAGATCTCCACAACAATAGCTGTATATATGAACGTTTTAAGAATATGGAAACCTGAATAATGTAAGTGTTATTACAGAGCCACATTTCAAGGTCATAGGAATATAATCACAGGTAAATGGATATTATTTGAGCATTACCAAATCCTCAGTCAATGTTTGTACTTATAGTCATTGAACAATCCATATTTATATTAGCACCAGTCCAATGCAACACTCTCACACTGTATATTTACACAACCTGTAACTGGAACAGAAACACCTCCAAGGCATATGCAGAACCTCTTAAGTTTTATCAGCACTTCATTATTATGGGGGCTGTATACGGTGGTATGACAAATCCCAGACCATATAATTATATTTAAAACATAATTTGAATTTTTATGAACTTAAGCAAGGCATCATCAGACTGTTTTCAACGAAATATAACTTTTCACCTCTTATTTCGGGAAAAAGCAGGGTCGACGAATCATCAAATCGCAAACTAGGTCAACACGTGACTTTACCGCAGGTCTTGATATATAAACCATTTCAGAAAAAAGAGGGATCAAGTGTCCACGAATTATCAAGTCCTAAAGTAGGTCAGACAAAAATCCATGCATATATAAGACAAAGTCAAAGTTGGGGTTTTACGTTCCGTTCAACAGCCAGGGTCATATTGGGACAGGTCCTCAGAATTGCCACTTGTGGGACTCGAACCCACAGAGGTGACAGCTAGGACACCATACACGAAGAAATAAGTTCAATCCTGAACTGTAACAAGTCACAACAGATAGCACAGGAAGATATAATCCCAGATCACAATGCTAGTTATACAATTGGTAACACTGATCAGACAGAAATTCTATGGCATATATCATCACTGCCATGATATAAATAAGCTGGTTCCTAGGAACCAATCTCACAATCCTGACATATGCTATACACAGATCATTTCCAGAATTGACATTAATAATTTTGGTAGATTGTATGTATGTGCTATATAATACAGGATGTTATGCATTACAGTACCCTTTTTCATCAATTAAGATATTTGGAATTTTCTTGAAGAAGTTATACAAGGATCTAAGTAAGAAGTTAAACCACAACTGTAGATATGGTGTTTAAATGTTCATATTGTGGATGGGACATGCTGAACAAAATCCCACCAAACACATCATGAATCAATCTGCATACAGTCACACAGAAGGAATTTAATTCTTTACAAGAATTGCAGTTTCACCTTAAGAAATGTGGCAAATTAATCTGTTTTCAATGCAATCTTCCTTTTTTGACCTGAGGAAGTTTGAATGCTCACATTGAAGAAGTTCACAGTAAGGGGGGCAGTGTAGGCCAAATAAGGCACATAAATGCTCAATATGTAGTCATATTTGTGAAAACAGATCTGAGTTATATAGTCATAGAATGAATCAGCATGGAGGCAATGACAATGATGATTTAGATGACATTCCCCAATATATTTATGAAGAGCAGAATGAAAAAGTGTACATAACCAACAGAAATCATATACTGGCTGATCACCAAGCTGGAGATATAAGAGAAACATATAATTTTCCTGTTAATAATTTAAACAATGGCTATAGAGAAATCAGAAGACAAATTAACCAAATATATGATGATCAGTCATCAGTATTTCGAATAAACTTTGCCTTTGGCATGATTCTATTCAATAATCAAATGGGGGAGTATAGGTATTATATACCTTATTTTAATAGTAGGATATTGACCTACCCCTATACAATATCCAATAGAAATAGCATTAGATTATTAATGAACAAAATAACCAGGATTGATATCATAGAACAAGCCAGGGCTGTCAGACTATAAACCGCCTGGTCATTAACATTCATAACCAATATACAGTACAATATATTTCTGACAGATTTTCCTCTAGGACAAGCCATAGAACTCCCCACATATATCAGAAACGATAAACATTTAAGAAATTTTACCTATGATAAGAACAGGAAACAGCCATACCAAGATAACCTATGTTTTTTCAGATGTTTAAAGTTTCATCTTAATAACCAGAATAAGAACATAAAAGACTATTTAAAAATATGGTTAAATTATACTAATGCCCAAATTCCAACAGAGTTTCCAGGTGTACTAATTGAAGATGTTCTCAATCTAGAGAAATGCTTTGAAGTTAAGATTATTCTCTATTCCCTGAATGCTAATGGAACAGTCAGTCATATTTATGAGACCATGTCTGAATATCAGTCAAAAATGTATTTGAATGTATTTCAAAATCATTTTAGTTATATTACAAATTTTGATCAATTTGCTAAAAAGTTCCACTGTCATAAATGTGGAAAGATATTTAAAAGACTGTGGAATATGAAGACACATTACAAAGCATGTTACGAGAGAACTAAATACATATTTCCAGGAGGATTTTATAAATCTAAAGCAACAATATTTGAAAGATTAGAGTCTATAGGCATATATGTACCTAATAACATGAGGTATTAGCCCTATTTTTTGGTTTGGGATATGGAGGCTATGTTGAGGAAAACATGTAGATAATAACCAGACAAACACAAACCAACTACAATGGATACCCAGCAGGCAATAGGATATCAAAAAGAAATCAAAAAGACACTGGGCAAGACATCAGAAACTGATGCTTATTTGAAATTCGAAATGACATCATATGTTAAATATCAAACAGATCTTTAGTAGCCTAGTCTATTTGACATCTCCAAAAGCCATAAAAATGACATCTAGTAGCCGATATAAATTTGATATCAGCATAAGACATCAATATGATCGCCCAATTTGGACGGACTTCATGTCTATATGACATCAGAAACTGACATCAATTTGATGTACTGATATAAAAATCTGATTGACATAATTTCACAAGTGCTGAAACTAATTTCAGTAATAAAAATATTGGTTAATAACATTTTGTTTTCACAGTTAATATCACATTACATTGCTTTAACTACCATTTGTGTACACTTACCTGACACAGTAATTAATGTTCAGTGGGAACCAGTTCAAAAATTTATACCATTTGTAAAGATACAAATTATGGGTACAAAAGTTTGAATATTAGAAGCCCTTTTTCTGATCTTTTATCTTTATTTATTCAATCTTTGGCTTGGTTGCAAACACTAAAGTATACATTTGTTTACAAAACAACATATTTCTTGTAAATTTTTGCTGTCACACAGCATTTTAGTTACAGTTTTAAACATAATTGTTTTGTCTGTACCAAAACTTAATTATTTTTGTCAAAGCAACATCACAGAGACTAGAGGCCAAGTTAGTAGGTTCAGCATCTAATCAAAGGTTGTCACCTCTGCCTAGGTTTGACCCTACTCATGTGAAAAAGCTGAGGGCCTGTCCTAATATGACCCTGGCTGGTGTACAGGATGATATTACATTTGTAATATTCCTAAAAATGATATAATTTTATAGAATACTGATGTTAATCCGATCTCAAATGATATGATGATACTCCACTTGAAATGTTTTAACAAAGTGACATCATATTAATATCATTAAGATGTCAGAAACAATGCCCGAGTAGAATATCAGGTCACATCATATTATTCGAACATCATATTTTCATCATTTGACATGACTACAAAAAGTCATGTTGGGATGGTGTCAATTTTATGTCATTGAATAGGATAATACAATCACATTAGGTCTGGTTATCATTTTGTCATCTAGTTGATATTGTAGGTATGTTATTGACATAAAGTCATGTCATGTCACATAAACTGGATGTCAGATTTGTGTCAGATGACGTGACCACCTTAAATCATGTCCGAGTGATAGTTACTTGATGTCATATACTAACATGACCAAAACATGATGTCAAGAATTGGACCTGTGCCTGCTGGGTATCTAAGCATACTCCAGTTAGTGTAAGTATTGCATCTAATATACCTCAACACGAAGAGCCAGTATGCATTGTAGAGGTCTCACCAATCATATTGGTAACTAAAATGATGAATAAAATTCAAGAAATTAGTAAAAATTGTTATCAAATAATGAAGGAAAGATACGATTATGTCTATCTTGAGTTGGAAGCCTTGAAGGAACAATATTCATGAATCAGACGAATCGTAGTCCGAATTTGAAGAATCAGACTCGGATCCGAAAGTAAGGTCTCATTTCGCTAATGTTGTAACCACCATGATTAAAGAATTTGACAAATACCTATCTCAGGTGCCTGTTATCGGTTTTAACTCTGGCAAGTATGATCTGAATTTAGTTAAAAGACAAATTATGCTATATATCACTGGTCACTATCAAGAAGATGAAATATTTACCATCAAGAAGAATAACTCATACCTCGCAATCGCAGTTACTGACATGAAATTTTTAGATATCTCGAATTATCTTGCAGCTGGATGTTCTTATAGCAAATTTTGGAAAGCATATGGCTGTGAAATACCCAAAGGTATCTGTCCATACGAATGGTTTGATTCTGAGGAGAAATTAATGCAAAATCATCTACCTGAACCCCAAGAATTCTATTCAAGACTTACCAATGATAATCCAATTAAGACTGAGACTGACTACCAGGCTCTGCTCACTATATGGAGGGACGAACATATGGAAACATTCAAAGACTATCTTATTTATTATAATAACCTTAATACGGCCACATTTGCTATTCCACTGCAAAATTTTATAGATGTACATAAGAATGAGGGAATTGTATTTTTAAGGACTACATAACATTACCAGGAGTAGCTAGACGAATGCTATACGAATCCTCTAGAAGTAATTTTTCTCTAATTAACCACAACAACAGGGACCTGTATTATGTAATTAAGAAGAACATAATTGGCGGACCTAGCATTATTTTTAATAGATATCACAAAAAAGGTGTTACAAATGTAAGAAATATTTCAGGTAACACCTGTCAATCTGTAGTTGGGTACGATTGTAATGGTCTGTACTCTTATGCCCTTAAACAAAAAATGTCTACTGGGGTATTTGTTAGGAGATATCAGCATAATAATTTCAGACCAGAGGTATCAGAAAGGTACATAGACTCATATGTGTGGTTGGACTATTTGATGAAGAATAATAAGATCAAAATACTCCATAAATTAAATGGTCAGAAAGAAATAAGAATTGGTAATTATCTTGTAGATGGTTTTTGTCCTATAACTAAGACAGTCTATGAATACAATGGTTGTTATTACCATTATTGTAGATTTAATTGTCATATTCTAAAGAAGATAGCATCAAACAGCTGGTTAAAGAAATTAAAGCAGGTTCAACAGAAAGATGAAAGGAAAAAGCAATTTCTCATATCTCAGGGGTATAAATATGTAAGTATACAGGAATGTGAATTTCTATCCAAAAATTAAGCCCCATTGCAACAAGTATTATGATAAGTATCTACCAACCTACTACAGAAAGAACAAAGGCAAGTTGTCTTCCAGTAAGATATTGAGGGATGTTGAATCTAACAAATTAATTGGTGCAGTAGAAGTAGATATAGAGGTGAGGCAGTCACACCAAGCTCATTATAAGGAGTTTCCACCATTCTTTTGCACATGTAATGTTAAAATGGAGGAAATAGGAACGCATATGCTTCAGTATTGTAAAGACAATGATATAATGTTTGATCATAAAAGGCTTTTGATTAGCGGACTTAAAGCAAAAGAAAATATTATTGGCCACCCCTCTACTAAGATGGCATCTTGCTAATCACTGTGAGGTCACTAGAATCTACCAGGTCATAGAATTTCAACCAGCTACATCCTTCAAGTCTTTCATAGACACAGTAACCATGCATAGAATTCGTGGAGATCAGAACCCTGATGTGGCCATCATTGGTGACACCTATAAGCTGTTAAGCAACTCCAGTCATGGATCAGTTCTGATGGATCGTACCAAGCACACTAACACAAGATATATGAACAATAAAATTAAAATAACTAAGATCATTAACTCACCAACCTTTAAATCTCTAGATAGCCTAGGTCAAGACCTATTCGAGGTGGAAACATATAAGAATTCAATAGCATTGGACAACCCCATTCAGATTGGTTTTTTTATTCTCCAATATGCCAAATTAAGGATGTTAGAATTTTATTATGACTGTCTGAAGAGGTGTTTCATAGATAACAGCTTTGAGATAACAGAAACAGACAGCATTTATATGGCAATAAATGCTCCTACTATAGACCAATGTATAAGGGAGGAATATAAGATAGATATAAATTGGAAATATTTGAATCTTGTAGTGATACCAAGTCATCCATATGGTTTCCAAGGAGGTATTGTCAGCTCCACCTGGCACTAGACGGACGTCATTTAGGCACATTCAAATTTGAATGGGGGGGAGATAAGATGTTGTCATTATATTCCAAGTCTTACATAATAGAGGATGCTAATGGTAAACAAAAAATCTCATGTAAAGGAATCTCTAAAAGAAACCCTTTAGACCCGATGAAGAAATTTGAGGAATGTCTGAAAACTAAGATTCAAATGGACCAAAAATCCTTCCACTCATCAGAACAGTTGTTCTACTATCTAATTGCAGCAGCATATAATCAGGACAATTTCTGTGAAAAAATTATGAATAATACTGATCCTCTTGAGTTACAACCCCATGTGAATTCATTCCAAGAGTTTAACCCATGTCACAACCTCATGGAAAGTATGATGAGGTTAGTTATATCCCTAAAATTTCAACAGGTCACAGAATTTAAACAGGAACTCATCAGTCATTGTGGAAAGCACCTAGCATACAAACAAATAAATTTTGATAAGGCTCAGGAAACATTCTGGGGTGTCACTGTACCAAGAAAACTGGTAACTGTATTAGACATAAAAAATACTTCTGGCAATAATTTAATGGGAGTTATACTCATGGACTGTATGACATCAATACAAGATCCTGATGACAGTAACACAAGTATTACAGGAAATATAATTTATTTCTGCATATCAATATGTAAAGTACACGGTTCAGTACAGCATAACATATACACATAACATATACACCAAAAAAATTTACGTCTTATGAAACCTATCTACAAAAAATCTACTTACTAATATTTCATTATCTACAAGATTATCAGTGAAACGACTAAGTATACTACTGAAATTGACACCTCTACAACTGTAATAAAGACAAAATAACCCACAAGTATAGGTATTGTAAGACTGTAACCTTATTATTGTACATATATGTCATATCCTGCGATAGTAATAAATTGTGCACCTCAACCTTTGGGTGTTTTCCCACTGAATCAAAATATTCTACAATAGCATCACTTGTATAATGTATGACAACCCAATGGCTTCCTTTCTGATTAGAGGTGTCCTGATTAACAATGATTACAGATCTATTGAGGAGTTCCTTTGGAATTAAATCTATAGGATAAATTCCTCGAAACCTCACTCTTATCCATCTGTCCTGTACCATGTAGCTGGACAAAGTCTGACTATCCATTTAAAAAAGAAATAATAAAATCGAGGTCACGTGATGCTAATCAGCTGTTGAACACAATAGCTTTCCTTTACGTTCGAATTTTAGGTGCTTTCCCAGAAGCTCAGAATTTTGAAACTGTCTTTCCTTGACGTTCAAAATCCTGGTATATAATCAACCTTCACTGCTTTAATCTGTCGTCATATGCGAGGAGTCTGCACTCGCTTCAACATCACCCTCTTACGATAGGTTGACACTCCTTGTGTGGTCAATGGTCACCAATTCAGGAAATTTGGCATATACCAAGACATTTATAGTCTCTGGCAGTGCCTTAGCATACCTTATACTTAACCTCACCTGACCATTGTTAGATCTGGTCATGATTTTACCCCTCAAAAAACTTTGAATATCAAATAGGTACAGACAATATCCATTAGGGTATTCGCTTAAACTGATAATTATCCCCTTCCTTTTATTCAGATCACTATCTAATAAACTCAAGTAAGATGACACATAATCATTTTCCTCATAATTAGGTTTATAAGGTCTGTTAGGAATGGATTGACCATCTACAGTAACCTCTAAGTAATTAACGTCCATATGTTTAAAGTTAAATGGGTTCTTACTGAAATCCCCAGAGTAAGCACTGTTAGATACCATACCTATAATCATTTTACTGGGTACCTTCCCATGAAATATGTTATCTGTCATAAAAGTTAGAGACCCTTGAGCCACACTGAAACTTTTTATGTCGCTTCTCCAAAATGGGTACAATGCAGGTGTTAATTTTAAAGATTCATTATGGGCTATTATGAGGCTTGGATTTAAACTTACATGACACACTTTCAGGACAGCAGATCTTATTAGCAATTTATAAATTTTAGAACCATGTCTCATCAATCTGAATTTGTTCGATGCTTGGAAGAGTTTGAGGTTAATCGACACACCATTTAAAACAGCCCTGTTTTGTCCAGTGGCAAAGTCCAAGTATAAACACCCCTCCAGTGTAGCAGTACCACCGTCTTTAGTGGGTCTAGCCCTCTCTGCAAAGGCAGAGTTGTTGCCTAGGTAGGTAACCTCTTCAAATCTCTCTGCTTGATCTTTGTGAAATAATGCCGCCTCTGCTTGTGATTCTGTCATGTCAGAACTTGAATTTAAACGTAGATCTATCATGGCTTTATATGGATAATTAACTCCAACATCTGGTGAAACTATCTTCTGGTTTAAAGATAGATCAATCTGACGAAATATTGAATGTAAGGTCAGGTTAACTGGTCCCACTTGATCACTGTCATCAGTGGGTACCCCAGATACTCTGTCATCAACAATTGGTGTTCCATCTGCATGGGTTATTGCATAACTAACCTGTAACTTAGTTTTGGCTAAATTCACATAATCAACAGATGTTCTAGGAATATTGAATTCTATCACCCCACCACCTGATATTGCTGCTATTGGGTTGAATTCGACCCAATACTCTCTCTGGATGGAGTTGTCAATAGGAGGTGGCATGAATAGTGACAGAGATGTTTGCACTACATCCATATCGAGTCGTAACTTTTTAAAGCACTTATTCTAACCTTTCCTTTCTTATTTGTCTTGTTGGATTTCTTTTTTTTATTCTTCTGGGTAGACCTTGGTTTTTTTATCTTTTTTAACAACCACTTTTTTCTTACTCCTGATCAACTTCTTCTTTCCACTCTTACCTCCAGTCTGGTTATATTTTCTTTTTTTGACCTTATTTATAGTTTCTTGGTTTTTAACCTCACTTTTGGCTTGGTCAACAGCGGCCTGTGTTGGATTGACAATCGAAATATCCGTGCTCTGTTCTGTGTCCTTGTTATTACTGTATTTGTCACTGAGTATATAAAAATCTTTGCTGTATCCCACCTTCCCCTGACTACATCTTTTACAGAAATCTAGATAAGTATCCATTTCTTTACCCTAGCATGAAGAGTCAACTGTATGTCTTCTGATAATCTACTGACAGAATTCATGTCACTGTCTCTTATATATATGCGTATCCGACTTAATGTTTTCTGTTTAATTGGCAAGTAATACCTGTTTGTAAAGGAATAAGATGTAGAGGAACCTGATGGATAGACCAGTCTAATAACTGGTTCAGATGAATTAAGAACATAAGACTGATCGCATATGTCACTAAAGACAGAATCAGTTAAAGTTGTACTGAGGTTGATGTCACATAAAGCAATTTCCCATAACCTTTTAGGTTAAATGTCTCATTTAATTCAAATGTAAAGTCATAGGGTTTATTTTCTTTGTGATAAAACAAGGAATCCCTAGAGGATAAGAAAAAATAGAGATCTGATTCTCCCATTGGGTTACAGCAATTGCGGGAGTTTGAGGCTAGAAGTAATGTGTCATGTGACAACTATCAAAATCAAACTGTTTCAGTTGTAACTCTCACTGCAGCAGCATACCATGTGATCTGATTTACCCCATCTCATTCGGTTTATATACTCCAATTTCAAACGTCAAGGAAAGACTGTACCATTTGTAGTCACGTGGTCTAATTTCTCAAAACAGCTGATTGAGTAGATGGGCATATAATTGAGCTCAATTTATGTCCTGTAGGTCTGACTCTGGAATCCAAGAGTTGAATTTGACTGGCCATCCCTTCCATTTAACTAAAACCTCAGGAACACCATGTCTCTTACGCTTTTTCAGTATCTTCTCTATTTTGTAAACAACATTTGAGTGCATGTATGCCAATTGCAGCTCAGGTTCATAAAAAAAGGATTCTGTCACCTCGTTGTTGTAGTCTTTAAGTTTATACATAGGTATATTTTGATTCCTCTTCCTATCTACCACAGTGAAAATTTCTCCTGACCACTTTTCTGAATATTCTCTGTCGAATGTTTTTTTAATGTAACTAATTTTTACTTTATCCCCAAGCTTGAATTTGTAGTGGCGTCTGCGGCTTTGACCTTTATTTTTGGATTTTATTTTGGGGTTCTTCGAGTTTAGATTTAAAGCATATTGGTTTTTCCACACCTGAGTTATTTTTCTCCTTTGCCTCCTGAGGGCTCATTTTGACACTCCTATGATAAGACTGATTGTAGCTATATGTAAGATCTGGCAAAATTTCGATCCATCGGAATCTTTCCTTACTGGTGAAATATTAATTTTTAATTTGATGGTCTTTATAACTCTTTCAGCATAATTAGCCTTGGTTTCATAGTATGTGAAAATGTGATTAACTCTATTATCATTTTAAAAATTTTTGACTTGATTATTTTTGTATTCACTACCTTGATCAGACCTGAGATTCTTTGGTTTATCTATGGTATGCTGGAACAGATCATTCATTACATATACCATTTCCTTCCCTGTAAGGGTTTTCATAGGAGCTGTGTAGAGGAATCTGGAAAATATATCTATGAAAACAACAAAATAACTGTAACCATCATTATGCTCCCTATAGCTGGTCATATTTGCAGTGTCACTGTCCCATTGGTAGTTTACTGAGAATGCTATTACTTGAGGTCTTTGAAATCTCCTTCTAGCAGAATGATGAGAAGTGTAAGCCTCCTGTCTACTCAACCACATCTTAAGCTTCTTCGGTTTGATGGAATCTATACCCCTCATCTTTAAAAATTTTCATCTGATAGATTGTCTGCCACCTGGTGGTGGTGGAGCTCCTTATTTGAACTTTCTTCTGGTTTAACTGACACCTTCATCTGTCGAGTATTACTGACCTTAAAATTTTCATCTGATAGATTGTCTGCGGTTTTACTATCAGTGATATGATTACTGTTAGGTGGTTTGGTGTCTTTAATGTCTTGAACCTCTTTAAACTTATCATACTGATCTTTGGGTATTAATACAAACTTATTCATTGTAAAATCTCTTTGAGAAACTGTTGAAGAAGTATCAGTAGTTCACCTATTAGGGTATGTTTCCTCTTGACAATATTTGGTCTTTTTTTGGATATTGAATGAACTTCCTCAAAATACCAATGTTTTCATTAAATTTTCTTTTAGTTTTGTTGCTTAGAGGTAGTTGAAAAACGTTATACAATATCTCTGCTAAAGACTGAAGATGTCTCCTTGAGGCGTGTATCAATAAATATTTATTGAGGTTCTTGTCTTTCTCCAGTAAAAGGTTTAAGAAATGTCTAGACCTCATTAAATTTTTCGACATCATCTGTAAATAAATAAATACGAAATAACCTCATCAGCATCAGATGAGACCCACTCAACCTAATATCCTCTAATAAACAAAAGTACCCTCAAGCCTCTACTTATATACTGTTGCATATTCATCAGGAAATATATTGCTTCTCAGCATGTATGAACTATTCGATTGGGGGGATAAATCTATCAATATATAAGAGAAGGGTTCACTAGTTGCATCCGAATAAGCCTGAATTAATTTCTTTCCAATACCAAGTTGATTACTTAGAATTGTAATTTGATTTATATCTCTTTGATTTTTGAATAAAATGAAGTAATGAGTGTTTAAAGATATGTCTCTGGAATACTTCCCCTGATGAAATAAATTTTGTAGTATTAGAAAGACACTGAGATTTCTGTGGTGAGCTTCCCTACTAAATAAATTAGCTATAAATCCGTTATTTAAGGCTGAACTTAGTAGATCATCTATGACAACCAGATTATGGTTGTCACTTTCCAGTTCTTGTAGAAAATGTTCATTGGGTATATCCGTGATATATTCCACATTTAGGTCGAAGTTTACCTCGAATAATTTCTGCCAGAATATATCTTCTTAACTGGTGTGTTGAACATATGCTTCAGATTATGTAGTGTCTTAAATATAAAAGTAGATTTTCCAGACCCAGTAGGTCCTGATATAATTGCTGTACATGGAGCTGTAAATGGTAAGGAATTCATTGTGCTGTCTGCATTTTATTACGTCTCTGTTTTATAAATTGGGTGGTTATTACCCACGCTCACTCCAAGAAAAACAGATTAGTCTGGTCATAAACCAGTCTTATTTATAGTTTTTTATCTGTATCTGTACCCAGAGATTGGTTGCCAGATAAAGTACATCGTCACTTGTATTGTTTCGGGTGCTGAATAAAGATGGAAATGACTAAGTCATCAGTAATTATGCTTATATGTATTTTCATGCATGGGTTTTATATCTGTGGGACTGCAAGTTGTCATCAAAAAATATGTAATTGCAGAGACGACATTAAAATTTGCATAGACATGGCTGTGCATTCGTTCGACTATAGACCGAGTGTTACTAGACTGTATCTAGAAAGAGTACAGTTGCTAGAAATGGGTTCCATAATTAGAGCCTTACCCAACCTCATGTACCTCTCTCTAGTGGATATGGAATATTTCAGTTGTTCTTGGATGAAGGATATTCCCCCAAATGTTATAGTAACAACAAATATGTGTATGGCTAGTACAGGATTACCTCTCACAAGCTCAGGTAGGACATAGTTACTGATAAGTCTTATAATAACTAATACAAATCGGTAAATTCACAACAAAGCTTTTGTAAAAACTAACATTTTTGGCAACAAATTAATCTTGGGAAAAACAAGGATCAAGTGACGACCAAACATCAAATCCTAAAGTAGGTCATCACGTGATCTACAGTCTCAGTGATCACGGTTCATCACATGATCAGAGTAAACAGATACAAAATGAAAAAGGAGGAAGAATCTCTCTGATACTTTTAAACAATGACAATAAATTGTCACATTAAAGCTCATTATTTTTTTTTACATGTTAAAGGCTTCATTCTGATTCATTCTTTTTTTATACAGATCAGCTCATGGAATCATCCCAACCCTCCACTTCTAACCAATCTAGATCAGTTGACACTATTACAAGTGAGAGCATTGCACCCTCGACTCCCAACCACCAGATCACATTCAGTGATAACTGATTACACAAAAATGAACTCGGTTTCAAAAGAGTATGAAGGTGATAGCATGTTTTCCACCTCACCAAAAGGTTTAGTTGATGTTGATTCTACAACCTCAGGTTTGATCATCACAAAGGATCCATTTACTCCTGACAATGACCGGCAATCAAATTCCCAGATATACAGCTATTACACGACAAATTCAGCTGATAATACCTATTCCCTTGCAAATGCAGCCCCTCAATGTCATTCTACCACTCCTAAATACATGATTCTTTTGGCTACAATACCAGGATTTGTACTCATTAGTGCAATTATAGTGATGGTTATCAAGGTTCTATCAAGAAAAGTTCATAAGAGGAGGAGGAGGACTGGTACTCTGAGGGGAACATCTAGAAGACCCATTGTAAGAGACCTAGGTAGTCTTCAGATGTCCTGTGTGGTTAATGAGGGCAATGTTGAGGGTATTGAAATGCAAGAGAGGTAAGATATGGCTGCATTTTATTTTAACTGTTCTGCATGATTTCATCTCTGATAATACTATGAATTTGAAGTTAGCTTAAGACCAATTGTATGTATGTTTGTTTGCAAAAATTATGGCTATTATCTGGCTCCAACCTGTTGCATGAACCAATGTGACCACAACCTGTCTACAGTGAGGTTAAAGCATGTGGAAAATGATGACGAAACTTTATCAGACTTCACTTGGGAGATAGGTAAACATGCTTATCTCTGTTTAAAAGAATACAATTCCAAAATTGAGATGTGACGTCACACTTCACATTCCTCTGCATCACGTATTACTTGTACGTCATTGTGTATTCACGTTGAGTTTTCAGTACATTTACATTTATCTTTGGGAATATATGTTGTATGAAACTTCACCTTGTCCAGAATTTTGTGAACTTATGATTGGAATTATGATGAGGATTTACCTTGGTTTGTTATGTATCCTGATATTACTGAGGTAGTTCTGTGTTCGTGGCTATCACATTGAATGTAACTTTTCAAAACACAGCGATGTAGGAATCATTTAACATCACAGACAGGTGCAGTGATAAGAAAAAAATGATTATTCGCTATTCAGAAGGTTATGTGGGACAGGTGGTTTTGCCACTTGACAGTATATTAAAAAATTACCCATCTGTGAAGACACTAATGTGGGACTGTGAGGGATTATGTACTTATGCACCCACAGACTGCAGTGAGGGTAAACACCCCACCATACATGGATGTGAACGAGGTAAAACATATTTAGTTAGAATAAAGTTAATGTCATCTAATCTTCAGATACCAATAGTTCTGCTGACCATATTTATGAGGATTTTACGATTGAGGACAATAGGTCAAAGATGACGGTGATGAAAGTCGACTGGACTGTGACCCCACGAGTATGAAATTTTTTTTTTTTGTACCTTCATATATTCTAAATATTTTGTAGATCAGAAGTTGCAGTGTGTGACCAGTAACTCATTGGAACCATCAGACTCAGTCTATACAGAAACCTCTCAAGACATGAGTGTATATATCCTACTATTTTTTCCTGTGGTGGTGATTCTAATTTTATTTGTGATGCTTATACTCTTCATCTGTAGACATGATGTCTTTTGGTATCTTTGGGTGAGATTGGTAAAGATTATACTGAGATATTGATGTGCATTGAGGACAATTCTGATGATTCTTACAGTTGTTCCACTGAATCAGTTAGTTCCTACAGCAGCATGTCTGACCCAATCAGCTCTATGACTGATGATTCAACAAAAGTTAAGGATGTTAGCTCAAATTCTGAAGATGATCAAAGAGACAGTTCCTGGGATAGTAAATTCCAAGATGAGGCAGAAATTATCGCCAGATTTATAAGATTCATGAGAGACCAATCAGGATCAATATCTTCTGAAAGTGACATACCTTCTTCTATTTCCAGCTATCTACCAGTACCTGCACATACCTATGATGATGATAATGATTTCACTCCATTAAGTTTTGTGGACGACAGTGATCCATACAGTTCAGATATTAATCCCAATTGTTCATTCTCAGGGTTGGATTTATCAGATCAGACCAGTCCAATTAGTACAGGTCATAACAGCTCTGACGAGAATTTGCATTCTACCAAAGATCAGACTAGTCCAATTAATGCAGGCCATAACAGCTCTGAGGAGATTTTGTATTCTACCAGAGATCAGACTAGTCCAATTAATGCAGACCATAACAGCTCTGAGGAGAATTTGGAATCTAGCAGAGATCAGACTAGTCCTATTATTACAGATCATACAGGCTCTGAAGAAGATTTGCATTCTAGTGGGAGTGAACAGAATCAAAAAACCAGTTCATTGGTCTGTAAATTGGATCAATCAATTCAGGTTGATATGAGTCAGGTTACCTCTGAGGAAGACATACAGTCGGATATATCTACATCCTCAAACAGTACCATTCAACAAATAGAAAGACCTTTTTTTACTACAAGATCAGGAAAAATTTATTATAAAAACATATAAGGTTTTTAAGCATTCAATTTGACAAGTATGTTAGTACATAGAAACTCATAACTTTTTACATAGTTTACAGGATAGTGTACAGCTACTTTTACCACTTCAAATAAATATACATTCGTACATGACATTGTTACACATCAGATTCTATGGAATGAGGTATTTACATGTGCTGTTGTTATTACCTTTGAACATTGTAATATACATTGATCATTTTTTCAAATCTGTACTTTGAATATATAGAGTAAGATTTCTTAAATTTGCCACATACCTAAAGTTCGCCACATATGGTAATACTGATAAAATATATAAGGGGAGGCGTGGTTGGACGATTGTAGAGTAAATTAAGGCTTCTGACTTATAATTTACCAATGATAGGTCAAACCATCATTTTCTTTAAAGAAAGTTACCTAAATTTTTAGAATTGGCGAATTTTAGATGTCTGGTGTATTTTTAGATTTCTTACCCACCTATATAGTCTCAGAGTTATTGGCAGTACATAGACTTTCCGAGAGAATGCTAGTACAAAATATGTTTATTTAGCACTTGGTTCATCAGATAGTTCCTTTTTGTATAGGAGAATGTTGTACAATTAACATTTATATATCTTTTACTATTTGAACTGCATGTGTGTTGCAGATTATAATTTTTTTTTGTGAAGACCTCTGTCAGTTTTAACAGAATATATTTTCCCTCTGTATTGAAATACAAAGATTTTTTTTTCATCAATTAAGACTACTCCTTAAAGAGTATGATAATATTTAGACATACAACTCTAGATAATTCCACCTCCAGAGAGATAATTATAAAACCCATATAACTGGGTTGTAGAATAAATTTTTAAATTAAATGACATTTGTTAAGTTTCGGACATAAAGGTAGACACTTTACAGTCTAAGTTATGGTCAGTGTACATGTAGATTGTAACCACATCAGACAATTTTTGTTAACATAATACATGTTCCCTCTGTATTGAAATACAGGGAGGATGGATTGAGATTACCCTATACTGGTTACTTAGACAAGTAATAACAGTAATACTGTACTTATATACATGTCTAGAGACAGTCAACCTTTCACCAAAGTCTGACCAGCACCATTCCATTACTTAATTATTTAACAGCTTGGTTACATACACACAAATACCAAAGATGATTAACTTAAAAACTTAATCTAAATAAAATCAGTCAATAATAATTTCAAATTATAACTTAAACATCAACATTAGCATCCCAAGGTTTTATTCAGTTGAGAGGTTGAGGAACCTCTGTCCAATCACCTCCTGGGGGAAGTTTGATCGGTCTCAGGAAAATGATTTCCGTTGTTTCATCCTCGATCTCCTCCTCACCTATAGGGCATAGAAGAGGAGAACCTCTCGGTTTGGAAGTTGAGTATGCCGCACATATGGTACAATAAAAATGACCACATTTTGTAGCAAAGACTTGACCAAAACTGATTGGAAGAGCACAGGTTGTGCAGGTCAGGTTCTTTTTCCTGTCCTCATAGTACTGAGACCATGTTGGTGCCAGCACCTTCTCCACATCTGAAGGGGATGTGCTCATTAGAAAGGAATAATAGAACGCCTTGATGAAGTTTCTTGATGTGAGAGCATCTATCATTGATTGGTTGAAATTGGTGTGTATATATGTGGAAGTGGGAACCCATACGAAAAGTGAGCACCGGTGCAGTCTGGTAGCACTAAACAGTCCTGGTTTGGCAAATAGGTGGTCCCTCATAACTGATCTGCAAGGGCACTTGGGTCTTTGTCTACCCTCCTCATTCCAATTCTTGACCAAGTGACAAGCACATGATGCACAGAAGTGGTGAGCGCATGGGTTAGATAGTATGAGCTGTTCCCTCTGTAGGTGGTCTTTACATATGCAGCAGACTGCCTTCTCAAATTCCCCGACAAAGTACTTGGCAAAGTCAGGATATTTGTTCCTGAAAATACATGAGCAATAGGCACATTGATTGTATATGTTTTCAGTTACTGATTCTTGAGGGTGAGGTTTGGAGATATTGACAGCTTTACAATATGTTACTTAATAGTTAGCTGATTACATGAATCCAGATATTCTTTGTTTGTAACCTCACTGTGTGCATCATTTTGGGACAGGGATCAAGACATGAGTACCTGCTGAGATTTATTCGACCTTTATGTGGACTGAGTCCTTATATACTTCCTAATGATACGATGTCACGTGACACCTTGCTTTGCGAATTGATAATTGGTCGACACTTGATCCCTCTTTTTCCCAAAATGCCTTATATACTACAGTAATATTGTCCTTTGGGTTTAAAATTATGTTTAAATTGATAAAAAAAATTCTAAAGAGGTATGTCGAAATCGACCTCTCCCATGGGTGATTTGTCTGATTCGCAGCATTGTGTAAAAATTTCCATTCTCTCTGAATACAGTTTATTCGATATTTTAATGAATTCGTTCCATTCCCCACAGCTCATTGTTATGCCACACTTTGTGGGAAAATATTCCCCATTCCCCCCCTTTCTCCACATTCGTACTGCTACAGTTTTATACGGGCTATTCACAGATAGGTAATATGAACCTCCTATGTGAATCCTGGAGTTCAGTCCATCTTCCCCTTTCAAAATTTTTTCAAGGGTATGGTTTATAATTTTGACATTGTGACGAATCATTACAAATCTAGATCTATTTAGTTTAACCCCTTCTTTTATCATTACTTTACCATCCCACGCTTTAATTTGGATGTGTTCTATAACATCCCTTTCCCCATGAAAAATTGCATATTTCTTGCCACCTAAATGATAATTTTTTCTGGAAGGTTTGTTTCCTATAACACTGCATGTTTTGGAGATATCAGTATAGGGTTGACTGAGTTCTCCTGCCCCTTCTGAATTCTTCTGTGTCATCAGCATGACCTTTTTTACTTTAGATAATTGCGATTGCTTGTTCTTTTGTTCTTTCATTGGTGTGTTTAAGGTAGCCTCTGCCATTATAACTTCTGACTGTTGTACCTACGAGGAGAGAGCTCTGGTAGATGTCGTGGATTTTCAGCTTAGCACCAAAGAGTGTGGACTGCAGGTTATTTGTCGTTCTACCTCTGGAGAGGATTGGATGAGAGATTGACATATCTGTGGCATTTTTATAACAGTGGATCATGGGGGAGAGCATTGTTTGGAAGTGGGGCATAATCAGCATGATTTCTTCAATGAAAATTTTGGTTCGAACTTGTTATAAATTTGAATTTTTTGTAGATTAGTAAATGGTTCTTATGACTGAAAGTTCATGATCAGACATAATCTCTGGGGAGGATTCCATTTGAACAAATTTTATCCTGACTGATAGTTTGATTTCAAAATACTACATAGATTGAATAAACATACTGCTAGGGGGTGGGTTGGGACACATTCTGTTTTGACATGTGCGTTATGGGTGCCTGGCTAGAAGTTTGAATGTTACAGGTGTTTGTACTAGAACAAGTCAATACAAGTCAAGGACGAGGGTGTTAATGGAAAGTAATGTACATTATGTGGGGTAGGATTAAAGTATTGTAGTAATTTCATGTGCATGTGGCGTTTATTTTCTCTTATTTAAAGGTTAAGTAACAATATTTCATACTACAATATCAATATTAGATTTCTTACAAACAATGCTATATACTATTTAACACATTATTTGTCTTTATGGCATCAACATCTTCAAAAAGTCACAGGATGTTGAATGTCTTCTGTGTTCTTCAAATGGTAGGTCATATGGTTCCCATTCTATCAGCTTTATCTTACACCATGGACAGATAACCTTATCCCCTTCTCCTGTGTAGACAAATCCTGCACTGCATAGTTGTTCAGGTCTTACTGGATGTGATTTGGGCCATGTCCTGTATGTTTGAAATCTGGAGACATATTTCTGATATACCTGTGGATCACATTGAAATATATAGTCATTAAAAACAGAATTTGTCAACAAACTTGGTGGATTCATTGCATTATGACCAAAAGTGTATGTAGGTGGATTTTTGAATGCATATCTGATTTGATGATTGTTCAACAAAGAAAATCCTCCAGTCTCTGGGTTTGAGGATGGTTTAGCAGCTGGTTTGACATTATCAGATTCTTTCATTGAGGAATCAGTCGAATCTGACTGATCAGAATTGAATCCAGTGTTAGAGAACATTCTCCCTTATCAGTTTTCTAAAGCTTTGTGACTGGTTGTAATAGCAGTGTGTCTGGATTTATATAGTACGGCTTTGTGCATGGTTTTAGCTGATACATCATCAATAAAAGCAAATTCATCATATTTTATATATATATATATATATCATTAGATATCGCAGATAGATCACGTGATCAGCTTCTACGGATTTGATGATAGGTCGACACTTGATCCTAGTTTTGCTCCAATTGTCTTATATAGCATTCGAGTTACTGAGATCAGCTGGTGACCTAGTTTCAGATTTGATAATTCGTCGACATTGGATCCCACATTTGCCAGAAATTGTTTATATAGTCCGCTGAGGTTGATTAGTCACGTGACGACCTAATTAGGGATTTGATGATTCGTCGACGTTGGATCCTGTTTTTTCTCAAAAAAGAGTAGGGTTGTAAAACAGAACAGAACCTTAAACTTTTGAGAATTTCAGTGTAAATTCATTGATATAATCGTGGGTGTCTTTTATTATTTGAGTGGTAAGATACGCCAAGTGACATATTTGTGAATGTTTTAACATGCTCTGATATGTCTGCAAGGTGAAAGTGGTACAGTTACAGTTTGTATTGGTTTATTGTTGGAGGACTTCAAAGGTTGGTTCAAGGTTGATTCCATTATACATTCAAAGGGTTTGGAACTACAATCAATACCCTAGAGTGAACTTGGTTCAAACAGATTTCTGTGGATGTAAAGTTCTAGGGTCTTAAAGATATATACATAAATGGGTTGGGGCTGGTTTATTCTATTTTTCATTCAATAAAGCTTAAATAGGATTCCCGTCATTTGTTCTGGGTTTGTGTTACAGATTGATAGATATATTGATATGTGTACATTTCCCATGTCAGAGAGAGTCCTTGTTAGAACCTGTGACTCTAAACCATGTTTAGTTTATAGTTGTTCCCTATACCTATACGTGTGTACCTTTCCAATGTCTGCTAGTAGACACGATCTTATGTTAAATGTTAAATGATTTCAAACATTAGGTTGTTTCTACAAGATTCCTGTATATGTACATTTCTCAGGAGAGATTAGGTATCCTTCAAGTTAGAACCTGTGTCCCTGAGCCGTAGATTTCCAGTAGATTTCTCACAGAAAGCTCATATAGCCCGAGGGAAGACCACCAATGGATTGAGTATTCACTACTGTTGCCTTTCTGGTGGATACACATTTCCATCGGTTCTCTGATGCGTAGGTCTAGTTTACTTCAAAAATTGGAGATAACTTATGCAACATCTTCAACAAAAATTAACAATACAAATAATAAATAAATAAATAAATACTTCACAAAGATGTAAATGTTCTATTTGCAGCAGTCATACTTAAATATGAATCTTTATGTTATTTAATTGTGTTAACATGTCTTCCCCTAGTGGCCAGAGGTATTTATCCAGTGCTCAGCAGGTACCGCCAAACATTAGCAAAAAATGTCTACTTGCCAGGTTTCTACAATGCCCCAAACTCTCCCTAGATGGAGCAATGTCCTCTTTAGTCATGTGGCATGGTCAAGCTGGACTTATAGAATAATTTATTTTGTTGTGTACAAATTGTTTTTACCCCGCAGCCTTTAACATATCCAAGTTATGTTTTCAGCACCTACCACAACCGTTGCACCACCCATGGATTCACCCCCGAAACCTTCTCATTTCGGTGCGGTCTCAGAGAATGAGAAACTTAAGATTATGAAATATTTCCAAAAAAATCATGTTTTTTACACCCACTCTTCTTCTGAAAGACTGTGTGGATATTTTACTCCCATCTAATACAAAACTTGTCAATTTCTCTTTGGCTGAGGGTGTTGTTCCCCAACAATTCAAGAAGGCAATGGTTACCCCCCTTATTAGGAAACCATTACTTCCAAGTGACAACTTGAAGAACTATCATCTGGTATCATGTTTTATGTTGAATTTGGTGGAGCAGGTACTTTGTCAAACAGCATATGCAACACCTCAATAGTAACAAACTTGACAATCTCCATCAGTCAGCGTATAAAACTGGTCACTCCACTGAAACTGCCCTACTGCATGTTAAAAATGAGATCCATTAAAGTGGCTAGCCTGCTGCACTTATCTTGACCTGTTGGCGGCCTTTGACACAATTGACCATCATACTCTTCTGAACTGTCTCAAGTCATGGTTTGGTGTGTGTAGCACCCCTCTGCTCTTTTCTTTATGCACCACTCCTTTGGGTAAGGTTATTGGAAGGCACTCTGACATCAAATTCCATTTTTGGTGTTCATTTGTCCTATAAAAAATTGTAACCTCGGCCTTTAATAAATTGAATTCTTGCCTTCAGGATGTTCAAGAATGGATGTTGTCGAGTATGCTTAAATTAAACCCTTAGAAAAAAGAATTCATCATCTTTGTTTCTCATTTTCAGTTCAAAGAATAGATTCTCACCTTACTGTTAGGATATTTAGTAAACTCTTGCATCCAATAGCTGTTGTAAAGAACGTTGGTGTCTGGTTTGATGCTAAATTTTTTTTTTCTGATCATGTCCACAATATTTGTAAGACCTGCTTCATTCAAATGTGTGATATCAGGTGGGTCAGACAGTACATGAGTGACGAGTCTGCTGTCCTGGCGGCAAATGCCCTTGTGAGTAGTGGTCTGGACTACTGCAACTCTCTCTTCAGAAGTTTGTCCAGTTTCAACATGGGCAAACTACATTGTATTCAAAACACACTTGGTAGGATTGTCACAAATTGCAATAGATACTCACGGGCTACTCCTATTCTCAAACAACTCCATTGGCTGCCAGTTGAATATAAGTGTCTCCACTGTGGTCATCCAAGCTCTTTCAGTTCTCATTTGTCTTTTCGTTGTGTAAGATGTGGCACAAGATACAGCCGCTCAGATAAAAGGTTCCTGGAGGTTCCTCAATACTACCCATCTGTACACAAATCCCAAAAACACTTCAGTTACAGTTTCGCTTTTGATGCTCCCACACTTTTGAATGATCTGCCTGATGTTCGTTTTTCGTTTCTGGCCTGTTTCAGGAAAAACTAAAATCTTATCTCTTTGATAAGGTCTTCCCACCTTAGTATGTAAACTACCCAGCATCTCCGTAGTGTCGACTCGGCTATGTCTATGGAATGATCATTCTGAACTGGACTTGGTGGTGTACCTTCGAGTCTGCCTTTGCAGAGATTGAAGGCTATAAAAGTACAAAATAGAATAGTATTGTTTTCACCCATGGTGTATGCAATGTCATAGTATTTCCTTGATTTGATTGGACCATTGACCTTGCTGTAGTGACTTTATCGTTTAAAATCTTTTGGGCTATATTTTGGAAACTGTAAGGTGTAGGAAGTTAATAGTTGGTAGGGGCATTGGTTGGGGGTGTATGGGTCCAACGTCATAGTCCAATCTTGATTTGTTCTTGTGATGATATTGATCTTTAAAATCTTCTCCAGGCTATATCTCAGAAACCGTAAGGTGTAGGAAGATGATGCTAGGGACATTAGTAGGGCAGTGTAGGTAGACAACGTCATGGTGTAACCTTGATTTGACCTTGTTGTAGTGACCTTGACCTTTAAAGTTTTGTCGGGGTCATACCTGAGAAACCTTAAACTACAGGAATTTGATTATTGGATAGGTCATTGGTTGGGGAATATAGGTATGTTAAATCATGGATTGTACTTTAACCGGGGCCCTGCCAAGTGTTTCACCTGCCATATTTGAGACATATTTCTCTTATCACAAAGATAAATGGATTATTATAACTCATTACTGCATGTACTTTTGCTTAATTGTGCTATTTCCATTGCAAGCTATACTTCATTTTATTACGCTACAATAGCTTACCATATGGGACTGAATGCTGTTCTCGGATGGCCGCCAGGCCCGGCCAACGTCTAAGAAAAAAAGACATTTATTGTTGGCCGTAGCCTCAGGTTGTCGTCACGTGACCTACCCCATTTGTCTTCTCCTTTGTCGTTGGCCACCACCATATTGGAATATATTGTGAAGTTTTTCTGCCGTTTTCTACTTATATCTCAGCTGATTTACATTGTTGGATGTCTATTTTCAGCCATTTTGTTTTTTAACCATTAAAGCACGTTTTGCATAACTTTCCGTCCATTCGGATAAATATTTCTTCTTTTATTCTGTTGTGAGTTTTCGCCTTGGCTAGTTTTCTTTATGTAATCGGGTCCACCTATTTTATTACGTTTGAACATGCCTTCTTATCAATCCAATAAAGACAAAGCCTGCGTGTCTAAATGCCATCATTTCTGTCATGCTTTCGACACTCATAATTACTGTCCTACCTGCAGAGAGGTAGGCAAGGGAGATGATCCCTGTATCACTTTCATCTCACCTTGTGATATTTGTGCTTCCTTTACGGATGAACAGTTAACTAAGATCACGCATAGGAAGAGATATGTAAAGAAACCAGATAAGAAAGCTGACAAAAATGATGAAGAACTAGATTTATTGGGCGAAAATTCTGTTGAATCCTTTGTGGGCTCTCAAGCAGACCTCGAGAGTGCTGCTGACCATCTTTTCACTTCCCTCCTTGCCCTCAACCTCTTGCCTTCGAGACTTTATCATTGAAAACTCAGCTAAAACTGTCCCACCAACTCCAGGTACTGCTTTACAGCAGAAATTAGAAACCAAGCTCGAGAAGTCCTTTGGATCTCGGCTAGGCATTCAACTGGATCAAAAGATGGGTGCTTTCCAGGCTAATATTTTAGAGGCAATGAAGTCCCTTCGAGAAGATTTTCAGAAATCTCTCAGTAAAACTTCTTCTTAAGTGGAGGTGGATCAGATCTCCGCTTCGGCCTCAAAACCTGGCCCATCTAATACTCGTCTGGACCCCCCAAGCACTAATACTGTCGAGTTGATGGACATTGATTATGGCCCAGCCTTACCTCCTCCCCTCGACTCTCATAGTCATGTCGATGACGCCTCGGGTATCAATGTTAGTTCTGTCGACGACCCCTCGAGGTTGCCCTCGGCTCAACCAAGGAAATCTTCTCACTCTTTCAAACAGTATGTTGTGGCCCCGAGCTCTGGCTCGGACCACTACTCTGATCATTCTGATGAACATCGGCCTGCACCTAGCAGAGCTAAGAAACCTATAATATTTAAAGTTTGCTGCATGCTTAGTATTATTCATGGCATGACTCTTTGGGCTTAATTGGACAGTAAGTTATTTCTAGTCATGCTTTGCTTGTGTATTAATCTTGGCATGTTGTGTATTATCAGTATCAAGTGACATGTATATATAAGTAGTATTAGTACCTGTATTTTATTTTACACTCATTTACATTATACTTATGTTGTATAAACCAATTACCCTCAGTCGCTTATTCTTGTCTTAGGGGGGTACTGGGGACTGACTGATAAGTCTAAACACAAATCCAGGTCCAGATATTTACCTTCTTCCTCACAGGAGGATCTGTCCCCTGAGGCCAGACATAGGTCTCCAAAACCTTCTAGGAAGACCTACTCTGATCAAGACCATCCTCAACATGACCCAGACCCTCCTTATTACAGGGAAGTAGCTCTGTCTGACATTCCCTCTCAGTATGCAGAGGAGGTGGATACCTTCAGGTGTATCCTCAAACTTCCAGATCCTAGGGACTCCCTTCCCAAGTCTACAACTGCGGTCATGGGCCTTGACGATGAGAAAGGCAGGCAGGAGCTCAGGCCAAGAGGCCCTTCATCTATGCTGCCTCTGAACTCCACTATCAAAGATGCCTTTGATAAGTTTGATCAAGACTTTCAAGCAGCAAATTTACCTGAGGGTAAATACATCAGAGTTCCTCCATCCACTGCCAAGTGGTACAAGGTGGGACAACCTTGTTATGAGGACAAGATGCAAGAACTTAATACAGACTTTGCTAAGATCTGTATTTCTCCTAAGCCCTCTGGGGCCCCTATGGGCAAAGTTCCCCTACCAATTCTCAAGGAATTGGAACACCAGGCGAGACAGAACATATCCACTCTCAATTTCACTACCACCTTTGCCAAGACTTTTCTTCCTGCAACTCCACTCTGGAGAAGTGCCAACATAGTTTGAAGTCGACCTTTAAGAAGGTCAAATCACAGATCAGGAAAGGTGCCGACCCTGAAAAGGTAGCAAAGCATGGATACGAGGAAGCCTGTGAGTACCTGGATATTTGGAACAAGACACTCCTTATCCAGCACAGGGCCTTGACTTGTCTCAGTAAATCACTTGCTCATATACTCCAGAGGGAGTTATATTCCATGGGCAACACCGGCTTGCTTAAGCGCGAAGCCAAAATGACCCTGTTACAACCACATTTAGGGGAGATGAGATGTCAGGAACTCAGGAATGCGTCCTTTTGGCCGCCTTCCTTGTTCAAGTCTCAACTAGTCAAGGAAGGTGAAGACTTCCTTCTTAAAAAAGGCACCTCAAAAGACTCTCAGGGTTTTGGACCCTATCAGAATAAGCCCTTTTGTGGTCCCCACAAGAAAAGAGGCTCCTACAGGAAACGTCCCTATGGGGGCAATTCCTCTCAAAACAGTAACCAGTCATTTTCCTCTGGCAGGGGAAAACCAAACTTCAGAGGCTCCAGGGGTCGTTTTCGACCCCACAATAGGGGAAGAGGGCGTGGAAACCCCTCTTCCCAATGACTCCTCCAAAGCCTCACTCAGTCCACCATTAGAAGGTCGCCTCCGTTCTTTCAGGAGAGACTGGCAAACAAACAAATGTTCATCAAACGTTTTAAACATTATCACCAATGGCTACGTATTGCCATTCCTCTCACAGCCAAACTTGCTCAGATTTCCTCTGATTCTGTCAGAATACAAGACCCTTCCAAAAGACCAAGCTCTGGCCGATTGTATCCAGTCTCTCCTGTCAAAGAATGCTATCGAAAGGGTGGAAAAGGTAAAATCTCTCGGGTTTTACAATTGCCTGTTTCTAGTCCCCAAGCCTCACCAAAGGTGGAGGCCAGTAATAGACTTAAGCAGGCTCAACACTTTTCTACATGTAGAAAAGTTCAAAATGGAAACTCCAGAGTCCATCAGGACCTCCCTGGTTCCAGGGGAATGGTTATCGTCGATAAACCTATTGGACGCTTACCTTCACATCCCCATCCACCCAAACTCAAGGAAATACCTTCAGGATTTGATCCTACGACTCAAGTCAAAACATGTTTTTACTGCAAGATGTTTGATGTCGCTAATTGGGTTGCTTGCCTCAACGGAGAAGATGGTCCCGGAGGGACACCTTCACATGAGGCCCTTTCAGTTTCATCTCAAGGAGCATTGGAGATATCCTCAGTCACTGGACAGCCTCCTTCATTGGACAGATGTCACTTCTGCACACCTAGATTGGTGGCAGAATCCTGCAAATATGATGAAAGGCGCAGACCTTCATCCCAAAGACCACAGTATCCAACTCTTTACAGACGCCTCAAACGAAGGTTGGGGCGTTGACTTAGATCAAAGATCTACCCAGGGTCTGTGGTCAAAGGCTACACATAAATGTCCTAGAGTTGAAGGCGGTCTCACTGGCCCTTTGAAATTTCAAGGACCAGTGCCAGGACCAAACAGTTCTAGTTGCAACCTACAACTCGACAGTGGTAGCCTACATAAACAAACAAGGGGGAACTCACTCATTAGAGATGTGCGCTCTCCTGTGGAAGATCATGACTTGGTGCCACCACTATCACATAACATTAAAGGCCAGACACATTCCGGGGTGTCAGAATGTGATGGCCGACCTCCGATCCAGGTCCAACCAACTGCAGTCAACAGAATGGTCACTGCATCCACAGGTGTTCAAACAGATCTGCCAGAAGTGGTTCACTCCTCATGTGGACCTGTTTGCCACTCATCTGAACCACAAACTCCCTCTGTATGTGTCTCTCATCCCAGACCCAAAGGCCTGGGACATAGATGCTCTGAACATAAACTGGACGGGTCTCACTGCTTATGCTTACCCTCCGATGGCTCTCCTTCACAGGGTGATCCAAAAGATCAAACAATGCCATTGCCTGATCATCGTAATAGCCCCAGGCTGGCCAGGGATACCCTGGTTTTGGGACCTAGTGCAGCTCTCAACAGAGATCCCACTACAACTCCCAGCGTCAATGACTCTACTCAGACAGTCCCACAAGTATGTGTTCCACAACAACCCGCAACAGCTCAACGGAGCGGACAACTCCAAGAACAAGGCTTCTCTGTGGAGATGGCAGAGAGAATTGCTACCCCTCAGCGGTCATCAACATGGACCATCTACAAGTCAAAGTGGGCCCTATTTGAAAAATGGTGCAGAGAAAATTCGGTGGATTCTCCACTCCATCTGTGAAACAAATCTCAGATTTTTTCATGTACCTGTACCAAGACCTAAACAGGCGCCCCTCGACCATTGATGGTTACAGGACTGCCATCGTTGACACTTTCGGCCCAACGGCCCACCATATTGCACACAATGCAGACCTTCATAAGTTACTCTCCAGTTTCCACAGGGATCGTCCAAAAAGTTCCAGAAATCTTCCTAAGTGGAACCTTTCTGTTGTTCTCAATGAGCTCACAAAAGCACCCTTTGAGCCTATGAAAGACACAGACCTCAAACATCTTACCCTGAAAACTGCTTTCTTGCTAGCTTTGGCCTCCGGCAAGCTCCGCAGCGAAATCCATGCCTGGGTCGCAAACAAAGTATCTAATCTAGGCCAATGGGAAAAGGTTGCCTTGTTCCCTTCCTCTGACTTCATAGCCAAAAACCAACTAACAAGAGAAGGTCCTCAAAGTGTGTCTCAGGTGACTATTCCTGCTTTGACTACCATTGTAGATCGACAATTCAAAGACCATAGGACCCTTTGTCCAGTGCGGGCCCTGAGGTACTATCTGGATCGGACCAAAGACCTGAGAGGGACTCAGTCCCTCCTTTTCATCTCCTTCAAGAAAGGACATACCTCAGACATAAGACCCGCTACTCTCTCTTCTTGGTTGAAACAAACCATTCTACTTTGTTATAAACAAGCAGACCAACAAGCCTTGGACTTGGTCCAAGTAAAAGCACATGACATTAGGGCCTTCGCAGCCTCTAAGGCTTTTTACGGTGGGGTATCGGTGGACCAGATCATGCAAGCCTGTCACTGGAAAGCTCACAACACATTTACAAATTTCTATCTAAAAGACCTTACTTGGTCAGACGACAACAATATGTATCTGGGACCAGTAGTAGCGGCACAACAGGTCCTAGACCCTTCCCCTCAGAACTGTCATCCTCGGAAAGAAAAGAAGGGGGGGCACATCCGCTACAACCAAGCCTTCAGGAGTCTAATCCCAGGGTCTAGGTATAGGTTACCTCATCAGGGTGTTTCGGGTAAGGTCTTGAAATTCTTCACTTTCTTTAGCTTTAGCTTTAATTGTATAATGTATTAAGGACCTTAAGGTTGTGATTAATCTCCTTTAGGTGGCAATATTTTGATAGCTCAAAACAAGGTTGGCTCCCCTTCTGTGATGGCCTTTAGGGCTTTACCCCAACTAAGTGTACTTCGGTTACACCTCCTTCTCCTGTCAAATCACCCAGACAGTTTATTAGCACTGTCAATCATTTTTAGGATTTTTGGCTTCTTACAGGTCCAACCCTCGGGTTTGGTGCACTGTAAATGGGACTCAGACTGGTATTTTTTATCCTCATTCTACTTATTCTATCAAAATCTAAGAAAAAAAACCAGACATATCTTCCAGTCTCAGCTGTAATCCCACCACCGGGCGGTTGCATTCAGCATTCAGTCCCACATGGTAAGCTATTGTAGCACAATAATATTGAAAATTTTAATTACTTAAATGTAGCTTTTATAAGCTACAAGTTTACCATGTGGGACTGAGAAGAGTCCCACCCGACCTCCCTGCTGTATTACTGCTGAGGGGGTATGGGTTAAAATTTCAATGAGAAAGGAGAAGACAAATGGGGTAGGTCACGTGACTACAACCTGAGGCTATGGCCAACAATAAATGTCTTTTTTTCTTAGACGTTGGCCGGGCCTGGCGGCCATCCGAAAACAGCATTCAGTCCCACATGGTAAGCTTGTAGCTTATAAAAGCTACATTTAAGTAATTAAAATTTTCAAATTAATAAATGTCATATTTTCATGTCAGCTGACTTGTCAGTACGTTTAGTGTTGACTGAAATCCCAGTGATGTAGGTGAACCCTGTAGTGTTCTTCCGTTAAAGTCACCTTCTTTCGTGTTGGCCATGTGACTAGGAAACATTTTATTTTCGCTCACTGATATTTTACTGGAATTCTCTGGATATATGTATTGTTGGATGTTTTTATTTAGGCATATTTTAAATCTCCCTGACCCCAGGGACACCATGCCTAGGTCCTCTACTACTATCTTGGGTCTGGATAAAAAAGCCAACAGGAGCATAGGCCAATTGATCCTTCAGCTATGCTCCCTCTAAGTCCTCACTTAAAAGATGTCTTAAAAAATTTGAACAGGACTTTCGGGCCTCAAATTTACCTGATGATAAATACATAAAACCCCCTGCTTCCACTGCAAAGTGGTACAAGGTGGGACAACCTTGTTTCGAGGACAGAATGCAATGCAGAGTTTGCTCAGATTTTGATCTCCCCAAAACCCTGTGGGGTACCTATGGGCAAGGTTCTACTACAAGTTCTTAAAGAATTTGAACATCGGGAAAGGCAGAACCTCTGCACTATTAACTTTTCGGTTACTTTTGCTAAGACTGCTTCTGTTTGTAACTCCACCATGGAAAAGTGCCAAGACAGTCTCAGGCCTACTTTCAAGAAGGTCCAAAGCCACATTCAAAAGGGTGCCAATCCTGAAAAAGCAGCCAGACGTGGATATGAGACAACTTGTGACTTTGATGTTGTGAATAAGAGGATTCTTATTCAGCTGAGAGTCTTAACCTGCATAAGTATGTCCTTAGCCCATATTCTCCAGAGGGAGTTGTACACCATGGGTAACACCAACCTGCTAAGACGCGAGGCTGAGATGACCCATCTTGAATCTTTTTTATGGGATTTGAGGTGCCAGGAACTTAGGAGCTCCCCCTTTGGGCCTGCTCTTTTGTTCAATTCTCAACTGTTAAGGATGGAGAAGAGTCTTAGAGTTTTGGATCCTATCAAAAGAAGCTATTTGGTGGTCCCCACAATAAGAAGAGGGGCTCCTACAGAAAACTTCCCTGTCTGGGACAATCCAATCAAAGCAATATCCAATCCTCAGGTAGTTGAAAAATCAAATAACAGAGGCGCCAGAGGTCACTCTGTACAAGAGTATGAACCCATGGAACCCAGGTTGTCGACCTCACTCAAGCAGACGAGGGCTTGGAAACCCCTCCTCCCAGTGACTCCTTAAAAGCCTCTCTCAGTCCACCAGTGGCGGTCACCTCCATTCTTTCAGAAGAGATTGGCAAAGAAACTAATGTTCAAACAAGATGTTAAACATTATTACCAATGGTTACATTCTACCATTCATCTCAAAACTAACATTAGCTGGAGTTCTCCTGATTCACTCAGGATACAAGACCCAGCAAAAAGTCCGAGCTCTGGCCACTTGTATCCAGTCTCTTCTGTCAAAGAACGTAATAGAAAGGTTGGAAAATGTAAAATCTCGGGTTTTACAGTCACCTGTTTATAGTCCCCAAGCCTGACCAAAGTCAGAGACCAGTGATAGACCTCAGCAGGCTCAACACCTTCCTACTTGTAGAAAAGTTCATAATGGACACTCCAGAATCCGTCAGGGCCTCTCTGATTCCAGGGGAATGGGTGTCATCGATAGATTTGTCAAATAGATCTATCTTTACATCCCCATCCACCAAAGCTCAAGGAAATACCTAAGGTTTTGCCACAATTCACAGTAGTTCCAGTTCACCTCCCTCCCATTCAGCCAAGCCACAGTCCCACAGGTCTTAACAATGCTTGTAAAGGAAGTGAAACTGATTGCCCTTACAAGCGGAGTCACGCCTCACCAATACTTGGATGACTGGTTTATCAGGGCTCAGTCTCAGAAGGAAGCACAAGTGAAAACTCAGACCGTGGTAGACCTGACAGTAGTCCTTTGGGTGAACTCAAACCGATTCAGGTGTTTTCTTTTGTGGGTTACGAATACCACCTAGATTCAGTCCTTGTAAAACCCACTCAAAAGGATTGCTCAATCTTCAGAATTTGATCCTATGCTTAAAGTCAGAGATATGCTGGGTCTTGTAGAGATAGCTTAACTATCGAGGATGAAAATTTGTTCAAGGCATGCAAATATGTTCATTCGTCTGTTCCCCAGAGCCATTACAAGTGAGGTACACCCACCCAAAGTTTGAAAATTTCAACACTTTATCACAAGTTTCTCATTTCCTATTGCAGGGATTTTTCTCTTATCTTGTATATATGTACTAGAGCACTAGTAGATTCCCTTGTGGTGTGAATATCAGGGCTGAATGTTCCTTAATTACTTTTTATGAATTTTTAAAATAATTTTAATGCATTAAAATTCATGAAAGCATGCACTAAATCACTTATATTAGTGAATAATAGCTACTTTTTTACTTTTCAGTACCTTCCATAATGAGTAAAATCACTGGTAACTTGAAAACTATTGCATAAAGAGAATTTTGTATAAATATGTTATTTAGCTACTTTTGGGTCAGCTATAACATATTAATATTGTAGACCTGTAGCTCATTGTATAGCTGAGTAATAGCTACTTTGAGGTTATCACTGTTGAATAAATTGCTTGTAACTTGAAAACGATTGCATTTAGAGAATTTTGTTTCAATATATTTTCATGTACTTTTGAATCATCTATAACATAGTAACATTGCAGACCTGTACCTGATGGAATAGCTGAGCAATAGCTACTTTCAGGTTGTCACTTTTCAGTAAATCAGTTGTAACTTAAAAAGTATTGTGTTTACAGTTTTTTCTTTAATATGTTATTCACCTACTTTCTGTGAGCTATAACATAGTGAAGTTACAGACCTGTAGCTCATGGCATAGCTGAGCTATAGCTACTTTCAGAGTATAGCTGTTGAGTAAATCAGTTGTAACTTGAAAACTGTTACATTTAGAGTATTTTGTTTAAATATGTTATCGCCTAATTTTGGTCAGCTATAACATAGTGAAATCTCAGACCTGTAGCTCATTACATAGCTGAGCAAAAGTTACTTTGAGGTTTTTACTGTTGAGGAAATCAGTTGTACCTTGAAAACTATTGCATTAAGAGAATTTTGCTTAAATATGTTATTCAGCTACTTCTTCCATAGCTACAACATGATGAGTAACTTGGGTGCCTATCCCAATAGCTAAGGGAGTAAGAGCTACTTTTTTACTTTTTAGTACATTCCATAATGAGTAAAATCACTGGTAACTTGAAAACTATTGCATATAGAGAATTTTGTATAAAGATGTTATTCAGCTACTTTTGGGTCAGCTTAAACATATAGTAAAATTTCAGACCTGTAGTTCATTGTATAACTGAGCAATAGTTACTTTGAGGTTATCGCTGTTGACTAAATTGTAACTTTAAAACGATTGCATTTAGAGAATTTTGTTTCATTATGTTTTCTTGTACTTTTGGATCATCTATAACATAGTAAAATTGCAGATCTGTAGCTCATGGAATAGCTGAGAAATAGCTATTTTCAGGTTCTCAATGTTGAGTACATCAGTTGTGCAGCCAAAGGCTCTGGTCGGGAGATGAATAAAACACCTTCCGTAAAGTATGTCCGTCCGTTTATCACGTTTTTACATAAACCTTAATATATCATTCATTAAAAAAAATATCTTCTCCAAATTCGCAGGGAATGATTTTGACTGTGAAAACCTGTCTGTGCAAAATTTTGGCCTCATTTTGAAAAAACAAAATGGCCGCCATAACCAATTATTTGAAAATTATAAAGGTACTCTAAATCTTGAAATATTCCAGCTAGCTCATCAAATTTGCACAAAAGATATATGGCACAGAAACGCTAGTCTGTTAGTAATTTTGGCCTAGTTCGAAAAACAAAATGACCGCCATATCACATGTTTAATGTCAAACAATAAAGTGATACAGTGATAACCTCAAAGTAACTATAATAAAGGATTCTCTAAGGTCTCATTTGGTAAGGAAACCACAAAGGAAGTTTCGTTGATAGCATATTAAAGGTCACCTTACCAAAGGATATTTTTCATCTTTTGATAAAGGGACCTTAAAAATAAAGGAGGTTTAGTGAATATGGCCCCTGGTCTATTCCCGGATATAGTACTTAAAATTGCTGAACAGGATAGATCTAGACAGTATCCTATTGTACTATCCTATTTCATTAACTAAACAAATAAAATCATAAGAAAAACAAATCACACATGACGAATTTAATAATAAGGGCCATGGTTGTAGCCATGGTGGGAGCAATGCTCCACATTTTTCTGAGGAGGCCATGGAGGCAAGTTCTACAGATGACAATTACCGTCTAGTAGATTCAACCAGTCACAGTTGGATCTTTTTGCAAATTATGTACAAAACAATGTGTTGAAGCTCATGCTCCTCTTGCACCATGTCAGGGGCAGCCACAAAAGAAAGAAAGACTTTAAGACTCAAAAAAGGGAGCTGGACGAATAGGCCCTTTGGCAAATTGGCTGTGAGCAAATTGACCCCCTAAAAAAGTCGGCCCTGGGCAAATCGGCCCCATAAAAATTTGGGCCTGGAATTATCGACCCCAGTTGAAAACTTTTGTAATTATTACTTATTTATAGACCAGCAGAAAGCCTTTGATCGGGTTGATAAGGGTATTTCTTCAGGATTATTAAAACAGAAAAATAAGGGGTCCTTTTTCAACAGAAACTGCATGCCTTAATTGAAATGGTGTTGAATTGTAATCTGATCCATGTTAATGTTACCAAAAGGGGGATAATTGTGTATAATTATGAATAATGGTGAGAACTTTGGCGAAGTATGATTAACACACATCAACATAATTGGATGCTGTAATCAACCCCTTTAACCCATATCCAAAACATAATTGCTTATGTATGAATTATAAGTGCAATTATATCAAATGCATAGCCAATGCAGATGGGATCGTAACTTTTGCAATCTCTTTAAGAACAATTGGCTTTCAATATACTAGTATGCTACTGTTTGATAAGCATGTTTTGTTAATAATCCCTTTGCTTAGACATTAAACTGTTTTGTAACTCTTGTGATCATTTGAGAACAATTGGCATTATTTTATTAATATTTGTGTAAAGTTTATTTGATTAACAACTGTGTAATTTTTGTGTAACTTTTAAGACTACGATGGATTTCCTTAATGTGTTTTTTAGTTTAATGATGAATTTCATTTATGAATTAACACTTAAAAAATAATGAATATTTATTCACTCTTTGGTTTGTTTTAATACTTAGCTTGTGGTAATGTAACAAAATTATAGACTGATACAGAATAAATTTAGGAATGATATTGTTATTCCTGTATACATACAGACATCTAATATTTATTATGCATTTAACATCAAGGGGCCGATTTGACAAGGTAAATATTTTCCAGGGGACTAGGTTGTTATTTCCAATTTGACTAGGATACTTTTTTCTGGGGACCGATTTGGTAAAGGGCCAAGTTGTCTATGATTCAAATAAAACATGTCAAAGGTGCTTATGTTGTAGATCATTGTCTTTTTGCCTATCTTGTTACTCTTTTGGGAGTCAGACTGCAACATTTTCGGCAATTCTGGCAAACCCTGGCTTACGATCCAAGGGTAGCTCCAGCTAAAGGAAGGGTACAAGATGAGATCATCTCTTACAAAATTACCTCTGATAATCAGTGAATATGCCAATCCTCTAAGTAACAGCTAACTGGAGGAGGTATTGCATTCTCTGATAGAGAAAACGGCATTTAAAATGTCATGGATCTGTCTTCTGTGGCCTTCCACAATAGGTTCTTGGTTGCAAAACCAAACAAATTGGAGGCCAATCTTGGATCTTAGCACATTGTACCTACATCAAGACAGCATCTAATCTACGTTAGCATAGCCACCACGGAGACGCTTTTTCAAAATTAGAATTAAAATGAGATCGTTTTCGGCTAAATCTCTCAGTTTTTACCCACTCTTTTTGTAAAGTATAGATAATCGGGCCATTTATTGTATATATCCTCTTTTTCCCCTGTCTTTTTACCCCATTTTTGTGGTTTGGTAGTTTTACCTAAATGCGGGTATTATCGCCCATTTAGCGGGAATTATCGGCCCTTGATTTTTCCTCTCCACTGTGTTCAGTGGCTATATCTCATTAATTTACATCTCTCATATGACTTGTTGTTTCCCCTTGTTGTTTAGACCTCTTGTGAATTTTATTGTTAAATTTCTATACTCCAGTTTGCTTTCACTTCATTTGTCAGCTTATAGGTCCCCTTTTAGCTTTTAGGGTGTGTATGTTTGCTTAGAAATTTAAGTTTTTCAGCTGGCTTAGTGGGGAGTATAGGGTGCCCGTGAGTCGCCCACGGGACGAACGACGTGACGGCTTGATGCTGGGATGATTGAGCTGTAAGGATTTTAATTGGTCAGACTCCCTACAGTCCCTTTTCATCACAGCTTAAGGATACTGGAGTATTACTATTCCTTGTGCTCAAAGATGTATACCCCTTGTTGTCTTGCCCTTCTGTTGCTTTTCCTTGTGAATGTCTCGCGCATAGGCACTGGGCTGTGTGTCTCAGCGACCACTCAAGACTCTAGCGTCCTCCCAAGATCCTTTAGGCAGGCTAGCTGTAGCAGAAATGTACATCACTTTCCTTGTTCAACAAAGTTTAGAGGTATGTCAATTTTGCTCCTACTGTGTGGTGATATTTCTCTAAACCCAGGTCCTATCTCATTCGGCGTTGTCAACTGTCGATCAGTCAGAAACAAGGGACCCAGTATTTCAGACATGATGTCTACTGACTCTTTCAGTATATTGGCCATGACTGAGACTCACATTCGTCCATCTGACAATGACAGTTTCCTCCGCTCAATCACTCCTGCTGGTTTTACATTGTGTCATAGACCCCGTCCTCACGGCTTCGGTGGTGGGGTTGGCTTTTTTGTCATTGAAAATATCAAATTCAAAATTCTTGATAGTCCTACATATACAACTTTCGAAAACTTAGTTATTGACATTGGCTCATCTACTAGTCCTTTTATGATAGCATGTGTTTACCGACCTCCAGGCTCATGTTCAGATGAATTTTTGGACCAATTTCTTAACCTTTTTGAGTATCTCTCCTCTGTAAGTTCCTCATTTCTTATGTGTGGGGACTTCAACATTCATGTTGACACAAGTTCCAGTGACAGCACCAAATTTTTTAATTGTCTTGACTCATGCAATATTGCACAGCATGTGCACTCACCTACATGGTCACATCCTCGACCTTGTTTTTGCACCCACTGAGCCGAAGGTGGATTCTTTTCTGATCACGCCGTTGTTCATGGTCAGCTTGATTTTGCCAGTCCCACTGCACCCAAGTCAAACACAATCACCTTTCAAAGGTATCATAAGATAAACATGCAGAGTCTGATCTGTGATCTCGAAAAGTGTTCATTTGTTGCAAGTCCTGGCAGTACCATTAGTGCACTTCATGACCAATACACAAGGGATCTGAGTAACTTGCTCGATAAACACGCTCCTCTGGTCACTCGTACCTTCACCAAAAGTGCTGCAGGTTGGCTATCAGACACGTACTTGCAGGCCAAAGCAGTCAGGCGTCAATTTGAATGGTTCTGGCGGAAAGACAAGTCTCCACAAAATAGGGCTAGATTCCGTAAACAAATTGCTAGGTGCAACGCCATAATTACTAAGGATAAGACCAACTATTTCAGGAACCTCATTAGTGACAATGCTCACGATTCTAAGAAACTGTGGCAGATTCTGCGCTCAGTCCTGCACTCTGTTCCTGTGAAGGTACTCCCCTCTCATGCCTCTCAGATATGCCTTGCCAATCGTTTTGTCACTTTTTTCTCAGATAAAATCAGAAAAATCAGGGACTCCTTTACTATCACTGACTCCTTCACTCTTCCTGCTCCTTCAGATGTACCCTAATTTGACCTTTTTAAAGCAGTTTCTGAGGATGAAGTACGGAAAGTAATTACCAAGTCACCAACTAAATCTTGCCTCCTCGATCCATGGCCTACTTTCCTAGTTAAAGAATGTTTGGATATTCTCCTCCCCTCAGTTACTAAACTTGTCAACTGTTCTCTAACTGAAGGTGCTGTCCCGGGTGGTTTAGAAAAGGCTATTGTCTCTCCTCTGATTAAAAAGTCTTCACTACCACCGGATGAATTAAAAAACTACCGACCTGTCTCTGGCTTGAGTTTCAAACTCCAAACTTGTTGAGCGTGTAGTTGCTTCGCAGTTAAATGACCATGTTGCCTGTAACGGACTTGAAAATGTCAGTCAATCAGCCTATAAGCAAGGTCACTCGACCGAAACTGCACTACTGTCTATTAAAAATGAGTCCACCTTGCTCTTGCTAGAGGTGAAGCTACTGCTGTTGTTCTCTTGGACCAATCAGCAGCATTTGACACCATTGATCATGGTACGCTTATTGAGTGTTTGAGTTCCTGGTTTGGTGTTGGAGGCGTGGTTCTGAACTGGTTCAAGTCGTACCTCTGTGACTGCTATCAGTGCATCAAGATTGGTTCTGTTTTATCCGATGCTAAAAGGCTATTGTACGGTGTGCCCCAGGGCTCTGTCCTGGGGCCGATCTTGTTCTCATTATACACTACCCCCCTCAGTAAAGTTATTCAAAATCATCCTGGCATATGTTTCCACTTTTATGCAGACGACACACAGTTATATGTTCATCTCACACATAACCATGCCACTCAGGCCTTTGATAGACTGAAAAACTGCTTGGATGATGTCAGAAAGTGGCTTTCTGCAAATAAGCTTAAACTAAATCCAGACAAGACAGAATTTATTCTGTTTGGCTCAAGAAATGTCCGCACAAAACTCAGCAAATTTTTCCCAGTTAATATACTTGGCAACCTCCTTTCACCTGTTGATGCAATTAAGAACTTAGGTGTCTGGTTTGACTCTGATTTTTCCTTCTCTTGCCATGTCAGGAATACCTGTAAGGCTAGTTTTGTTCATATCAGGGATTTAAAGCGACTCAGAGGATATCTTACACCTGAAGCTGCTCTTTTGGCTGCAAATGCCTTGGTGGGAAGTCGTCTTGACTACTGTAATTCCTTGTTCAGAGGTCTCTCTGCTCTAGACATTCGGAGGCTCCAATGTGTTCAGAACAGTCTTGCAAGAATTGTGGCTAATACCACCAAATACTCACATATCACTCCTGTAAGAAAGAGTCTTCATTGGCTGCCTGTCTTGCATCGCTCTGTCTTCAAGACAGCCCTGTTGGTGTACAAGTTTCTACATAGTGGCCATCCAAAATACTTTGAACCTTTCCTTAAACCCAGGCATAGTGTGTATAGAACACGCAGAAGTCAATCTCAGGGTGTGCTGCTTGAGGTCCCACATTGTGCTTCAATATATAAGTCTAAAAAGCATTTTGGCCTTAGCTTTGCATACGATGCCCCAAGGATTTGGAATGATCTCCCTGATGATGTACGCTCAGCTAAATCTCTCTCCTCATTCAGAAAAAAGTTGAAAACTTACCTCTTTGAAAAAGCTTACCCACCCTAGATTATCCCTAGTTTTTCATTTTGTCTCTCCGTGGTGTCGACCCCTGCAATGTCCCTGATTTAACGATTACGATCTCTGATTTTGGCTTTCTGCGTCTTAGAGTCTATCATTAGATAGAGATTAAGTGCTATAAAAGTACTATTAGAATTAGAATTAGAAAGCTTTCAAGATGGAAACCCCAGAATCCACAGGACTCCCCTTCAAGAACGAGAGTGGGTCACCTCCCAGGATTTCAGTGGTGCATATTTCCACATCCTTACAAATCCAAGTCAAGGAAATATCTAAGGTTCCATCTAAACTGTCTGAGTCAGACATATCTGTTCAGAACTCTTACATTTGGCTTAGCCACTGATACTCAGGAGTTCGCAAGCTTAGTTAAGGGAGTGATATTCATAGCTCAGTTTAAAGGTATAAGAATCCACCAGTACTGTCAGACAACTACACAGAGCCCCATGTCTGGAAACTTGCCGACAAAATACCGTAACCCTTTGGGAACTATGCCAAGACCTGAGTTGGGTGGTGAACATGAACAAATTCAAACTTATCCTAAACAAGTTTTCAACTTCAGGTGTTATCAATCGTGGTGCCCTGATATCACACCTGTTAGTCTCTCACACTTGTAAGTGTGACCGGGGCTTAACGTTTCTGGGGTTGACGTTTGGCACTCTGGGGAAGCTTCATGGTAACTTGGGTGATCATTTGAATGAGAATTTTTCATTGGATGGGGTATTGTAGCATTATGTTTTGAAGGCAAAAAGCCTCAGTACATGTTTAGAAACCAGAGTAGGAGGACTTGATATTGTGCTCTAGATACATTTGACTGTAATTTAACTTGGTTTATGTGTTTTAATTTGATTTTACTGCAAGTGAACGATTTAGATTTTACGTATTGTTGCAATTAACGTAGTTGTTTTTTCTCTGAAAAGACCTGTGATGCTCTTGTTATGTGCTGATACATGGGCTGGATGTGCTGTTCATCAGTAGATCACCTTTGTCATCATAGCGTTGTGCTCAGACAACATCAGGCTTGATATGGATTTGCTAAGCATTGATGGTCTAACCTACAGTGACTTGACCTTGAATATTAAGTCAGTAAAAGACACACTGGGGAAGTTAATTTTATTCTATTAGTTAACACATACTACTGCATATATACATACTACTCCACAAAATACAGATGCACTTTTTAAGGCCACCTTAACTTGATTTGACATTACGTGATTATGAGATGACCTTAGGGTCAAAACTATTCACCCCAAATACTTTGAGGTGGCCTTCACTATATCAGTTTACACACTAAAGGTGACGACGTCACCTTAATTGAGTTTAAGTTGAAACTTATAAAATCTTGTTAAGAAATTTGAATAACTAAATTAACGAGTTTAAGTTGAAACTTACCAACCATTAATTGAATGATTAATTTGGTTGAACAAATTATGATTTAAAGACTGTAATTTATAAAGTGGACTAGCCACTGGATATATTTGACTATATATGGTTTATAATTCTAAAATGATAGATGAACTATGTTACTGGTTTTAACTTCTAAATTAAACAAAGTACAAGAACCTCAAGTCTCAGTAGTCAGTAGGTTAAGTACGGAGGAGGTTTTGAAAGGAAGTAACTACTGATGTAGAGGCATTGTGATCTTGTATGATATAGGTCCATACTGCCTCCGACGTCCAGGTGCCATGACTCTGGATATCCTGCATAGGGACATTGAGATTGAATGCCAGTGTGGCACCTGAATGGCGGAGGGAGTGAAAGGTGATGCCTGTTGCACCTAAATTATGTTTCTTAAGGATATTTGAAAAAGCCTTTCTAAGACGTGTGTCATTAAGAGGTACCCATTTGGTGTAGCATTTGACTTGAAACAAGGGAGAGTTGCTTGATCCAGAAGTAGTAAGAAGTACTTTTTTAATGCTGCAACAGGGCAAAGGGCGGAAGTACCCAATGAGGGGACTTTGAGTACTTTAATTTTGTCTTTGTTTTGCAAGGTTTTTGACCATTTGATGATCATGTGAACTCCTGGATGTGCAAATATTATATTACCCCGAGAAAGTTGTTTTAAGGGGTCATAAGAAGCTATACAATGGGGAACTAGATTTGAAATTCTAACAAAAATGAAGAATGAGAGCAAGATGGCTGCCTTAAAAATGTGGCCCATATACATACTGTCTGTGGATTGTATGATTAACTGGAGGGTGGTGACGTCTATAATGGGTTTGATGGAGGGGTTCAGAGGCCTATGTCTCATGGCTGTTCTATTATACAACTTAATCCTTGGATCGTGTCAACCCCGTAAGAGGAGAGAATGGCTTTGACTGCTGACAGATGATTTAGGAGGCCAGAATAAGTAATATTATTGAAAGTAAGAAATTCTAAGAATGTGAGGATTGACAATGGGGTTAAGTATTTAAATTGATAGCCGCAACACAACAGAATCCCACAAACATTCTGAATTTTGCTTGATATGACCTGGAGGTGGAATCTGCGAAAGCCTGATTCAGTCTACCAGTAGCCCTGGCTGTTAAAGCTGACATCCTGCCTCGGGGACCTGTGGATGTTATATAGACCAGTTAATATCAAGTGCATTTTCAGGAATTTTTGTCCAAAAATGAACAGGGAGGAGATGGTGGAATTTCTGTTGGTATTGTGCACCCATGTTCCATCTAGATAGACTATCTGCTATTTCATTGACCCTACCCATTATGTGGACAGTTTTGAGAGATATGTCAACCTGAGCCGTTTCCATAAAGATGTGTCTTGCAATAGCAGCTAATGTAAGATCTTTGGTTTTACCAGAATTCAAGACTGACACCACGGCTGCATTATCACAAAACATTCTGACCGCTTTGCCCTGCCATTGAGAGGCCCAGGTACGAATAGCCACCAAAATGTTTAGCATTTCTAGGTGGACAATAGTGAAATTTTTGAAACCTAGAGGAATGGAGATGGTATATACTTGGTGACCCCATCTGGCACCCAAACCTTGCAAAGATGCATCTAGTTCGATTTCTTAGGTAATGGGCCTGTGTGAGATAAAAGGCTTGTCATTAAATTGTGGTAAGAATTGTATGAACCAGTTAAGATCCCTTTTAAAGTCCATATTCAACGAGATTTTTGTGAGCTTATCTGCAGCCCGTAACAGGTCAAGCATACGGTTCAAAAATGGCCTTGAGATACGTACACATTTGGTGACATATAAAAGCTTGCCTAGTAGTGACTGGAGTTGTTTTTAGTGCACTCACAACTGTTGATCCAAGACTCACATTCTGATAAGATTTCAGTGACTTTATCAGGGGTTATGGAGACAGTGAATTCAATCGTGTCAATATCAACTCCTAGGCATGTAACTTTCGTTGCTGGTTGGACTACTTTCTTTTCGCTTATGTCAAAACCTAGATCCACCAAGAGGGCTTGTAAGGCATTAAATGAGGCTCTGGATTGGCTTACAACTGAGTGCCCTATTATGTCATCAATATAACTGGTGACTGCGAAAGTTTTTAAAACAAGGAAAAATCTATTCAAATTTATCATAAAAATGGTGCAGCATATATGTACTATACATATTAATGTGTTATTCAATTATTATGAAACTTGTTTCTACTTCCCTAAACATATAATTTTTAACATGAGAGTAATATAAAGGTCTCCAAAGGCTATTTGTGTAGTTTATTGTTGCACACTGATATATTATAGCATAACAAATAAATTGCATTCACAAAACACTAAAAAATGCGTACTTTTGAAAGTGTTGATAGATACATGAAAAGACAGTTTGACTATATTTCCTGTGGAAAAATACCAACAATCTTATCAAGGCTAATTTTGTAATTTACTTTGCCTGACTGATGAATTTTATCAACAAAAAAAGACATTCCAACACACAGACAATAAATATGTTTGTACAGGAAATAGCTTACTACGGCAGTTTGTTTACAAACTAATGAACCTGTGATGTCAAGGCTAGTATTTTCTACGAAAGTTATTGAGTGAAAAGTAATGGCGACAGTTGTAAGAAGCTTAAAAAACTGACAGAAAATGGTTGAATATAGCATGTACCTTTGTCCAGACACATCTTATTTTTACAAAAATTGAAGTTTCACATCTATGTGTGTCTATTGACAACTGTTCTCAAAATGCGTCCTATGACCTTTAAGTCAACAATTACACTTCTATGAGGGCCCCAGGCTTCTCCCTTGTTAAAAATGGTGATATATGCAAATTACTGATACGGGATTCTTTGAAGGGGCCTAATATGGCACCAAAAGACTTTTCTTCAGATAGATAAGCCTGTATGTCATCAGCAAATTGCATATCTGAGGTATGGTTTCTGTCAACACTTTCTAGGGGACTGTTATAATCAAAGTCCAGTAGAAATCCATATTTTAATAACAGCAGTAACTGTGAATCCCAATAATCCGTTAAATGACGCTCCCATATTTCAGGCTTCAGTTGGGATTGCATCAGAATTTGTGAAAATCAGAAAATTATGTGTACCCGATGCTTTGATTCGCCTATGCACGTCAAAAATTTTTTCCTTGGATAAGTTGTTTAAGTCCACAGGAGGTAACAAAATATCACCCAAGGTATAAAACCATATTTTTCACAATTTTGATCATTCCATTTTTGAAATGTAACACAGTCTTTTGCACATGCGATTTTACTCTGGTGACGTGGTCTGAACCTTAAGTCAAGATCATATTTATCTACTTGACCAGAAGACACAGGACGACGCCGTCGCAAAGATGACGCACTAATGCTTTTGCTGCTGTCATTCGACTCACCTTCCACATTTCCGTCAGAATTTTTGGTTATTTGCGACCCACTTACAACCACTGTTTCAGTAGAGTTTGTGCCACTTGATTTGACACTTTTCATTACGTTAACACTACCAAAAGCATTTCCCAAGATTATATTTTTACTGTTATCATGCTTGCATTTATTGTCAAGAAGTAAACAACCTGTTTTTTGTTCACAATTTGTGACTGCTGACGCACTTTCAGGGAAATATTCAACATTATTAAACACATAGAATCTATTGTTCAATGATACTGAAGCACATTGGTAATCAGCTGATTGTTTGACATTGGCTACATTGTGTAATTTGTTTAAGTGCCTGTTTCGCTCAGGACTGATTTTTTTACTTTTAACATGCCTGTATTGGGGACCAGTAAATACTCTTGTTGATTGCCATTGTCTATTTGGACGGGATTATGGTGAAGTTTTTTGACATTTTTTCGCCCACTGAGCCCAATCTAACTTCCAATTTTTACTCTCACTTATGCTTAAGTTAGAGTTCATGATCACTCTGCTATTATGATTTCTACTCTCACCACTGTCTATTGGACTTGGTACTGCATTTCTGCAGTGCCCTAGTCGTTTTTTGATTTACGACAATCTTTAGAGGAATGGGCCTTGTGTATGACATATACTGTAAATATGCAAATAGGTACGACCACCCGTTTCATGGTCACTTTTGTGTGAGCATGAGTTTCTTTGGTAGTACTTACATGGGGTAGGTGCATCTTTATGACCAACTATTTTGCTACCACTAAGTGCTTGAGATTGGGAGGTTGACCTATGAGCATAAGCTCTCCTAACTCGGTCAATCTTGTGGGTTTCCTTCCATGTAACACGACCCTCCTCCATTCTGCAAAGCAGAACAGCATAGGAAACTTTTGCAGATGACCAACTGAAATCATGGGAATCCTCCATTAATTCTGACAAGTACTCGAGCATTTTGTTCTTAACTTCTACATCATTTTCATCCCTAATGATGGTGGCAAAGCCTGAAACCCACTGAATTGAAGATAAACTATCATATGTAACTCTGTTTTTCGTATTACCACTAAGTACAAAATTATGAGGCCATGCAATTTCGTGTTTAACCCAAATTGTCTCTGAGCCTCCTCTTTGAGATTTGAACTTTTTCTTTGTCCACTGCTTGCAGTTCCCTTATCCTGGTGTCCACTCATCTTAAATGCTTCTAGACTGTCGTAATGTGGCCAGAGTTGGTAGTACCAGGTCTTCCTCCATGCTGCTGGCAGAATCCTTCAGGACTTGGGTTCTAGTCTCAGGAGTGCTTGCTGGAGATCTCTGAGCACTCTTCACTTCTGGAGGATGTCCTTGCAGGCGACGATATGCCTTTGAACTAATTAATACTGTCCAATCTATTCTCCATCTGAGACATGCGACCACTGAGACTTTTAAATTCACTCAGAATTTGTGTGTTAATGTCCATAGATTGATTGTTTTCCATATTTTTACAGTTCCTGTTTATGGGTCGTGTATGGTGACCCCCACATTTAATACAGTCAAATGTTTTTACCATACTGAAAAGCAAAGCAGAAAGAGCTGCTTTGAATCGTGCCTGTATTGCTGTAAAAATTTAGATGACAAATATGGGTTCAAATAGCCCAAATGTGATAATAAGAATAGATACAGCCCTCAAAGAGCGCTCCAACAAATAGAGCAAGACAAGCATGACTCAAAGCAGAGTCATAAATCTCCTCTTCCACAGCATTCGCCCTGAGGCAAAGTGTCCACAGGTACTTTACTTACAATCAGGTCCATAAAATACTAAAATCCACATAAAATGTAATTCATAAAACACAAAATACAAATAACATTCATCTCCAATCTTTCATACTTGATTTGAACTGTTTGTGCAAAAACACACAAACAGTATCTAAACCAGGTATCACATATATACATATATAAAATAATTTATATGCTAACTTTTCTGATATCACACCATATGTCAGGCTGGGAGCTCATAAATTTACATTAAAAACGCATATGCAGTAATATGTGAAGTAGAGAGTATGATAAATATTCAAACTAGTGTAACCATAATTGGTCCTATTTTCGTCCTATATAAAGATACTGATCATAAAAACTTGCCTTAGCTGAGCATTGCTTTTTATTTAAAAATCATAAACTTATCAGTGAAATAAGTTCATTATATGCGTAAAACATAATATAAATCATAATAACTCATATTTAATGAATTACCAAAAGTAATTCAGTGAGAAAGTTACGGCTGGAAGGATCCCTTTCAGCAATCCCCTAACAGTTCAAATTTGAACTTCTTACCATGCCAACAAAAGAGGATCAAAGAGGAGTCAAAAATCCTACCTCAGGGGAATGAATGTAACTTTATCCTAGCCTCTGATGAGATGATGACACACTAGTCTAATCGAAATACAGTCATTCACTAAATGCATGTATAAGGCAGTTTAGACAATGGTGTGGTGTATATTGTCTAGCTCAATTGTGTTTTGATTCTGTTTATTATACAGGCATCAACCTAAACTAGACAATAATCTCCTTACACTGCCAAGTTACAGCTGGTATACAACTGGTACTTGTTCCAAAACTCTACACTCTGGGGGACACAATCTCCCACTATAACTGCAATCGATGAAAGTTTATTACTAGTCTGTGGACTGTGTTAACTACATACAAGGTTAACTTAAAGCCATTCATGACAAACATAAAAATGATAAATGGACTCACACACAATGCATCAACTTTCAGATAATTATACCTACAAGCTAAAAATCTTGAAAAGTATCAAGATTTTAATTATAAAAATTACAAAAAATATGCTTGTTTATCTATGCCAAATCATCATTATAAATTTATAATGATGTGAGTGTAGAATTCATGTTTTACAGTATGTTAGAAAGGAAGTCTTTCTGATTAACATGTACAAGTGTTTTTTTCTATATATTCTAGACTTCCCAACAAACTGTTTGACAGTTGACAAAACATGTGATAGATAGGCACTCTTATTGCACTTTATGATGCCTGTAGTGCACCTTTGTTTTTCTCTTAACATTCATCTCCAGTTCCATGTAAAATATTTACAGTTACTTAAAATGGCGACTTGCCTCAATGGAAACTGAAGTTAAAGTGAGGCAGGAGGGAAATTTGTATGAAAAAGGCGGGAATAAATATTACAAAGGTCAAAGGTTATGTACATTTAAGGTGACTACAAACAATTCAAATGCCACTGATTAAGGTAGCACCTGAGATGCAACCTTCCCATTTTATAACCTTACACAGAGTAAGTCAAATTAAGTCTGTTCTTGTACTGGTAGCAGTGCTATCAGCTTTTGACAGTATATGCCGAGTATAAACTTTAACTGTAAATGAATCATGGGTAAACATAAAGGATGGTGTTCACAATGCGAGGGGAGACATTACCCAACAACAGGCCAAAAATGTAAATTACCCCAAAATGATGACCAAATTTTGGACCCAGAACAGTTCCTAGAGGACAGTGCTTGTGCTGGTAGTACAATAATGGACACTAGCAGTGACTATGCACCAAGTACTAAAGATCAGTACTAAAGTAAAGAAAGGTGCCCTACTTGGAGTGGGACAGAACTGTAAAGCAAAAGGGATCAAACACCAGGGGCACTATAGCAGAAATTCTGATCAGGATCGAGGAGGTTTCAGCAGAAGAAAGCAGTCCAGAAGGCGTGCAAGGCCCAATTCTGCAGGAATTCAAATGTGTGAACCAATCCAGCTCACAGGGATGTTTCAGAAAGGCAAGTTAAGTAGAAAGACTGACTTTTTTGTCAAAAAATATAAAAATAAGGTTGCTGATTCTTCTTCTGATTTGTCTGAAGACAAGATAGAAATTTCCACTTTGGCTAAAACGAGGGCGTCTACTGCTTTGCAGCAAAAGATTGATTGAAAAATTGGCAGTTGGCACGAGTAGTACTATGTGAGTCAATCGAACGACATAAGTCATAAAAACTGATCTGAAGTGATCGGAAAATGATCTAGATCACTATTGATTGGTTATTGGCTCCTGATGGTGCAATACTGGGAGGCTAAGTTCTTGGTTGCTGATGGTGATTCGTTATTGCTTGCTGATGGTGCAATACCTAGTGACTATTAATAGTGCTGATAGGCTGAGCTGATGGTGAGATAGGGTAATAGAACCTTGATCTTGCAATAACATATTGATCTGAAATGATCTACATCACTATTGATTGGTTACTGCTTCCTGATAGTGCAATGCTTGGTGACTGTTAATACTGCTGACAGGCTGAGCTGATGATGCAATAGAGAGGTATTGGGTCCCTGATGTTGCAATACTTCTGCACATATGCACATAACTCTTTGATCTAAAATGATCAGAAATGATCTAGATCAAGAAAATCAATTTTCCAGCCATATTGTAGATCTGAAAATCGCTGACTGATCTGGAAATTGCTAACGCCTGCACATAACCTAACGACATAAGTCATAAAAATTGATCTGAAGTGATCGGAAAATAATCTAGATCACTATTGATTGGTTATTGGCTCCTGATGGTGCAATACTGGGAGGCTAAGTTCTTGGTTGCTGATGGTGATTGGTTATTGCTTGCTGATGGTGCAATACCTAGTGACTATTAATAGTGCTGATAGGCTGAGCTGATGGTGAGATAGGGTAATAGAACCTTGATCTTGCAATAACATATTGATCTGAAATGATCTACATCACTATTGATTGGTTACTGCTTCCTGATAGTGCAATGCTTGGTGACTGTTAATACTGCTGACAGGCTGAGCTGATGATGCAATAGAGAGGTATTGGGTCCCTGATGTTGCAATACTTCTGCACATATGCACATAACTCTTTGATCTAAAATGATCAGAAATGATCTAGATCAAGAAAATCAATTTTCCAGCCATATTGTAGATCTGAAAATCGCTGACTGATCTGGAAATTGCTAACGCCTGCACATAACCTAGTAATGTAAGCTGACCTTGAACCTCTCCAAAGCAATTTCTGTCAGTCTACCATTTCAAATTTAGAAGGGCCTGAATCTAACATCTCCAAATAGCCCCACATCCGACCTTTTTCTCAATATTCATTGACTTTTCGGATGGAATCTAATCAACTAGTAGGATAACTGCATTAAATTTGGTTGTTCTTTTTTTTGTATATATTTTCTGTTTGATGATAAATGATGAAATGGTAATAACTCCTATAAATGGAAACATTTCATCATTTTTGTTTTAAACAATGTCAGCATTTTGGAAAATTATATATAAATGCGAACCTAATGCTCATTTATCATTTTGAATGAAACTATTCTGCAAACATCAACCTTAGGAAGAATGTCCAATCAATCTGAATCAAGAGCAGATATCTGTAAGGCTGCCTCTACCCCAACATATTCCTTCAAATTGCCTACTGCTAATCGCAATGAATCAGAAGATGCAACTGACAGTAAAGGGATGAAAACAAACCAAGCCTTTACTGGAGGTTTTGCTCTATGTAGTAGAAGGCAAGTACATTGTACTGGCTTACATCTTTCAAATGAAAGGCATGACAGAACAGATGCGAGAGCTGACAGATCATCGGATCCTAGAGGACCTAGATCGGATCCGAAATCCAAAGTTCACCCTGCAGATGGATTTTTCAGATATGATGACAGAATATCTACATTTGCAACATGGCCCAAATCTCATCCAATTCCTGCTCAGAGATATGTGAAGGCTGGATTTTATTATTCTGGCAAAGGAGATAAGGTCATCTGTCCTTGGTGTAATCTTAACCTGACAGAGTGGGAGACCTATGACATCCCAATGGAGGAGCACCAGAAGCATTCTCCTTACTGCTCATTTGTTTTAATGTTAAATCCATTCCTTAATTATCGTATGTTGTGAAGAAAGAATTTAATAATAAAAAAATTTTGAAGTTTATATGATGTTTTTCATTTCAATGTATATATCAATGTAGCTCAAGTCTGGTCACTAAGTGCATGATTCTAGACAGTGCAATATGGTTAAACTACCTAAAAGCTCCATATACAAATAGATGGATAATTGGGCTAGACATTGATCTAGAATATATTTCTCAATATGTTAAAATCCACGTGTATACATGATTTAAATTTATAATATGTCCCTTTGTCCAAACAATTTTCATCTCAAGATTACATTATCATATTTTGTGCAAAATCAAATGAAGATCTACAGCTCATTACAATACAGATTTGTAACAAATTACACTGTTTTCTTAGCAAACAGATGCTACAGCTCATTATAATAAAGATATGTACACCTCAGCCATTAATTTTCACTGTACTCACAAAATCCATATATGTCCTAACGTCTGAACCAATACCTGGACTTATTGACCTAAATGAAATGTTACTTGAACGTAATAAGTGGAATACATGCACCATATGACAAATATGTTAATTTTTATATCTTATTTCATCATCTGTTCTTATTGAACGTTGCGACAAGTCAGAACATGCTTTTGATTTATAAATTTTCTGCTTGTATTGCAATTATTAACTGCCTCATCAGCTTTTTATTGCATCTTACAATCACAAACCACACCCTAAGTCTATAAAAGCCTCCAGATAATATTCATTGTAGTCGGATCTACTCTGAAAAATATCTCATCTCAAATTTGCATAATGGCTGAAGCTGCAGTAGTTAAATTGAATAATGTATCCAAGAAAAGGAAAAGTGATGGTTTGGGTGGAAGCAAGAGTAAGAAATCCTTAGCAAGTACCTGTAGTTCAAAGATTACAGAAACCTTTGAGGACTCGCTTTCAAGTCTCTTGATGAGTAATGTTCCTATAAATGAATATACTGAATCCAAATCCGTTCAATCGGATCCGAATGAAGGTGCTGAAGCTGTTATCAAAAGAACATTTCACCTTGGAGGATCCAAGTATATAATATATCAAGGTTCCCATGGAGTTATTGAGAACATTTATTTGAAAGAATGGGAAGATGGAGAGGTGAAAAATCAAGGCATTAAACTCTCAATTCCTAAACTGGTAGTAATTTTACACTTTGTTGAATTCATCACCAGTGCTATTCGAAAAATTTCTGAAGGTAAAGAGACAGTGGACTCCAGTTACCACATAGGCTCAGGGTTTTATGTCACATGTGCTACACCATATAAAAATGTTTCTATTAGATTTTGGAATACTGCAAATGGAAAGAGGTATCCAACACCAGAAGGGATATCATTTAAGTTTAGCGAATGGGATGAATTCATTAAGGTTGCTCAAAGGATGTATTCTGAATACACAGAGATATATTCCTGTCAACCTTGTATTCTAGATGAAGGCAGAATAGGACATAACACTGAGACCTGTGATGAATGTCGAACATCTCAAGATACCTTATGCAGAGGGGAGGTGAATGAGGACATACCTCTATAAAGTCATATAGTCAAATTGATCTAGATGTAAATGTAATCATAACATATCTGAATAAATTTCTCTCTCATCAATTACAAAATGTCTTCGTATTCATATTGAAGGAATTGTTTATCATGATACAGATGTTAAATTACCTATATCATGGAAACTTGTTCATTCCTCTATCTATAAATGTGAATGGAACATAGCTCTGCTCTGCACTTTATGCTGTCACTATTTTCTGACTTTTTTTAAAAAACTTGAAGGTGATTATCTTTATATTACTGTAACATGGATGGAAATTTAAATGTTTTTTTGGGAAGAAAATATAACTTTTTTTTCCCAAATATGGTTACAAGTACCACCGTCACTGTAATACAAATGTTTGCCATGCTGGATGAACAGAATTTTAGGGAAGCCTTCATAATTCTTCTGTTATTGAATGATGTGATTCCGGCGTACATTGTGTAAGTATTCATTTTTTTAAAAAATTTTTTAATGCAAGCTACCAAAGAGGAAAATAAGATTAATGCCTCACTAGACATTAACATTTAAAAAAAAAATTCTATGAGAGCTTAAAGCAAGAGTAGTCAATAATATTTTTAAAAAGGAACTCCCATCCAGTCGAGCACCTAGACACAGCGAACGAGTGAATTCAATGCAAGCACAGAGATTGTGTGAGTTTGCTAGGTCACGCAATATGTTTCAATAAAGAAGGTAGTCCTCTCGCAAGGTATTCTGTGCAAAAAGACACTGAAACCGATGCGAGCTTCTCGTATCATTTAATTTAGAATTAAAATTCCCAAATGAATTATAACTTACTTTAAAAAAAAATAAAATAAAAAAAATATGGATACAGTAAATGAACTTTTTCAATCTTAATTTCCTTTTTTTTTATTTTATACAGTCAGAAATACCCAGATTTCATCAACTATGTGGATCAGGAATTACAGGAAATGAAATGTTGTGTTTGTGCAGTGGATTTGGAAAAAAATAGAATTGTTATTTCGAATCCATGCAGCCATTTCCTTTGTCCAGACTGTGCAGCTGAATTAATTCGAAACTGGGAACTAGACGGTCGAAAAAAAAATGTCCAATGTGCAGGACCATTTTACAGGAAGACTACTTCAACAAACCATTTGCCTGTAATATGACCAAAATAGATTCCACTGCTGTATTCCTTTGGATTCCCAAAGGAGTCTATCTGAAGTCTAATTATGAACAAGATTTACTTCAACATTTGACCAATAATGATCTGCATATGGCATTTGCAAGTGCTTTTATGTTGGATCGCTTGCCAAATCCTTTGGATCAGTCATTTTCCAAAGAATGGGAGGAGTATTATTGTAAAAGAATGACAGATATGTACTGCTCCTGCTGTAAAATTAAAATTGAAATAGATCTACTCTTTATGGCAAAATGTGGGCATTTCTTTTGCACTATATGCTCCTCACTCATGCAAAGCAAGGAGAGGGAGGACTCAACATTGAAATGCACTGAATGTTTTCAGAATATAGAAAGTGATGAACTTCCTCTAATTTTTATGAGACCAGTATGACATAGGAAAAGAATATGTGACATACAAAGGAAATGACTAGTAATAATGCTAGCTCATATTTTTAATGAAATTTCGCAAATGTAACATCTTTTATCTCTATTGATATGATTCCTCATTAATCATAACCTTTATGCAGTACCTTTCTCAGGAATAAAATTATTGGATATTAAGACAGAAAATCATATGTAGAAATCTGTATGAACATGACTGAAACAATCTGATCAATCTTACTAAATAATTAAATGCTTTTTCGTTACTCTTAATTAAAGTCACATATTATTTTTATTATATAGTAACCTCACCAAATAAATTTTTTTTGTTTCTCTTAATTAAAGTCATATATTGTTTTCATTATATACTTTTGTAGACCTTTCCTGATCTTGTCATGCTTGGAATTTTTTCCTCAGAACCTTCCTTATAGTTAAAATCTATAGATGTGGATTCTTCTTTATCCGAATCTACTTCACTTGATTCCTCCATTTGAAGGTTAAATGAAGGGAAATGATTCGGGGAAGTTGTGAAGTCAATGCCTGTCTGGTGGAATGTCTCAGATATGGGACTGCTAGATCTTTGACCTTTATCCTTGTTAGCCTGCGCAGCCTCAATTTTTTCCACAAGATTCAGATAATCACTGAGATCAACATTAATTATGGAATCATCATCACTTTGGGTAGAATTTTTATTGTCTGAATCCTTAGTCAGATCATTCGCAATAACCTGGGCATTTCTTTCGATTGAATCATCCCAATCTAAATCTGACAAGGAACTTCCTTCCTCTGTCACCATTGAATTAAGCCTTTCAATAACCTTAACAGGAGTCTGATCAGGATCAAAATCCTGATCCACAGAAACCATATAATTTTCAACCATCTGTAATATTCCATGCAATCTCTCATTCAAAAAATTTTTCAGGTACACACACAAAATTCCCAAGAAAACTACAAACAAGGGCAGTACAAATAGGCTGTATAGAGGTCTCATCGCATCTTCATTCATATCCGTATGATCTCTTTCTAGAGTAACATTTTGGTCCACCTCTTCATAATTGGGTGTCATCGAAATCATCTCCATCTCCACTATAAGGAATGAGAAACAACAACAAAAATTACATCTACACATTTCTTCAATATACATACGAATCAAAGAAATATAATGTACAAGTACAGGACAAATATATATGGTACTTTGGTGTGCATTATGATTTCACCGCATGAATTTTAACTGACACTTTTGCAAAGTTTAAAGGTAGCACTCTGAATATTATTAAAAAAATTAATGTAATAACATGAAAAAATTACAAGGACTTTATTACCTGAAGTACATCCCAAAATTTTTTAATCTGTTTCCTGCTTAATGTAACAGAAACCACAATTCCATCTGATGGTTCGAAGAGAAGGGAATGCCTCTTTGATTAAGTCCACAGGTAGAACTATGTGTTCAATCTTACATTTATCATAAATAACTACTTTACTGAATGAATTCCCACAAAATTTGATGTTATTCAAAAAAAATGTCTTGTCGTAGATTTTCGTCACAATTGTCAGATAATCTATGGATCTGCATCCTATTAGATCAAATCCTCGAGGCAAAGATAAGATGCACATGATTATAACATTCAACACTTTAAAATAATTCCACATATTAACCACATTACAAAATGTTATTTAATTTAATGATATCCTCGAACTCATCACTGTTTACATGTAACCAAATGATACAACGCTAAAAAACCTATTGGAGGTAACACTGGGGAGGAAAAAAAAGGAAAAAAACGTCATAAATGATGTTTACTTTGGTACATGTGACGTCACATTACATATGACGTCACATCAAGGAAGTACTATTTAATATGAATTGTTTTTTAAATTGAATTTTTTACCTATGTTTGTGAGGGCGTCCAAATGAATTTCTTCCATCATATTGTCAGAGGAATTTGGGAACATAGATAAGCTGCAATCCAAGAAATTTTTATTTAAATATGTTAGTACATTTTGCCTTTTTGAAAGAAATCGTAACAACATATAATTTCTTAACCATTTTTTTTTTCTTTCTTTCGATTGATTGAAAGATGTACTTACTGATCATTTTCATAGACATTATCCTCCTCTAATCCCTGGGATAACAGAATGCCACTGTTATCCTCCATCTCCTGTCTTCTAATTGCTAATCCTCTGTGACAATTTCGCTTATACAGACAAATGATGAGAATTAATAGAAGCACTACCAATGCCAGTGAGGAGAGTAGCGACCCAATCGACCATTCATTCTTGTTCCATCTTTTCTTATCAGATCTAATGTTATTTTTGGGGATTACATATTTTGTGTTTTCCATAAGACTCAAAAATTTAGAATTTGAAAATGTAATCGGTGGTACTGTAGATTTTTCTCTCTCTTTCTGAGTGGAAACATCTTGACTTGTGACAGGATTCATTGTACTTTCCTCAGTAGGTACAATTTTTAAAACTTTATATAACCCTTTTGTTTTCCCATCATTCTGATATGATACATCCTCAACTGTAGTAGCATATGTGGAACTTTCCTTGCTCTCACACATATTTGTCCTAACAGTTATATCCTCTGGTACAGCCCTCAACCATTTGCAATTAAAATATCTCAAATTCATAAGAGTTAAATATCTTAAATTTGGAAGATTATTCAGTAGCTCCTTCAAGTTTAAAATCTGTACATTGTCCATGTAGAGGATGGTGACTGTTGCTCTGAATTTGAACCTGGGTGCTGCTACATCTACACAAGTGATCATATCTTCCATACAAGTACATTCCGAGTAATCACAACTAAATCCAGATAATTTGTCTACAATTAGAAAATAGTATGTGCAGAAAACTAGGCAAAATCTCAAAACCTCCATTTTATCTCAAGAAATTACATAAAATATTTCTGTTTATACAGTTATATCCAAGTGTCTCTGTTATGAGGTGAAATCTTATCTCTTGCTATGGAAAAACCTTTCACTAAACTGCAGCCACACAATATCTAGGCTTGGATGCGAAAGCAATGTAAAAAGATGGAATGGCTATCAATCCACTCATCAAAGAGATATAAAAGGCGCTGCAGATAGCGGTCAGCTGGCAAAGATAACACTGCCTTCAGCATAGAATTTGTTGGCTAGCTTTCCAAAGCAATCTGAATTATTGCTCTCCATTTGACTGCTAAGCTTTGATTGAAAACAGCGGGATTCCTGTTATCTCTGATCTGAAATCGTTTAACAGCTTGTAGAGTGACATGGCAATGCAATTTATGGATCCTTTTGTCTTCAAAAATCCATTCACCTCTATTGTTTGTGGTCCAACAGGGTCTGGTAAATCTACCTTTGTAATGACAGTGTTGAAAAATATCAATCACTTGTGTTCAGAAAAAATTAAAAAAATCTACTATTTCTATAACAACTGGCAGAAGAATTATGAACAACAGACTGCTGTAAATATAGAATTCAGACAGGGATTGCCTTCAGAGGAAGATTTTAACCAGTTTCCTAAATCTGAGCACAGTCTAGTAGTTATAGATGACCTCCAGATTCCAGCCTTAAATAACATTTTTATCGCTAATCTTTTTAGTAGAGAGTCACATCATAGGAATATTAGCGTAATCTTAATTTTACAAAATTTGTTTCATCAGGGCAAATATTGTAGAGATATATCCTTAAATACTCATTACTTTATTTTATTCAAAAATCCTAGGGATACACAACAAATTAACTTACTAGGAAGACAATTAGGTATTCAAAAGAAATTAGTAGGTGCTTATAAGGATGCAACTGAGACCCCCTTTGGTTATCTCCTGCTCGATTTGTCACCAGGGAGTAATGCTAGTTATATGCTGAAAACTAGAATTTTTCCTGATGAAGATACAGTTGTGTATAAATAATTTTTTTTTCTTGTCAAAGACATGAATCTATTAACTATATATACGTCATTATACTGTTTAATGCATTCAAAATGTCTAGGAATCTCAAACTGTCGAGACATTTCATTCTACTTTTACTGGAAAATAATTTAGATTTAAATAAACATATTCTGATTCATGCAAGTTCATCTCAGTTGAAGGCAATAGCCGAGATTTTCTATAACGTATTTAAGCTACCTTTAAGTAAAAAAAAGAGAGAAATTCATAAATTACCTGAAAATTCTTAAAAAATTTATTAAATCGGAGGAAAAAGGGAGAAGAATGTTAGCTAGAAAACATTTTGAAAGATTATCCAATCTCCTTGTATCAATTAAGTATTATATCGAAAACATTTTAGAATGAATAAATATGTATTAATACCACATGACCAATATCTAAGGTTCAAGAGCTTTGTTGTCGAAAATAAGGATAAAACAGAAAATGTGATAGAAAATCCAGCTGAAAGAAAAGAAAATAGTATTAAAAAGGACAAAACTGAGGAGAAGGAATCAGAGAGCATCGAAAACCTGGGTGAGGCTATTCATTTCAATAAAAATTTACATCCTGAAGCAAGTCAAGAAGTAACTCATCCTCTTCCTCCTCCCGGACTTCCAGCAGAGGCTAATTACAGCAAAAATGCCACCTATCTCCCAAAAATCAGAAAAAATGGAAGAAGAAATCAGGAAGGGGGAGGAAGTAATGAATGGATCAAGAAATGGAACAAAAAATTTTAATCCAGTAGAAATCGAATCATATATTCATAACCTTTATTACAACATTAAGAGTCCAGTAGCTTACAGCAGTTATAGTAAATTATATCCACATATTAAGAATGAGGCAAAATACCATATAACTCCCAGGTATTTGAAGAAGTGGTTAAGTAAACAGGAAAGTTATACAACTTTTCGTCCTGCTCGTAGGACCTTTCGAAGACCTAAAGTCTTAGCTTTTTCAAAAAATTATCAATGGGATAGTGACACTGCTAACATGGTGAAATATAAGTCAGAAAATAATGATTACGCTTACTTTGTAGTTTTTATAGATATATTTACTCGGTATTTGTACACATCACCATTGAAAAGTTTAAGAGGTGAGGAAATGGTTTTCGTGTTTCAAAGCCTAATTAGAGAAATAGATGAGAAACCAAAAATTCTAAGAACCGACCAAGGAAGTGAATATAAGAACCGTTCATTTAATAGGTTATTAAATGAAAAACAAATAAAACATTTGTACACATATTGTGAAACCAAAGCTAATTATGCTGAAAGAGTTATTAAAACTATTAAAACCAAAATAATGAAATATTTAAGTGAAAAAAACAGCTTAAAATGGATTGACATTATGTCTGATTTAACTTATAGATATAATAATTCTATGCATAGATCAATTAAAATGACTCCTAAGGATGCAAAATCGAAGAATCAGTACCTGGTTTGGAAAGCTCAGTATGATAACTTGGAATACCCAAAAAATTTCTTCAGCTTCAAAAAACAGCACAAAAATTCGAAACTGATACAAACTTTAAAAAAGAAAACGTTTAAATTCAATATATCAGACAGGGTTAAGATAAGTCATCTAAAAAACATGTTTGATAAAGAATATACTGAAAAATGGTCTGGGGAAATTTTCACTGTAATTAATCGTAAATTAAACCAAAATATACCCATGTATGAGTTAAAGGATTACAATAATGAAGTAATAGAGGGATTTTTTTATGAATCAGAATTACAATTAGCGTACATAGATGCTGATGTAATGTATAAAATCAAGGAAATTCTCAAAAAAAGAAAGAATAAAAGTGGACAGGTGGAGGTACTAGTCAAATGGAAGGGATGGCCTTCAAAGTTCAATTCCTGGATTCCAGAAAACCAGATAGAAAATATATAGTATATAAATATACATATATATATATATATAAAGTTTAAATGGAGGAGGATAGTATTTACTTCTTCTTATCGTCAGTAGACTCCTTAAGCTTTCATCCCAATAACAAGGCTTATAATTTTACAGTCGAGGTTCCTGAGAGAGCTAATTTAGTTGGTGAATGGGAGGTTGGAATATGCGATTTCTATGCGAGTACTGTCATCAATGAAACTCTGTATTTATTTTCAGATATTGTAGATTACTCTTACGTTAGAAATTTAATGCAAGGTATATTAAGGTTACTACCACAAAGCAATTCAAATAAATATCAGTTATTTAATAATGTTTACTATTTACCTATTAAAAATAAAAAATTAACCTGAATTCCAGAAAAACAGATGGAAGATATATAGGTCATAAGTATATATATTAAAAGGAAGTTTCATATTTTGAAATGTCAAACGAAGGTTAAGATGGAAGAAGATAGCATTTACTTTTTCTTATCTTCAATAGACTCCTTAAACTTTCATCCCAATAACAAGGCTTATAATTTTACAGTCGAGGTTCCTGAGAGGGCTAATTTAATTGGTGACTGGGAGGTAGGGATATGTGATTTCCATGCAACTACTGTCACTAATGAAACTCTCTATTTGTTTTCAGACATTGTGGATTACTCTTACGTTCGAAATTCAATGCAAGGTATAATAAGATTGCTCCCACAAAGCAATTCAAATAAATATCAGTTATTTAATGAAATTTACTATTTCCCTGTAAAAAACAAAAACTTCAGTCGAATAGGAATATATATAAAGAACAAGAACCTCCATTTTGCAACAAGTTTAACTGGAGTAGTTGAATTAACATTGCATCTGCGAAGAAAAAGGAGGAGTAAATTATGAATAAATATTTAAAGTTCTGCAAAAAGTGTATGGAGGGAAAAATGGATCCATCTAAAAATTATTATGTCCTAGATACAGATGTAGAGATTGAAAAGAATAAAAATAATAACGACATAGAAATTGCAACCATAAGTCCAACTCAGGCAGCAGTTGAACAGGCTAAAAGTGAGGTTAGAGAGCAAATAAATATAAATAGGGGAACAAATAGAAAGAAATTTCAAATAGGAGGTAAAGATAGAGGTAACAGTAAGTCAAAGCGATCTTTCAAAAGAGATAATATTAAATTTGTTCAAAAAAAGGGAGCGCCAAAAAGCAAGGAAGTGAAAAGAAATAAATCCAAAAAAGGCGATAAAAAATTTAATAAAAAAAAGGTAACCAGCTACAGATCCATATGGATGTAGTACAAACATCACTCTCTTTATTTGCTCCACCACCTACCGATAAGTCCATTGTTAAAGAATATTGGGTGGATTACAATCCCATTGCTGCTATTACTGAGGGAGGGGTTATAGAATTCAATGTACCAGGCACCTCTGTAGATTACATAAGTCTAGGAAAAAGTAGATTACATATAAAATATGTAATCACAGATGAAGAAGGAAAAAAAAATAATGATGAAAGAACTAGAGATGGAGATCCTACACCTAATACAGATCAAGTAGCTCCAGTAAATTTCACTTTACATTCAATTTTCAGACAAATTGACTTATCCTTAAATCAGAAACTTGTATCACCGGATGTGGGTGTCAATTATCCTTACAAGGCTCTCATTGACTTACTTTTAGGTTCTAGTAATGATGTGATATTGTCTCAGGCTCAGGCAGCTATGTTTTTCAAAGATCAGGCAGGACATTTTGATGAATTAGAATACATAGGGAGTAATAGTGGATATTCCGAAAGAGGAAGACCAATTAAGACGGTGATGCAGCCAATATTGAGGGATGTCTATACCTAGATATTTCTCAGGGAGAAAACAGAGCAATCCTCAATGGAGTTTCTGTAAACCTTAAATTGTTTCAGGCTTTAAATGACTTCAGATTAATGAGATTAGGGACTAAAAATTACAAGTTAGTAATCACTAGTGCTGTATGGAAAGTATGTTATATTTCCCTGGACCCAAATATGATATTAGCCCATGATGAGGCTTTGAAAATTAGTCCTGCAATATATCCTTTTTGGAGAACTGACATTAAGAGTTTCAGTGTAGCAACAGGTTCCCTTAATTTCATGACAGATAACATATATCATGGTACAGTTCCGAGTAAATTAATAATAGGAATGGTTTCCAATACAGGTTACTCAGGAGATTACAGTAAAAATCCTTTTGATTTCAAACACATGAACTTAAATTATCTGGAGGTGACTGTAGATGGCCAGCCTGTACCTAACAGAGCATTAACCCCAAATTTCGAGAAAGGGGATTTTGTTTCATCATACTTATCTTTATTGGACAATGATTATAATAGGAAAAATGGAATTATTATAAAATTATTAGAATACGACAAAGGCTACACCCTTTTTTTATTTGACATTCAAAGCTACCTCTCCGGTCACATCATGAGTAAGGGTATCAAAGGTCATATAAGGTTAACTATGAGATTTTCAAAACCTTTGTCAGAAACTATAAATATTATAATTTATGGAAAATTTCCTGAGAGGTTAAGTATAGATCATAGCAGAAATGTCAATCTGGGAGCATGAATACAGAGGAAATTTTTGATCTAATGAAAAGTGACAGAGAAATCAGAAAAATATTCATGGGAGTATATGCCATAGATCTAATACCAAAAAGTCTCCCCATACCCTCTATCATCGTAGTGAATCTGGACAGTTCTGAGAAGAAGGGTAGTCATTGGATTATTCTTCATTTTGCAAGAAAACATGTGGAGTACTTCGATTCATTAGGAAAAGAACCAGTAGAAAATATTCATAATTTATTGATAAGTAAAGGATTGGTATACAAATACAATAAAAAAAGGTTACAATCACCATATACCGACACTTGTGGTTTATTTTACTTCTATTACAGTTATTACAGTTGCAGAAAGATAGACTATAACATGATATTATCAAATTTCACCAGTAATCTTGAATGTAATGAACAAATTGTTAAAAATCTGTACAGCGAATTCATAAAGCAGATTTAAAATGTATATCTGTATATATGTATATATTGTAATAAACCTTGTATATATCCAAGAATTGTATACTGTGAAACTATTAGTACAATAAAATATTGTTATATTTTCCTTCTTTTTGTTTTGAGGAAGTCAGTTCATCAAACAAGCATGCATACTGCAAGAAAACTCACATTGGATTCTGTGTCTTTTGGACACAGAATACCTCGCCTTCAGTCCATTTCACTTAAATGATAGAGAGTGAGCTGCATTAGTGCAGATAAAAGTCTGCATGGAACTGGTATTCCAGACAAATAAAAGGCACAGAAAGCAATGTGAGTTTTCTGCTGATATCTTAAATTCATCACATAAGATAAATACACAGGCAATCATAATAAAATTCAAAAATCCATAATTTTGCCCCCTGAACCCATGATTTTAGTACAGGTGTTTTACAGATTATCTATTCATCCCAAAGGAAATTGTGTTTTAAAAATCACATATTGGATATTGGTTATAAATGCCAGTGTCCAGAGAGTGGATGGTCTCACAGCTCTAGCTGCTTGAATAATATCTAATCTTGCGAGTTTAAACATTAAAAATCAGTTTCACCAGTTTCTGTATTCTGCAAAATCATTCCAAAAGAAAAATTAATCCTAAAAGCATGTCCCTGATCATTGTATATTTGATTTAGATGTCCTCTGATTTCATTGAAGCCTCCATGTAGATTATTTGAAGGAAAATTGTAGACCTTCTTCAGATCTGTGTCTTCATCACCTGCCAGTATGTGTCTTCTGTTCATAGCATACTCAGCCTGAAGTTCTGGATTATTCAGTTCTTCCACAAAATTTGGAATTTCATATAAGTCATTTCCACCATGTTGGCTCATGTGATGGCTGTAGAGCTCCTTCCTGTTTTGACATATGAGTTTACATATGGCACATTTGTAAACTTTGTTCTTCTTCACCTTCTGGCTAATGTGAGAGCGTTGAATGTGAGAATTCAAAGCCTTGATAGTAATGAATGGGAAGACACAGTGAAAACAAATGAACTTTCCACACTTCCTGTAATGTTGGAATAACTGTTCAGAAGAGTGGAAGTTCTGGTCACATATGTTACATTTCTGCAAGTTATCCTTGTTCTTAAAACATGTCTTCTTATGAGAATTCAATAAAAATTGATTAGGCATAGCATGTTGACAATGATCACATTTAAACCTCTGTTTAGAGGATTTTATCTGATATAGAAGTTTGTGACATATGTTCTGATGAATTTTTAACAAAGTAGCATTACGCATATCACAGTGACAGAATGGACATATGAACGCCATTCTCAAAAATTATGGTGAAAAAATACAATGTGGGCTTCAAGTAGAGGTATATTTATAACCAAAATAGTGTTGATGCAGCAATTCATGATTGCTGAAAGAAAAATATTTAATTTCTTTTAAATTAGATATCTTGGATGATGCACGAGTTTCCTGGGACCATATGTTACATTTGTATTATACATTTGTATAATATGTATAATTACAGATGATGCAGCACTTTGTAAAAGTGTAAACATATGTGACCGTTGTATTACATATCTAAAAAGTTTATTGATCAGTGATGTTTTTTTTCCTATAATATATGACCAAAACCAAAAAAGTGCTGACATATGTGACTTTGTGATTCACATATCTTTGATGATGCAAGATTTCCTCAAGAGCATATGTTACAGTTGTATTACATATCATTGATGATGCTGCAGTTTCCAAACAACATATGGGAACAGATTTGGTCATGAGAACTGGTGAACTGGTCTATTTAGATGAAATGAAAAGAGATCAAATTAACGTATAAATTTTTTTATTACATATTTATAAATACATTATATGACAAGTAAATTCAGATATCTGCAACTTCATCTCCTCCCCCTCCTTCTATTCTCCTGATCATGTCCTGAGCTTGATCTGTGTAGAACCTTGCCATGGGTGAAAATGTGTTCATTCTATTCTTCCAGTGTCGATAGGTTCCAGATATTTTATATGTACATATCTGAAAGGAGGCTGATAGGAGAGAGAAAAAATGAAAAGGATAATGCCAATAAAATAACGCCATATAATAGACAGAAATTCCAAATCTTCCAGGACAGTTTATTGGAAAATCCTTTAAAACTAACATCATAAAATCAGCTGGTTTCTTCAACTGAAAATTCTTTACTTGCAGATATAAATCCCATAGTGTGATAGTACCTGCCATGTTGTAGAAGATGAAATGACATGGACATGGACATGGACTGTAAATTTATAATTTTTGTGATATATATATATATTCGTCAGAAAAAAATTAACAAACTCAGCATAAAGACAAATGAGGCACTATCAAATTAGTGCAACATATGAAATTACGAGGGAATATCTAGATCTTTGCTTTGATGATCTAAAGAAATATTCTAGATCAAGAATATCCATCAAATTATTGCAACATATGAAATTACTGCACCATCAGCATGAATATTGCTAAAGAAATATTCTAGATCAAGATTATCCATCAAATTACTGCAACATATGAAATTACTGCAGAATCATAGTATTGCACCATCCATCTCCTAGTATTTGCTGCATCAGCAAGCAATAATCAACCAATAGTGATCTAGATCATTTTCCGATCACTTCAGTTAACAAGGTGTGCAAATTTATATTTTCCAACAATATTCTTGAGTTATTGTAGCATGTTGGAGGTATTGCAGCATCAGCATTAGGCTACCTGTTCAGTGATCTAGATTATGTTATACAGTAAAAACTAGTATTGCAACATCAACTCAATAACATATTGCACCATCAGCAAACAAGAACTTATCCTGGAGCCAATAACCAATCAATAGTGATCTAGATCATTTTCCGATCACTTCAGATCAATTTTTATGACTTATGTCGTTCGATTGACTCACATAGTACTACTGGCACGTACAAAAGGAGACAGAGGTATTGATCAAATCCAAAAAATAAAGTCCAAAAAGGGGGTTCAGTCAACTCAGTCCCTGCCAAAGTTCCCTAACACAATGACAAAGAGGCGAGGGTACTCCTGTTTATTACAGTTAACAAGTGTATAATGGTATCATATAAAATAGGAATACAAATGCTAATACTAAGTAAATTTGTACAGATAAAACAAAATCACACATGATGTAAATATGAACACACCTGCTATTTTAGAAAGATATATAATATTTATTTGGGATTTTACGTCACTTTCAACACTGCATGTCATATCATGACGTGTAGTTGGAAGGGCAGAGGAAACCAGTACATACAGTTGGTCAAGGTTCTTTACTGTAAACTGCCGACCAACGGCAAGCAACTACCAGCTTTCCCACTTGAGGTAGGGCTGGGAACCAAACCCCGACCTCAGAGGTGGGAGGCGAGAGTTTTACCACTCTGCCACCGTGGCCCCTAAAGATATCCAATAATACAACATTTAAATGATGAACAAAATCTGTGTGACCCTTGAAAGTCCACGAGGTCATATTTGGTCAGAGGTGAGACTGAGACTAGGATGGCCACAAGGACATATTTTAGTAAAGGTCAGAGCAAGGTCACACTGAACAAACATAAAGATTTAGGAATTTGAAGGTGAATTTCAATTAAGATTGAGATAGAAGTAAATAAACTGGTTGATAAATTCAACGTAGATCAGTTTCAAAAAATGAAGGAGGCTTGGGTAAGAGTGTGTGGGACTGAGATGGAAATAAGGAATTTTAGCCCATATGGAAAAAAATACATAATACCTAAAATCCCTCAAACCCAAATAAATATTTATAAGCATCTAACTAGCCAGCATTTGATGAAAAGTAGAATGCCTAGTTTTATCGTCGTCAATAAACCTCCACATACAATCTGACGTCCAGGTGCCCTGCACCTTGATCTCTTGCAAGGGGACATTGGCATGGAAAGCCAGGGAGGCACCTGAACACCGGAAAGCATGGAAGGTGAAAAATGAGGTTGAAATTAAAGTTTTGAATTAACCAGTGACAAGGTCTTACTAATTTTTGAATCAATCAGAACCTTCTACCCCACAGAATATTTATACTGAAAAAGAGGCTGATTTTCTGGTGGTTTATACATGGCCAAGGCTTTTTTGAGGGCATGGTAAGGACAGAGTGGACTTTTACCCAGCCTAGTAATGAAATGACTTTAATCTCATCATGCGTCTGGAGAGTCTTTGTCCAGTCTACTAGCATTTTTACAAATTTTGGGGGAAAAAACATCACCAGCAGCAAGTTGCGTGGTTGCATCAAAAGTAGCAAATGAGAGAGGGGCCAGATTGGAAAGCCTAAAAAAACAAAGGACGACCAGAAACACAACTTTAAAAATCGTCCCCATATACAGTGTGTTACAGTATAGCCCTATTCTGTGCAAAGTTTCTATAGATATGATATTTTTAGTGGACAAACTGGTCTGTTCAATTTAAGTGATCTAAGATAATATTTCAACTTTTTGTCATCTAGAATGGAACCATTAAGACCTAGCACTGTAAACTTGGCTTTGATGGCTGCCAAGTAATTAGCTGACTTATTTACAGATATTTCATTATGCTTTAAATATTCCAAGAAGGCCAAAAGGCCATTGACATCAATACTTTCAACAGCATAACTCATAAACACAGAAACTGACAAAAGTCTTGAATATTGTGACGGTCACACCACTATAGATGCTTTCACAAATATGGAAGGCTCTGGTTTTTGCGTTGATTAACAAATAACTATAGGTGAGGTTCAGTTTATACTATCAATACTAAATTAATGATCGAAATTGTTTTCCATATGTTACCATCACTATATCTGACTCTTTATTACTAATGATACCATTTACCTTCTTGTGTGATCGTTGTTCTTGTGTAACAAAATGCGAAATATTTCTCATTTTATTATCGTAGAGTTATGTGGAAAAAACTTCCATAAGTTATTGCTTAGTCATTAAATATCAAGACAGCTTATGGAACAAATATTCCATTTTTTTGTATGGGAAATAAATGATTAAACTACATTTTTGGAATTTAAATAATAGGGGGTATATAGTCCATCTGTGACTGTACAGTGCTTTTGGGCAGCATATCTGTTATATGTTGCAATGTTAATAGTACTATTTAGCATTTATATCTTGTTACTACCATCCTGTACTTTCATGTCAGCATTGATTATTATATTCATTTTTGTTGTTAATATTGTTAAACTGTAATATCATGACCTATTTCCGTCACTGTGCTACCACGTGCTTATGCTCACTACCTTTTACTATTCTGAATCATACTACTTGATGAGGAATGTAAATGTAAACATATCCCTTTTCGGTCTCCTATACTCTACAATATCACCATGTGACAGTCCCTTAACAAATACTATGTTTTGTATGCAGCGTATATGTTACATCTGTACAGATAAATGCGATATGGGTTGTCTTTGCTATAATATGGTGTTCATATTCAGTGTGCATGCAACTTGCTGATATATTTTACTAGCAGTAATACAGTGTTCTGTGTATGTTATCTAGCGAGACTAAAAAAATAATACTGTGCGTTTGCAACGGGGCTATATATATGTCATATTTGATGGTGGTATTGACTTGAATACCTTTGCACATTATGTGATATAGGTTCTATTTAATATATGACACTATGCAGTGCAGGGTACCAAACATTTGTTATGTTTATTTTTTTCCACTGTGCTAAAATGTGCCTACTCACAGCATCTATTACTTTACAGCATCTAAAACCTCTCATACTATACCATATCACCATTACCTCTTCATCCATTAGAGCATGCCATCACTGCTTCTGGGGAGAGTTTCCACAATGGTGATGTGTCTTGTTGACACTAAATTAATACTTTAAAGTATCCAATTATTGCTTTTGTAGAACCTTTTCCAAACCAGAGTGTTCTGGTACAGCGTATGTGAAATACGCTTCCATCTATTATAGAGCATACACGATATAGGTTACATTTGGTATGGTAAATTTCAATATATAAGATACATTTGGTATACCACAATCGTCTAATTCAGCTTATGTCTTTTATGTCTATTTTTTCCAATACTGTGTTAGTATGTACTAGTTCATGTTCCCAATTATTGTCTTGTGATTCATGATTCATGATATTTTTGATATTTTAAATGCTTGACAACCACCCATTCATAATTATTTTATAAACACTCATTACCTTTCCACCTTTTGAAGCCCAAACACCACCAATGTCAAACTTCAGCGAAATCAGCTTGTTCATGTATGTTGTATATACTTTGCAGTTATTATATGTTCATTTCTTCTGTTTCTTTAAAAAGTTTTTCTGTTCGTCACTTTCGCCGAGGAAAATTCCTAATTCTTTGTCAATTAGAAAATTGTCTGTTTGCAGTCTCTGCACATTTATCAGTCAAAAATGTTATTACTGGTGCTGTATGGGGTGCGCCATCTGGTTCCAATGATGGATAGCGATCTTCTGGTGTTGTCGGCAAATTGCCAAGGCCTAAGGGACAAAAAAAGCAAGCAGATGTTATTAACTATCTAAGTAGGAAAAACCCGTCCTTCCTTTGCCTTCAAGATACTCACTGGACTAATGAGGACGAAAAATATATAAAGAACCTATGGAAAGGAGAGTGCATTATTAATGGAAATAGGACAAATTCCTGTGGAGTGGCTATTTTAATAGATACCAATATAGAATATTCGGTCAAAAAAATCCATAAAGAGCAAAATGGGAACCTCTTAATGTTAGACATAAGCATAAATAATATGATATTTAGACTATTTAATGTGTACGCACCAAACACGGACTCACCAGCTTTCTTTCATGAGCTCTGTACGCTTATCCAAGAAGGAGCACAGGACTACACCCTCATTTGCGGTGATCTAAATCTCACCTTAAATGCAAACATGGACGCTTGTAATTATAAACACATCAATAACCCACAATCACGCCCAGTTCTAATAAAATACCATGAACAGCGGTGACTTAATAGATTTCTTCAGAGCCATCCACCCAAAAACAAAGCGCTATACCTGGTGGAGACAAAATCCTATAAAACAAGCCAGATTAGATTACTTTATTGGCTCACGGACTTTGCTAGATTTAATAACAAAGTGCAATATCAGTGCCGGATACAGATCCGATCACTCATCAATTGAGTTAATCCTCAAACTAAGCGAATTCAAAAGAGGTAAGGGGATATGGAAGTTTAATTGCTCGCTTTTAAAAGATAAAGAGTACTTAGACTTAATAAATAAAACAATAAAAGATGAAACGGTTAAATATGCAGCAAAAGTATATAATATGGAGAAAATAGATCAAATTAGTTTTGAAAATATCCATTTAACGATTAGGGATCGACTGTTTTTCGAAACTCTACTTCTAGAAATGAGAGGGACTACAATACAATATTCGACACGATTAAAAAAAGAACAGACTAATGAGGAACAGAAATTAATTGGTGAAATTGAACAACTAGAATCGCAGGAAAATGACAACTTGACTGCACTAACAGAAAAAAAGAAAAATTGGAATCTCTCCGTAATGAAAAACTTAATGGAGTATTAGTACGTTCAAGAGCAAATTAGCTTAAAAATGGAGAAAAGTCATCAAAATATCTATGTTCATTAGAACGAAAAAATTATGTTGATAAAACAATAAAGCAATTAAAAACTGATAATGATTCAATCACAACAGACCAGAAAGAAATCCTGAAAGAAATTCAAACCTACTATAGTAACCTCTTCAAATCCCGTAATATTGATGAAACTCCCATATCATCTATTATAGACGATAAAAATATCAGAAAATTAGATGATAACACTTTAAAACAACTCGAAGGAAAGTTGACTGCTGAAGAAATCTCATATGCCATAAAAAATATGAAAAACGATAAATCGCCAGATATTGATGGCTTCCCGGTGGAATTTTTTAAGATTTTCTGGGGGAGAATAAAATTTGTGGTCCTGCGTGCCTTGAACGAAGGATATGAAAAGGGAGATATGTCTGAAACCCTCAAATATGTAGTAATAACATGCATACCCAAAGGCACAAAAGCAAGAAATCTATTAAAAAACTGGAGGCCTATTTCATTACTATCAGCAACTTACAAAATAAACTCAGCCACATTGCCAATAGACTTAAACCCCATTTAGACTATTTAATATCAAAAACCCAAATGGGCTTCTTAACAGGAAGATACATTGGGGAAAATGCACGTCTTGTTTATGATATTCTTCACGAGACTGAAAAGAACAAAATCCCAGGACTTTTAATGCTGATCGATTTTGAAAAGGCCTTTGATTCAGTATCTTGGAGCTTTTTGTATAGAATTTTAAAACTGTTTAATTTTCAAGAGAGCTTCATAAGATGGATTCGTACTTTCAGTACAAATGTTAAAGCATATGTAATCCAGTCAGGGTTCCTCTCAGCGTCTATTAATATATAGAACGTGGATGCCGACAAGGAGGCCCGATTGCTCTGTGCTCAAATCTTATGCTATATGATTATTCAAAATAAAAAAATAAGAGGCATAAATTTTACTAATACTGAAATAAAGATATCACAATATGCCGATGACACCACTTTGATCTTGGATGGACAGGATGTCTCACTCCACGCAGCACTTAACACTCTGGAAATTTATGGAACTGTATCAGGATTAAAAGTAAATACTGATAAAACACAAATAGTCTGGATTGGAAAGAAGAAACATGCCAAAGAAAAAATTGATACTGGGAAGAATCTGGCTTGGGGCAATACAGATTTCAATCTTTTGGGGATTAATTTCTCGGTGGATTTAAACTGTAAGGAAGATATGAATTATAAGCATTCAATAGAATTAATAATCTATTTTACAGCTTTATATGGGATGACAAACCAGATAAGATAAATAGGAATCGAATGACCAAATCTTTCCAAAAGGGAGGCCTTAATATGATAGACACTGAAAAGTTTATCTATGCATTCAAATCTACATGGGTTAAAAGACTTTGGAACAATGATATTGCACAATGGGCGAAAATATTAGATTACAGAGTTCTTCCTCACGATAAGTTAGTATTACTGGGCCCTTCATGGCATAAAACGTTAAACAACAAAGTAACAAACCCATTCTGGAAAGACATTTTATTATCTTGGAGTAAAATTAATGAAAACATCCCATTAAAAACTTTTCAAGATTTTATTACAGACTCGTTCTGGTACAATTTCAAAATCGGCACCGAATCTTTCTTCCTCCCAAATTGGTACAAGGCTGGAATTTACTGCACAGCAGACATCATGGACAGTAAAGGAATTCTTCCAAAAATCACTCTAGAGAAAAAATATAAGATAAGGATTAATTTTCTAGAATATCATAGGGTAAAACTGAAAGTTGAAAAACTACCCACAGACGTAAAAGATACATATTGCCCACGGCCAATCATTCCAAAACAGCTAGAATGTTTGCATACAAAAAAAAATGCACAAAGAGCTTCTACTGCTCCCAGCTTAAAGGTAGTAGTCCTTGGGAAGATTATGGCCAAATAAAGTTAAAATGGGACAAAGCTTTAAAAAAATATCAGTCTAGAGGATTGGAAAAGTGCCTATCAAATTTACTTCCACTCGATAGATGATAATAATATAAAGTGGTTCCAATATAGAGTAATAAACATGATATTGGGCACAAGACAATATCAATTTAAAACAAAAATACTTGATAACCCAACTTGTGGATATTGCAACGCGTCTGAGGAAACAATAGAGCATCTATTTTGTGAATGTGCTCCAATTATCTCTTTTTGGAATGATCTAAGAAGTTGTGTTCAGCAAAAACTAGGCATGGGATTGAACTTAAATCCTATTAATATAATTTTAGCTCAGTTTAAAACTAATCCAAACTACACCTTTTACAATATCTTATACCTAATTACAAAAAATATATTTTTCAATGCTCAAAGGCTTGCAAAAAACCTAATTTATTAGGTTTACTAAAAAGAGTGGAATTTGTATATAGGGACCAAAAACTTGCTGCTATTTTCACAAAGTAAAACTTCTGATCCAGATTCCATGTGTACCAAATGATTCAGAGACAATTGACAGACAATAGACTAATAACTTTCAGCCCTGTTATACAAATAATCCTAGTAGTCATATATAATTAACGCAATGTTATGTACAACCATATTGTTATGTACATATATCCATATTCCATATGTGCCTGCACTTGTACATGCGCCCGATGGGGGGTTGGCTGCCCTCGCTCCTCCGGGTGTACTTGCACAATGTTAAAAAAAGGGCAAATAAAATTATCGAACGGGGAAAAAAAACACAAAAAAAACAACTAATATTATATTATGTATTATGACTTAAACTCAGTACCTTTATATTATCCTAATTAAGATATACTCATATGCAGACATAGACATACTGTCCATGAATCAGCATAAATGCACATTCATCTGCACATCTAATACTGGTCCTATATGAATATCTTCACTTTAGAAATACCCCAGATAACTGATCAATTTCCCAAAATATCAGAAGCAGAATAAACAGAACACTACATTAAAATCTCAATTATGACATTTACTTTAAAATTCAATACACAATAATAATCTCATTATAGCTTCATGAAAATATACAGAATAAAATACATGTACTACAGCAAAGCAAACTACACATACCAAATGAAATTTTACATTTTAAATTACAAATCCATATTCTTAATCCTAAAATCAATTCCAAATTCATTACCAAAGACAAAATTAAGCTAAAAGAATCATTTATCCATTATCAAATAACCACATTTTCCTAACTTACTTGGAAACTTGCTCCTAAGTTCACACACACAAAAAAACAACTGTCAAAGCTTCTCTTCTTAACAACCTTTCGCAGATTTTTTTCCTCTCCCAAAGCTTACCATGCTTGCCATATTTATAGATAAAATCCACCTACACAAAAGCATGACTCATCAAATGTAACATAGAACTTCCGTCCTTTGGTCAGTCATTTTGGAGACTCCAAAAATTTAATTCCTTATATTTAATACCAAACTTTCAACCGGAAGATCCCCATAAATTTTATTGGGAATTGATACATCCAGTTCTGACTCAAAATGTACCCAGGCACTAACACAAGTACAAATTTACATTCTTATAAATTTTAATGCAATTAACAGATTAACATACAATATACCCTATTACAAACTATTATTACATTACAATTAACTCCCAAAGCACATAGATAAAATAACACCAACATTACATATCAAATACAAGAAATCCATGTTAAATAAACCATCTCAAGTTTCAAGTTAATATCAAGTTAAAACAAAACATAAAGAAACAGGCTAGCATACTGCCTGCACAACTTACCCAGCTGTAGTGATTTATTACAGTTCACATCAGTACACAGAAATTTACTGAACTAAAAAAAACAGATTAGTCACAAAAACTCTAAATGTCCAACATGAGTACAAAACAATTTTGCAAATTACTAAAACAACCTACACAAAATCAAATACCAAATTTAAGCAACGGACTTAATAAAGAAATTAATAAAATAATTAAAACAAAGGCAATGGTCAGTGACCATGCTGTCACAATATGATGACATAAGCTCTGATTGTTGAAGGCCTGAATGCATTTTTTAGTTTAGCATTCGCTTTTGTGGCCAGCCTCTTCAATTTTTGGTTATCTGAAACAAAGCATAATAAATGTTAGATTTCAGCATCAATTTCTATGGCTTCTAAGCCCACCGGGATCCATATTGGGCTCAGGACCAACACATAGACAGGAGATCAGCAGTCCTACTGTTTTTGCCTAAAACATGAGTATAAGTAAATTTGATATCATGAGTGGCATCCCACAGCCAGATGTTGCGGGCACAGGCAGCCAGGTAGGGATCTTGGGCTCTGCCTGACTTTGGAACATTGACTACTGCATAATTGTCAGTGAATGAGAATATTCATTTTCTTCCAATATATACAAAATATTTTACTGCTACTAATATGTTTAGCATCTGGAGGTGTGCTATGTTCAAACCCTTGTATCTGATGGTCAGTTTTTTGGTGGTCATACAATGAGATGCCACTGTAAAGAGGGAGAAACCTTTTGAACCACCTAAAGTCTCTGTGGAATTAAGGATTCAAATGAATTCGAGTTTGACCATGATATTCTCTGAGCAATTGAAGAATTATGTTCAAAAAGTAGCGACCTGGCTTCACACAGTTATGAAAATACAACAAGTAGCTTAAAAGTGACTGAAGCTGAAGTTTTGTACAGTATTTTCTATTTTTCCAGTTGGCAACAGTGTCACAAATTTGATGCAGTTTTGGTTGAAGCATTTTCTGTATTGATGTCAACAACCAGACATACAGCTGATGTACTGTGAGGTACTAGCTTTTTGTGGCTTATAGTGAGACCTAAGCGCTCAAGGAGGTCATATAGGTGGTCATATGAGCATTTTGTGTCAGCTGCAACACCAGATCCAATGCAATCATCGATGTAATGAATGACACTATGACCCTCGCGACGCATCATGTCATTCGTGTGTTGAAAAAATTTGGGAGCCATGACAACAGAATGTAGGTGTCAACATAGACATGATGCTACTGTTAACCCAGCTTGTTATAATCCAGGTGGTCAACTTTCATGTGCCTAAAGGCTTGGCTTATATCTATCTTGTATATACGAGCTCCTCTGTCTAAAATCTTGAACCTGTCAGTGATGTAATCAGCTGTTTGGGGGATTAGAGTGAAGTCTGTGCCTAGATAAGAAGTCTTGTCAATACCTGAGTTCACAAACAGACCCAGTGACCAGCTGACGTCTAATATGACATGCCTGTTACTGGAATCTGTCTTCTCTCTAGACATGAAAGGGGAAATATGACCATTGGACATGGATTATTTTGAAATGGTCCTACAATGGCATCAAAACTTTGTTCCTCCTTTAAGTATGCTTCGATATCATTGGAATAGTCAATAGCAAATTTATGATTTTGCCCCTACGATTGGAGAGGGGGCATGCTATTGAAATCCATGGGGAAGCCAAATTTGAGGAGATCCATCAACATGCTATACTAATAGCCCTCTAGTTATTTTTAGCCATTCATCTAAATGAAGCTGAGTATCGACCTTAATTCTTGTTTGTAAGAAATTTGGCTTACCAGACTTTGCAAAAATGTTGTGAGCTTGTATGGGACAAGTCCGGCAATTCATTATTAACTTTAGATGTGGCTTCCTGCAAATCACTAAGAGGGATACAGCTAAATTCATAGTCAGTTTGGCTTATGCAAGCTCTAATGACTTCACTACTATAGGGCTTATATAGTGTGCAAAGGCAGTGCAGATCAATATTTGAGGAGGGGGTAAAATGAGGGTTGCAGATCGATTTGGGGAGGGGGGATTTGAGGGGTGAAGTGTGGTGACACATGTGTTGGTTTATGTGATTGAGGGGTTTCAAATTTATAGGTTGCAGATCAATGGGTCACAGATGTATTTTACTGAGGGTTTAAAATTGCAGGAATTGGGGAGGGGGATTCGTTAGGTGGAGAATTGCTTGCTCACCCGCAATGGTGCACAGCACCATTGAGGGTTTTTGCCCGGACTTTCTTGGTCCCCGGTAGTATAAACTATCTACTATTCACTCAGGGTGAGGGTATCATGAAGGGAGTGCAACCTTCACTCATTGTTGCCAGGAAAATTAGAGCATAATTTCATAAGGCCAAGACTTTCTTCTACATATCTTTATTGTTTGATACCACTATTCTCACAAATGAACATTTGGTTGCGTTTAAAAATTTTCTGCTAGCGGCTAGTGTCATCTGCTCTGCCTCGATTGTTATCCCCCAACATCCAAAATGAAAATGAACTGAAAATATGAGAGGTAAATTATCAATAACCCATGTATGAATCTTATTGGCCTATTTGAATTAGTCATTGATTTATTAATGTAGTATTTAATATTAGTATTTATTAATGAGCAACCTATAAATTCTAATATTTTACTGGTTGAATCAAATTTAGGTATCAATTTTGTCAGTATATAAGACACTGATTTGCTTTGGGGAAAGCCAAACATTTTTCTGATCTTTAAAGATAAACAATATGGAGAAAAAACAACTTCAGTGTATTTTGGAAGACAGTAAATTCGATGGCGGAAAATATTTGATAATTAAAAAAGGGAGTAGATTTATTTGTCTCCCTACGAAAGCAATAAACATTTTGAGGGAAAGTATATCCCAAATAAGTGATGCCGTCAAGAATGGTTTGCCGTTCTCGGTCAAATTAAGTGACACAATCGATGTGGAAGTTACTTTGTTCAAAGGAACTGCTTATGTTGTTTTCAATAAAGGAGCTTTTTACATAAATGCTGCATTTGAGGAATGGCGTATCATTGAAGAATCTATTCCAGATAGTTCTTACCCCAGGTTTTGCAGATTTGTCTATACTCCAAAAGATGCGAGGGTGGAAATCTTCCAAGTTATTCGTGATGGGGCTTTTCCAAAGTCTGTCTACACAGAGGAGGGTGCCAAGTCTTCTGCAAGTTCCTTGCCAGGTGTCTGTACAGTAGTCAAGAAAACAGTTATTGCTCCAGATGAAAGTTCAATGGTTCAAAATGCAAAAGCATACTTGATGCGTAATAAACTGAAACACCTACTGAAAGAAGACTGCTATGGGTGCCAATACGATCGTCCCAGTCAAATTGAACACTCCTGCTTGGAATCTTTGGATAAGTATTACGGGAAGTGTGATATTGGACCTGATGAGTTGCAAGACTTTTTGAATAAAGTGATGAATAAATTGCAGATGACATCATTCAGGGGGTTAATATTAGATCATAAACCAGACGGGGGAAAAGTTCTTGCAGCTCTAAAGGAAGACAATATACCAGAAATCTGGACAGAGTTGTTTAGCGAAATTTGTTTTGCATAAAAGTGATGTTTAAATGGGTTTACATTGGTAATTGTGAAAAAAGGTGGTGGTGACACTTATTATTATTTGTTTAATGAAAATAAATCAGATATAGATATAAAAGTCTCTTTTTATTCAAAATCTAGACTTTCCTGGTCCCCGGTAGTTTAAACTACCTATTATTCATTCAGCGGTGAGGGTGTCATGAAGGGAGTCCAACCTTCACTCATTGTTGCCAGGATACTATACTCCGTCCATCTTGTAGCACTATAACATAGACTAATTTTTCTCCTAATTTAGCCTGACCAAAACTTTAACCAGCACTGGCACACTCTTCTACTGTAGAGTTGTAGCTTCTCTTGCTTGGTAAATGGTTTAAATGTTCGATGATGAATGTATACTTCTCACATTTGTCCTTTGTTTGACTATCCCTTTTTTCAGTTTTTTTATAATTTTTTGTGTTTCACCATGGGTTTTAACCAGCCTTTATAAACTCTCCAGCTCTAACAATGTTGGGTTCACAATATCATCTATAACACGCTCACTCGTAATGCCAGTTGTGACTACCTTATCACTCCTATAAACTGTAAAGTGTACTCTTTTTCTTTTATATTCAGAGTGGGATATATCTCTGGTTCGTATGTGGCCCCTGGCAGTTTCATCATTTTAAAGTAATTTACTCCATTGATCAAACTGTAGACTGCTGAACATGTCACTATCTTCACTTTGTTTAATGATACAGGATAACCCATTTTAAACAGTATCCTGGCATATTTTTGCATCTGTTGCTTATCCCCATGGCAAATCATTTTCCAGTACTATACAACATACAACTACACCTAATTTTTTGTGATGCCAATTGATGACATTGAATGGTTTTGTTTTGTACACAACATCTTTACTATTTACAGCAATATGTCTCAGATCGAGTGGGAAACCTAGGCCTCCATAAATCACTGTATGAGTTATGCTCGCCATGGCAGCTTGTGTCTAAATGAATGTTAATCAATCCCTAGTCTTTATAAGCCATCATACTTCACACTGGAAAAATTTATCATTCCTTGGCTGGATTGAAACTAGATTCTTTATTCTCTTCCTTAATGCATATATTTCTTTTACTTTTTATTATGCAAGTGCATGCGGAAACAAAAGTAAACCCAAAGGGGATAAATATTATAGCATATATCAGTTTGAATAATTCTACGTGTTCTGGCATAAAATAATCTGCATCGATACCATAGTACACAGTATTGGGTATGGCATGACAATCGGTGTCCACATAGATGTTTCTATTTTCAATACTAAAATTACAATGTAATTTACTATTTTCCCTGAGAGTAACCCATTCTAAACTGGACCATTCTTTTAAAAAAATAGTGTGTCATTTTTAACTTCATCTGAAAATGTTGGTACTTGATTGATATTCATCTCAGCACATAAAATTATGCCCAAATCCAACTGACAAAGGTACACTGGAGGTGTACCACAGGGCTCGGCTAGAGCTGTACCGAGTACACTTATAATGAGAAAGATTAACATTTTTTTTTTTTTTTTTATCAAACTACACTAGCTCTTATAATCTAATATCACATTTCTACTGGCATTAATGGTTGCCATTGCCAGAAACTTGGCATATACTACTGCTGTTACATTTCCTTGTAATGGCTTGGCAAATTTCACTTTGCCCCTAACATTACCGTGTTTTTCTCTAGAATACTGATCACCACCAGTTTGGCTTCGCAAGTTAAAAAGAAAGAGAGAGCACCCATTTGGAAAATCTTTCATGGAAATGATACTAGACTTTTTAAATCCACCACTGAATAGGAACTAGTATACTCCCCTTCTTGAAAATTTGGCTGAAGGGCCTCTGATGGAGCTGACATTCCATCAATAGTAACTTCTAAAAAATTAATGTGGTAATGTTGGAAATTAAATTTTTATTGTAATTACCATTAAAAGCTTCAGTGCTGCCGAGAGCCAATACAATAAGATTTGGCACACTACCCCGATACACATCCTCAACACACCATTCATAATTGCCTTTTCATACGCTGCAAGTTTTAATATCTGACTGCCAAAAAGGGTACAAAGCTGGTTACATCTTCAGGATTTCATTCTGAGCAATGAGAACTTCTGGCTTAACCTTAACTCTACACACTTTAAGACCCGCATCCTCAATATGAAGCTTGTATTCCTTATTTCCATCAGCTGTTAACCGGAAGCAGTTTTCTTTTTGAATCATTTTTATGCGTATCGCCACCGCATTCACAATTAGTCTGTCTTGTTGGCAAATGTCCACTCTTAAACCTTCTTCTAAGGTTAGTATCTGACTTTGGTTTGTATGTAACATCCTGTTGTAATGACCCAAATTGCTTCCAGTGAGTCCGGTTTCCTCCATTGCACCAGAGGTATCTTTGTAAAATAATTCGCTTTGGAGCCTTGATGCGCATTCATCATCTGTGCTGTTCAGTAGTACATCTATGTAAGCTTTGTAAGGGTGATTCAATCCAACGCTAGTCATTATTAATTTCTGATTCAAAGATACATCCATCTGGAAAAAGAGGGAGCTCAGCCCTAAATTAACTAAAGCTACTTGGTCATCCTCAGTTAGATCGCTCCCATCCTTATGAGTTACTCTCACTTTAACTTGCAGCAAAGTTTTCCCAAGATCTGTGTAGATAGTGGCATTACTAGGTATGTCAAAAGATAAAGGAGAATCTTTCTTGGGAATAACATCTGGTGCAAAATGCACCCAATCAATACTTTCAACTGCAGACTCTACCAGAGGCTTCTCGAAAAGAGCAAGATTAGAACAATGCACATCCATTATGAAAAAAAATCAGGTTTTCATCCTTTCTTCAGAGCAAAGGAGGCCGTCTTTTTCTCCTGTCTAGGTTTTCTTCTACTATTTTTTTTGTTCATGTTCCTTTCAACTGTGGCCTTTTTCCCAACAGCCTTTCGCATTTTTTGCCCAGTCCGTCTTTTTACTGCTTTTATAACTTTCACCTGGTCTTTTGCCATTTTCTATAGCCTGTTCGGTAGGGGCCACCATTTTTAGAGTATAATACTTCCTTCTCTTTGAAACCTTACCTTCGGACATGCTCATGAAATGTTGTTTCCAGCCTGTCTCAGACATAAAGTACAGTAAAAGTCTTGAACTACTTGCTCTTTCATAAAACAATCCTTCAAGTATATTCTAATAGTGGAAAACTCTGGTTTAGCTACCTTTATAAAGTTAGGATGGGATGAAGTGTCAACTTTTGTATCTAGCCTCCTTAAAACTGGTGATAAACCCCCAAATACATAACTATCCTCACAAATATCGCTAAACACCTATATCGGATCCTTACTCAAAGTTTTAATTCTATGTTCTGTTAGAGCGACCTCCCAGCATCCCTCCAATGAGATCGATTTTGGAAGATTTATAATAAAATTGTTTTGGGTTTATTTTAACTATTTAAATGGGCAGAGTCACACCAATTGAGACAATAGTAAGTCATATTTCATATGTTTTCTATATCGCTAGCTTTGACCCAAGAATCAAACTTTTTGGGCCAGTGTAACCACCTTACGAGATATTCTTTAGGTTTGCCTTTGGACCTTTTAGTTCTTAGAATTTTCTCAATCTTCCACAACTTGTCTTCTTTTAGGGAAACCTTTTGCAACTCTGATTATTAAAAACTTCCTTTTTTGTCTTCGGACAGGAAGTCAATTAGTTTGTATATCGGAATACCATCCCTCCTAGCTCTTTTACTTATTTTGAATATTTCCAAAGACTATTTTTGGTGAAATTTCTTAGTAAAGGGGTTTTTGAGGCCAGTAATTCTTACCGTGTCACCCATTTTAAATTTAAACCTGGTAGACTTTGGCTCAGATATTTTTTTGAGGTTTTACATTTTTACTGTTTGGGCAATACATGTACCACCAAAGACCTCTTTCGTTCGATTTATTAACTTCACTGGGGGCCATACAAATTGTGCTATGAAAACTTTGGTTATAGCTGGAAACTAGATCTGGTAATTTTTCGATATACCTTTCTTTTTGAGTGTGACTTAGGTAGCGATAGATCGAGTTTTTTAGCGTTCTGATACACCTCTCAGCATAATTAGCCTTTCCTTCATTTTGAGTTACAAAATGTGTATACCAAGATCTTTAAACAGTTTTAAAAGCTGTCCTTTAAATTCTGAGCCTTTATGTGAGCGAGCCAGTTTTGGTTGTCTACCTTCAGCAAATATACTTTTGAATGCTTTTACTACTTCGGACACTGTTTTGTTTTTGAGAGGACACACAAAAATGTATTTTGAAAATATATCAATGACTAGCAGCAGATACTTTACACCGTCATTCTTTTTGGCCAATGCAGACAAGTCCATCAAATCAAAGTCCCATTGATCATCGATGCCATTAACTATGACCCGGTTTCTTGCAAATTTTCTACGCAAAGGTCTGTGTATACTGTAGACTTCTTGACTTTGTAGCCATTTTCGAATACCATTTAAACTTATGTTAAATCTCCCTTCTTTTTTTACTTCTTGAAATAGTTTGTTGGGTCCAGCAAAACTGGCTGGGTGGGCGGGGTCATAATAAATGGTTAACAAGTATTCTTCCCACTCCGTCATAATTTCAACCAGTTTTTTGTTTTATTAATAGGTAAATTGTCTTTTGCTGCTGAATTAATCCTTTAGGCGCATTCAGCTCATTCAGGAAGTCTTGAAATATTTCATAGTCTTTTGGTGGATATTTTCCATATTCCCTCACACTATATCTCACTAAATGGGCAATATGAGTTTCTGGGTAAATTTCACCCCGAATCACCATTTCACCTTTATCGGTCCACGAAATACTATCCTTTATATATTCCAATATCATTTTAGCCTTACTTCTAAATTTCTTTGGAATAGTCTGAATTATCATCTCATTTATTTGTTTTGTTTGCCTGATATTACAGTTTTCTGCTGTATAGGGTACCAACACCATTTTGTTTACAGAATTCATTGTCTTACTATAGCTGATTTGGCAGATGAAAGCAATAATTTGATTGAATTGCTATTTCGTCCCAATTTACACCTGCTAATTCTATTGGCAGCCAACTCCCTGTAAAAAACTTTGTAGCGCCATAATTTGTTTTTCAATGCCTTGTCCACTGGTAGATTACCCTGTAACAAATTTGTTGCAACCTCTCTCAGACCCAAAACCTGTGCTTTAGATGCGTGCTGCAACAAAAACTTCAACTGTTTCTTATTGGCCTCGCTCAGAAAAAGTAGGAAATATTTACTCTTCTCAGCCATTATTATAAGCTATTGGAGGTTACCCCTTTTATAAATTCTTTGGGATATACACCCAAGGATCTTCCCCTGGGAATATTCTACTTTTCATGCGATACATATTATCTCTGTGAGCCATAAAATCTAAAACTAGGTATCCACACGCTTGTTTTGTAGCATCCTTATACGATTCGAGCAATGCCATACCATTACCCAGAAAAGTTGCTTACCAAGTGACACTATCTGTTGTCCATCTCTCATATTTCGAAACAGAATTAAATAATGCGTATTTAGTTTAATTGTTCTGGCACACTTTCCCTGCTGAGTCAAAAATAAGATGCTCAATTTTAAATGATGTGCCCCTTGGGTAAACATTTCTACGTCTTTCACCACCGAATCCATCAAGTCATCTAAAACTATGGCACAGTGGTTATAACCTCTGCTAAAACTTTGAAGATTATCTGGTAAACCCTTATGAAAGGTAATATTAGGAATTTCGTTTTTCATTTCATTAAAAAGCTCTTGCTCAGCCCCATAGCAGTAGAGAACCTTTTCCACTGGAGAGGAAAACATGACGTCTTTGTTTTTAAGCAAGCGAAATACAAAAGTCATTTTCCCAGATTTTGTGGCCCCAGCAATCGTAAAAGTAGAACAAGCCTCAAAGGGTAGTGGCACCATGGTTGTAAAGACATTACTTTTTGTATGCTTTTATAAAGAATTCGGGTTTTCCAGTCCCCTAGAGATACCAACTTGGAATAGTACTTAGCATTACAAAGTTATTATTTATTAGTATTTAAATTGTATACATGATTGTTTGTATAAACACTATTGATCAGAAAATAATTTAGTACATTAAATCTGTGTATGTATCCAACACGGGCGACATGTGACTTTGCTGTATGTGACATATGTTTTAATAATCAACTGTTCTTTATGACACAAAATATTCTGTGAATTTTTACTGACAAGCTACGACAAGCTGTTGTATTAATAGTATTAATACATAATAGTGTATGGTCACTGTGATTATAAACTTAGAATAGTACTTAGCATTACACAGTTATTATTGGTTACAAGTCATAGTATTTAAATTGTATTCATTACTGATTGTATGAAGACTATTTATCTAACAATGGTGACACCTTACTTTGCTGTATGTGACAGATGTTTTAATAATCAACAGTTTGCTATGACACAAAATATTCAGTGAATTTTAACTGATAAGTTACAACAAACTGTTGTATAGAGTAAACAGTATTAATACATAAGAGTGTATGGTCACTGTGAGTATAGACTTGGAATAGTACTTAGCATTACAAAGATGCTATTGGTTACAAAACATAGTATTTAAATTGTATTCATGACTGATTGTATGAACATTATTGGTCATGAAATAATTTAAATATGTGTATGTATCTAACACTGGCAACACCTGACTTCGCTGTATGTGACATATATTTTAATAATCAACTATTTGTATGCATCTAACACTGGCGACACCTGACTTCGCTGTATGTAACAGATCTTTTGATAATCAACTGTTCTTTATGACACAATATATTCAGTGAATTTTTACTGACAAGTTACAACAAACTGTTGCATAGAGTAAATAGTATTAATACATAAGAGTGTATGGTCACTGCGAGTATAGAACAGCTTGTCGTAACTTGTCACTTTTTGTCACAACACTATTGGTCAGAAAATAATTAGTACATTAAATCTGTGTATGTATCTTACACTGGCAACACCTGACTTTGCTGTATCTGACAGATGTTTTAAGAATCAACTGTTTGTATGTATCTAACATTGGCAACACCTGACTTTGCTGTATGTGACATATATTTTAATAATCAACAGTTCGCTATGACACAAAATATTCAGTGAATTTTTACTGACAATCTACAACAAGCTGTTGTATTAATAGTATTAATACATAATAGTGTATGGTCACTGTGATTATAAACTTAGAATAGTACTTAGCATTACACAGTTATTATTGGTTACAAGTCATAGTATTTAAATTGTATTCATTACTGATTGTATGATGCTATTTATCTAACAATGGTGACACCTTACTTTGCTGTATGTGACAGATGTTTTAATAATCAACAGTTTGCTATGACACAAAATATTCAGTGAATTTTAACTGATAAGTTACAACAAACTGTTGTATAGAGTAAACAGTATTAATACATAAGAGTGTATGGTCACTGTGAGTATAGACTTGGAATAGTACTTAGCATCACAAAGATACTATTGGTTACAAAACATAGTATTTAAATTGTATTCATGACTGATTGTATGAACATTATTGGTCATGAAATAATTTAAATATGTGTATGTATCTAACACTGGCAACACCTGACTTCGCTGTATGTGACATATATTTTAATAATCAACTATTTGTATGCATCTAACACTGGCGACACCTGACTTCGCTGTATGTAACAGATCTTTTAATAATCAACTGTTCTTTATGACACAATATATTCAGTGAATTTTTACTGACAAGTTACAACAAACTGTTGCATAGAGTAAATGGTATTAATACATAAGAGTGTATGGTCACTGCGAGTATAGAACAGCTTGTCGTAACTTGTCACTTTTTGTCACAACACTATTGGTCAGAAAATAATTAGTACATTAAATCTGTGTATGTATCTAACACTGGCAACACCTGACTTCGCTGTATCTGACAGATGTTTTAAGAATCAACTGTTTGTATGTATCTAACACTGGCAACACCTGACTTTGCTGTATGTGACATATATTTTAATAATCAACAGTTCGCTATGACACAAAATATTCAGTGAATTTTTACTGACAAGTTACAGCATGCTGTTGTACAGAGTAAACAGTATTAATACATAAGAGTGTGTGGTCACTGTGAGTGTAGATTTATTACCGTTTGCAATATAAAATATTAAATATAAGAATTAGTGCAAGGGTGAAGTTTCTCACAATTAAATAAAGCTAGTAGTACTGTATATATAATTCAGTTGCTCATAAAAACTTGGCGTATAAAAACATGTATGTCGACCTAAATATGTGTTTCTCTTTAGTGAAACATCTGATTGGTAATACAAATAACTTGTTTCAGGTTTATGAAATACAGATAATACCTTGACAATATATTGTGTTGATGTATAAAGTTAGATATTTAAGCTTAATTTTGTTTATTTTTTCAGCTTCTTATGTTATGTTTAATGTTAAATGTGCAGAACAGTTATATATAGTGCTATGTGTAACCTTAAATCTGTGGGTTAAAGCAAAGGATGAATGTAAACAGAGGAAGCATGCGATTGTTTTTTACCGAAAACTACAATAATGAACCTAACCACATAAATTAGAAATCTATTCTCTAAATTGTAGAGGCCTGAGAAATAAATTGAAAAGACAAACATTATTTACATGGCTAAATCAAAACAAAAAAGGTCTAACAATGCTTCAAGAAACACACTCTGATATAAACAGTGAAGATACTTGGAAAAAAGAATTTGACGGTACAATTTATTTTTCTCATAGCTCGAACAGTAGCAGAGGTGTAGCACTTCTAGTCCCTGGAAAATTAAATGTAAATGTCAATATTGAATGTACTGAGATAGATTCTGAGGGAAAAATTCTCGCTATTAATTGCCACATAGAAAATAATCTGGTGGCTATTATTTGCATTTATGCCCGTACCAAGGATAACTTAACCTTACAGATGACTTTTTTATCAAAGCTCAAAGAAATAGTCGAAAAACATAGTGATAAACCACTAATTATTGGGGGTGACTTTAATACATGTCTAAACCCTGATCTAGATAAGAAAGGTGGGACACTGGAACAAATATCTTCATACCAATCCAGCCTACTTAATTTTATTGATGAGTTTTCATTACTTGACATTTGGAGAATAAGAAATAAAAGTAAGTCACAATTTAGTTGGTGAGGGAAAGGTAAAACAGGTTTTGTTCAAAGTAGGCTGGATTTCTTTTTAGTTTCACTGTCTGTAGGAAGTGACATACTAAATACAGCAATTACACCTAGTATTGGCACGGACCATAGTATAATAAGTTTAACACTAAGCATATCTCAGACGCAACCAAGAGGGAAAGGCACCTGGAAATTCAATAATAGTTTATTAAAGGACAAAAACTATGTGAACATGGTGAAAAAAATTATCCAGGAGACTCAAGTTGAAACATCATTTACCAATAAATGTTTGCTCTGGGAATTTATAAAATGCAAGGTAAGATCCGAAACTATGGTCTACTCAAGCCACAAAGCGAAATTAGGGAGAAAACGAGAAGTCAAATTATTATATAGGTTAGAAAAGTTAGAAAATCAATTGAAATCAGAGGAAAATGACTTATCTCATACTGAATATTATAGCGTTAAAAAAGAATGGGAAGATCTTTGTTCAGAAAAAACACAAGGTGCGATATTAAGGTCCAAAGCTAAATATGTTAAGGAAGGTGAAAAAAATTCAAAATATTTCCTAAACATGGAGAAGTGGAATTACAATAATAAATATATGAAGTCAGTCATGAATTCAGAGGGTTTGACAATTAATAATCCAACAAAAATTTTAGAACAAGTTAGTTTTTTTCAAAATCTATATTCAAGTAGAGTAAAATTAGGTAGTAAAACTAAGCAATTACATAAAGAGTTCCTTCAGAATATTCAGATTCCAAAACTTGGCCCTAATGAACAAGCCACTCTAAGTCAACCTATTACTATTAAGGAAATAATGAATGCCCTCAAAGATATGGCAAATGATAAAACACCTGGCCTAGATGGCTTTACAACTAATTTCTACAAATTCTTCTGGCCAGACATAAGGGAAATCTTGCATGCTAGTTACATATGTTCTTTTGAACAAGGAGAGCTTAGTAGTGAACAAAGAATAGGTGTTCTATCACTGATACCTAAAAAAGACAAAGATCTTAGATATCTTAAATCCTGGCGACCAGTTTCTCTACTAGCAACAGATTATAAGATTTTGGCAAAAACTTTGGCAATACGATAACAGAAAGTAAGAAAGTACCATACTTACAATCATTTCAATACAAAATATTAAATAGAACTGTTAATTGTAGATATAATTTATATAAATGGAATAAGATTTCCAGTAATAAGTGTCTCCACTGTTTGAATGTTGATATTTTAGAACATCACTTCTACTACTCCCCTGTGTCAACAAAGTTTTGGTGTGAAATAAATCATTTTCTGCACAACATGATTTCAGTAAAATAAATTTTTCCGTATGTGAAATTTTGTTTGGCATATTCAATAATTTAAATAATCATGATGATGTATTTATAATAATAAATTTAATTATATTATTGGGGAAATGGTTCCTTAATAGTCGTAGATCAAGTGAAAGACCTGTCATTTTCTCTGAGTTAGTAAAAATGTTAAAAGATAACTAGAAAGTATTAGAGTGTGCCACACTTTCAAAGATGATTTGGAGGCTTTTAATAGCAAATTTGGAAGACTGTATGATAAACTTTGATTAGAAATAGTAGCTACTTGTATACATAGTAAAAACAGAATAATAAGTTTAAACATAATATGTGCAGATATTATGTTGCCAAAGATTGTAGAATACTAGTACTTTAATAGGCGATTTGCTTACCTTAGTACCACAGTTAATTTTAGTTATTTGTTGCTTTGTGTTTTCTTAACCCAGGAATAGAAATGATGTACTGGGAATTTCTCTTGCTTTTTCGGTAATAATGAATAAACACTCACAATGTTTGTGTTAAATACTTTATTGTAACTGTCATATGTACATGTATTGTAATATAACATATACAAAAAGAGGCAATAAAATATTAAAAAAAAAAGATACCAAAGTGGGGAATAAATACAATTTGTTGCGCATTATTTTCATATGAACTAAACACATCCAATGCGGAATGGCTAGTTTGAAATGACACAGGAAAAAAAGGGTGTTCAATTGTAATGTAGCCATTATTTTATGGAAAATATGAAACTATATGACAAAAGAAAGCAGCATTGAGAAATTGTTTTACTTTTTTAAACAGATAAAATGCATATTATAAAACAATAATTGGTGTAGAAATAATGCATGTAGTTTTTTTTAACATGTTCAAGTTTAAACATTATTCGATAATTGGTGTGCATATGACCATTATGTCAAAGTAATTAGTTTTTAATATTGATGCCCAAATTATTGGTAGAATTTACTTGTCATTTGACAAAAAAAATATGTGTAAATTGTTACAATAAGTGTTTCATACAACATTGGATATCTTGGTTCTTATGTAAATAATGCCAATCAAATGAATTTATTCACTACAATGTTATCCCTATATTATCCGCTCTAAAGGCGGGGGTTTCATAGAGGGACCCACCTCTACTCTTTGTAGCTGGAAGTTCAGTAGCCATAAGGTCTGGTGTCAAAGTTTTCACTCAGCACCCTTTTGGTATATACGACCCTTTACTTTTTTCTGACATCTTTATTGTAGCTTTTTTGCTTAAGTAAATCTCTCCTGATTTGATTAGGATAAAAAGCCACCATATTCGTGGTGCCACCATGCAAGTACCAGGCAAACACCTCTTCTTTCATCTTTTCAAAATTCAATTCTTTTGAAATTTGATGATTCAGGGTGAATCTCTTTATTGTGCACTTTGTTTCTCCATTATCGAGTTTGAAAGAATAATTTTTTGGTCCAGCTGAGACGAATTCAACAATATAATGGCCTTGTAATTCATCGGTCAGTTCACCCTAATAATCACAAGTTTTAATGGTGTCCTGGTTTTCATCTGTTTGATATATGACCGAATCTGTGTCAAAATATAATACCGACTGACCCAAACGTTGCAAGACATCGTAGAGCCTCAATCTGGCATGGGCAGTGGTGAAAGATGCAAGAATTACATTAGTTTGCATGTTTGTTGGCACAAATTCTTCTGCATTTTTAAACTCTAACTGCACCATATCATCGTTCAAAATGTGCCAGTTGGTTATTTTTAGGGTTGGGTTTGCCGACTTGCTAAAAAATTCTGCTTCATCGGTCGTGATCACAATTTTTTTCATATTTGATCTCTGCGCTAGCTTTCCCCAGAAGCTGAAAAAAACAACAAAAACATGCATAGAAGAAAATAGCTGACCATTAGGGGCATTAGTATTACTAAATATGTGTTTTAACGATATACCAATTAAATCATTACCTGTTGAGGCATAATTTGGCGAGGGATCTCAGGCCTGGGTTTTTCTCCACTAAATGACCCTCTAGCTCAACCCCTTCTTTTTCTTTGTAGTTGGTGAGATATTGCGCTTGTTTCATCTCATCTCCCTGACACCACTCTGGCCACCCTGAAGCCATCTGTTGATTTTCAGGAACTGGTTCATGTATCCAGAGAAGAGACCGTAAGAACTAGTGTTTGGGTCATACTTTGAAGTATTCTCCCAGTGGTACACTTCGTATATTTTTACAACTTGGTACTCCATTTCAAGCGCTTTAACCAGTTCAATGGTTGTCCAGATTTACACAGGGGAAACAGGAGCTTTCCATTGTTGCGATATGGCCCACTGGGTGATACAATGATCTAGGAGGTAGTACTTTGACCTTAGCCAGCCCAAAGTATTCTGTTATATCCCAAAAATTCTCCAGGATGACTTCTGGATGTCCAATTGGGTACTCATCGTATTTGTGCACTGTCGGGTAGAGAGAAGTGAAATCTAAATACTTGATTTTTTCTCCTGGCCCAACTTTGTGATACAGCTTCACTGCATTTGTGCGTCCACCAAAAAATTTATTCCCTGGGTTCTAACCTGGTTTGAACATCCAGTTCTATGGCAAAAGCATTCAAGCTTGGGTTTGTTTTGAGTGCCATGTTAAAGTCATGCTCCCACATACATACATATTCGTACCCCATTGAGATTAAGTCAGCTTTTTTCTGCAGTGTCATAGCATATCTCTGACTGAAAGTTTGATTAAAATGAGGGTGGACAATATCTGCATTGTAGCACCTAGGGCAGCCATGGAAGAAACACCCATTAAACTCCATCACAGTTTTTTGCCCAGTACTAGGATCTTCGAAATACCCATCTACTTTATAATTCCCCCCATCTGGTTTCCTAATTTTAACTTCACCCCCATTTAAAGCATGCCTGATAGGTACACCCCTGTTTCGACTCTCCCACTTTAACCACTGGATTGAAGTCTTGTTAATGTTATCGCAAGCCCAGTACCCACCAGCCGGTATCACCCCTATATCTGACCCTTTAAAAATTGTGTTTTCTACATCAGAATTCTCTACTAAGCACCAATCAGATCCCTTCTTAACTCTGATTTTGTCATTAAGTCTCTTAGCCTCCCTAACCGTTGTTTTACCTTTAAGTTTCACTTCAAGAGTTTCCTCTAAATGTAGGCTTCTATACACACCCATACACATGGATGCTATGGTGCAAAATGAAAATGGGTCAACACCATTTTCGATTGAATGGACAAGAGCATTTGTCTCTGGGTCAAGTTTGGTTTCAGTGGTACCCTTTATGGACAATAAAAGATGCCTGAATTTCATACAGACTCTGCGTAAAATGTCAACATCTGACACACAATATTCTTTTATTTCCTTTTGAAAGTCAAAAGCTCCCTCCAAATTTGATTACCATTCGAAAAAATTGCTTCTGTCTTTCTCACTCATTCCTTGAATCCCATACATTTCTGGGGAAGGATATTGCCCGACATAGTTTTGATTTTCCAGAGTATTAAAATAGTGCAGAAAATAACCTTTTTTCAATTCAGTTAAGCCAAAAGCTTTCGCGAGACAAGACAGACGCATTGGCATAAAGTTCAGCGAATCCAACACTCGTATATCGAGACCCCTCTCAACGTGCATATACATAATTTTTGATCCATTAAAGATCACTTTTAGAGAAATGCTATTTTCTGTGAGATACGACAACAAAAATTACCCGTTGTATACCCTGGCATTGTGAGCCAGAACAGTAGATCCCTTTCTTTGCTTTTGAAAAGCCACTTTCCCACAAGATGAGAAGTATTTTCCCCTTTAAATACAATTTGTCTTTTACCACAACCATTACAGGCTTTCTTGGCAAATTCCTCGCTTTTAGAGTCCCACTTATCGCATTTGAGACACCGATCTCCGCAGGATTGACATGCCGAATCATCTGTAAGATCTTGTTTTTCACATTCCTGACACACTGTCTGAATGACTGCAAAGTTTGGTACATGAACCCCGGTATTTTGAATGCATTCAAAATCTAAAAGTACGAACTTATTTTTCTGCAGCTTCAGCGGTAGAGCTGGTAGGTGACAAAAGTGATTGCCCATAAAATTTTGAAGGCAGATTTTACACTTCCACTCACCGCAAATATGGGCCTCCTTCGTGCCTTTTGTCAAATTGATGACTTTCTTACATGTCTTGCACATCCACCAGGTATCGCAAGGCGAAGGAATTACTTTAATTACATTCTAACGAACGGCAAACGGATTGGCAAGAACGACAAGCCATTGGCGTTGATTCTACACAAGATATAGATTGACATGTCTGACAAGTATGGGTGCAATGGTGATTTCTAATGGAATTGAAACCCTGAAAACATTTTACCACGAACATCTTATTATATAATAATAAAAAATTAGGGAATAAATTAGTTAGTTCTGTTTTACCTTACTTCAAAGTAGGTCACTTATGACGCAATAAGGGAAAGAAGAATTGCAGCTCTTTTACACAGTGCAGAAAGGGTAACTCAAGAGGACACTCAACAGGACCTCAAGATAGAGACATTAAAATACTTCATGACCCAATATGTCATGCCATGTCACCCTTTAATAATAAGTAGAGAGACACAGATCAAAATACAGTAGACCAAATGACAAATATCATCATAGTTCAGTGTCATGGCAAAAGAAATATGGGTATCTACAACCAAAAGTACCAGATTGCGGAATACCTGTAAAAGTACATGGTATACCATTCATAGCATTACTATATACACGTGCGACAGTAAATGAAATTAGCCCTGATACAATGGATACCCAAAACTCAGAATGTATAACTATAAAAAAGAAGTAATTATTTTTTTAAACAGCTATGACAGCATGCAACCAAAATAATAATAATAAATAAATAACTAATAAACACAGTTGTAACTTTGGAAAGAGAAAGTTCAAAGTAATTTTGTATGTGATGAAAATCTTACAAAATGACTTATTATTGGTGTCTCCTTCTTTCAGCAGGTTGAAATGCAAATAAGATATGATAGAAACCCTATGTACGTGACATTCAATAGTACTCTGAGGCTAGAGCAGGCATTAATTATATCACCTATGTGTGAAAGGTATTCCCTATGGTTGTTTAGATCATGTGTAAAGTGTGAAAAATGTATTAATGTGTGCTAATACTCTGAACAAATTTACTTGTTCAATAGCTTGTGGAAGAACATTGATACAAACAAAATGGTAACAGCGCACAGTTCCTGTATCATAAGAAGACACTAGAGAAATGCAATTGACAAAATATCATCGGAGATGCCGATACCCCACAGCCTTGGGAAATAGTTTTCAACACCATGAGATACAGAAGAGGTGAAACAGTACAAAGATCAGGAGAATTTAAGAGCAAACAGTGTTAGTTAGTAAAAGTCCAAATAATGTTTAAGCAGAGAAAATAACGTTTAAGAGAGAAAATGTACCATGATGATGTACACCTACACCCTCCGATTACTGTCCCTTTCTACACCTTACAGTTTCTGAGATATGGCCAGGACAAGATTTTAAAAGTCAAGGATCAAAGTTCAAGTCAAGGTCACACTATGACGTTGCACACCTACACCCCCAACCAATGTCCCTACCAAGTATCAACTTCCTACAACTATGATTTCTGAGATATAGCCCAGACAAGATTTTAAAGGTCAAGGTCACTACAGTAAGGTCAAAGATCGAATCAATGAACCTTTGCACCCCTTAGCTAGTATCCCTACCAAGTATCAACTTCCTACACCTTATGGTTTCTGAGACATAGCCCGGACAATATTTTAAAAGTCACCATCACAACAGCAAGGTCAAAGGTCAAATCAAAGTCACACCATGACGTTGCACACCTACAAACCCCAACCAATGTCCCTAATAAGAATCAACTTCCTGCACCTTATGGTTTCCAAGGTATAGCCTGGACAAGAGTTTGAAACTGAAGGTCAATACGGCAAGGTCAAAGATCAAATCTAGGACACACCATGACGGTGCACACCTACACCCCCAACCTACCAAGTATCAACTCCCACACCTTGTGGTTTTTGAGATACAGCCTATACAAACTTTTAACTGCTGCCTGCCCGTCCATCCTGACAACATGGGGCTGTGGGGTAATGACAAAAAAACCTCATTATAGGGCATGTAACAACTTTTTTGTATCAATGACTTATTTTGTATTACCTGACTTATTCCGTATAAATTTTTGACTTAGTTTGTATTACCAACTTATTTTTTAGTAAAATTGCCTTATTTCGTATTACTTGGGCGACTTATTTCGTATCAGCAGTTGACTTAATATGTTACAAAACGGTGCACAGAATTTTGACAAGATTTCAGGGTGATACAAAATAAGTCGATAATTCAAAATAAGCTGCTCTGTAGACAATGTATTTTGTATCACTTATTTTGTATTATCAGATTATAAAACTCCAAACTGTGTAAGGAATTTTGTTTTTAAAACTGTGGAACTCTTTGTTTATTCATTATTTTTATGTTACATTAAGGCTTTTGCATGGATTACACAAAAACATAGATCATAAGTTAGAAAATACATCCAAATTGTTATAATTTTCAAAGAATTGCCTCTCATTAGCCATCCCATGAAAGACCATGCAATTTTCCTTGGATGTGTAGCCATTCCTATGCACCTAGTAATACAAAATAAGTCAAAAATTGATACAAAGTAAGTCAGGTAATACAGAATAAGTCGTCGATACAAAATAAGTTGTTACAAGGTCACATTTTGACAGTAGAAGATAATAACATTATTCCACTACCTACAATTCCTAGCAATTAGCACAAAATTATCAAAAATAAAGCCCAACAAGCAGAAAGCTTGTGGAAAGGTGAGTAGGAAAACAAACAAAAATAGACAAAACATATGTGGTTGAAACAAATAATGCGAATAAGACAAAGGGTGTATATTCAGTGTAATGTGGTTATGAGGCATTTGGTAATGAAACAGAAAAAACCCTCATTGAAAAGTAGAGTGAGATATGGTACAAAAACACAGAGCCAAACTTCAGTAATTAGAGTGAGTTCCCAGCTATTCAACATGAAATAAAAATTGTGCTTTTGAAGAAAAAGACATACCCAAGTAAAATAAAAATAATACTGGCCTAAGAAAATTTCCCAAATGGAAGTGGTGGAAATCGTTGAAAAGTATTTAAATCCAATTATACTTGTACCTAGAAAACATTCACAATCTCGAGATTTGTGTTAGATTTGAGAGCCAACAATGACATGTAAAAGATCACATGACACCTATTTCACTACTTAATGTTTAAATACACTACCTAAAGCACCATAGCTCAATACAAGCCTCGATATGAAGCAATCTTTCTTCCAAAGAAAAGTTGTACCAGAACAAAAAAGTATTCAGCATTTAGAAACAGGGATGAAATGTGGCAACTTAAAAGGTGCTCTATGGGTCACAAATATTCTGCTCAAAAATATCTGCCATAAGCTGTCAAAAGTACTGAAAGGACGCTTGTGGATAAATATATTTTCATATCTTGATGATATTCTGCTAATTTCACAGTTGACTGATGAACATCTCTGAGAACTGTTTATCACATTTGGCCGAAGAACTCTCTGAGAATTGTTTTTTTCAAAGATTTAGGGAGCACAGACCGAAATTGAATGTGGAAAAATCTTAGTTTGCAGTTCATTAAATACCATTTGTAGGCTGTAAGATCAGTCTAAAAGGGTTAAGTTTGAAATTGATAAGCTAAGAAGTCTGGACAAATACAAAACACCAACAAATAAAAAAGAAGTAAAATAATACTTGGGATTTGCTAACTTTCTCAAAAATTTTCCACAAAAACTGTTGAGACACAACTTTGCAACATATCGCCTTCCAGGATTGTGAATGATATCCTGTGGATTCAAATCCACTCCTTATAACAAAAATGTTATATATAAATATCTCTCAATCGAAGGTTATATTATTATTATTATTATTTATTTTACCTTTTCATCCACTTAAATTTATTATTATTATTATTAAAGAGATGCATAGATAGATCAATGCAGTATTATAATAACACGCACACACTCACACACCCACACACACCTTCAGCTTGTTTAATCCTCTGGATATAGCCACTCTTTGAATCTTCATCAATCCAGTCACTAGGCTAGCCTGAAGAGGTCATTGCTCCTGCCTTCCCAGTGCCATACTTCAATGATGTCAACAATGGTATAACCTTTCCTCAGGGCTTCTTGAAGTTCTATGGAGACCCAAACACCAGTAAACCACCTCTCTTCAGTGTCAACAGCTTTCTTTTGATGCATTTTCAGTGCAGGTCCTACACAGAGAGAAGAACACTTTTTGCCTGTGTCTAAAGGACAATACTGGCATAAATAGATCTCGAGGGGCTAATACCTTTGCATTGACAAGCCCAAAGTACTCATGAATTGTTTTGTTTCTTACATCTGGACCTGTCAAAATAGTTGGATGTCCCACAGGATATGCTGCGTACTTGTTTACAGATGGGTAGAGACATGAAATCCAGATATTTTCCTTGACCACCATCGGTATTTTGATCATACAGTGGTCTAATGGCCTCTGTACGACCACCATAAATTGCATCTCCAGGTGCTATTGGCTCTTCAACTTTAAATTCTGAAACTATATGTTGTGCCAGGGGATCCTCTTTCATCTGTTCATTCCATTCGTGTTCCCAAATCTCAATCACATTGTAACCCTTGGCCTTCAAGTTTTTGGTCCTTTGAAGTGTCGCATCAAATAGTTCTCCCATCATTTTACCTGCCTTTGGATTGATGGTACTTCTACTGTAACAGTTCATGCATCCATGCCAGAAACATCCATGAAATGAATAAACACAACCTGTGTCTTGGCAAAAACCATCTACCCTGTAGCTTTCCACTCTGACTTCTCCACCATTTTGTGCATGTTTTATGGTGACACCATCCTTCATTTCTCTGTAAAAAAGCCAATAATAGCTTTTCTGCTATGTGCTGTCAATTTTCTTGATTGATTATCCAACACTGCCAAAGTTTGATCCTTTAGATAATATCTTCTGAATACCTGCATACAGGCACTAGGAATGGTGATGGCACTCTCAAAGGGGTCTAGCCTTGCTGTTATTTGGAACTCTGTCTGAAATGCATTAATGCTCAATCTCAACACCGCTACATCATTCATACAATAGGTAATTAGCTCTTCCTTAAAATCAAAAACAAAGTCTTCACAGATCTTCTCATGGTACCATGCCTCAAATTCTTTGTTTCAATGACATTTGCTTTGGGTTCCAAAGGTGCATTGGGGGCATGCTTCCATTGTAATCCTGAAACTCGGGTCGCTTCATCAGGTGAGGAAAACCGCCCTTCTTCTGAGTAGGAATACCAAAACAGTCCGGAAGCTTTCTCAAAGGCAGTGGCACAAAGAGATAGCTGTCTAAGAACTTGATTTCCCTTCCTGGAAGAGACAACGACAATATTCTTCCACCTCTTGGGATGATCACAGGGCAAATGCCTTCATCAGTTAGCCCCTTAAGTACAAAATAACTATCATATTCTCCAAAATTGTGTGCAATCATTGTGCAGTGGGATTGTTCTAACAACCATTGAATAAAATCCTTTAGGGCATCCTTTCCATAAAAAAACTTGGTCAGTATCACCATTCCGGGATTTCAAGCAAACACAGTTGTGTATGTGTTCACTGGCACATTCAGCTTCAATGTCGAAATAATATATAGCTTTCTTCGTCTTCTTTTTCTGCTTCTTCTAAATTTTACTGCAATCTTCTTCTTCTTCATGTTCCTCACTTTTATTGTCTTTGCTTTCACACTCATCTGAACATTCTCCACTGGTAGCCTCTCTGATTTTGGAAATAAAACAAAGGTGCTCTGTATCATTAATTCTGATCCATTGTTTGCATGTGGTACACCTTTTAAGTCCACAGTGATGCTTCGCAGGTCGTCTGTGTCTAAAGGACACTTGTTTCTCACATTTAGGACAGCTTTGGATTTCCTCACAGATTGATCTTCCATGTTCAGGCTTCTGGATGTGTTTCAAAAAGCACCCCTGACTGCCAAAAGACCTTCTACAGTCATTACAGATGACATAGTTAACAGTGCTTTTGTATGCCTTACACATTTGGGAAAAGCAATCTCTACACCTGTGTTGGCAAATGTGTTCACACTTCACACTGTATCCCTTTTCACAGCCAGTACAGTAATAAGACTTACCTAAAAAAACAGTCATACTGGTTATGGCATCAAAATGTTCATTGCTGTGATATTGGTAGAGTCTTTTCTTTTCCTCTTCCTTCTGGCCTCCAGCATGTATGATACCATTGAGAAAATCTCTAGAAAAGATAACAATTTCATAATCAGTCAGCACATCTTGCGATTTTTGTGCTTGTTCTAGCCCTGCCAGTTTCCCAGTGTCAATCACAGCTAAGCAACATAGATCTTCTGCCATTGTCCTTTGAGTGATATCTCTTCCTGGGCGACTATCTGAGATGGATTTATAGTTTGTATCATTACTGGCCTTGGCTCTGGCCACAACAAGAGCATGGGCCATGCATAAATTGTCCTTGTTCTTAATCATGACTACAGACTTTTTATCTTTTAAAGGCCTTTGTATGCGAATGTTTCTGTTCACATAACCTTGACCCTGTGGAATTCTGATCTTAATAATGTCCAGGATAAAGTTTTCATCCACTTCAAATGCTTCATTTGATTGTAACACCCTTTCAATTTCGCTTATGATCCTTTCTGCATCAAGATCAGCTGTTCTCACCATTGGCAGGTTGATCGGTCTATCACGTCCAGGTGTCTGATAACGACCCTGATCCTGTCATGGTCATCGAAACCATGGGCAATCCTGTCTACAAGTTCATTAAAAATTTGCACCATGAGTCGATGGAAACCATGCTGCTCAAGTTGGTCATCCTGCATTTTAACTATCACCTCCCACGTTTCTCTTTCAGTGTTGTATTTCTTTATTTTTTTGGATTGCATTTTAATGATCTGATAGTTGACTGATAATCCTCCACCAGTCATAGCCCTTTTGCTTGCATTCCTTTCTTGTGTTTCTTCTTCTTTCTGTGACACACACTCTGCTTGTTTTGGGCCTTCTGTATCTTCTTCTCCAATAAAAGTTAATTCACCAATGATTTTGTCCAACGTCTCATCAAATAATTCATCATCTTCTGAGTTGTTTTTGTGGTTTACCATATTATGACTCCTCCAAGTAACAATTTTCTGGCTCCAATGGTCATCATCATCATCATCACTGCTTCCTCCTCCACCATCTCCAGCACCACCGCAGCAAAGCTGTGTCTTTTCCTCTTTTGGTGTACTGGTAAACATTGGTACTATTAAGCTCGATATATCCAAACTATGGTCATTATTTCCTTTATCCTCTGGATCTCCACTGTGTATTCCACCACTGGAATGATCTGTGTCATCTGTACCATTATCTCCACTGGATCGTCTTTCATCTCCTACACCATTTATACCGTCTTGTGTCTTACTACTACAAGTATCATAATCTGTTCTATCTCCTTGATCCACATGATCTCTGGTTGATGACATGTTTGATAATGTTCTAAAGTCTTTAAGAGTTTCATCATGATCGGGAGTATATCTTGGTTGGAAAGAGAAATCTGAGTTTGGGGAAGATGATGATTCTGTCATAGCAAGTGCACTGTCTGACTCTAGGGCACTGAAAAATACATATACATATGATATATATACATATAGTTAAAGTTTCACTATAAATACAATTATTTTTAAAAAAGCAGTTTTAAATGATTATAACAATGACATATCACTCCTTTGTAACAAGCTTGTTGTGGATAACATTGTCACCTAGTATGTTGATAATCCATGATCCAAATACTATTTACACTGATAACATTAATACTTATTTAGAAAAAACAACTGCAACAAAAAAAAGAAAAAGAGCACTCAGCTGCAGCTGAGTGTTAACTTCGAAATCTGGCTGCAATACAAGATTCCAACTATACATATTTTGCATTGGGTTCAAATTTGGCCAACTTAAAGTAGCTATTGCTCCACTATGGAATGAGCTACAGGTCTGGAATTTTACTATGCTACAGCTGATCTAAAAGTAGGTGAATAACATATTTCAACAAAATACCCTAAATGCAATAGTGTTAAAGTTACAAGCGATTTACTGAACAGTGATAATCTCAAAGTAGCTATTGCTCAGTTATAGAATGAGCTACAGTCTGCCACTTCATTATGTCATACTTTACCCCAACATACGTAAATAATGTATTCAAAGAAAGTCACTATGTGCAATACTTTCAAAGAAATTTGACACATTCTCATTTTAAAAATTTGCTACAAATCAAAAAGTGGCTATTACTTGCTTAGCTAATGCAGTAGAGCTCCAAACTATGCACCATCTTACAGGTAAAGGTAAAGTACCTGAACAACATATTTAACAGAAACACTCTAAATGCAATAGTTTCAGTTATAAGTCATTTACTCAGAGTAGCTGAAATGGTTTTAGCTATGTGAAAATACTACCGATTTTGTCGAACTTCGGTCCTTCTCTATTCTGACATCTGACAATATTACAGGGGAAAAATGATAAGCCTAGCTTAAAAATTGTGGCCTGGTACATGCTAGCAAACATACAAACATACAAATTGACTGACCAACATACATTAAAATCGATGTTCGATTTCGAAGTAAAAAAAAGAAAAAACAAATAAAAAATAAACAAAAATTTACCCAGGTGGCAATTCATAGGTTGGATCACTCAGGTCAGCATCACTACTGTTGACATAGGCTGAGTCAGAGTGTTGCAGCATGTTGGCTGGCCAAGGATAGATTGATAAATCATCATCATCAGATGATGATATCGATGATGAATCTTCAGATTTGGCTGAGACTTCTATTGATGTAGAGTCTGATGAACTGCAAAAAGCTAAACCACACATTTAATAATTTTAGATTTCAATATTATGTTTAGCAATACATATATCTTAATTATACTTCTTTTAAAACATTTTATACTTACTGATTTACTTGCAAATTTAAAGCTCACCATATGCCAAAAATTTGGTGAAAATTATCCACAAGCTTTATCCCCCGCCACTGCCCGGACAGTGCAGTGCCAACTGTAACACCCCCCAGTCTATAGTGGCTTGGGTTAAAAATAAATAAATAAATCAAAACTCACATTTCTTCCATTCTCAATGGACTGAACGTCATGACCAGGGGAGAGTAGTACTGCTGCTGCTGCTGCTCTGCTGATGTTTGTGTGTGGTATCTGAAAAAAGGAGTAACTAAGATAAACAAAAATACAAGGTGATAAACAAGAATAAATTCATTGAAATGAAAATTAAAAATCGTTTGTTTGGTGGATGATTTAAGCCCCCAATCATAGGACTAAAGATTTTAAAATGTTACATACGAAGTGGAATCATCCATTGCCAAGAGTACATCCCTCTCCCTCTGTTGTCTCTCCCATTCATTATATGCTTCAAGAATTTCCTTATCACTGCCAGTCTCCATCAAAGTAGAATTATCTGTTGGCAGTATCTCATCCATTACCCTCTCTTACCTCTCCCAATATTCGAAGACTTCAAGTACTTCCTCATCTCTGTCGCTGTCTATTCTTAAATGAAAAAGGGTTATCAACATCTATATTCATATTCATCTTCTTTTTTATAAAAAAAGGCCACTGGATTTCACACACCCCTGTTCACACAGAGAATATAGAACACCACTGTAAAGCAAAATGAATAAAATTTTGTTTTCATAAATATTAAATGTTACAAAAAATAATAAAACAGACTACAATGTTCAGTAATATGTTAAAATAATTAACACATACCAATAAAATATATTTGAAAAATACTTGGAAGTATAAATGGAAGTAATAATATTAAACACATCAATATATGTAAAAAAAGTATATAGTTTTGGTTGGATTTGAACCTGGGACCTTCAGATGATAGCTTCTGTGTGAAAAAAATACTTTTTTTTTGCTCCACCCCCCTGTCTATTTTTTTAAATTATGGAAGTGATAATATAGAACACATCAATATATGTAAAAAAAATTAAAAAAAATAAATAAAAAAAATGGTTTTGGTTGGATTCGAACCCGGGACCTTCAGATTATAGTTTTGTCAACTACTGTGGCATTTCAAAATATTTGCCCATTTTTTATACTTTTTTACAAATCATATTATATGTATTATAAATATATATCTATGGTTTAAACCATAAATGCAACATGCACAAAAAAATTCTGTCCTGGCTGGGTTTCGAACCCACGACCTTCAGATGTTATGTGTGTAGAATATATCTACATTTCAATGCATTTGTTTTTTTATCACTCTTTTTAACTAAAGGAATAATAATTATAATAATAATATAATAATAATAGATACTAACAAAAAAACATGTAGCAAAAAAAAATTTAAAAAAAAGTTGTGCCCCAGCTGGGACTTGAAGCCCCAACCTCCAGCTCACATGGCTAAACCACATATTTAGTAGTTTTAGATTTCAACATTATTTTTAGCAATACACATATCTTAATTATACTTCTTTTTAAACATTTTATACTTACTGATTTACTTGCAATTTTAATGCTCACCATATGCCAAAAATTTGGTAAAAATTATCCATAAGCTTTATCCCCCGCCACTGCCCAGACAGTGCGGTGCCAACTGTAACATGCCCCAGTCTATAGTGGCTTGTGTTAAAAATAAATAAATAAATAAAATAAATCAAAACTCACATTTCTTCCATTCTCAATGGACTGAACGTCATGGCCAGGGGAGAGTAATGCTGCTGCTGCTGCTCTGCTGATGTTTGTGTGTGGCATCTGAAAAAAAGGAGTAACTAAGATATACAGAAATACAAGGTGATAAACAAGAATAAATTCATCGAAATGAAAATTAAAAATTGTTTGTTTGGTGGATGATTTAACCCCCCAATCAAAGGACTAAAGATTTTTAAATGTTACATACGAAGTGGAATCATCCATTGTTCTCTCTCCCATTCATTATATGCTTCAAGAATTTCCTTGTCACTGCCAGTCTCCATCAAAGTAGAATTATCTGTTGGCAGTATCTCATCCCTTGCCCTAGCTTGCCTCTCCCAATATTCAAAGACTTCAAGTACTTCCTCATCTCTGTCGCTATCCATTCTTAAATGAAAAAGGGTTATCAATATCTATATTTGTATTCATCTTTTTTTAAAAAAGCCCACTGGATTTCACACACCCCTGTTCACACAGAGAATATAGAACACCACTATGAAGTAAAATGAATCAAATTTTTTTCATAAATATTAAATGTTACAAAAAATAATAAAACACAGATTAAAATGTTCAGTATTATGTTAAAATAATTAACACATACCCATAACAAAATATATTTGAAAAATATTTGGAAGTATAAATACTTATAAAAACCTAGGACCTTCAGATGATAGCTTCTGTGTGAAAAAAATACTTTTGTTTGCTCCCCCCTTGTCTATTTTTTTAAAATATTGAAGTGATAATATTGAACACATCAATATATGTAAAAAAAATAAAAATAAATAAATAAAAAAAATGGTTTTGGTTGGATTCGAACCCGGGACCTTCAGATTATAGTTTTGTCAACTACTGGGGCATTTCAAAATATTTGCCCATTTTTAATACTTTTTTATAAATCATATTATATCTTTTATAAATATATATCTATGGTTTAAACCATAAATGCAAAATTGTGTTCTGGGTGGGTTTCGAACCCACAACCTTCAGATGTTATGTGTGTATTTATTTGGGGTTTTACATCCCTGCCAACACTGTACAGGTCATATCACGACGGGTAGTTGGAAGGGCAGAGGAAACCAGTACAAATTGTTAGGGTTCTGTACTGTAAACTGCCAACCAAAGGCAAGTAACTACCAGCTTTCCCACTTGAGGCTGTGACGGGAATCGAACCCCGGTCTCAGAGGTGGGAGGCAAGAGTGTTACCACTCTTCCACCGTGGCCCCTAATGTTATGTGTGTAGAATATAGTTACATTTTAATGCATTTATTTTTTTATCTTTCTTTTTAACTCAAAGTCAAAGTTGGGGTTTTACGTCCCGTTCAACAGCCAGGGTCATATTGGGACAGGTCCTCAGAATTGCCACTTGTGGGACTCAAACCCACAGAGGTGACAGCCTATGATTAGATGCCAAACTTGCTAACCACTAGGCCACTGAGGACCTTTTCTTTTTAACTGAAGGAATAATAATAATGATAATAATAATATAATAATAATAGATACTAACAAAAAAATGGAGATATGCTATGACACTGCAGAAAAAAGCTGACTATGCGACATATTTATTAAACATCTCAAATACAATAAAGGCTTTAAATACACATTTAACCTGTGTATGAGGACCATAAACACCCACCCAACTGACCCTTTTCTGACATTTTTCACATATTTTCCCCGATAACTTGGAAAATGATAAGCCTAAGAAGTCTCAAGCTGTATTTGATATAAATTCTATGTGCAATATTTGTGTGTGACAAATTTGAAGTCTGAAGCTTTAATTTTAAGGTTACGTTGAGGTCTCTAAAAGGCCCATACAGATCCAATATTTGGACCTTTTACCACTTTAATCTCTGTAACTGTCAAATTATGTGGCTCATAGAGCTGAAGTCTCATCTTGGAATGTATTGATATGTTTTTTCCAACAGTTTTTCACATATTTTGCCTTCCAACTAGAAATGTATGTTTGATGTAACTTCATCATTTGTCATAGACATTAAAATTTTTCAAAGAAAGGCCTGTCTATTTAACATTTGAATATTACATATTATTATATTATAATGTTATGGCTATCTTAAGCTTTCAGTTAATTTTGGCTCAGCTCCTGCAGTTATGAACTTATTTTTCTTGATAATCACACATTTGGAAATCCCAATTTAAGTACATTATACAACACTGACTTTGGAGTTACATTCGGGTGGCTTTAATAATTTGTATATAAATCGGTAAGGCATCAGATAAGAACTCTGCTGCTCAGTGGGGTTGTGGATCTCCTAGTCTGTCATACTGTATATTTAATTAGATACCCACAAAGCACATATCAGATTTAAACCATATCTTCTTTTTTCTGTTGCTGTACACAGATATATGGAAAAAAGCAACCTTCCTCTTTGTTTAAGTATTATGGTGGTATAAAACCTGGCATAAGTAGCACTATATAAATTAAAACTTCATTTTGTTTGCAAGGAACTGAAAAGTGATATTGTCAGATCTTACTGTTTCTTATTATAATAAATTAAACCATGAAACCAACTTTAATTTACTTTGTAAAAGACTTTAAAGCATACATGTCAAATTATGAAGAAAAAATTGTTAAAGTATAAGTTAATAATATCCACAAAAATTAACTTTTTTAATGTTTTATTGGAGTATGTGTGTCCTATGTCAAACATGTAAAAGGTCTAATTCTTGTTATATTATTGAATTTTAAGTATTTAATGTTTACAATTTGATAATATTCTCGATGAATGTTGGACTTTCTTGAAACCATTTTAGTATGTGTTTATTCTTCACTGCAAAGGTTTTGGTCAGTTCTGGTATTTTTTATTATTAACATTTTGCAATACTATGTAATTCTATCAACATTGAATTAAATGCTAATGGAATCTAGTTATATACTTTACGTAGTGAGACTTAGGAAGTACAGTGAAAGTTTATCTCTTTCAACACTATATTTCTTGAGTTATCTAAGGGGAGTATTAATTGATTGATCGGTTGATTGATAAACAATGAAAATGTCTATGTAGTAAGAAAAGTTTGTATTGTGGGTGGATATCTTACCCTGTAAAGATTGTTGTGGGCAAAATTCCTTGTGAGCAAAAATCCTGTGGATAGAGTTCGCATGGGGCAAAGTTCTTGTGGGCAAAGTTCCTGGATTCTCATCCGTTGTCTGGGGATACAATTTTGCTTGCAAAATAAAAATATTTTAAATTGAATTACTCAAGTTCTTAGAAGTGGTTATGTTTTCCTTAAAGTTATGTCACAAAGAAGATGGGTCCCCATGGAAAATAGCCAGTCAAAATATGTTACGCTAGTGATGACCTGCCTGGGGACATGTTGGCGCCGAGTTGGCCCAATCTAGTTTCTAATACTTTTCTACCTTACATAAAAAGTAACTAAAAGTAAAGCACACCATCCCAAACCTTACTCCTAATCAACAAATTGTAACCCATGATTCAATAACATCTGCTGTGTAGCAAAAAAAGTACTGCAAAGTGAAAACAGAGTACCAGAATTGTAAAACTGAATTTAATTTGACCTAAAAAGTTGTAGTAAAGAATATAAAGTAATTAAAAACAGTTCAACGCTTACAATAAAATGATGTTAAAGAATTTAAGAAATCTAAATATATCTAAGAGTATCTAAGAGTATTGAAATTCAATTAATAACATTGGTAAAAAAATCACTAAATGTTTTATATTATCTGAAATACTCTACAACTCTTTAATTACCTCAATAATCCAACCAAATGTGATCCAGACCAAATCAACATGGATGAGATTAACTCTGACCTAAGTAACTATCTTATTAATCAAGATGAAAAATGATGAAATTGAAAAGCTATCGAACAAAATTACAAGGTTCAAAATAATAAGGTTCATTGTATTGATTTAATCTGCAATGAGTTTTTCAAATCAGGCAGACTACTCCTACTTGATTCTAGATTACTATTTAACATTCCCAAAATGGAAAATTCCCAAAAGAATGGTCCTTAGAAATAATAATCCAGTCTTTCAAAAAAAAGGTGATAAAAATAACCCATAAAATTACTGTGGCATAACACTTCTGAGCTGTCTAGTAAAGCCATTCATTAGAGTGTTAAATAACTGGCTATAACACTACATTGGTTCAATTTATATGCTTGGCGATGATCAATCAGGCTTTTGTAAAGGGTACTCTACTGTCGAGAATATTTTTACGCTAAATTCCTTATAGACTTATATCTCCATTAAAACAAATGTCTCTACTGTGTTTCATTGATAAAAAAAACATTTGATAGGGCCAACAGAACCTCACTCTGGCCAAAGTTACCATCATTTATTATAAATCGAAAAGTGTTAATCATGCATAATAATAACACATCTTTGTGAGAATGCAAAAACATGTGTCAGAAGTTCTGTAGGCATATCCAACCCCCTCCCCGCCAAATAGGCATCAGACAGGGTGACAACCTTTCACCCCTATAATCTGCCTTATTTCTAAATGACCTAGAACATTTCATTGATAGCAAATGTAAAGGCCTCTCTATCACCTCAAAATTGGCCCATGACATGTTTGATATTAATAAAATTATACTGTGTGTCTAAAACTATACCATCTACTTTATGCAGATGAGAAAGTAATTTTAGGTGAAACTGCCACTGCTCTACAAAATGCACTTGATAGAATGAATGAGTTCTGTAATTTATGGAGCTTAACAGTTAATACAGAAGTGGTCATTCTGCCAAAAGTAAAGCTAAGAAAGACACCAAATTTTGAATTTAAATAATAGTACATATTAAATATTAAATAATTTTTTTCTTATAGATGTAATGAGGGAGACAATTTGCATTTTTTGCATTCCACTGAAAAAAAAAAATTTAATGATTGAAATTAAAGTGTCAAGAAACTATGAAATACCTGATGAAAGGTGGATGATTGTAGTTTTTTTAAAAATTTTTTTCTTTATGATTCCTTAACCTATACCTCTTTCATATTTGTGGATAGAGGTTGGTTGCATGGCAGTAGCCTTTTTGTTAAGGGCAACCTTTTTTCATTTATTTGTAGTATTATTAATATTATATTTTTTTTAATTTAAATTGCCCTGTCACACACTGTGCTGTGCAAATGATTGTAAGGTGGGCAGTTGGGGTTTGCAACCTCTTTCCTCTGGCTGTCCTACCTGAATATTTTAAAAGGGGGAATAAACTATCAAATAACAAAAAAAATTGAATTTAACAAAACATAGAGGTTGATTAATATAAATATCTAGGCATCATAAACTGTAAAGGCAAATTAAATGTTGCCATGAAAAAACTGTGAACAAGTCCGAGAAAACAATGTTCTGCTTCATTAATAAAATGCTCAAACTAACCCTACTGATTAACCTACAAATAGAATTATATATATATATTCAAATCAATAATCCAGCCAATTGTCATGTATGGCTGAGGCTCTAGGGATCAATAAATCGTAATATAATTGAATCTTTCTCCTTATATTCTTAAAACATAGTTTCAAGCTGAAGAAATGTACTCCCTCAATTAAGATATATGGAGAATTTGGTAAAAAATTCCCTCTTCAATTAGAAATAGAAAAAAGAAAGCTCGGCTTCTGGTCAAAATTTTAACTGTTACCCTGACAAACTGTCCTATATGATACAAAAGTTAATGTGTTATAAGCTACATGTACATAATATATATCACTCTGACTAGGTTGTATCAATACAGAAATTTTAACAAAATTGAGAACTGGCTTTATTGTCCAATAAAATTATTCTAAATACTAAGCAGTTTAAACCCATTCTCAGTTAAATGGGACAATTATAAAAATTAGGTGTCTCAGACATATATTTGGCTCTCAGTTAACTTATTCTAATTATGTCCACCCACTGGGGTTATTTTTGCTTCTTCCGGCATCCGGCGTCCGGCGTCCCACTTGGTTTCCAGACATTTTAGGCAACAGTTCTTATCCTATCTTTACCAAATTTGGCATGCAGGTTTATTGGGTTAATAGCTTGTATGGGATTGCTTTTGGTGATGATAGCTCTATAGCTAACTGAGTAATAGCTACTTTGCTACTTTTGAGTATCTCTTTGGTTTCCAGACATTTTAAAGAATGCTATTAAGCCTATCTTTCTGAAATTTGGTATGGAGGTTCATTGGGTTAATAGCTTGTATGGGATTGTTTTTGGGGGGAATTGCTTTATAGATGAGTGAGTAATTAATTAAATAAATGAGTAATTGGCTATTTTGAGTACTGAAAAAGTGAAGTGTGCTAATATATCCTAAACCGTGCGAGATAGAGCGATTTCGTCGAAATTTTCGACCCACAGAGTATCTCAGAAATGCACTCTTAGAATTTTCAAAAAATTTCCCCTTCCCAAAAATGGCGGCCATTTTGAATTTTCGAATTTTTGCCAAAAATGGAAAAACACAAATTTGCTTCTATCTCCTTAACCGTGCGAGATAGTGATTTCGTCGAAATTTTCGACCCACAGGGTATCTAAGGAATGTAATCTTTGCAATTAAAAAAAATTTCCCTTCCCCAAAAATGGCGGCCATTTTGAATTTTCGAATTTTTGCCAAAAATGGCAAAACACAAATTTGCTTCTATCTCCTTAACCGTGCGAGATAGAGCAATTTCGTCGAAATTTTCGACCCACAGGGTATCTAAGGAATGTAATCTTTGTAATTAAAAAAAAATTTCCCCTCCCCAAAAATGGCGGCCATTTTGAATTTTCGAATTTTTGCCAAAAATGGCAAAACACAAATTTGCTTCTCTCTCCTTAACCGTGCGAGATAGAGCAATTTCGTCGAAAGTTTCAACCCATAGGGTATCTGAGCATTGTACGCTTGGCAATTTAAAAAAATTTTCCCCTCCCCAAAAATGGTGGCCATTTTGAATTTTCGAATTTTTGCCAAAAGTGGCAAAACACAAAATTGCTTCTATCTCCTTAATTGTGCAAGATAGAGCGATTTCGTCGAAATTTTCGACCTGGAGGGTAACTAAGGAATGTACTCTGCAATTTTCAAAAAATTTTCCCCTCCCAAAAAATGGCGGCCATTTTGAATTTTCGAATTTTTCCCAAAAATGGCAAAACACAAATTTGCTTCTATCTCCTTAACCATGTGAGATAGAGCGATTTCGTCGAAATTTTCAACCCACAGGGTATCTGAGAAATGTACTCTTTGCAATTTTCAAAAATTTTCCTCTTCCCACATATGGCGGCCATTTTGAATTTTCGAATTTTTGCCAAAAATGGCAAAACACAAAATTGATTCTATCTCCTTAACCGTGCAAGATAGAGCGATTTCGTCGAAATTTTCGACCCACAGGGTATCTAAGAAATGTACTCTTGGCAATTCTCAAAAAATTTTCCCCTCCCCACATATGGCGGCCATTTTGAATTTTCGAATTTTTGCCCAAAATGGAAAAACAAATTTGCTTCTATCTCCTGAACTGTGCAACATAGAGTTATTTCGTTGAAATTTTCGAGCCATATGGTATCTAAGAAATGTACTCTTGGCAATTTTCAAAAAATTTTCCTCTTCCCAAAAATGGCGGCCATTTTGAATTTTCGAATTTTTGCCAAAAATAGAAAAACAGAAATTTGCTTCTATCTTCTTACCCGTGCAAGATAGAGTGACTTTGTCAAAATTTTCGACCCAACCAATGCAAAAAGGCATGAAGCTGAAATAATTTACATGTACACTAATAAATATTTAAGCATCATTGATATATTTTACAAATGAAACAGGGTCTTGTAAGACTACTGTACAATTTTGGCAAAAGGTTCATGGGGTGGACATTACACATGAGTAGTGAATAAGAGGGTGTCTCGTGGTCTCAATACCCGAAAGTGATTGATAACAGCCCTGTTCAATAATCCCCTTAACTAGCTAACCCTAACCCTAACCCTAACCTTATCTCTAACCCTAACCCTAATTTAACTAACTCCCTTATCTCCCTAGATATAGATTATAGAATATAATTTAATGTATAATGATATTTTAGATGGATATAGATTATAGAATATATAATAATGTATAATGTTTTCTTAGATAGATATAGATTATACAATATAAAAATATATAATAATATATATCACACAGAAATAGTTTCAAGGCTAAACACCTTATAAGCTAATACTTTGGACTGAGGACTGCATCGCAAGTTCTTAGAATTTTATTTTAATTCTTCGAAATTTTAGTTTCAAGGTCTGCAGCCCTGGTCAATAATTCTCTTAACTAACTAACCCTAGACCCTTAACCCTAACTCCCTTATCTCTAAATATAGATTATAGAATATTAAAAATATATAATGCTAGTTTAGATAGATATAACATCAAAATAGTTTCAAGACTCCTCAATTTAATTTTTTAGAATTTAAATGTAGTTCTTAGAAATCTTAGTTTCAAGTCAACCCCTTATTATGCAATGAATTATATATTTAATAATTTATTTTAAATATAAAATTAGTTATATAATAAATATATTTATAAGGAATGTTTTTAATTATTAACAGTTCTCACTTTCTCAAGGTTATGTATAAATAAAATTCTAATTTAAATAAATTGTACAAGATCTGGGTTGTGTAAATACACTCAACGTATCTCAATGTTTAATCTGCCATTGCCTCTTATCACCACTGAAGTCACGTAATGCATCTAAATATGTCGTTTTCTACCTAAGTCAACAACCAGAGGGGCTTTTTTTTGGAGAATAGTGTATAATGATCTATACTGATTGTCAAAATATAGGACACCTCTATATCTATTTTCCATAATTGAGATATCTCTGTAACCATGACTTGTTTACTTTATAAATAATGTCAAAATTACCACATCAGCAACTAATTTGAATATGCTGAATCATTGTTTTTATACCTTTATAAATGGTTCTCATTTTATATTTATTAGTCAATTAATGCAATTTTCACAATGGAAAAACCTGAAATAACATATCGTGACTTATATATACAAATTCGTAATACGAAACTTCAACAACCAGACAGATTTCTGCAATGGCCTTACCTCTTTTTCCCATAGATAGCTTTAAAGCTTTACGTGTCAATTTATTTTATGTGTCATGTTTTATTTGGCATTATCCTAGATATACTATCCCTATATGTATTATAACAATGAAGGTTTTTAAAAATAAAATACTTAACTCTTTCTATCAGTGGAAAAGGAGATTGGATATTTATTCACCTCAGGCTCAACAAGCACGACAGAGATTTCAACAAGCCTACCATAAACTAGAAGAATCCTTAGAATAAATAACCTACAATTACTGAACTGGAAAGGATATAATAAAAGCACACCTCTTGGGATATTTCACTACCACAAGATTTTTTTTCATAAACTAATTTAATCTTAGACTGAAAAATGGCTAACCACAGAGATATTTCATCTTGTAAATGTGAAAAATGTGGAAATGAAATGTATAATGAGAGAAATCTACAACATCATCATATGTTTTGTGGAATAACTCAACCTAATTTTGTTTGTAAAGTTTGTGATGATGCCTTTTATTCACCAGATGAATTATCAACACATTTACTGACATGTAGCCGGTTTATTTGTCGTTATTGTAACATTCCTTTTATTCATACAAAGGCTTTGGATTATCATATTAAAAACACTCACACAAAGAAAAAATTGGAAAAAAATAAAATCTCTACATATAAGTGTTCAATTTGTAAAGAAGTTTGTGAATCAAGAAGAGATTTGTACTACCACAGGAATAACCAACATGGAGGGAATGACAATTTGGAAAATATTCCACCAGACATTCTTCACAGCGACAACAATGAATTGAAAAGGGTTTATATCACAAATAGGGATCATATATTGGCACCTGATGAGGAAGGAGAACTGAGAAAAATTTATAATTTTCAGAGTAACAACTTGCACGGAGGATATAGAGAAATAAGAGGACATATTCAACAAATTTTTAATGATCAACAAAATGCCTTTAGGATAAATTTTGCTTTTGCGATGATTTTATTTAATGTAGAAACTGGTGAATATAGATATTATATTCCTCACTTTAATAGCCGTATTTTACCTTATCCCTTTACTATATCAAACAGGAATAGTATTCGTTTCTTCATGCATAAAATCACAGGAATAGACGTTATTCAAAGTGCCAGAGCTATCAGACCTTCAACTACATGGACCTTAGCATTTATAACTAACATACAATATAATGTTTTTAAAACAAGTTTTCCTCTTGGAAATTCACCTGATATGCCAGATCATGTTAGGAGGAACGCATTTTTAAAGACACTGTATCTAAATAAAAGAACAGGACTACCATATACAGACAAACTATGTTTTTTCCGCTGTTTAAAATATCATAAAAAAAATTTTAAAAAGGTTAAGGAATATTTGAATTTATGGAAGACATATAAGAAGATCTCAAATCACAGAGAATTTGCTGGACTGCCTCTGGATCAACTCGAGGATGCTGAAAACTGTTTTTCTATTAAAATTATTGTTTATTCATTAAATGATAATGGAACCGTTAGTATGATATTTAATTCCTTGAATACCTATATTGATAAAATGTACTTAAATTTGTCTGGAAATCATCTTAGTTATATTACAAATTTTAATAAATTTGCTAAAAAGTTTGAATGTGTTAAATGTTCTAAATTATTTAAGCGAGAATGGAATATGAAGAAACATTATATTGTCTGTTACAATCGAACTAAGCATGTGTTTCCAGGTGGATTTTATTCACTTCCAGTTACAATTTTTGATAAATTAAGAACATTAAATATTGAAATACCTGAAAACCTAGAATATTATGATAAATTTGTTGTGTGGGATATGGAGGCAGTATTATTACGACGTGAAATTTTATCCTCAGATAAATTAACATGGATATCTGAACACGCACCTGTTAGTGTGAGTATTGCCTCTAATGTCACTGGTTATGAAAGCCCTACCTGCTTCATTAATGAAAAATCTGGTGAATTGATAAATGAAATGATGACTTATTTATCTGAAATTGCTGCCAGTAATAAGGATGAAATGATTGAAAAATACGATGTTATTCTAGCTCAAATAGATAATTTAATAGTGAAATATGCAACCAATGATTTGGAGTCTGTAGAAAATAGAAAATTACAGAAAAATAAAATTTTATCTCACATATATAGATCGCTCTGCAGTCTGAAACAAGAATTTATGAGATACATCTCACAGCTTCCTGTCATTGGGTTTAACTCAGGAAGATATGACATTAATCTTATAAAGAAGGAAATAATGTGTTACATCACCGAAAATTATCAGAATAATGATATTTTTACTATTAAGAAAAATAACTCCTACCTATCTGTTTCAGTTCCTGATCTCAAATTTATCGATATCTCAAATTATTTAGCAGCTGGTTCATCTTACTCACAATTTTTAAAGGCATACGGATCTACAGTACCGAAAGGAATATTTCCGTATGAATGGTTTGATACCTTTGAAAAATTGAATGTCACCTCACTACCACCAGCCTCAGAATTTTATTCTTCAATAAAAAAAGAAAATCCTATTAAAACTGAGGCTGATTATAAAAGGTTGTTAAAAATATGGGATGATAATCACATGACAAGCTTTAAGGATTACCTAATTTATTACAATAACCTAGATACAGGACCATTTTGCGAGGCTTTAGAGAATTTTTTACAAATATATTTCAATGAGGGTATTGATATTTTTAAGGATTTCATAACTTTACCTGGTGTGGCTAGGAAGATGTTGTACAAATCTACTATCAGTAAATTTTCATTGTTTAATCAAAATAATGCTGACCTTTACTATACATTCAGACAGAATATAGTGGGCGGTCCTAGTATCATATTTACAAGGTATCATGAAAAAGGAGAGACAAATATTAAAAAAATAGAAAAAAATGAATGTAAATCCATAGTTGGTTATGATTGTAATGGCTTATATTCATATGCTATAAGGCAAAATATGCCAACTGGAGTATATGTTAGAAGGAAACTTGAAAATTCTTTTCGTCCTGAGGTGAGTGAGAAATATATTGACTCCTATGTTTGGATGGATTATCTTATGAAAAATCAAAATATTCAAATTTTACATAAACTAAATAATTCTAAAGAGATTCGTTTTGGTAACTACCTCGTAGACGGTTATTGTGTTAGCAATAAAACTGTATATGAATTTAATGGCTGCTACTTCCACAGATGTCCTTATAACTGCTTTACAGTTAGAAATATAAAAAATCATTATTGGAAAACACGCCTTGAGGAGGTTCAAAAGAAAGATCAAATAAAAAGAAAATATCTTGAGGGAGAAGGTCTTAACTTCGTTTCAATACAGGAATGTGAATTTAATAAAAAAATTAAATCCAACTGTTCAGATTTTTACGAAAAATATCTCCCAAGGTATTACTTTATAAATAAGGGTAAACTTACTGTAGAACAAATAGTTCATGACATTGATGTAGGTAGATTATTCGGCGTCGCAGAGGTTGATATAACAGTCAAAGAGGGTTATGAGAAATATTTTGAAGAATTTCCACCTTTTTTTTGTACCTGTGATGTACCAATAGAGGTTATTGGGAAACATATGCAAGATTATTATAGACATAATGATATCAATTTTAAATTTAGACATTTGTTAATAAGTGGACAAAAGGCTAAAAAAATTTTATTATCCACCCCTTTATTACAATGGTATTTGAATCATAACTGTATAATTACCAAAATTTATCAAATAATTGAGTTTCAACCCGAAAAATCTTTCTCCTCTTTCATAGATACTGTAACAAAAAATAGAATTATAGGTGACCAAGACAAAGATAAAGCAATTATAGGAGATACTTACAAATTAATAAGTAACAGTAGTTACGGATCAATTTTAATTAACAAGACAAAACACTGTAATGTTAAATATATGAAAGAAAAGGGGAAGGTTACCAAGTTAATAAACTCATTTAACTTTAAACATCTAGAAAATATGAGCAATGGAATTTTTGAGGTAGAAATGTATAAGAAAAAGGTCATCTTAGACACCCCAATGCAAATAGGTTTTTTTATTTTGCAGTATGCTAAATTACGTATGCTCGAATTTTATCATGATTGCTTAGTAAAATACTTGAGACCCAATTCCTTTGAGTTAACAGAAATGGATACCGATAGTATGTATATGGCATTAAATGAGGTAAATTTAGATGGCTGTATCAGAGATGAATATAAAGAAAAATATTTAAGTGAAATATATGATAGATGTTCGGATAATGTAGATGCTGTATGGTTTCCTAGACGTTGCTGTTCTAAACATATACGTTTAGACAGGAGATTTACAGGGATTATGAAATTGGAATTTTCTGGGGATAGAATGATTTCCCTATGTTCAAAATCCTATATAATTGAAGATTCTAATGGAAAACAGAAAATTTCGTGTAAAGGAGTTTCCAAAAAAGGATTGGATGAACCTATGGAAAAGTTCAGAGACACACTTTTTAATTTTCATACAAATAATAGTACAAATATGGGATTTCGAATGAAAGATAGCTCCATGTTTACACATTCTCAGGAAAAAATAGGTTTTAATTATTTCTACTGTAAACGTAAGGTAATGGAAGATGGAATTTCAACTACTCCTCTGGATATCTGTCTATCTCCTTGGCCACATGAGATTCGTGTAATTGAAAAGGTACAAGATCCATTGTCCAATCTATTTCAATGTGAACTTATTTATAATCATGAAAAATATCCATCATCCGAACATTTATTTCTGATAGAACTCTGTAAACATTATGAAAGAAATGATTTATTAGAGATAATTAGGCGAAATATGGATCCATGCGATATTTCCTTTAATGAATCGGATAACGGAAATCAAATTTACAAGGACATAGATTTACTAGAGAGGAAAATGCGTTTTTCAATTTTATTAAAATTTTCACAATCAGACGAATTTCGTAGTGAATTATTTAGGTACAAAGATTATATGATATTCTATAAACAGATAAATTACAATAAAGCCTTATCAGGACTCTTTGCAGTTACCAATAGGACAAATTTAATAGGTGTTTTAGAAAAAGAATCCATTTCCGGTCATAATCTAGCAGGTAAGATAATGATGGATATTTGTAAAAAATTGTAGCAGTCATCATTTTTTTTTTTTTTAATTTTTATCCAGATCTACAGACCCCAATCCTTTCAAGATATACCCATTTTTTCTCAGTCTGCAGAGCGTTCTTTTTTTTTGGATCATAGTGTATCAAAAACTATACTCATAGCCACAAATATTGACAGATCTCTACGTAAGCCAAAGAAATTACGGTAACATAATCTCCACATTTAATCATTTATTTTTGGAATAATATTTGTACAATAAAAACTTTTTACAATTAATTTGTTATGATTTAAATTTGAACTAAAGTCATTTAAAATCTCCTCCATACTTCTACCTCTGGCACTGTAATAACTGTAATAAATACAATATAATCCACATGTATCTGTGAAGAAATTCTGTAGTCTCTTGTTGTACTTATATGTCATATTGTTTGCAGTCAATAAATTATGAATCCTCTTATCTGGTTTGTTTCCTAATGAGTCAAAATGTTCAATTTTTCCTTTTGTTATATGATGAATAACAACCCAATGACTACCTTTTTTATCAGATGGATCTAGATTTACTATTGTCAATGAATCAGGAGGTAAAACTATTGGAATCTTATCTATGGGATATACTCCTATAAATTTTAGCTTTATAAAATTATCTTTAAGCATAGCTCGTTCAATATTTTTACTATTCATTTGTCTAACTCACTGTAACGTTTCTAGCTTTATCTATATTCATAACCTCAGGAAATTTTGCATAAACTATGATATTTATAGTTTCTTTTATAGCGCTTGCAAATCTCACAGTTAATCTTACATGACCTTTAGCTGGTTTAGTCATTATACCTCCAGATATAAGGCTTTGGACATCAAACAAGTATAATGCATATCCCTCTGGAAAATCAGAACCTTTTATAATAATACCATTTTTTAAAGCAAATTCATTATCTAACAGGCTTAAGTAAGAGGCAACATAATCTTTTTCAGCAAAATTTGGCCTGAAGGGACGATTTGGGACTGGCTGACCATCTACATTAATCTCTAGGTAAATTAACCCCATGTTTTGGAAATTAAAGGGATTTTTTACATAATCCCCTGAATAGGCTGCATTAGATACCAAACCTACAATAATTTTACTAGGAACCTCTCCATGAAATATATTATCAGTCATAAACGTATGTGATCCAGTCCCAACTGTGAAACTTTTAATGTCACTTCTCCAGAAAGGGTATATAGCAGGACTGATTTCTAATGCCTCATTATGAGCAACTATCATACTCGGATGTAGTGAAACGTGACACACCTTTAATATGGCAGAGGTGATTTTTAATTTATAATTTTCATTGCCACTTCTCATTAACCTGAACTCATCTGTTGCCTGAAATAATTTAAGATTAATTGCAACACCATTTAAAATGGCTCTTTTTTGTTCTAATCCTAGATCAAGGTATAAGCATCCTTCAATACTAGCAGTACCACCATCTTTAGTTGGAATACATCTTTCAATTAAACCTACATTGCTAGACGTATAACTATGTGCATCCATATCTCCAGCCTGATCTTTAAAGTAAAGACCTGCTTGGCCTTGAGAATGAATCATATCATCAGAAGATTGCAGTAATAAATCTATTATTGCTTTATACGGGTAGTTAACTCCAACATCCGGAGAAACTAATTTTTGATTAAAAGATAAATCTATTTGTCTGAATATTGAATGTAAAGGAAAATTAATTGGTCCTACTTGATCACTATCATCTGTAGGTTTTCCACTGGTAGGATCCCTCTTATCCACTATAGGATCGACATTTTCTTTGGTTATTATATATTTTAAATGTAACTTGGATTTGCTCAAGTTTATATAATCTAAAGAATTGCCAGGTATATTAAACTCAATAACACCTCCACTAGACAAAATAGCAACTGGACTAAATTCTACCCAATATTCCTTTTGAATGGAGTTATCTACTGGTGGAGGAACAAAAATTGATAAAGAATTTTGTACTACATCCATGATAACCTATAGCTGTTTTTTTATTATTTTTGTTCTTTGGCTTTTTAATCTTATTCTTAGAATGTTCTCTAGTTTTATTAATTTTTGTTTTTCTATCCCTAATTTGTTTTTTTGCGGTTTTCTTTTTCTTTTTGACACTTTTAATCTGTCTTCTGTAACTACTGCCGCCACTCTGAACTTGCTTTAGCATTGGGGTCTCATTTATATGCATCTCCTCCTTCAACTCACTTTTTGCTTGATCTACTGCAGCTTGCGTAGGACTTACAATAGATACATCTACAGATTTGTCATTGGTATTATGCTTATTTCCATTATTAATATTTTTAGGTTCTAATATATGGAAATCACATTTATAACCAACTTTTCCTTGAATACAATCCTTACAAAACTTTTTATACATATCCATCCTTTCTCCTAAGATGTAATGTTAGATGAATGTCACCTGTTACACTAGATGGAAAACCAAAATTTACATCTCTTATATAAACCTTTATTCTATTTATATTTTTATTTTTTTACGTTGATGTAGTAGTTTGATGAAAATTGAAAATCTGTAGATGTACTGTTAGGATATATTTTACGTATTATTGGTTCGAGTGAATTTCCTATGTAACTGTAGTCACACAAATCACAAAAGACATACAATATTTCATTCACCTCCGGATTATGATAGAAATCACATAATGCAGCCTCCCATTCTCCATGTAAATTTACAGATTCAGGTAATTCTACAGTAAAATTACTTCCTTTGTTATCAGGATGGAATGATAAAGAATCTGATGATGAAATGAATAAGTAAAAATTATCGCTATTCATTATCCTTATTATGAATTTAAAGGCTTAACACTCTTCTCAGGAATCCAAGAATTGAATTTTTCAGGCCAACCTTTCCATTTAACTAAAATTTCCTCTTGTTTGTTTCGCTTACGTCTTCTTATAATTTTCTCAATTTTATACTCTGTTTCCTCACCTATATATGCCAACTGTAATTCAGCCTCATAAAAATCAGATTTGATAATATCATTATTATAATCTTTAAGAGTATACATAGGAAACCCCTGATTAAATTTTCTTTCAATAACAGTAAATATCTCAGTACTCCATTTTTGTGAATACTCTCTGTCAAACTTATCCTTCAGGAAACTAATTTTTACTCTATCACCTATATTATAATTAAATTTTTTATATTTTTTGGACTTTATTCTTTTGGAAGGTTTTTTTGGGTTATTTTACTTTCTTTGAATCTCTTGATATTGGTTTTGCCATAACAGATAATTATTTGCAACCAGAGCCTCTCTTGGCGACATTTTAATATTTCTGTGCTTGCTATTATTGTATGCATATGTTATATTTTCTAACTCATCAATCCACCTATACGTTTCATTAGCTGTAAAATATTTAAATATCTTAAGTTTGATTGTTTTAATAACTCTTTCAGCATAATTAGCCTTGGTTTCATAATAAGTAAAGACATGCTTAATTTTTTCAATTGATAAAAATCTTTCAACATCTTTATTGAGGTATTCACTGCCTCGATCAGTTCTTAGAATTTTTGGATTTTTTTCCTTGTTTTTCAATATCTCTTGCATTACGCTTACCATTTCAACACCTGTTAAACTTTTCATAGGGTAAGTGAACAAAAATCTGGTAAAAATATCAATAAAAACAGCAAAGTAACTGTAATTGTCATTTTCTTTCTGATAAGATACCATATTTGCAGTGTCACTATCCCACTGATAGTTTTTGAAAAAGGCTAGTACACGAGGTCTTTTGAAATGTCTCCTCACTGATCTATGTGCTATGTAAGATTCCTGTTTACTGAGCCATACTTTAATTGGATTTTTAGAAATTTTTTTCTCTCCTAATTTTTTAACATAATTATAAAGTTTTCCTATTCCACTGTATGATGCAGGATTTCTAGTGTCGTAATAAATTTTTTTTAAAAATATTTATCAATCTCATCTAATTGTTTTTTTCCATTTTCTGATCCAGTCATCTTTTTTTCCATCTCCTGTCTGTTCTAACGTTTTAAGCTCTGTGTCTTTAATTTCTGCAGGAAAACCAGGCGGAGGCAATAATTCCTCTGTTCTTTGACTCTGACCAGTCACTGAATTAGCTTTTATATCTAATAAGTCTTTCTCCAAAGATAGATTTATATCATCATTTTTTTCCTCAGGGTCAATGTCATGTTTATATATTTTTTTATTATTTTTAGTTTCCTCTTTGTTATTAAGTAAGTGGTGTTTTAAACGAGTATATTCATCATGCGGAATTAAAACAAATTTATTCATTTTAATATTTGATATAAATATTTACGTAATATATGTAACAAATTTGAAAATAGAATATAATGTCTAATTAAAATCTGTCTTCTATTAATCCTCTGTCGAATGAACTTTCGTAATATCTTATAGTTATCAGAAAAATTTTTTTTTTTGATTTTTAGTTAAAGGTAGATTCCACACATTGTAAATGATCTCAACAATCGCTTTTATACTTTTGTCTGTAATATGGCTGAATATACATTTATTAAGTTTATGATTATTCTCTAAAATTAACTGTAACACATGTTATTTTTTTTTTAGGTTTTTAGTCATCTTTTCAGGATACCACAACATTTACTAATCCTTTAATTGTACATATGGCTATATACAGTTTAAGGACTACTTATATATTACTTATATATGACTGTATATTCGTTAGGTAGAATATGTGTTCTCAGCATATAATTAGAATCAGAAGAGGGGCATAAATCTAATACTAAGTAACTGTATGACTCCTGTATAACATCTTTATATGCATTTTCCAATTTTTTTTAATTCCCAATTGGTTACCTAATACTTTAATTTGATTAGTATCTCTAATATTTTTAAACAATATAAAATAATGAGAGTTTAAAGAGATATCACGACCGTATTTTCCCTGATGAAATAAGTTTTGAAGCAATAAGATCACAGTAAGGTTTCTGTGATGAGATTCTCTACTGAATAAATTAGCAATGTAAGGATCATTCATAGCCTTGATTTGCATATCATCTAATACAATCAGATTATGGTTATCATTGCTTATACTTTGGATTGTTTCTGAGTCCGGTAATCCTTGTAAAAAGGTAACATTTTTGTTAGAAATTTTCTCAAATGATGGTTGCCAAACTGTGTAAAAATAGTATATCCTTTCAGGTTCTACTTTAAACATTTCAGCCTTGTTTTCTATTAACCTAAAGACAAATGTACTTTTGCCAGATCCTGTGGGTCCAGATATTGTGATTGTAGTAGGTGAAAAGAAAGGTATTACGGTCATTGTAACTATTTCTCTTGGCAGTACAGTACTCCCTTATCTTTTTACGAGCAGTTAACGTATGCTAAGATCTCTCCAATGTAAACACATAAATGTCATCATAAATAACAGTCAAATGCTAATCAACAACTCCTATATTTATAGATGTTACACTGAAGTGGCAGAATATACTGTGTAGTACACTTATAAAGACCAAAAAAGATGGTTAAAATCAAAGTATTAACCGTTTTTATTTTACTATTTACTAGAGAAAGTGCTAGTTTTAGTTGTAACAAAGAGGAATGTTCATGTGTAGATCATATAGCAACATGCATCAATGTTTTTCATCCAAATTTCTTTTACAGACCATCAATCACAATTTTATACATGGAAAAGGTACAGTTAAATGGATTATCTACTATATTGAGATCATTACCTAATTCGAGGTACATAACTCTAGTAGATATGATATATTTTAACTGTATATGGATTAAAGAGATTCCGATAACAGTGACAGTTAATACTAACAACTGTATGGCACCAACCACAAGTAAGTATTATCTATTTTATATTTACAAATTTTAATATGTGCTCATCTAAGACCTTACCGGAGAATATTTCAATATAATCTGTATTAAAGGGTATCTTACTTATGTCTATCAGTATATGAATTTTATACAGATGGTCAAAAGTTTAGTCTCTCTGTATATAATACGCTCCTTTTGTCTATCAGTATAGAGGCTTGTTACATGTAGAGTCATAAGTTTTTAACCCCTCTCTCATTAATAATTTGTTATTATCATTATATTCGCATGTAACTAATGAATTTAATATAATCAAATAGCATATTTGTATTTTACCATTAAATTTGTAATTTATTTCAATAATTTAGACCTGATGACCACAGGTGAGCCATCAAGACAAGGAAACACAATGTCCTCCATAATTACCTCTCTTTCATCTACCCACAGCAAAGAGATAACCTCAAATAAACAAGATTTCATAGAGATGACCACAAGTGAACCATCAAGCCAAGGAAACACAATGTCCTCCATAATTACCTCTCTTTCATCTACCCACAGCAAACAGATGACCTCAAATAAACAGGATTTCATAAAAACCAAGAAATCAACATTGGCTTATGTAACTCAGACGAATACCCACTTAAATTATGAAAACACTACCTTTCCTTACTCTGACGACGGTGTCACTGGTAAATATGACTCAACAATAAAAAAGAAAATGTATCAACCATCAACTGTAATTATCATAATTACAGTAATGGCATCATTAGTTATATTAATGATACTGATTGGAATCTTAGTTGTAAAATGTAAGAAATGTAGGAGACATCAAATAAATCGAAGGAGAAGAAACAGAATATTTCGAGAGGTCGGAATGATTCCAATGAGAAGTGTTGTAAATGAACAGTACATGGGATCCGAGGAGGGGTAAGATAATAACTTTATACCTTTTTTTTAATAAAAAAAAAACAATTAAGGAAAAAACCAGAATCATATTTTTAAATTTGTTATATTATAAAAGCAGTAGAGTAAGTTTTTTTTGGTTTTTTAATTTTAGCAATTATCTGTCACCTAGATGTTGCCATCAGATGAATATTACAGAGTCTACAGGTATATGACCCTCAGCTTATATTGATATGTCTATAAAAGATATTAACAATGTATAAAGGTCAGATACTTTTGTTTCGTAGTGTATATTAAATTACACTCAAGGACACAAATTATCGACTGGCAATGCAGACCTTTTTATTCTACCGTAGTTCTGCGGTTCAATATTGGTTGGTAACCTAGGTTATGACCTCAATAATCTACACACTTCAATGAATAGCGAGGATAATGAATGCAGTAGAACATTTTATAAGGTTTTGTTCTCGGGTGAAATTTGATAGTGTCTCAATATGGTTTATCTTTTTTATATTTTTCTTTTTTTGTTAACCCTGAATATATCAAATCAGATATCCGACACTGATATCACATGTCGAACTGTAGCTAATGAAAAATGGATTGCTGGTTTGCAAGGACTAAGGCAATATGAAAAATATAATGAAATGTGTATTTCAAACGAGGATATTGTCCTGAGGTATTATGCATGTCTGGTAGATGGAGTCAAATTAAATACTGAAAGACTGAATAAAATATATCCAAATTTAAAAGTAATTTACTGGCAATGTCGAGGCTTCTGCACAGTATCTACAAAGATATCATCTCTTCATGTTTATGGCTGTCAACAAAGTTAGTATTATGTTATATTATATCAACTCAAAATAAATCTATATTTTTTGACATATGCATATCAAATCAACAGTAAAGAACATGTGTATGAGGATTTTGAACCAGATAAACTAATTTCTTCCCCTGTGAATGAAGATGTGCGTATATTTTTTTTTTCTGATTGATCATTATAATCCACATATTTTAATGAATAATAATATGATGTAAATGTTATTGTAAAAGTTCCACCTAAATTTTTCAGAGGAGAAGGTGGTCAATGTGAATCTAAAGAATGATCTGCTGCTACCTACTGATCAAGAAGAAGTGGATGATGCATTTAAAGAAGGTGGAATTTTGAAGAAACATAATGACTTCAACGAAGAAGGTTTATATGGATTGTTAGTATTACCTGTTATAGGTATTGTTGTCAGTACTCTGGTGATTTATCTTAAGAAATACCAGCTAGGACATATTGTAAGATGTATTAATTCAATACATAAATATGACCAAGGTCATCAAAACGAGGTGGAATTAAGTACACTCGAGGAAACTCATTCAACCTCTGTCCCAGATTCTAATGACGAATCTCAGCATCATCGACATCCACATTTTTGGAATAATTTATTTGAATATGATGCCTCAATCACATCCAGTTCCCAGGATATCTTGTTTATGGATTCAGCTGTACAAACTACATTTCCAGAGGTAAGCTTTGCTGAGGAAGAAATTTTTGACGGTTTTGAATCAGATGCCTCCAACCTTTCTATAATAGACGAGGATGAGGTTATTTATGCAAATATTAAAGAGATTGAACTAAATGTGGACATTATAGATCCAACAACCGAAGAAATGGAACACAATGAACCAAATGATAGCTCCACCACTAGATCAGGAAAACTGTACAAGTAAAAACTACTGTAACTGTTTTATTAAATGTAAAATTTTTATTTAAACAATGTTGATATTTACAAACTGATCAAGATGTACAATGGGCTTTGTCAGTGTAGCCATATATTATACTCATATCGTTAAATGAAAACTTATGTAATAACCAAAGAAACAAGAAATCAAACAAATATCAGATATAATGTTCTCAGTATAATTTCATTAACCATAAGTTTCTTTTTAATTGTACCTAGTTTTTAGTTTATTTTTTTAATTACAAACAATTTGACACTAAAAAAACATGTGAATCAGTTATCATGGATACATATATGTATATATTTAGAGATATAGTGACATGGTAGTAAAGAATGTTATGAGATAGTTATTGCTACTTATATATATTTTAGAGATATAGTGACATCATGCTGCAGATTATTATGAGATAGTTATTGCTACTATATCTAAATATGTATTTGCATTTTAATCAGAGTATTCTTATGTCTACACCTTTTTAACAGTTACCTTCATAGTGCAAAATTATTATTAACACAAGAGATGTTAAACTGACTTTGATTGTTTATAATGAAAGGACTCATGATCTGTACATTACTGTTACAGGTAAGCAATATGTAAGAGTACTTACAATAATATCTGTACATTGTACTGAAAGATTAATAATATTACGATTTGAATAAAATTATGTCAGTAAAGTCATTGTTTTTTTAACTGAAGAAAGTCATGTTGCTGAAATCCTTGTATTTCTTTAAAGAGGTATATCCACGAAAACCTCACCCTTATCAGAATTATCCAGATGTGAACATTCAGCACAGGTCTTGCTGTCATGATCCACTTTATTTGGATCCAGAATGCAAGATACGCATTGGTATAACTCTAGTCTTTCAGTGTACAATTTGTTGATAATATCCAATGCCTCTCTCCATTCATTAGCCTTGAGGCTCACTCCCTCACTTGTGGGGTACAAAGTTCCAGTGGAATTCGTTTTCCATTTATGAATGCTGACATATTTGTATGGGGAGTTCACACTTAGGTAAAAGCCTCCACCAATGTGTTTCTTAATATCAATATCCTTGGCTCCAGAGGTTATTCTGTCAAGCTGATTTGTGATTTGTTGACCAAAATGCATGATCATCATGATTCTAGGGATATTGAGCACTATTCCTTGATTTAAAACTTTATGTCCATCCCATTCTTTAAAGTAAATATTTTGAATCACTCCATTGGGACCTGCAAATATAACATATCTCTTGCCTCCAATGTGAAATGACCTCTTGTATCCTACATTGGCTTGCACAGGTTGAATGTAGGACACATCCGGCTCAATTCCAGCTGCAGATACCGCTGCTGAAACCGAATCTGCAGGTGATATCTGTTCCATTGGTTTCGGCTGTGGTCTGGGGTCCAAGAGTATAATGTCGTCACTACCTTGGCTTACAATATGACCTCTTCTCTTTCCTCCAGATTGATGATTAGCATCATTTTTTCGTTTCTTAATAATGGTAGTATTCCCAAAATTTTTATTTAGAAAGGCCTCTGCCATGATTTCAGTTTCTCATCAAACAAAATGAAATGTTAGATTTGAAATTATTTTGCAATTTTACCACCTAACTAACTAGGCTAGAACTTATATAGGTTATATCGGACGGGATGAATACGTATGAGAATGATTCAGCATTTTTTAAATAAATAAACAAACATGGTTAATTACTTTTAGTATGTTAATGGTACCAGGGTTATGTATGGTACCACTTGTTAGAATAAATATATAAACCATGATTCCCTGCATCTATACTGCTGGACAAAAGATTGAAGACATCAAAAAATCTAAATTTTTGGAAAAAGCATCAGCATAAATTGACAATTAGGGGAATGTCTTCGATGTTCATCCATGGGTATATCAAAGGTTTCCCAATCTATTAATTTTATGTTACACCAGGGGCAAATAACTTTATCACCATGGCCTGAATATATAAAACCAGCTCTAGCAATTGATTCTGGTCTTACAGGATGTGATTTAGGCCATGTATAAAAGGTTGGAATTCTGTCATCATATTTAGTGTAAACATTAGAGTAATATAATAATTGTAAAGGATTAGGATTAGGATTAAATTGAATATTTTTAGGATTAACATTAGAAGTAAATGATGACGATGGTGGAGAGAATTGTAATCCTGTTGACCCTTGAGTAGGTTTACTTTGTAAAGAAAATCCTCCAATCATAGCTGATTTAGAGTCTGTATTATCTGTTGATGATATGTTTGGCTTGTTTATTGTGGCAGAGGCAGGAATAACAATATCCTCATCTTCAGAGGTATGTCTCTTCTGATTGCTAAACATTTCGGATCTTGATTATCTAGAGGTACATTAAAAAAAAAATAAACATGTTGCTGCATTTATATCAAAAGTAATATCTATTTTTAGTAATGATATTCTTAGTAAGCATTCTTTTGGAAGTGATTCTAATTTTTGATTAGATATACATTTCTATATAACATGCAAAATCAGCATTATGTCGGTTAAACAAATTTTGACCATCAGTATATTACGGGCTACAGTATCTATCAAAAATTGTGTACCGTCCTTGATTGGTGTCAGGTCTTTCGTTGAGAACAACAGTGTAGATTAATTGGGTTACTCCTAAAGATTCTTAAAAGGTGATTATTGGGTGGATTAATATGAAGATAGTAAACTTTTGCATAATAAGGTGTTGTGGATTAATATGTAGATAGTAAACTTTTGCATAATAAGGGGTTGACTTGAAACTAAGATTTCTAAGAACTACATTTAAATTCTAAAAAATTAAATTGAGGAGCCTTGAAACTATTTTGATGTTATATCTATCTAAACTAGCATTATATATTTTTAATATTCTATAATCTATATTTAGAGATAAGGGAGTTAGGGTTAAGGGTCTAGGGTTAGTTAGTTAAGAGGATTATTGACCAGGGCTGCCGACCTTGAAACTAAAATTTCGAAGAATTAAAATAAAATTCTAAGAACTTGAGATGCAGTCCTCAGTCCAAAGTATTAGCATATAAGGTGTTTAGCCTTGAAACTATTTCTGTGTGATATATATTATTATATATTTTTATATTGTATAATCTATATCTATCTAAGAAAACATTATACATTATTATACATTCTATAATCTATATCCATCTAAAATATCATTATATATTAATTTATATTCTATAATCTATATCTAGGGAGATAAGGGAGTTAGTTAAATTAGGGTTAGGGTTAGAGATAAGGTTAGGGTTAAGTTAGGGTTAGGGTTAGCTAGTTAAGGGGATTATTGAACAGGGCTGTTATCAATCACTTCCGGGTATTGAGACCACGAGACACCCTCTTATTCACTACTCACATGATAATGTGTGTTCTTCTATGCTATCCTGTTTCTATTCATATGTTGCAGCTACTATCAACAGGGCATCCTATTTCTAGTTTTTTTGCATGTATTTATATGGTTTAAGCAAAGACGAATGTGCTGATATATGGTTTGTTATGCTTCTGATGTACTTTTATTTTTGAAATTTACCATTAAAATATGAAAATGGCCCCAAAACATAGTGTCCAAAGCCTGGGTAATAAAATTCAAAAAAACATTTTTTTTCTCTTTAATGTGGTTAACTGGGGTTAAGTCAATACTGCTTAGCTTCGAGTTATTCTAAACCATGCAAATATCAAAAGTTCTTTTAAAAGACACCAACAAAATATTATTTTTGGCCAAATTTAAAAATGCCCAAAATATTTTTGTGAATTACATTACCATTATAAATACTTATCTTTTCACATTTTTAAATGATAAAAGTCTAGCTTTTTAGTGCAAATAATCCCTGAGTAAGTTGATTATCAGAATGTGAAAGTAATATTTCAGCAGAAGACAACAAATACACGCAATTCTTAAGGAAGTACCTGTATTTTCTCATTTGAATTACGTTACCAGTCATTTTTAATTTCCTCAAGATGTGAGGATGATAAGAAGACTATATATGACAAGCATATGTTGGGCCTTGTTGTGTATTAGAATAATAGCAATATCAAAACAAAGCTCTGAATTTTATATTTGATTTAGTATAATTCAGTGAATTATGTTACTGTGAATTACATAACTGACAAAAATAGGTAATTTTTCCACAAGTAGTTGGCAGTAGTTATTAGGGAGCAGTTCATGAGGTAAGTCGGAGTAATAGTGTCGGTCAAAGTTCAGGGGTCATAGTTCAGGAAGTGACGTCATATATGTGTCAGTGCTGGGATTCCTATGAAACGTCATATTGATGTCATGTTCACGTGACAGGATGGTGGGGTTTTCTCCTTGTATGGTCTATATATAATAAAAGGGTTTTATGATTGATGGGTGTGTCCCTGTAAAGAGCAGGTGGTTAATTATTTTAACAAAAAAGGCACTGGTGTTTTAAATGATGATAGGTGTGTCTGTGTAATCTCAACAACCAAACCTATCCATTTCTTTTTAAAAGAAGGTGGTCATTTTATGGGTATTTGATAACTGGTCTTGTGGCTAAGAAAAATGGATTAATTTTCTGGTCACCCATTCTCACCAATAATTTGCTCTTGCGTGTGTGACACTCGCTTATCTTTCTTGTTTTTAAATCAGATTATCACTTTGTACAACATTGTTGAAACCCACCAATTACACAGTATTTTCCCTCCGCCATGTATAATAACAAAAACAGATATGAGGAACATTGACAAGAAACAAATCTTTGTCTTGTGTAAATATTTTATGACAAGAGAACATGTAAAAATTTACCATAATATATATATATGTAAGCTGGTGGAATCTTTTCAGATATGTAAAATGTGTATCATTATATTATTATGGTTGTTTAGCATGATAGCAGATTGCCATCAGTTTTGGTCCATCAGAATCTATAAGAAAGCCTGTAGTGAAAAATCTTGCACACATTCTTTTCCAAATACTGGGTGAATTTTAGTTTTGTGTTTGCACATTTTGTGAAAAAAATGAATAAAATGGATATTTCTTTACCTAGTGCAACAAAGTAAGTAAAAATGTTTTCTTTAAAAGCCTTGTGTGTTAAACATTATTTTAAAAACATAGACATAATAAACAATGGGTGGCTAAGGAAATTTAAAGACTGCAATGAACTGATAAGACATTGGAGCAAGAGGATAGAGTAAGACTTTTTATTATAACTAAGTATTAAACATACTCTGATGGCATATATACTTAATATTGGATGCAACACTATGTAGTAAAAAAACACACAATATGCAAAGTAGCAAGACATTTAAATGAAATGTTTTTAACAAATACAGGCAAGACATTGTGAAAGCACAATCACTTTGATTTAACACCATTTTCTGTAAAACAAATGAAAAGCAACTGGAAAAATTTAAATTTGTATTTTAAAATATCTTTTCAGTGATGAACTTGAAAGACAAAGAGTGTTTAAAGATGGATCACAAGCTCCCAGGGTACGGAGAGGAGATGATGATGATGACATGGCAGTAAATCTAGGGTAAGTATCATTTCATTAAAATTTTTTAGAAATCATTTTTTCTTGTATTTATACAAATATTTGTAATTTTAGGGGGAAAAATAGCTTTGTATGGAACACACTAACCTTTAATTTGCTCTATTCAATTCTATAAAACTTGTATTTTGTAAAATTAATATATTGAACAAATTACCTATTGACTATTATTAAAAATTGAATAATGCACTATTAAACTACACACTAACATTAGATAAACCCACTTTCATCTTCTTCCTTCTATTCTTATGTTATACAAAAAACTAGCTAGCACAGAATCGGCACCAGAAACAGCACCCATGTCAGCTGCCTCAACAACAACACCTGTACCTACTCCCGCAACACTGGCTCCCATGCCAATAACTTCTTCTGTGGTCACTGCTCCACTGCCCCAACCACCTACTTCCATATCCCTGCCTCCCTTCAGCTCACTTTTATTACCACCCTCTGTGAGACCCTCAACTTCCACTACAGGAGCCATTCCACAGACACCAGGGCCCAGTCATTCCAAGAGCACCATTCCACAGACACCAGGGCCAAGTCATTCTAATGGCATTGACCCTCAAAGCAATATCTAGTAAGTATCAATTAAAATGACAATTTTTAGCAGCCCCTATGTTAATGTAAGATTTAGCATGCATAATTTTATTCTTCAGTTGTAAAAATAAAAAAATAAAAAGTAAAGTGATTGGCATGTGTGCATGCATGTGTGTGTGACATAAAATATATTAATTAATATAACAATTAATAAGCTGTTTTGTCTCTTTTTATCTATAGCATGGAGGACTACCTGTCAGACGGGACCCATCTAAGATGTACAGGCCCTCGTTTGAGAATGGTTGGGCCAATGGGCCATTTGGACCTTCAAAGGGATCAAGTGGTTGAACTGAGGAACAAGTGGAGCTTTATTCACCAGCACATGGCCATGATCGAAAGGGTAATAGGGTATGCGTCGACCTTCAATTGGCCCATTTTGTGTAAGTGAGGCTATCTGATCTCAGGCCATTCCTCACTTTGTCTCGCTATGAGCCAAACCAATATTTGGATAGACTGACAGTAAGAAACACGGTCATAAACATTGCCCAGAACGACTTCCCAATTTTGGAACAGTTTCTGTATATGTTTCCATGAAAGTGACACTAAATTCTGTGTTTTTTAAACTTTAGTCTGGTGGAGGTAATGTGATCTTTAGACTCTGTCCGTCACTAAGATAAATAATGTACGGTCTTCATTTAAAATTTTTTTGCATACCCTAAAGTAAAAGTCTGATTAACTTTTTTTGTATGTTTTGCAGATCCACTCTGGAGTAGATCGGTGCTCTCTGAGTGCTTTTTTGTATTATTATTATTATTATTACACACTATCTCTTTAACATGACTAATTCATTTTTGAATAAAATTTTATATGGGAAACACACTGTGTTATCATTACAAAAAAAACTCACACTTTCTCCTATTTGTCCTATACTTCTGTGTCCTGAACATAGCTTCGGTTGCTGATGCACAGGGGGTAGTCCATTTGGGCAGCAGGATCTATTTGTCTTTGTCATTGCATTCTTAACCTTCTTGCCATTGCTCTCAAGCAGCACCAAAAGAAACAGCCTCCAGTCACCAATACAAATCCACCACTAAGACAGCCTGCCAAAATTTTGTACTCCTCTGAAAAAAAGAGTCAGTTAGCGTCTATAAGCATGGATGCAGTACTTTTAAAGCATGTAAATATCTCAATTTGTAACAAAAAAACTCTCTAATTTGAACCCTCAGACAGATATGCACACTATCAAGATTGCATTGGTGGTATATGAATTTATTAGGGAAAAAAGGCAACATGTACCCTTAAATCCATCTGTTCGTGGGGTTGTTGACAGGCCTGGAAGTGGCATCTTTGTGTGGTGGCCTGAAAAAATCAATACACATACAAAGATACAGATTGCAGAGAAATGGACATTTGCATCCCCCCAACTTAAATACACACACACAGACACACCCACACATGCACACGCAAGCACACACTCATCTGGTGAGAAGACTAAATTATATTGTTTATATCTAGGTTCACTTATAATACATTCTGTTACACATGCACTATTGTCATTTGACAACAAAAAAGCAACCAAAAATGCAGAAGAAAAAAATTTTATGAGCACAAACACACCTGATAGGGGCTCAGTAGTGGTAGCTAAATCTGCATTGGTGGAACTGCTGGTAGTTGCTGTAGACTGTGATGCTGAAGGAGATTTTACAGTTGACATGTCTTGAGTGGCTGGCTTAGTGGTCATGGTAGAATATGTACTGGGGTGTGAGGGCAGGAGTTTTTCAGTTGTGATTGGGGTTTGATTACTTGAATAAGATGTGGAAGCTGAGCTTTGAACACTCTGAGTTGGTGAGGATTGAAAAGGTGATGTATCAATAGTAAAATCTAGGGAAACAAACAAACAAACAAACGGTAAGAACAAATATTTTCACAAAAAAAAGTCTGAGAAAGAAAGCATCCAAAAAAATAAGAAATCTTTGTACTACTAACCTGAAAAACTACTGCCTTGGATATTAATATTTGCCTTCTCCACCAGAGTACAGTCTACAAACACATTCATCAGATATAAAATTGACAGATTTTCAAATTCGTCCAGGAATTTCAGATCTGAGAGATATCCATTATTCATGTATATTGTTGTGATGGTGCTTTTGTTCATTGGCACAAGAATTGGTGTCCTGTACAGATTTTCACAAAAGATGTTTTTTTCCAAACAGGTGCAAAAATTACTAGAGCAATCTTCTCCAAAACATAAACAAGTGAGCATTGTAATTATCAATATGTTAGAGATATACATGTTTGTACTTTGAAATTAAAACAGATTGTGTTCATAGTAACAGAAATGTTCACTAATAGCTGTTAGTGTGAATTTGCCTTATACTGTTCAGATTTTGTAGATCCAACTGTATTTCGAAATCAAACATGTGATTTCTCATCAGAGGCTAGAGACATGGGGGCAACCTATTCCCTGAAGTACTTTTTCAGAGGTGCAATTGCACCTGTAATTTGCACCGGTGCATTGCACCTTTTTTGTACTTTTTGGTAAAGTGTGCAAAAAAGTTATTGTTTGTAAGTATTTTTCATTATTTATCAATTTCTGGTCAATAAATTGGGGAAAATTTCCTATATGTGATTCATATAACATTCAGACCCATTGCCTCCTAATGACTTAGGACGGTTAGGTATCATAGGAAATTATGTTCACTTCGAGTTGCTTAAGGGATGTGTCAACTGTGCTTGTGTCCCAAATTTGGAAGTGTGTGACCATAGTGTTACTTACACACTTAACTGGTCTAAAGTTGGGTGTTGACTATTGATAGTATAACTTGATAATTGCCAGTATATATTTTGAATACTATTTAATTTTATACTATACCAAGTGCCCAAATTGTGTTGGGGATTTGGTCAATTATCAGGTGTCTATTTAGAGATTTATTTATACGGATAGTCAAATCTCATGAAATATAAACTAATTATTTATTGTTTATGTTGAACATTATTTCATGACTATTTGACACTTTTTGGGATAAAGTTTTGTTATAGGATAAAGCACTATAAAATATATTTGTTGCTTTATAACTCATTAAAACACACATATGATTTTTGTATTGGTTTTAATGACTATTGTCATAGAGTTTTATTTGATTAATTTATCATACTCATATGATTAACGAATATTTATATACATGGATATATATTTATTTTTACAAATATTAGAAGTAGGCTATATTTTGTTTTATGTGTCAAAATACATAGTCTATTTAATTAGGTTTATTTGTATTTTATACAAATAAATGTTTTTCATATGTATAAATATATAATAGCTAATAAACATATCAAATGAAAATAAACTGATTTATTATTTTTATCAAGAAATTGACTTTTATAGTGTCTTTTTCAATGTTTGGATGTGCTTGGTATCCCTGGGAGTCTAAGTTTGGCTTTCCTCCACTCAGGCACAACTAAACTGGGTCTAGTTGGTATCCTCTGGCACATTGGGAACTCATCCTGGCTCTGATTATTAGTGGGCTTAGTCTGCACACTTCTGCTGGCGCTTGGCTGTATCTTTAATAGGCCAACTTGAGTTGATGGCTCTGGTGGTGTGGATAGGTTAGGTCTGGACATTAGTATTTGTGAGTTCAGAGTGTTTACAAACACTTGAATGTTATTGGTGAATGTAGCTATAGTGAGGCCATCTCTAAATTGTGTGATCTCATCAGGGGTAAGTATGATAAGTGGCTCTGTCTGAGTGCTCTTATCTTTACTTTGAACTCTACTTTGTTCAGTATTAACTTAAGTTAATAAATATTCGTTAATCATATGAGTATGATAAATTAATCAAATAAAACTCTATGACAATAGTCATTAAAACCAATACAAAAATCATATGTGTGTTTTAATGAGTTATAAAGCAACAAATATATTTTATAGTGCTTTATCCTATAACAAAACTTTATCCCAAAAAGTGTCAAATAGTCATGAAATAATGTTCAACATAAACAATAAATAATTAGTTTATATTTCATGAGATTTGACTATCCGTATAAATAAATCTCTAAATAGACACCTGATAATTGACCAAATCCCCAACACAATTTGGGCACTTGGTATAGTATAAAATTAAATAGTATTCAAAATATATACTGGCAATTATCAAGTTATACTATCAATAGTCAACACCCAACTTTAGACCAGTTAAGAGTGTAAGTAACACTATGGTCACACACTTCCAAATTTGGGACACAAGCACAGTTGACACATCCCTTAAGCAACTCGAAGTGAACATAATTTCCTATGATACCTAACCGTCCTAAGTCATTAGGAGGCAATGGGTCTGAATGTTATATGAATCACATATAGGAAATTTTCCCCAATTTATTGACCAGAAATCGATAAATAATGAAAAATACTTACAAACAATAACTTTTTTGCACACTTTACCAAAAAGTGCAAAAAAGGTGCAATGCACCGGTGCAAATTACAGGTGCAATTGCACCTCTGAAAAAGTACTTCAGGGAATAGGTTGCCCCCATGTCTCTAGCCTCTGATGAGAAATCACATGTTTGATTTCGAAATACAGTTGGATCTACAAAATCTGAACAGTATAAGGCAAATTCACACTAACAGCTATTAGTGAACATTTCTGTTACTATGAACACAATCTGTTTTAATTTCTGTTTTTCACAATGAGTGCTGCCTCAGAAAGTGTTAGTAACAGCACCTTGGTAAGTGCATTCTCTAGACTTGGTATTGATCACAACCATGAGGAGAGCACTAGATCAGACACTCCACTCCCTTAGGATAACATCTCAGATGAAACTATTAACCTCCTCATAGCAGCCAGCAGCAAGCTTTCGAAGGAGGCACCTATTAGGAAACGAATGTATGAACATATACTTTCAGTGAGCCAACCCAGGGAGAACAGAATCACCCCTGTCTCTAAACATTCACAAGAGAAGGGACATTCAGTAAAAGACATGCAATTCTCAGTGCTTGAGTGGTGTTCCCTTAAATACCACAAACCAGATTCCAATCACAGAAAGATGAGAGAGAAATGGTGGATGTGGAATATTGGGGCAATCCACCCTATTGGCATTAACCAATTTATTTAATTATTGGTACATTTCCGTGTCCCTCACACTCAGGACATGCTTCGTATCTTATATGTTTGTACTTTGTATTCCTAAATAATTTTCAAAAAAACTTTAGCTTTTGTTTATTCTTTTAACTCCTGAAACAAGAATGAACAGATCTAAAAAGAGGCATTTAGTGCTACATGGTTTAGGGAATGTTTCCATGCACACAGAAGTCGGGTGTACAATATATAAACAATGATTATTTTTTACAGTGAAAGCTATAGCTTTGTCTTGTTTATGTAATTGTACAACCACAGCTCATCTCTTGCACTAATTATTTGCTTCCATATGTCACATTTTCCTAAACAGACAATTATTATCTATGCAATCTACTCAGTGGAAACCCAGCTTCACTGTTAATGGGGGATATAACTTGGGTAAAACAAGCAATCAAGGTTATATACAAGTCAAAAATGTATACCAGCAGTCACTGCTCAACTCTTATCCCATAAACAAGGTATTATCTGCACGCAGTAAACTTGTGGCTTGTTTTTATTACTGCCCTATCATTCTTTCATACAGAATTCAGTTCCAGAGAAACATTATCTCTATAAAAAAGTCAAAAAAAACTCATTTGGTGTTGGAAGATGAAAAGGCAACAGTGGAGAATATATAAAGATGACCCTGGCTTTTGCATATATATATATATAATATAGATATATATGTATAATGATGTACCAATTATATTGTCAAAGCTTGCTGCAATACTTTTCTGCAAACGAGTCTTGCAGTGGACATATATTTCTGTCAGTCTTTTCCTCTAAACTGACAATTGTCAAACTTTCATACCTGCCATTTTCTTTTCAATCTCATACTCATACCCCCCCTCTCTCTCTCCCCCCCACCCCACTCTCTCTCTCTCTCTGTCCCATTTTTTAAAAAGGCATTATTTAATTTTTTCCAACCAATCAAAAAAAAGTATTATTTTAAGCGGTATGTTTGAAAGGTTCAATTATCACACAAGTAACATGCCTTGTCATCCAACAGATGAACATTATCTCATAGAAGACATATTTTATAAATACATATATCTAAAAGGCATTAAACCTAGTTGTTTTAATTATTTGATTTGACTGACTTTAGTGACAATGTAACCAACATAAAAGACTGTAGAGGATATAACATCAGAAAATAAAAATCTTGTGAGGACTTTAGTTTTGGTCTGTTAGATTTCAGAAGTTGGATAAAAGACCAGAAAAGTTTAGTAAGTACCAACAAATAATAATAATAATGATAATAATAATAATAATAGGTATGTTATATTATTTATGGTACATATAAAACAAAAAGGTGGAAACTTTTTACTGTTTTGATATTAACATAACGTTGTCATATACTATATTTCTGTATTCTGTAAGAGAACATTATGACAGTTGTTAAGTGGATTGTACTGCATTTTCTCAGGTATGGCTTCAAACTACATGTTTAGTGATGCAAGTCCTCCTGAAAGTCAACAGCCCAGCTACCGTCCATTAACTTCACCAGAAAGGGAACAGCTTAGGGCCCATGAAAATGTGGATTTAATCCTTGCTTGGGCTCTTGTGAAAAAGATTGTGCTACATCCAGAGGTCTTAGAACAGATTAGGATAAAAAGTCTAGAGGTAAAAAAAATAGTTCTTCTTTATTCTTTTCTTAAAAGTAACAAAAAACACCTGAGTATACAAAGAAGCTGGAATGAGTCAGACACATTTCTACAATATTCGACAATGTCTAAATAAAGCTTATAAAATATTACAAATGCTCCATTTTGAGATCTAGGGTAATACATTTGTACTATAAAAAAAGAATGACGCCATTTATCCAAAATAATGGTCATTATTATTAAGATTACATGTATGATTACTATCTGTCTGTTTGTTTGTTTGTTTGTATGTTTTTACCAAAGAAATACGGACCTTCCTATTTACAGAATTCTGATCACAACATCTGGAATACATCTTTATCATACATTTCTACAATATCTGACACTATTTCTATCATTTAAAATCACCTATTAATCTATTTTTCTCTGAGCTCAACTGTAAAATGTGAATTACCAAACATAACAAGAACTAAATAAAGCATATAAAAATATATAAAAGCACCATTTTGAGATGTAGAAAAATTTTTTAAAAACTGCATCTGTACAGAAAACTGTCAAACTATACTCAAAATATGTCATTATTATTGTCTGTCCCTTTGTGTTTTTTATTTTGTTGACTTTTTTGTTTTTTGTTTTTTTAACCCAAAGAAATATGTACTTATGGCTGGGGATGTGTCTTCATTATTGTCTGTGTCATAATTGTATTACTAACTTTTTTTTTTGTAATTTAAAAGAAAACCATATACCCATATAATTTGCTGCACTACAATATACAGAACAAATTTATTCAAAAAAGTACTTATTTAATACAAATCTTTTAGAATATTTTAAGCTTCAGGTGTCTTATGTTTAAATGAAATACTTGAAAAATAGGACATTATTATGACCCAGACATAATTATAACCACCCTTCTGTCTTCCCATTTACAGAATCTGATCATAACATCTTGAATACCTCATACACATTTTTTCTTTATCCTACACTTTTAAACTATCAGTCACTTTAAAAAACAATAACCATTAATCAATCACAGTCTCTCTGCCCTGGTCATAGACCTTGCCACTGGTCTATGGTTCACCGGTACTTGGGGAGGTCTGGCTTGATGTCTTTGTCGGTTTTGTCGTTGTCTTCGCTCTTTAATACATAAAATAAGATCCCTTGAATAAACATAGACGGAGGAAAAACACTAATGAATCTCTTTAAAAAATAAATCAAAACATCTGTTTGTCAACTTGCTAAGCTACAGTCTATTGTTCAAACATCACTAAAAAGTATTAACCTGAAAGGGGTGATGCTGTTGTTGTTGTTGCTGACGCCGTTGTTGTTGTTCATGCCTTCCCATAAAGCGTAAAAGTACATTTTCTGCGTCATCTCTGTCCCTTTCATTACCCCTTCTCATCTTATTCTGTCCGGCTCTCATACGTCGGCTAACAAAGAAATAGAAGCGGCAACTAATCCAGACAAGAGTAATGAGGAAGACTATCATACCCAGACTGAGACTGCCCTCCGATATATACAAAATGCTTTCGATCTTCTCTTCTGTTTTTGTCTTTTCCCCCTGACCACCACCACTCTCTCCATTTTCTGTGCAACTTAATCCTTTTATTTGACTGTCTGGTGGGCAATTGTAGGCTCTGCTGTTGTCCATAGTAACCTCCTGAAGATTTGGGTATGCCTCTATCACTTTCTGTGCATCAATTGTGCTGTCTTTGAAGGTTGCTCTTACAACCAAAACATTCCGATACAGGACACTGTCCATCCCAAGGTTTTCACAATCTACCATCTGTAGACCACAACTGCATCCGCTCGGACAGCACTGAACTGAGCTTAAACTTGCAACAAGAACTGCAAGCATCCAGAAAGACATCATTCTGAAACACAATAATACCAGAAGCCACATTAAAATAATGTAGATCAAAATATTTGCTCATGCAGTGAATTTCACCATCTAAAAATCTTAAAGCACCTTCTTTATAAAATAGCTTACTACATCTGAAAATTGTTATTATGACATAGAACTGATTAGATTGTATTATTTCTAACACTTTTTATTCACCATGTAGGCTCATATTTATCTGTCACAGTTAAATGAGCTGTGGTCAAGCTATGCCAGCAGTCAATTTATGAAGGTTAACAGTACAGACAAAAACAACAAAGTAATTACAGAGTTTATAGATATATAGTGTGTGTGTTCAGTGCATCATTTTTTAAAACCACTGTCATATTTAAGTATGAACTGCTATAGTTTTAAAAAGGGACAGAATAAAATAATTCACACAACATTGCCTTAATTATGAAATGGCAGTTTTGAGAACCTTTTTCCTACTCACTGCATGGAGAGAGGGGGAAAACAGAGGAGAAAGGGGGGGAGGGGGAGAGGTTCTCTGTGTGTGTCTTTTTGAGAGAGGAGAGAGAAAAGGGGAATGGGGAGGGGTATTTCAATTGGCTTGCTGAATAGTTTTGCACAAAAACCCATCACTTTTACAGATTACTGTTTCTAACAGGAAGAGATTAAAATATTCTATAAAGATGCTACATATAGTTCAGCTAAATGTCTTATAAAATCTTACCTTCTATGCATCACAATATCCATTCTATTAATCACCATTTTCATTGCACTTCTCACTCTCTCCAAAACTTTCATTGATGTTACAAAAACTAGGTCAATAGTGACATCATTCTGCAACTGAAAATTGATCAATCTATTTCATCACTTTTTTCACTTTGCACTCCCTTCATAAAATATTTTAAATAATAATGACTCCAGTATTGCAGAAAGTAATATTCTGTCAATAACAGTGACAAATACAGAGTGCATTGTATACCATATATTAAGACAACTTCTAACTATTAATAAATGTCAAATAAATGTGCTTTACAGTTGAATCAAAATCAGTCTGATAGTAGTGAGAGTGAGCATTCTTGCAACAGTAGTGCAGAAGTGAGACCACTACCACCACCACCACCACCACCACCAAATGCTGCTAAGGTAGAGCTGTTTTTTGTGGGAAAAAGTTAATATTTAATGTCTGTTTGTCATAGTTCTGCATTGTATTGCTTAATGTGCTATCTCTAATATCTATATACGACAATGAGTGTTTAAGTTACTTTTTTCTCTTTTTATAGAATTACACCTGTGAAAAATGCTGCAAGTCCTTTGGACACTTTTCCACCCACATGAACCACATTAAAACTTGTAGAGGGGTTCTCGCAGTGCCAGAAAAAAGTGCCTTCTTTTGTGATTTGTGTGGACAGACTTTTGGTAGGAAGTGGAACCTTTCCAGACATCAGAAAAAATGTGATGGAACCTCTCACCCTTGCGACTTTTGTGGGAAAAACTTTTACAGTGAACGCGGGATGCATCTTCACAAAAAGTCATGCACAGGAGCATATAAATCTCCGAACAAAAGTTTTAAATGCCGCAGATGTAGTGAAGTGTTTCCCAATAGAAGTGCCCTTTACAACCATAAAGTTACTCAACACGGAGGGGGAGATAGTGCACAAAATTTCAACTTAGTGTCTCCACCTTGGAAGAATTCACAAGGTGAAACCATTGACCCTGCATTCGAGGCAGCCTATACAAACAATCTTACACATATTATGACCCCGCATAGAGAAGGAGAAATTGTAAAAAGTTATAATTTTCCAACCGAAAATCTTCAAGGTGGTGTCGATGAAATTATGTCACATATTGAAAACATTTATGACGATCAAAGTAAGAGCTTTAAATTGAACATCAACTTAGGATTCATCTTGAGGAACAGAAAAGATGGCACTTATCGTTACTATATTCCGTATCAGAATAGCTACCTTTTTCGAACTCCCTTCACCATTACCAGACATGGAAGTCTACGGTCTTTAAGGAATAAGGTTAAGATAATCAATCCCGCAGCATATGTGGAAAACCAGAGGCCTAACAGTGCTTGGGAATTGGCATATATTACCAATATTCACTTTGATATTTCCTTACTGGATTATGTCCTCGGCCACACTACAGCCCTCCCACAACACGTTAAAGAGTCTCGTTCTATTGTAACTTTTACTGAGCAGGCTGACAATCTTTGTTTTTTTAGGTGCATGGCTTGGCACCAGTGTCAAAACAAGACTGGCTTAGAAGCTCTCACCCATCAAAAATTTCAAAACTGGATTGACTACTGTTCCATAAATACCAGCAAGAAGTTTTCAGGTGTACACCTGTGTGATATTCCTGACTTGGAAAATTGTTTTCAGGTCAATGTAAACGTATTTGAACTTTTAGAAAATCAAAAAGTGAGTGTGCACTACAAATCGCAAAGTTCTTTTGCGGATACTGTTTATTTGGACATGCAGGGCAGCCACTTATCTTACGTTAAAGATATTGACAACTATGCAAAAAGATATCAATGTCTCCGCTGTGATAGGATTTTCAAGCGTTACTTTAATCTGAAACGTCATTACAGCGTTTGTTCCAAAGTTACCAAATTCAAGTTTCCTGGTGGCTTTCACAAGACCTCTCAAACCATCTTTGAAGAACTGGAGAAATATGGAATTGAAGTCGCTCAAAAAGACAGAGTTTTCCCCTATTTTATTACGTATGACTTTGAGGCTGTACTTCAGAAATTAAACAGGGACACTACAAAGAAATTGATCTGGGAAGAAAAGCACATACCAATTTCAGTCGGGGTAGGGTCTAATGTAGAAGAATTTAAGAACGGTGTCTGCTACATCAATTACGATTTGGACGAGCTGCTATTGCAAATGATAGAACGCATGCACACTATTGCCAATACAGTAAAAACAAAGCAAGTACATAAATTTGCCTTGGTCTTAGAACAGTTGAAAACCCTTCGAAATTCTTTTCAATCACCAATTGAGATTCCAGTTTCAACCACCAACACCACTTACTCCACTGCTGGTGTTGCTGTAGAAAACCATGCAACTGAAAGTGACGAATTTGAACCACCCTCCAAAAAGTTTGCCAAGAGAGTTAACATGCCCAACACTTTTGACAGCATGATAGCTAGATTGCGTGACACGGATGAACTGAGGCCAGAATTCCATGAATTTAGTTCGGACGACTCTGATACTGACCATGAAAGTATTTTGGGTGATGGCAATGATGAAGACACAGTTCGACGGACTGTAGACTCAAGAGAAAAGTTTAGACAAACAATGCTTTAAAAAATTGAACAGTTGTATGGGCGTTTTGATCAGTATTGCAGTTGTGTGCCAGTGTTAGGTTTTAATTCCTCTAAGTATGATTTAAACCTAGTAAAATCTAAGCTGTGTAAACATTTACAATTGACAGATCAGGACAAGCACTCTTTTACGGTGAAAAGAAACAATAGCTACTTGACAATAGCTACTCCCTCACTCAAATTTCTCAATGTATGTCACTACATTGCCCCGGGCTACTCCTATGCCCAATTTTTAAAAAGCTATAGGGCAAAAGAGCAAAAAAGCTTTTTTGCTATCAGTACCTCAGAGATCTCTCAGTGTTAAAAGAAACCAAATTGCCAGCATACGAAGCTTTCTTTAGTGACCTGAAAGAGTGCAATGTCCTTGAACAAGACTTGAAAAACTGGTGACAAAAGCACAAGGTAAGTATGAAAACACAAGATATTGAATATCACCAGTTCCAAAAAAGGGGCAAATGTGTAGATGCCAGTGTTCTGTCTTGTAAAGATGATTTTCTTAAGCCAATTTGTCTCGTTTGCAAGAAAAGTTGTTGCATGTGTAGTGAGATGCCCGAGACCGGTCCAGGTAACTACTGGCATCTGTTAAAAGTGTGGAAGGAACACAAGATGAAGACTGTAAAGGATTTCCTAGTATATTACAATCTCAAAGACATTGATCCCTTTACAGAGGCCGTTACCAATCTCCAGCAATTTTATTTTGACAACAATATTGACCTATTCAAAGACACCATTTCTGTTCCCAGAGCTGCTAGGAAAATGTTGTTCCAATCCAAAGACTCAAACTTTGCTCTTTTTGACCAAACAAACGAAGATTTGTACAGAAAAATAAAACAGAATATATGCGGTGGTCCTTCCATTGTGTTTACCAGATCCATGAGTGTCAGTCAAAAGTTAAAAGACAGCCACGAAACTTGTGCCAAAATCTTTGGTTTTGATGCAAATGCCTTGTATCTGTACTGTTTAAGTCAAGATATGCCCTGTGGAAGTTTTGTTAGGCGAAGGGAAGAGCAGGGCTACAAACCCGTTATTCAAAACAAATACTTGAACATGTACATTTGGATGGATCACTTGTCTGAAATGCAAAACATCAAAATTTTACACAAGCTAAATTCCGGGAAAGAACATTTTATCATGGGGTTTTATGTGGATGGGATACACAACAATGATATATACGAGTATCACGGCTCTTTTTTCCATGGTTGCATATCCTGTACAGAGAAAATTAAACATAAAAAGTCGGAGAAGTGGATTAAGAACCAAGAGGGAAAATATAGGTGAACAAAACTGAGAAAAGAATATCTAGAAAGTTTAGGGTACAAAGTTCACGAAATCTGGGAATGTGAGTTCAAGGCAAGTTTCACTTTTTCCAACGAAGAGATTCAAGATAGATATTCTCCACAGTTTTACCGCCAACACAAGCACCCGTTATCCAAAGAGACACTGCTCAGTGCCATTCAAACAGGGGCATTATTTGGTATGGCAGAGGTGGATATTGAGGTCCCAGACACATGGCAAGGGGAGTTCAGGTCAGAGTTGTCACCCTATGATTATTTTAAGGAATTTTCTCCCTTATTCTGCACAAGTGAAGTTCCACCAGAAGCTATAGGAGAGCATATGATGCAACATTGCATCGATCACCATGCACCAACAACATCGAGGCGACTTTTAGTGGGTGGTATGAAGGCTAGGCAGATTTTACTGGCCACCCCTTTGCTGCAATGGTATCTAAATCACGGTCTGGTAGTCACCAGACTCTACGAGATCATTGAGTTTTCCCCAGTTAGGTGTTTTAAAAATTTTGTGGACCAAGGGATTGATGGGCGCAGACAGTCTGACAAAGATCCTAACCTGGTCTTATTGGGAGATACCTTTAAAATATTACTGAATTCCTCGTATGGATTGAGTATATTAAATAAGGAAAAATTTTCAGACACCCAGTACATCCAGGGTCATTCTAAGGTCAAGATAGAAATCAACAAGCTAGAAATTAGAAAGGCTACCCTGTTGGAGAATGATGTATATGAATTAGACAAAGGCAAAAACAAAATCACTATGGATGTTCCCATACAAATTGGATTTACCATTTTAAACTATGCCAAACTGAGAATGTTAGAATTTTATTAGAACTGTTTGTGCAAATATATACCAAGGAATAAGTTTGAGTGTGTCCAAATGGACACGGACTCTTTATATTTTGGTCTGGCACACCAAAATCTTCATGAGGCCGTCTATCCCCACCTCAAAACAGACTTTCTCAAGCAAATTCGAGGAACGTGCGGTCAACCTTGTGAGGCGGATGCTCAAACCTTCTTTCCTCAGTCTTGTTGTAAAGAAGATGCTCTCTATGCAAAGAGAATTCCAGGCCTTTTCAAAGAAGAAGCAATGGGTTATTCCATGAGTGCCCTTTGCTCCAAAACCTATGTCATAGAAAACCATGAGGGGTATAAACTATCATGCAAAGGTATCAATAAGAAGAGCGTCTCAGACCCAGTAAAGATCATGTCAACTGTACTACAAAATTAGATCAGTCAGAGTGGCATAAACAAAGGTTTTAGAGCCAAAAACAATACCATGTATACCTACACACAAAAAAGGGTGGGCTTCAACTATTTTTATTGCAAGCGACAAGTTCAAGATGATGGCATCCACACTGCTCCTTTAAACTTAGTACTAAGTCCCTGGCCAGTGTACAATCGTCATATTTTTCGAGAGAGTCATGTGGATCCTCTTTGCAATTCTTACCATTACACATTTGATGTTGACCATATGCAATTTATTTCAGTCAATCATTTCCTAGTCTTCTCTTTGGTGAGGTTTCACTTGGAAGAAGAGTGTGCCGGTGTAGTTCAAACAGAGACAGCTTGGTCTGACATTTGCAAACACAAAAATGATGTAAGCATCAAAATGTCATGGTATGAGGAACTAACTAAAGTGTTAGAAGCTGCCCTTCAGTTCAAATATACCCAATGCGAAGAATTTAGAAATGCTTTAGACAGATTAGATGTTGATGAGATTGTTTTTGCTGACAAAGATAGTTACTTAGGTTGTGGGATGAATTACAGCGTTGCAGTCTTAATGCCAAGCAACAAATATCCTGGACAAAATGTATTGGGTACCCTTTTAGCCACAGTAAAGAAGGACAATGAAACAAACTAAGGAAGATAAACTAAAAAAGTGTTTTATTTTGAGTCTGTACAAATAATAAAATGATTAAGTAATATTTACATATATACATGTACAATAATAATAATATTCTTACTGAATGATCACTTCTACATGTCAGTATTATTACACTATGACAGTATTACCTTCTTGTATTACAGTATTATTACTTTGTATATGCATAAAAGAAATAAACTAATTGATCCTTGTACATCAAGTTGTTTTAATCAAACATGTCCAATATGTCTTGCATAGAGTACTCTCTGGCTCTGAAGTAACAGTAAAACAAACAATATTGCCCACACAAGTTTGACTGATAATTTTGACAACGTTTTCTATTCTATAGATAATTTTTACTTTGAAAACTCATATAGTCTTTGAAATGTTGGTCTGGGACTTTCCCCAGTGGGTCAAAATATTCTGTAATTTTATTGTCTTGCATAAACACAACTATCCAATGACTTCCAGCCTCTGAACTCTCGTCTTGGTTCACAACATAGAAACTCGGTTTCACAGGACTCATGAGAAGCAGATCTCTTGGTAGCACACCTCAGTAGTACTTGGCTATCCAGCTATCCGTTTTCATATATATCTCTAGCTGCAGGCTGTTCATTTGTTTTAAATTTTCCCCCACTTCACTCTACAGAATCACGTTTCTGGCTTTGTCGATCTTGATTTGTCCAGGAAAGAGGGAATAGAGCAAAATCATCAAATTAGATGTTGGCGTTCCAAAGGACATCTCCAGTTTGGTAAACCCCTTTTTGATTTTCCCAAATATCCTCCGACGCTTCCCCTTGAATGTCAAAGCAGAAGAAGGAATAGCCATTGGCATATTCCGTGCCGCTTATCCAATTGCCTCCGCCGTGATGTGGATAATTGTTAAAAAACATGGACAGGAACGATGTTGTATAATCTCCAGTTGAAAAATCTGGTCTCAATGGTTGACTGGGTACAGTCTGTCCATCAACAGAGATATTAATTGATGTCACATCGGCATTGATAAAGTTGAAAGGGTTGAGCTTGTAATCTCCTTGAAAAGCTGATGTCTTAACCATAGCCACAATCAGCTTGCTGGGTACCGATCCATGAAAGATATCGTAACTGGTCACCGTTGTTATACCGGATGGAATAGATATGGTCTTGAAATTTGATTTCCAGTAGGGGTAGAGTGCAGGAGAGGTAGAGAGAGCCTCAGTCTGTGCTTGAACCTTGTACTCGTGATTGTCTCCTGTCATCAGAGAAAACTTTTTGCTGATTGGATGAAATTTGGTTACAATTTTTACACCATTTATAATTAGCCTATCCTGCTGAAACATGTCGGTGTAAACTGGACCTTCTAGCGTGACTTCTGTGGAATTTTGTGTATATTTAACCCGTTCCATCAATCCTGGGTTGTTGCCTGGGGGAACAGCATCCATGTTGCCACTGTCTTTGTAGTAGAGCTCTGACTGCAACTCACCCTCTTTCAAGTCAAACCCGTAATGCAGCAGCACATCTATAAGTGCTTTGTAAGGATAACAAATATTTGTCTCAGAACTCACAATTTTATCCTGCAAAAGCACATCCACTTCTCAAAAAAGAGAAGACAAACTGAGGTTGACAAGTCCAACCTGATTATCTGGCTTATGGATTATGGGTGTTCCATCGCTCATCACTATTCTTGCTTTGACCTTTAAACGTGTCCTCTTCAGATAAATATATTCTGCACTGGTCCCAGGGATCACAAATTCGATAATTGAACCCTCTGAAATACCATTTCTAGGTCCAAAGTTGATGTACTGTACTTCCTCAACACTCGATTCAACGCGTGGTTTCTGAAAAAGTGCTAATCTAGAAGAGTATGTCTGTTCTGCATCCATGTTGTCCTTTTTTTTATATATAAATTATTTATTTTTTCCTTTCTTTTTGTTTTTCTTGTTCGACTTCTTTTGGGATGATTTCGTCTTCTTAGTGCCTTGCTTTTTCTTTTTGCTTGTCCTCTTCATCTTACTTCCAGCACCTGACTGAGAGAGAACTTTGATACGCTTAGGTTTATATGCTGCAGCTTCTTTTAACTTCCGTTTTACATCCATTTTAGCTCTCTCAACTACTGCTTGGGTGGGTGTGACGAGCTGTACATTGCCCCCACCCACCTGGGGATAGACTGTATAATATTTCTTTTCATAGGGAACCAAACCTTGTGACATATCCGAAAAATGCTTCACCCATGCATTAGCTTCCATGGTTTTTCTTCCTCTTACAATATCCAAGTGTGCAGGTCAAGAGACTGACGCTTTCTGTTGGTACTTGCCCCGTTTCTAGGTCTCTTATGGAAATTCTCACTTGTGTGATCCCACCTCTGTTGACAGGGATGTAATACGGAAGTGTGAAATCACTGTCCGAAAAGTGGACCACTCTTAGCACAGAAGCAGTTGTGTCTCTGATGAAACTTTGTTTCACAATATCGGCATAAACAATAAATTGACTTTGAATTTGAGGAACGCAGTTAATATCTAGTAAGGCACACTTCCAAGTTACATCCACTTCCAACATTCCCGGAAGGTCAATGGTAAAGTCATACCAAACATTGTTGGGATAAGTGTCCAGCGAATCCCGGGAAGATAAAAATTGATAGATCATGCCGTAAAATCTTTCACTTGTTCTTCATCTATCCAGCTGTCAAATTTTGATGGCCAACCCACCCAATGCACCAGCACCTGTGTTTTACCTTTTCTCTTTCGCTTTCTGATGATTTTATCTATGTCATACTGCGTATCTTGATCTACAATGACCTTCTGAAGTTCATCACTGGTAAACTTGTCTATTATAGGATCGTTTGCAAAGTCTTTCACTTCATATTTGGGGATTCCTTGATTGAGAGAGCGGGAAGTCACTCTAAACAATTCATCGGTCCATTTCCTGTCACTTTCCTTGTCATAGCGTCCGGGTATTCTCGACAAGCGGACCACGTCTCCGGGTTTAAATTTATACAGCTGTTTTTTTCATGTAACCTTTTCTTTATTTTGATGGGTTTTGTAGTTTTCTTCTTCTTCTGCGTGGTCCAAAGGATAGGGTCAGGGGTGGAGAAAGCTTCTTTCGGGGACATCTTGATTGTTCTGTGATATGTGTTGTTATAACTTTCAGTAATATCTGGTAAAGCATCTATCCATCTCCGCATTTTGTTGTATGCCATGTACTGTCCCAGTTTTCCTTTAATCGTTCTGATTACTCTCTCAGCGTAGTTTGCTTTAGAATGCTCCGACGTGGTTATATGCTTTACATCTTGACTTTTCATGTACTTGTCTGCGGAACCAGCAAATTCAGACCCCCTGTCAGTGCGGATAAAACTGGGCTTCCCTTCCTGCAAAACCGTCTTTAAAGCCTCTACCATATTGAGTGAGATAGTATATCTATAAATACAGCAATGTACTTGAATTCATCATTCTCTTTTTCAAATGCCCTGTAATTTATGGTATCTGAGTCCCATAAATATTGCTTGGAAGGCATTATGACCTTAGGTCTCTTAAATTTTCTTATTGCCTTCCTGTACAGCGAATACGTGGTCTGCTTACTTAACCACTTCTTTATGTCACCTCTTGAAATATCTTTTCCCTTAGTTTGCACAAATTTATACAATTTATCCACACCTCCAAACGATGTAGGTTGTTTGGGATCAAAATATATTTTCTCTAAAAACTCCTCCTTTTCTCGTGTCAACATTGTCTCAATAGCTAGTCCACTTGCTTTGCCAGACACTCTTCTTCTTCTTTCTCATTCAGGTTGCTTCTCCCTGTCCCTACCGCCCGATTGTGTGGGAAGATCTGGTTCACCTGGTGGTGGTGTTTTTATTGGATGAGGTTCCCGTGACAAAACTGTAGTCTCTTTTACTTCGGTTCGTCCATTCGTTGTTCGGCTTCTTCCTTTTGTTTTGCATTGACAGTATCATTCCATGCTGGTGTTGACATTCGAGGAAGCATTGGCTTCTTTAGATAATAACTGTTGGTATCTTTCCTGTGGAATTAATACTAAGGTCTTCATTTCAATATATTCAGCAGTGCCTTCTTGAAGTGTACCAAGGTCTTTAATAGCTGGACTCTATGCTTTATCACCAGTCTCTTTTACTGATTGAGCTTTGTTCTTTTGTTGACAAGTTTTTTCAAAAAAGCTTTTCGTTTATTAAGAGCTGCCCTGTCCTTGCTCGAAGATGCGATATTCATGAGATTGTAAACGATTTCAACAACGGCTTCCACTTGCGGATCTATAACAGTGTTCAATAAAGCTCTAGCTTGTGGTAATTTAGTATCCAATAATAATATGAGAAAGCTTTTAGACCTTTTCAGCTTTTGTGACATCTTGCCCTCACTGTGTCATGGTCATTTCTGAGTGTCGGGTGCATAGTCCTTTTATTGATATACGATCACTGGAGCTTCACTTGGAAATACATTGGTTCTCAGTCTGTATTTCTCTTCAGATTTCGGGGACAGATCCACAATTAAATAACCAAACGGTTTTTAGTAGCATCTTTATAGGCCTCTTTCAATAAAGAACCCATTCCCAATTGTCTACCCAACAATGCCACTTGCTGTGTGTTTCTAGGATTTCTCATCAAGACCGTATAAGCCGTGTTCAGATTCAGTGTCCTGGCGCACTTGCCTTGGTAGTATAAATTTTGATTCAAGTAAATTACGCTCAGGTTATTGTGATGACTCAGCTGGGTAAAAAGTTTTTTGGCCTCTTTGCGATTAGACACCTCGTGCTGTAAGTCGTCCAGACAAATTAAGTGATGATGACCGTCAAATATGCCTTTTATCTTACCGGGGTGAGGCATACCCAACACAAATTCTATGTCTAATTTTTTCTCCATATCGCCTAATAGTTAAGTCCAAACGGAATAACAATATATTATTTTTGGGGGTGGCTCTTCAAACATTGTGTCCTTAGATTTCAAGAGGTTATATAGCCAAGTAGTTTTCCCACTTCCCGTCATCCCCGACACGATCCAAGTGCAGGGAGATTGAAATTTAACCAAAGCCATGTCTGAGCTTGTTGGAGACCAGAAACCAAATACATAGATAACTGCTTTTAGCACTGGTATATACAAATCTTTTTTTCAGATAGAGGGGGGGAGGAACATATGCTATGCTCAATGGTGAACACGGTTAATAAAAACAAAGGCAAAATATCTATACTCTTTTTAATGGCACTTATGTTTATACAGCCTGTAGATTAAATATATTTTTAATGCTGACTTACCCGCTGTTTATGCGAGCCAATTACTAAAATAAACTTGTAAATAAATCCAAAGTTATAAAAAAAGTTCATAAATGTTTGAATGTTCCAATGTCACTCTCACAACAGTTGGCAGCGTTCTTCGTCCAAGGCCTTCTTTTTCACATTGAAGTATTTCTGCTTCTTTTGAGGAGCCTCAGTCAAACCGGGTGGACAGCACACGGGGCAGCCAAGTAGTCCTCCTGATTCGCATGAAATTCTCCGCATTGGACTGCTCTTTTAGGTATAGCAAAATCCTTTTCAACCTGATTAAATGTCCCGAGTAGAACAAACCACTGAGCTCGCTTCAAAGATATTCCTTCTTTGGTGGCTATGTTCCTGTTTTCTTCAATATCTTCAAACTGGCGAATCTGCACACATCTATAGGGTGAGTTGACATAGGCGTGAATGTTTCTACCCAAGTCAACGTTGCAATGAACATCCTCCTCCTTTGTACAGACCTTTAACAAGGCTTGGGAGAGTTTGTCAGAGTGCCGTTTCAAAATCTGGTACATCTTCGATGACAAACAAAGTTCCCCATCTTTGTGGATGAATATCAAAGCCAATTCTTCTCCGAATGAGTTAACTTCTAATATTTTGCCATCTTCTACATCAATTTGGTATTCCATTTTTTTTTTTAAAGTTCACTGTAAACACTTCGAAGGGAAGTATATTTTGAGAAAGTTGCAATCTCCTTTAGAGTGTTTCTTGTGTTGCTCTAGAGTGCAGTCGAAAATTTCCCACTGGTGTAGAGTGAGATCGCAACAAAAGCATCTTACTTTATCCGAAAATCCTGTGTAGTAAAAACCAGCACCTGCCAGTGATTCGGGTCTCATTGGATGATTCTTGGGCCAATTAATAAAGCTTCCCAATCTCTTGTCATACCACATGTACTCTAGAGAGGGTCCACCCCCAAAGGTAAAGCCTGCAGACTTTTTGGTAAAACGTGATAGGCCAGGTTGAGGAGTGCCCACACTATCCTCACTAAATATGCTAGGCTTCCAAACATTGCTTGAAAATTCTTTGTCCTGACTGGTCAGTGAAAAGCCCCCTGTAGCCATGCTGATCATTCAAGCTTGAGATTGCAAATAAAGAAAAGATGCTAGCATCAGCATTTTTTAAAATCTCTGGGCCTAATCAGCATTTTTTTTTTAAAAAATGAGGCTGCATGGCGTGTTTGGGGGGGGAATTCAAATTTAAATGTATTATTTATTACAGTTGGAACAACCTTGGGTGCATAAAAATAATAATGCCTCATAACCTTTGCAAAACAATTCAGAGTCCTTTCAATATGATTGATTATTCAGAGACATCTTGGTGCCAAGCACTATCATTAAAATAATTTTGTCCATCAATCCACATCTTTAAAAGAAAACCCATCAAACATCAAACCCATCTAGAAATAATTACCCTTCCAGATGATATGTCCTTCAATTCCCACCATCTCCTCTATAATTACCCATCCAGGTGACATGTCCTTCTATCCCCACCATCTGCCCTTTAATTAATATAATTGCCATACAAGGAGAAAACCCCACCATCCTGTCATGTGAACATGACATCAATATGACGTCTCATAGGAATCCCAGCACTGACACATATATGACGTCACTTCCTGAACTATGACCCGTGAACTTTGACCGACACTATTACTCCGACTTACCTCATGAACTGCTCCCTAATAACTACTGTTGGCTGCATCATGTTTAAGCATTTCTAACAGCATGGAGAAGAAATGACATAATATTATTTTATATTCTGTTGCACACATCGTTTGTTGTAAACAACTATCAGGTACTAGGTTGTTATGTCATAGATTATTATGTCAGCTGACTTGTCAGTCAGCTGACATTATGGCATCACTCTGCGACGTGTACGTACGCATACGCGTCAGCAACTTCTCCTCCGAAACTACAAGGCCCAGAGACATGCTGTTTGTTTTAAAAGATAGCTTATCTACCTAGCATGAAAAATTGTTCAAGGCATGCAGATCTGTTTGTTCGTCTGTTTGCTAGAGCCATTATAAGTGAGGTATCCCCCACCCTAAGTATGAAAATTTTAACACTTTATCACAATTTTCTCAGTGACTATTGCAGGGATTTCTCTAATATCTTGCACATATGTACTAGGTCACACGTAGATTCCCTTGTGTGAGTGTCAGACCTGTATCTTTCTTAATTATTTTTTTATGAATTTTTAAAATAATTTTAATGCATTAAAATTAATGAAATCATGCACTAAATCAATTATAACTTGAAAAGTATTGCATTTAGAGCATTTTCTTCAAATATGTTATTCAGCTACTTTTTCTATAGCTACAACATGGTGAGTAACTTGGGTGTCTATTTCAATAGCTAAGTGAGTTGTGGCTACTTTTGGACTTTTCAGTAACTTCCATCATGAGTAAAATCACTTGTAACTTGAAAACAATTGCATTTAGAGAATTTTGTGTAAATATGTTATTCAGCTACTTTTGGGTCGGCTATAACATAGCTGAGTAATAGCTACTTTAAGGTTATCACTGTTGAGTAAATCACTTATAATTTGAAAACTATTGCATTTAGATTATTTAGTTTCAGTATGTTATTCACCTATTTTGGCGTGAGCTATAACATAGTAAAATTAAAACTATTGCATTTGCAATATTTTCTTTAAATATATTTTTAACTTACTTTTTACACCTTAACAGTTACCTTCTTACTTTCCTTCTAAACACCATTTCCAGGGCACAAGTTTTGTGTCCTTTTCTTCTGTCACTTCTACTCTGAAACTCAAAACACACAGTCAGCTGACACAGAGCCCGTTCACGGGCGCTGATTGCTTGTTTTGATGTACCTTGTCACAGTGTATGACAGAAGTATGTGGGCATTAGAGTAGATATAAACCTTTCAGCCAGAGCAGTATTGAAGATTAGTGTGCAATGAACACTTTTTTATATTGCATCTAACATGAAGTAACATAATTTACAAAGTAGTAACATAATTCACTTGTATCAGTTACATCTACTTGACTTCAAATGTAGCCCAATCTGATGTTTATAATTTCTTATGATAAAAAGTAAATTCTCTAGAATTGCTGAGTTATTGATTCAGTATTTTTTATTGACAACAATTTACTCTTTAGTTTGTCATTTATGTTCTCATTGACTACAGTCAACTGTTGTAGCATGGAATGGACTTGTGTAAGGGTGAGGAAGATGGAGGGTATTTACTTCAATAATTTGTAGTTCATCTGTAGTTTTGCTTGAACCTTATGGATGCATTTTTCCTCTGTACATATATGTACATATAAAATAAGAGATACCAGAGTAAAAATTCAAAGGGCTTATTAAGAATGAAATTAGCTCAAATAGATGTACTGGCAAAAACAATGCCTGGGTGTGGGGGAAAAGAAGCAGAGAAGACCGTAGAATACTATATACTTACAAAAGACTAGGAATGGGGTGCTTCACTAAAAAGGTTAAAAGTTCACTGAAACATGTTTTTGCATTGAAACCAAAATATGAAGAAGGCCCAGTTTTGTTGCCTGGTTGCCTATACAACCAGTAAAGGCCCGGGAATGCTAAAACTTAATGCTGTTGTTACAAAAGAACCAGGTTATGATGGTGTCAGAAAATACATCCACCATTTGTAGTCAGTGTTTTGATGGTAGACATTTTAAGGCAAATTGTGATACCTTAGAGAATACATAACTTACAAGCTAATGGTAAGACTACTGTATGGTGTTTATAGTGTGCAAAGAGATTGCAGATCAATATTTGAGGAGGGGGTAAAATGGGGGTGAATTTATAGGTTGCAGATCGATGGGGAGGGGGGATTTGAGGGGGAAGTGTGGTGACACATGTATTGGTTTATGTGATTGAGGGGTTTTATAATTTATAGGTTGCAGATTAATGGGGAGGGGTTTTAGGGGAGCAAGTGTGGTTTCATGGGTGTTTTGACTGAGGGGTCTTAAATTTTATAGATTGCAGGAATTGGGGAGAAGACAATTGTGAGGCTGAGGAATTGCTCCCCGTCCCACAATGGTGCGAAGCACAATTGGGAGTTTATTGTAGAACTTTGTTGAGCCTTCTATGTGTGTTCTAAATATATATTTAAAATTATCCCTATATGATATGTGTGCTTTTTCCTGGTTAAGAACCATTTCTAAAACACATTGTGAACCACTCTGCTTTCACTGAATTACTTGTCTGTTTTTTTTTCTATTCTTTTATTTCTTTAACCAAGTCATTTCACAATTATCATTAAAACCAGGTTATACATATTATTTTGTTTGAGTTATTTATCCGATCATTAAAACCAGGCTATACATATTATTTTGTAGTTGTTTATCCGATTTTCTTTATTGAGTCATTTCATAATTATCAGTAAAGGAAAAGTTATAAAATTGAGATATATTTTTCAACAGGAATTGACAGAAATTATTGTGAGCCCTCCCAATTGATTAACACCCTCACTAATTGATCTGCAACCTATAAATTTCTACCAGAATCTCAACACCTGTGTCCTCTTTAGTTTGAATTTCTTACCACATTGAATGGGGTTTTGTGTTTGCTAACAAAATGGATAAAGAGTTTTTCTGAATAGTGTTTGTGGAGTCACTTTAACTTACTGTGTATGATTGTTGTGATATCTTCAGAATAGAATATTTTATATTTAATAATAACATGACAAGAATGGCTGGCAGTCTACGATACAAAACCTAGACCAACTGTATGTGCTGGTTATGTTCACAATGTTGAAAGTGATGTTAAAACCCAAAATAAATAAATAAATAAATAACCTGTATTTTGAGCTTATGTTTTTCGTTGCATTTGTTTGTGTTTGCAATTACTGTAAAAGTAATGAATGGATCTTTGTGATATTTTTACATGGGTACATCATGGCAAAATGAAGTAAAGATTAGATTTAGGGAAATACTAATAAATATCCTTAATTTTCAGAAATCCTTCACTCTACTGTGATAGATTTCTGCGCTCTATGAGTTCGTTCAACTTTTAAAATAGCTTTCAGCTGAGGTCACGATTCTAGTGAGCAACATGACAATATATCAAATAGTACTTTAGATGTGGTGACTTGAAATAATTTGATCAATCATGCAAAACAAATTTCCTGGACAAATGCATTATGTTATTTTTATTGCACATAATACATTTATCAAATATTTAAGGGAATAAATCAAACATCAACCATCAATGATTTTCTTTCTTTTTAAATAGTGAAGTAGATGTTTAAAACCATTTTACAACCAGTGAGAATAACAACAGCTATTTAAAACCTGTTAGTAGCTAAATACACAGTAGCAAACCCATCAACATGCAAGTGTAAACATATGTTAATAATATGAGCATGCATAACATAGTTGGTCTAGGTTTTGTACCGTAAACTGCCAATCATTGGTTACAAACTACCATCTTTCCCACATAGGGTCTGAGGTTTGAACCGCCGGCCTCAGAGGTGTGATGCAAGTATGTTACAACTACACCGACGTAGCCCCCATGATAAAATTTGAAAGCATTCATAGAGTGCAGACCTCTGTCGAAGTGAAGGGGGAATTTCTAAAAATTAGGCCTTTTTATTGGAATATTGTAAAGATCTGTTCATTATTTATGCAGTAATCACAAACACAGACCAACAAACACATGCACTCAAAATATTCTATTCTGTAGATAACACAACAATCATACACAGTAAGTTAAAGTGACTCCACAAACACTATTCAGAAAAACCCTTTAACCATTTTGTTAGCAAACACAAAGCCCCATTCAATGTGGGAAGAAATTCAAACTAAAGAGGACACAGGTGTTGAGATTCTGGTAGAAATTTATAGGTTGCAGGTCAATTAGTTAGGGTGTTAATCAATTGGGAGGGCTCACAATAATTTCTGTCAAAAGGCCAGTCTGATGTTTCATTTTGTGCTAGGAACTCAACAAGTAAGGATGTGTTTTGTTTTGTTTTTGCTCAGAAAAAAAGTTACGTAGTATCATTTGTTGAAAAATATATCACAATTTTATAACTTTTCCTTTACTTTGAAGAGACAAGTAATTCAGTGAAAGCAGAGTGGTTGACAATGTGTTTTAGAAACGGTACTTAACCAGGAAAAAACACACATATCATACAGGGATAATTTTAAATATACATTTAGAATACACATAGAAGGCTCAAAAAAATTCTACAATAAATCCCCAATTGTGCTTCGCATCATTGTGTGTGGGGGGGGGGGGGGGGGCAATTCCCCAGCCTCACAATTTTCTTCTCCCCAATTCCTGCAACCTATAAAATTTAAAACCCCTCAATTACATAAACCACACTTCCCCCTCAAATCCCCCTTAATTCCCATCGATCTGCAACTTATAAATTCACCCCCATTTTACCCCCTCCTCAAATATTGATCTGCAATCTCTTTGCACACTATAAACAGCCTACAGTAGTGGTAAGTACAATTAAGACTAGTCAAAATCGATTGCATCTGTAACATTCTCAGAAATTGATGTTGCAGCAGCTCAAAACAACAGCTTTTGAAACATTGATTTATCAAATTTATCAAAGTTTGAAATTTCACCAAAGTTAGTGGTTTGCAAAATCTCAATTCATCAATTGGATATTCATTCAAATAGACATATAACTGGGATGCAATGTGGGTAGAGTTTAAGGCCATATTATGTAAAGTTAGTCAGTCCACACCTTCTTAACTATACGCATTGTCTTTTCAAGTTTAGTAATGAATATACAGATATTGGTATTAGCTTCTTTCATGCATACATGTATACTGATTGTCCTCTACACCATCATTGAATAATAAGACACTGTTGTTAATATCTAAGAACACAATTTGACAAAAGTGCTGGCATTTGCAGACAAAGTAAGTCAATTACGCTACCATTTCAGGGACATTTGCTTGTTGTTATAACAACTTCAGATTAAATGTATAATCTAAACAAAAGTTATATAATGTGTGACATTATGTTATGAAAAATAAAGTAAATTAGGAAGCATTTTTGTAATTACTGCAAAAGTCTGATGAATGAACATTCTTATTTGGTATTCATGTTCATTTTATTATGTTAAGATGCCAATTCTTGAAGATAATACACCAAAAGATGCATTTATAGCTTTAAAAGAGTTTACACACAGTTCATTGACACTTTAAGAATCTTGTGATAGTTTCAGAATTTTATATTTAACTGTCTTTACCTTGCTTTACAAGGTTCCTGACTCTATGTGAATTATGTTACCATAGAAATTGTAAATATTAAAATAAAAAGTATTATCACTTTGTTTCTTGTCCAATATGTTTTAAAAAATCTGTTGATTTCTATATTTTTTGTACATAACTTTTAAAACAACAACTGAACCAGTAACATTGTAATAGACATTGACATGAAGTTACTTTTGTAACTTGCATTGTGTTTTACAGATTTTTTCAGCCATACAGATCAGTTATAGTTTATTTGAGTCATTATGTTTTATTATTAAGTTTACTACAGTTCAGAATTAAATGCAGACTATTATTTCATTTATATAACTTTTTACTACAACAATCACAAAGCCAGTATGAACTAATGTAATTCACAATGCAAGTTTTTAAAAATGTGGCTGCATGAATACAAAATGGCACCAAAAAAATCTGTAATAGATAGCAATGAAAAATTTTGTGGCAAGATGCTCTACATGCTCTGTTACCAAATAGAGATAATAAGAATGAATTTTATCACTGTCACTGCTAAGCCACCATTTGACCTCTAATTGTCCCATTTAATTGAGAATGAGTGTTTAAAGCAAGATGCAAAACTAAGCTGAAGGACCTCCACGTTCAAAAATTGTTTACACTACTTATATTGAATCCAGAAGCTATACAAACTACAGATCTTTTAAACAGTAATTTAACCTTGAGAAGTACTTGACAAGACTGAAAACTGGATATATAATTCAAATCTGTAGATTCAGAACATGCAATAATAACAGACCAGTTTGTAACCAATGACCTTGATAAAGCCTGACAGTTATTAACTACATCTGAGTAGTGGATGAATTTCACTATCTGAAAACAAATTCTTCAAGGACTCTTGTAGTGATTTATCACAATATTTTTATGAACCCAAACTCAGTAAAATTTGAACAATTATTTAACACCTCAAATAAAAACTAAAACTATAGCTAAATTCTGCTCTATCTCCCTCAACATTCTTAAAAACAAAAAATAAAGGCTCATCTATTATTTACCAATACAATTGTCTCCTGTGAATAATACTCCAATTGAATTAAATAAGAACAATCCCACTTTGTTTAGTCAATGGACCAACTCTAAGATATCGGATATAACAAGTGTTTGCAGTCTTTTTGTATTAAATAAATACTCAAACTTGTGTGCATAGATATAGAAATACCTACTAAATATTTACCCTCTTCCTTCCTTCCTCCCTTCCTTCCACCCCCTACCCCTTCCCTCCCCTCTACCCTTCCTTCCTTTCTTTTATTTCAGTGGCAGATCTGGGGGTGTGTGGAGGGTGCACGCTCCCTTTCAGAGTTTGAAACTTTTGTCATGGGGCTTTTCATCCCTATCCACACCCCCCTGCAATCCCCCACCCCAAGTTTTGTCTCTACTAGGTTAATATACCTGTTTAAAGTGACAGTTATTATACCTGTGCCACTGTCCAATATCAAAGGGGATTAGGCTCTTTTGTTTGTGTACTAAGTTAGGTCCCATCCTCAAACAAACTGAGGATTACATCTTTTGCGGATAACTTTCTTTATAAACCCTTTTTGTTTACCAGTGTATGTTTAAACATGAGATATACAATTTAAAAACCTAGAATCACTCACCCCAACTAATAATTTATTACCACACTTCTATGTTTCATTTAGAATTTGCTACAGTAGCTATGATAAGATTAAATTGGAAAAAAAAAGTTAAATTCTGAAAACGTTCATCAAATTAAATCAATTGATTTATGTGTTTTTAAAGAAAAACGATGAAAGAATCATTTATTTTAAAATGAAAAAGTTGAAGAAACATTGTGGCATATAATTTAGATTCAAGTATGTTTTCCTCCAATTTTTTAAAATTTTTTTTACAATGTTTATTATGGGAAGCCCCGTTGAAGTTTATTTTAGGTTTCATGTGATTTTATTCATGACAGTAAATTGCTGTATGTGTCTGATAATTGAGTGTAGAAAAAATCACAGTAGAAAACTAGTGTATGAACAAATAATCTCAGTAGAAAATACCCAAACCTATGTTACATGTTGTACACTACTTGGCAGTGCGGTGTAAATGTGTTATGTACCATTTAGTTTGAAGGCTTTATATTGAGGCATTTTCTACTGCAGGTTTTAACAGAGGGTTTTTTGTGCCAGAAGCTTATTCAGTTTACTTGCATTGACCATCAGTATGATATATAAAGTGTTTTGATAAGATTGGCATCTTGGCCTCTCTGTCACATAAAAGTTGGCAGCATTTTGTCCTCCTTTGCAACTATGCAATTTTAGCATGTGCTAAAATAACGATTTTCATAGAATGTGAGGCATAGCAGTCTTATGTCAAGGTATACTAATATGGAAGAATATCAGTGCATATTCGGAATAAGTGTCAACAGATTACATGGGTTAGCGTGAAGTGGGTTGATTCATGAAGTGGGTCAATTTTTCTAAAATTTCTACTAAAATAACAGTATACTGTATCCCTGTATCATAAACTTTTTGTAAAAGGTTTGACAGTACAAAGTTACATTACAAAAGTTCAAATTTCAATGTTTTGATGTCTGTTAAATTTAATAATTTAAATTATTAAAATGAATTTTATTGGCCTTCTCATGGGAGGAAAAATCCTGACTGCAATTACATCATGACCCATTCACAAACCAATTCTATTGATCATGAGTTAATTGCTATTTTCTTTCTTCTAAACATTTTTGCGAACTTTTAAATATTATAGATCCAACAAACACCTTGATTTGCACAAAATATGAATATGGGAGAAGTCGAAAAAAATCGACCCACTTCATGAATGTTTGGTGCAGATATTTTTCAAAGATTTTGTACAATTTTACAATTGAAAGAAGCAAGTTATGAACCATTTTTACATAATATTGCTGATATCACTTTCTTCTGTATATCTGTCAAGCATAGTGTTTCTACTTTTTTCATAGCACAAAAAACACCTGAAAAATCGACCCACTTCATGCTAACCCATGTAATCTGTTGACACTATATTCCGAATATGCACTGTTTAACCGAAGCCCTGTATTGTAGAAATAACACACGACAAGCGTGGGGTTATGCAGGGTTTTACAACGAATAGCGATACTTCTTACTGTTTTGATGAAGATATGTAGTGCATACTCTTTGTAATTTGACTTTTAAAAAGTGAAGCGGGATTATCGCCCACTCATGAAAAACTGGCCGTGCTCGGTTTTACAACTGGAATGGACCAATCAGAATCGCGGACACAAGCGTGTCATGTTAGAATTGAAAATATTTCTGGGTCATGTCGCGGATGAATACATTACCCGCCAGATATATAAGCTTTTCCGATCCCGCGTGCCAGTCTCTGATTTCCTTGCGGCTTGCAGATACCGAACCAGGAAGGAAAATTGTCAATTTATTGAATTTAGTATTGTCAAAATTGCTTCACGATCTGCTGCAAGAACTCTGTGCATCATGGCCAAACAGAATGTATTTTTTGACATCGGCATTGGGGGTAAACCAAGTGGGAGAATAGTAATGGAAGTAAGTCGTGTGATATACTTATTGCTTCTTCATGCCGGTTTTCACCCAGGAGCCGCGATGGTATAAACACTTGGGAACTGGTCAACTCGGCCCATTTCAAAGTCGGCCCCCTGCAAACTCGGCCCATACAAACTATAAGCCTTATTAAGGTAGTTGGGTTAAACAAAGTTTCACGTAAATTATTTAACTTTTATGCAACATTTCTATTGATAAAATGTTGCAAGGAAACCCCACGGAATTCTGTGACCCTATATTTTTATGTATAAATGAATATAATTGAATTGTGTAAGTCCACGAAATTGAAATATTAATTCGTCAGCTAAGTACAAGTTTCCAGGTAACATACTTGATCTCCCAGCAGCATTTCTATAACATATTGTTAGAAAATCGTAAAGAATACTGTGATTTCATATTTTATACATAAATGTGAATATTACTGAGTTATTCTCATGTTCATTTTGCAGGGGGCCGACTTTGAAACGGGCCGACTTTAAAATGGGCCGAGTTTGAAGTGGGCCGAGTTGTCCATAAAACAACACTTGCATAAACTACAATTAAGCTGCTTTTCTGTGTCACTTTAAGGCCATAATATAATGCAAACAACTAATTGTTATTTTCGAAATGTTTTTGGGTCAAACCTTTGTTTTATTTATATTTAATGAGGTCAATTATTTCCCCTGAAGAGTAAAATTTAAGGAATCCCAACTATTGCCATTGGTTAGGGGGTGTAGGTGGTCAACATCATGGTCTGACCTTGATTTGACCTTTGACCTATAAAATCTTGTCCGGGCTATATCTTGGAAACCGTAAGGTGTAGGAAGTTGATACTTGGTAGGGACATTGCTTAGGATGTGTAGGTGTGCAACGTCATGGTTTGACTTTTGACCTTGCCGTAGTGACCTTGAGTTTGAAAATATTGTCCGGGCTATATCTCAGAAACCGTAAGGTGTAGGAAGTTGATACTTTGTAGGGACATTGGTTAGGGGGTGTAGGTGTGCAACCAGTGTATGAACTACCTAACGAAAGCCAGATGGCCAGCAGGACCATTAACTTTCCACTTTTCATGGCCCGTATGAAATTTAAATAGCCCAAATAAAATTTAAATTTAAATCTCTTTATTTTCTGTAATAATTACCATTTTTAACCACTCGTCAAGTGGTTTAGACATTCAGATAGGAAATATTCAAATATAGTAAAAATAGGAAAATAGTTTTGTCAAAATTTAAAAAAAAGGTCAAAGCAATTATCACTGCCCTGGACTAAAGGACCATGCATGTATTTATCAAATTTATCCCCTGAAAATTTTGAGCTTTGTGCCTTATTTTTAAAGCCAGTGGGCCATAGACAAAACCACAAGGTCTGCAATACATTTTTTTTTTTCAACACTACTGTAGAGTACTCAGTACATAAAGTCAGTACTGATCAAAAATTAAACATTGTTATATTGCCCAACTCCTACAAAAAAAACCCCGAAGAAATCTTTAAAACAAAATCACACAGGTCTTGACTTTGCTTTCAAAGGCTACATATTGATGAAAATCTTTTAAAATGAAGACGTCCCACGCACTAGTGTGTTTGCATTCGAAACATTACCATCAGAAAGCAAAAATTCAGTGAAGTTTTCTCGATTTTAAAACGTTTCGAGTATTTTGACTGGTTGTCGTACAATATTTTTCTTTGCGTTTAATCAGGAACCAAAGCATTCAAAACGTTATCATCGGGAAGCAGAAATTCTGCGAAGTTCTCTTGATTTCAAAGCGTTTCGAATAGCATAACATAACATGACATATTTATATAGCGCATTTCTATTTAAGACAAAAGCATCATTGTGCTTCTTCTCTACAATATGCTGTTTTAAAAGAATGACTTTTTAGTTTCTTTTTGAAGATGTCCAATGGAAGTTGAATGTTCCTGATATCATCTGGCAGTTCATTCCAATACTTTGGTGCCACAACACTGAAGGCACGGTCACCCATAGAGCCGAGTTTTGATCTTTTCTCTTGTAGCATGTATGGTTTTCTTGCCAATCTTGTGGTGCGTTGATGTTGTTGGTAGTTAAGCATTGATGTCAAATATGATGGTGCCTGTCCATTCAAACTCTTATATACTAGTAGATTTATTTTAAATTTGATCCGAAACCTAACAGGCAACCAGTGGAGCTGATGCAGGTGAACTGATATAGAATCATGTTTCTTGACATTCAAAACTATCCTGGCAGCCCAATTTTGTACTTTCTGCAATTTATGGATAAGATATTGTGGGAGTTCAGCTAGGAGAGAGTTACAATAGTCTAATCTGGAAGATATAAGTGACTGTACTATTGTGTGTGCAGCAGACTTAGTCAGGTAAGGTCTTATTTGAATGATGGACCTTAGGTGACCATAACAGGATCTGCATATGGCATTTACTTGTTCCTTAAGTGATAGGTCTTGGTCAGTGATTACCCCAAGGTTTCTGACACTTGTGCTTGGCTTTATGTCAATACCAACTACATTTAATGAGTTAGTAATGACTTTGGAGCGCTGTCTTCTAGTGCCAGCAATTAAGAACTCTGTCTTTTCTTCATTTAGCTTGAGCCGGTTATTAGACATCCAGTTGCTTATTTCAGATGCACACAAATGGGAGTTGTTGTGCAATTTGTTTTTGGTTTTCAAAATTACTTGGGTCAATTGATTTGTAAAGCTGTGTGTCATCACCATACATGTGGAAAAGTATGTGAAACATTCTGATGCTGATACCAAGAGGTAATGTATATTTGCAGTAGAGATCAGGCCCAAGACCTGATCCCTGAGGCACACGGTATTCTAGAACCTTTTTATGAGATTCACAGTCACCAACAACTACTGATTGAGTTCTTCCTGTTAAATAAGTTCTAAACCAGTCTAAAGCTTTGCCTTCAATATTTCGACTGGTTGTCATACAATATTTTTCTTCGCATTTAATCAGGAAGCAGGGCATTAAATGGCCAGCCGGGCTACGCATTTGCGAAAAGAGATGGCCTGGAGCAGAACTTGGTTGTTCCTGGCCACCGGGCCCGCGCAGTTTCGAACACTTGGTTGATACTTGGTAGTAGTAATGCTATTGTTTATCGATATTGAAATATTTATCAATTCACGCCAAGTATACTGATATCGATGATGTAGGGTACAATATCAATATCGGACTGGAGGATTTAACAGATGCAATTAAGCTGTTTTCCATTCAAATAAAGTACAAAATTTAAAGAATATATTAGTTTATTTATCATTTTTATGTCAGCTGACATTATGTCGTCACTCTGCGGCGTGGGCGTACGCGTGAACAACTTCTCCTCCAAACCTACAAGGCCTAGAGACGTGCTGTTTTTTTAAAAGATACCTTATCTATCGAGGATGAAAAATTGTTCAAGGCATGCAAATCTGTCTGTTCGTCTGTTTGCTAGAGACATTACAAGGGGGGTACCCCCACCAAAAGTGTGAAAATTTTAACACTTAATCACAATTTTCTCAGTGACTATTGCAGGGATTTCTCTCATATCTTGCATATATGTACTAGGCCAGAGGTAGATTCTCTTGTGTGAGTATGAGACCTGGATCTGTCTTACTTTTTTTTTAATAAATTTTTTTGATAATTTTTAATGCATTAAAACTCATGAAATCATGCACAAAATCATTTATAACTTGAAAAGTGTTGCATTTAGAGCATTTTGTTAAAATATGTTATTCAGCTACTTTTTTCATAGCTACAATATGGTGAGTAAGTTGGGTGCCTGTCTCAATAGCTAAGTGAGTAATAGCTACTTTTGGGCTTTTCAGTAACTTCCATCATTAGTAAAATCACTTGTAACTTAAAAACTATTGCATTTAGAGAATTTCGTATAAATATGTTATTCAGCTACTTTTGGGTCAGCTATAACATAGTAAAATTTTAGACCTGTAGCTCATGGCATAGCTGAGTAATAGCTACTTTTAGGTTATCACTGTTGAGTAAATCGCTTATAACTTCAAAACTATTGCATTTAGAGAATTTCGTATAAATATGTTATTCAGCTACTTTTGGGTCAGCTATAACATAGTAAAATTTCAGACATGTAGCTCATGGCATAGCTGAGTAATAGCTACTTTTAGGTTATCACTGTTGAGTAAATCGCTTATAACTTGGAAACTATTGCATTTACAGTATTTTGTTTCAATATGTTATTCACCTATTTTGGGATCAGCTATAACATAGTGAAGTTTCAGATCTGTGGCTCATTGCATAGCTGAGTAATAGCTACTTTGAAGTTCTCACTATTGAGTAAATCACTTGTAACTTAAAACATATTTCATTTAGAGAATTTCGTATAAATATGTTATTCAGCTACTTTTGGGTCAGCTAGAACATAGTAAAATTTCAGACCTGTAGCTCATGGCATAGCTGAGTAATAGCTACTTTTAGGTCATCACTATTGAGTAAATCAGTTGTAACTTGAAAACTATTGCATGTACAGTATTTTGCTTAAATATGTTGTTCACCTACTTTTGGGTCAGCTATAACATGGTAAAATTTCAGACCTGTAGCTCATGGCATAGCTGAGTAATAGATACTTTTAGGTCATCACTATTGAGTAAATCAGTTGTAACTTCAAAACTATTGCATTTACTGTATTTTGCTTAAATATGTTGTTCACCTACTTTTGGGTCAGCTATAACATAGTAAAATTTCAGACCTGTAGCTCATTGCATAGCTGAGTAATAACTACTTTGAGGTTCTCACTATTGAGTAAATCAGTTGTAATTGCAAAACTATTGCATTTAGAGAATTTCGTATAAATATGTTATTCAGCTACTTTTGGGCCAGCTAGAACATAGTAAAATTTCAGACCTGTAGCTCATGGCATAGCTGAGTAATAGCTACTTTTAGGTCATCACTATTGAGTAAATCAGTTGTAACTTCAAAACTATTGCATTTACTGTATTTTGCTTAAATATGTTGTTCACCTACTTTTGGGTCAGCTATAACATAGTAAAATTTCAGACCTGTAGCTCATTGCATAGCTGAGTAGTGATGGGACGATTAGACCAATGTTCGATTAATCGTCGGCGTTATGGTACAATCGCGTTCGGTCACTGACAACTTCTAGAAATCGATTAAATCTTACCCTTCCTTGTGTGTCTCAATATCCATGTGTTTTTTATATTTTAAACTATTTCCTTAACTTTCCTTTGATAAATAATGAGATTTGTCACGAATTTGGGTTTGTTTATGTCTACCGCCATATTTACCGGAAGTGAGTGCTTTTGGTAGGTTCTAAATGTCTGAAACACCGTTATTCTTACGGATTGACAAATACTTCATCCCGGAAAGTCTTTCATAATATATTTTCTTACAGTGGAGTAAAAAAGTCGATTAAGGGTCGATCATCGGTCGGAAAATTGGACGAATAATCGACCGCGAAAATTGAGGCGATTCCACTCACTATAGCTGAGTAATAACTACTTTGAGGTTCTCACTATTGAGTAAATCAGTTGTAATTGCAAAAAACTATTGCATTTAGAGAATTTATTATAAATATGTTATTCAGCTACTTTTGGGTCAGCTAGAACATAGTAAAATTTCAGACCTGTAGCTCATGGCATAGCTGAGTAATAGCTACTTTTAGGTCATCACTGTTGAGTAAATCAGTTGTAACTTGAAAACTATTGCATGTACAGTATTTTGCTTAAATATGTTGTTCACCTACTTTTGGGTCAGCTATAACATGGTAAAATTTCAGACCTGTAGCTCATGGCATAGCTGAGTAATAGATACTTTGAGGTTATCACTGTTGAGTAAATCGCTTATAACTTGGAAATTATTGCATTTAGAGTATTTTGTTTCAATATGTTATTCACCTATTTTGGGGTCAGCTATAACATAGTGAAGTTCCAGACCTGTGACTCATTGCATAGCTGAGTAATAGCTACTTTGAAGTTCTCAATGTTGAGTAAATCACTTATAATTTGAAAACTATTGCATTTAGAGAATTTCGTATAAATATGTTATTCAGCTACTTTTGGGTCAGCTATAACATAGTAAAATTTCAGACCTGTAGCTCATGACATAGCTGAGTAATAGCTACTTTTAGGTTATCACTGTTGAGTAAATCACTTATAACTTGGAAACTATTGCATTTAGAGTATTTTGTTTCAATATGTTATTCACCTATTTTGGGGTCAGCTATAACATAGTGAAGTTCCAGACCTGTGGCTCATTGCATAGCTGAGTAATAGCTACTTTGAAGTTCTCACTGTTGAGTAAATCAGTTGTAATTGGAAAACTATTGCCTTTACAGAAATTTGTGCAAATATGTTATTCAGCTACTTTTGGGTCAGCTATAACATAGTGAAATTACAGACCTGTAGCTCATGGCACAACTGAGCAATAGCTATTCTCAGGCACTGACTGTTGAGTAAATCGGCTATAACTTGAAAAATATTGCATTTGGAGTATTTTGTTAAAATATATTGTTCACCTACTTTTGGGTTAGCTATAACATAGTGAAATTACAGACCTATAGCTCATGGCATAGCGGAGCAATAGCTATTTTCAGGTTCTCACTATTGAGTAAATCAGTTGTAACTTGAAAACTATTGCATTTACAGTATTTTGCTTAAATATGTTGTTCACCTACTTTTAGGTCAGCTATAACAGAGCAAAAATTCAGACTTGTAGCTCATTGCATAGCTGAGTAATAGTTACTTTGAGGTTCTCACTGTTGAGTAAATCAGTTGTAACTTGAAAACATTTAGAGTATTTTGTTAAATATGTTATTCACAGACGTTTTGGTCAGCTATAACATAGTGAAATTGCAGACCTCTATGTCATGGCATAGCTGAGCAATAGCTTCTTTCAGGTTCTCACTGTTGAGTAAATCATTGTATCCAACCTGTAGGAAATCATGGGCTGGGAATCTGTTAATATGGTCCGATTTGACCTTGGAACCCTCCTTCAAGGTCAAATGAGGATAGCCAAACATAAAAGTGCTTATAACTCGCTTATTATTGGTCCTAGAGGTTTGGAATGGAAAACCAACCTATAGAAAATCATGGGCTGGGGATCTTTTGGTGTGGTCGGATTTCACCTTAGACCCCTCCTTCCAAGTCAAACAAAGATAGCCAAACTTAAAGTGCTTATAACTCCCTCATTATTGGTCCTAGAGGTTTGGAATGAAAACCAACCTATAGAAAATCATGAGCTGGGAATTTTTTGGTGTGGTCGGATTTCACCTTGGACCCCTCCTTCAAGGTCAAATGAGGATAGCCAAACTTAAAAGTAGAGCTGTAATCAACAGTGATTTCTGTAGATCGACGCTCGCTTGTTAGATGCGAGTTGAACTCGAGTTGAACTCGAGTAAATGACAAATATAAATAAAATAATAATGTCCAAATATTGTCATCAAGGGATCCGCCATTGACGTATTTAGTACCATTTTATTGCAAGGAAATATATTCTGTTGCCGGTTAAATTGTACAGGTATGTATGAGCACATTATGGAACATCCACGTAAATAAGGAAATAAAAAAACGGCCATTGCTCATTGAATTTTTTGTCTTTATGGTTAGATAAATTGTAAAAGTGCTGGTTTTATAACAAGACTAGTATATCATAATTTATTTCTTAAAAACTCGAGTTTAAATTACGTAAATCGATGTGGTCCCAAATATCGCCCACCGAGTTATGACTCGAGTTTCGGTCAACTCGTTACAGCACTACTTAAAAGTGCTTATAACTCGCTTATTATTGGTCCTAGAGGTTTGGAATGGAAAACCAACCTATAGAAAATCATGGGCTGGGAATCTTTTGGTGTGGTCGGATTTCACCTTAGACCCCTCCTTCCAAGTCAAACAAAGATAGCCAAACTTAAAGTGCTTATAACTCGCGTATTATTGGTCTTGGAGGTTTGGGATGGTAAACCAACATATAGGAAATCATGGGCTGGGATTCTTTTGGTGTGGTCAGATTTGACCTGGGACCCCTCCTTCAAGGTCAATTGAGGATAGCCAAACTTACAATTGCTTAGAACTCGCTTATTATTGGTCCTACAGGTTTGGGATGGTAAACAAGCTACAGGAAATCATGGGCTGGGAATTTTTTTGTGTGGTCGGATTTGACCTTGGACCCCTCCGTCAAGGTCAAACAAGGATAGCCAAACTTAAAAAGTGCCTATGACTCACTTATTATTGGACCGAGAGGTTTGGGATGGTAAACCATCCTAAATTCTTTGGCTGGGAATCTTTTGGTATGGTCAGATCTGACCTTTGGACCCCTTCTTCATGGTCGAACGAGGATATTGCATTTATAGTATTTCTTTAAATATTTTTAACCTACTTTTTACACTTAAACAATTACCTTGTTACTTTATTTCATAATACCATTTGCAGGGCACAATTTTTTTGTCCTTTTCTTCTGTCAGCTTCGGAATATCTTTCGAACATGGTGTTCAGTTACCATTTACTGTATTTCTGTACAGCCCTTTCCCTGATAATTATGCTTTCCTCTCATTATCACCATCACAAATCAAAAACATTCAGTCAGCTGACACAGTGCCCGTTCACGGGCACTCTCCTCTTGTTGTCAACATTCACTTACCGCTAAAGCAGAAACGCCATATTTGTTTACGTTTCGGGAAACTACTAAAATTTGCGAGAAAGTTTGGAAGGTCTCTCCTGGAAAACATCTATGACCCGATATTTCAATATCGATCGATACACAAAGCAAAAATTTGGTTTGATATCGATATAGATATTATTATTCGATACCAACACTACTTGGTAGGGACATTGGTTAGGGGGTGTAGGTGTGCAACGTCATGGTCTGACCTTGATTTGACTTTTTACCTAGCTGTAGTGACCTTGACCTATAAAATCTTGTCCGGGCTATATCTCGGAAACTGTAAGGTGTAGGAAGTTGATACTTGGTAGTAGGGCAGGGCCGGTAACACCGGTATCGAGACCAATTCACTTCAACACCGTAGTGACACTTTACAGCCGGTATTTCGAATGTCAGTATATAATATTGTGAGAAAACGTCAAGTATTAGAAACAAACCTCAAATTTGAAGAAATAACAAATTTTTATTGAATATTTTCATATATTTTGACACTTTTATAGTGATTTCTTTCAGAACTTCAGTGTTTTCTTTTCGCAAATCTTATTTCCGGTTGGTGGGCCTATTCGATTGGGGAAAGGCGAGAACGCAATTTCTTCCTTCGGTATCCTGGAATCGATATGGTTTTACACTGGAGGGATACCGAAATGAAAAATCTGCTACCGACCCTGCCCTACTTGCTAGGGACATTGGTTAGGGGGTGTAGGTGTACAATGTCGTGGTCTGACCAGGATTTGACCTTGCCATGGTGACCTTGACCTATAGAATCTTGTCCGGGCTATATCTCGGAAACCTTGAGGTGTAGGAAGTTGATACTTACTAGGTACATTGGTTAGGGGTGTAGGTGTGCAACTTCATCGTCTGGCCAGGATTTGACCTTGCCACAGTGACCTTGACCTATAAAATCTTGTCCGGGCTATATCTCGGAATGGGCTATATCTTCGATACCATAGATCATTTGCTGTTCATAAAGAATATTGCTCATTACAAAAACATATGAACACATTGAACACAAAACTGAGTTTAAGATTTAAATAAAGTGTCTCTTGTTGAAATTTTTCAATGTTCATAAATAATATTGCTCCTTACAAAAACACATTAACACAAAACTGAGTTTAAAATTGGGACAAAGTGTCTCTTGAATTTTTTCAATGGCTACCTCAAGTTCTGCCCAATAGCTGAAAAGCTGGCCAATGCAAAAAAAAAAAAATTGTCACCAGCCATGGTTTAAGAGCAACTGATCCCACTACTATATGACTAGAGTTCTAAAGCCACTACTCAATGTCCTTCCACTAAATCCACGGGGGCCACGGTGGCAGAGTGGTAACACTCTCGCCTCCCACCTCTGAGGTCGGGGGTTCGATCCCCGTGACGGCCTTAAGTGGGAAAGCTGGTAGTTGCTTGCCGTTGGTCGGCAGTTTACAGTACACAACCCTAGCGAACTCTATGTACTGGTTTCCTCTGCCCTTCCAACTACCCGTCGTGATATGACCTGTACAGTGTTGAAAGCGACGTAAAACCCCAAATAAAATCCACTAAATCCACTGATCAATTAATAGCCAATATAATCACTATATGATTATAGCCCTTATCAATGTGTATGTTTTCTATGTGTGTATATCAAAACAACACTTGAATAAATGATCACCCACTCCGAAGTCGGGGTATTTATAGCCTCCTGGTTTCACAAGCTAGTTGACATCTTAATCATCCCCATACTGATTGCAGTCAAGACTGGCAATCAGACTGCCAATTCAGACAGTTGCAAAACGCCATTTAGCAATCATGATTGAGTAAATGCCATGCCATCGACACTCACTCGTTGCTGTCCAGTGATTGCAATCGGACTGCCTATTCAGAATATTGCCAAACCCCATTCAGTGATTATGATGTTTGTTTACAACAACAGGTAAAATATTTGTGGAGACAAAAATGATTAAGTGATTATGATGATTATTATTATGTTTTTTTTTTACCCCAACAGATAAATTAATTGAGATAAAAAATATTCTGTTCATTTTTTGATTTCCAACTCCACGTAACAGTTGCTAAAATACACACCTCCTTAAATATTCAAAATGGCACAATTGATAAACATGCGTTTGGATATTGTTAAATACGTTGGAATATATGTTTTAAAGGTAGGATAGATACATTAAATTCACGGAAAACATTGTTGATATCGGTTGCGTCTGTGACATTAAAACATGGGTCCGTGACACAAGCTTATTTGATTGCGTCCACGGATCCGTTACATAAGTCACTACGAATGTTTTATCCCACGTTTTTCTTATATTGGCTGCTGAAATAACGTATGTTCTCAATGACAATAAATTATATAAAGGTTACTAATTAAAATATGTGTGGTGTTTTATTTTTTAAAATAAATCTTATAAATCTGCTTCCCTTTTACAAACTAGCTAATTACTGTATTTTATGAGGATAAAATTTGCATATTTCACGGTAATTCATGAGTGTTGCCAGTGACAACCGTATTTTATTTTGCTTTAAAAATTGATATATTATTTCACTTTTAAAAATCGGGATTTTACTACATCATGCATTAAGAAACTTTATTTTATCAAACTCGAAACAATGTTTGCATTTAAAGCTGTGTCCCATATTTTAAAAAGGTTAATATTGTTAGTTATTTAATTTTTACTGAGATGAAGAGCACGTGCACAGAACTGCAATGTATTAATGCGCAGCTGTTAATAATGGACAACACAACAATATCACTTGGCCGCCACTCATTTGAAAAACTCGGACAAATGTGTGGTTGCACAGGGTTTAAAAGTGGTGCTCATCATAGATCTTATTATAATAGACCATTCAAGAATGATACAGGCCTATTCTTTTTTGGTATTGATAAGCTCAGTTTAATTTAGGCTATTAGTAAGTACTTTTAAAAAAGTAATCAGTTAAAAATATTTGAGCTTGTTGACTTAGTAGATATTACTTATATTACAGGGGGGTCAAGTTAGCGAACGCGACATCCATAGCGAATGGCAATCTACCGTGGCATTTAAAACAATGGACAGCAGGGGGACAGGGTTCACCAGTGGTTAGATGATCATTCATTTATTCATGTATTAAAATAAGTGGGGTGTTGGAACCCTGTACCCCTGCTATCTATCTTTTTAATGTTATGGTAGATTGCCATTCGCTATGGTTGTCCCGTTCGCTAATGTGACCCCCTGTAATATGCTTCTTTGAAGATATTTAGCTAAGGAAGAAACTTTCTGTCAAAGACTGATTGATCTCTTAAAGTGATATTGCAATTAACATTAACAACACCAAAACAATCCATTGTCCTGCTAATATAAAAGCAGCCTACAAGTGGCAGTCCCATCATTGTGGATTTGTGTAAAAATACATAAGCTCAAAAGCAAACAATCAGTAATAGATTATTGAGAAGATTCAAGATGTCAGGAAAGATTCAGTCTTATGTTAGACAACACTTTTCTGTTATGAATGTCCCTGATGAAAAAGGAAAGTATTGTTTTAGGTGCATTTACCATTGTTCTAGTGAACTCTAGTTCTAGTGAACTAATTGCTCAACAAAAGCAGCCACTAATCCCCTCACTTGAAGGTTTCAATTTTAAGCCCCTCAATTGAAGGCTACAATTTCAAGCATTTCCAATTGATTTTATTTTAAGGTAAAAGTTAAGTACTTCATGAAGATGGTACATAATTAGAAAATAAATATCTCAACAGTGTATGAACTAAACATCACTTTCTTGCCACTTTTGGTGGCCATCTTGAATTTCTGCGTGGAACATTAAAAACACTTATCCTGGAAACGATGCAAGATAGAACGATTTTGACGAAATTTTTGGCCCGCAGGGTATATGAAAAGTCTACTGGCGACTTTTATCAAAAATCACTTTCCCGCCACTTTCGGCGGCCATCTTGAATTTCTGCATCATATGCAAAAGCGCATTTATCTTGGAAATGGTGCAAGATAGAGCAATTGTGACAAAATTTTTGACCCACTGGGTATATGCAGAGTCTACTGGCGACTTTTCACTTTCCCGCCACTTTTAGTGGCCATCTTGATTTTCTGTGTAAAACGCAAAAGCGCATTTATCTTGGAAACGGTGGGAGATAGAGCGATTTCGATAAAATTTTGAACCCCCAGGGTTTCTGTAGTCTAATGGTGACTCTTTGCAAAAATTGCTTTCCCGCCACTTTTGGCACCCATCTTGAATTTCTGCGTAAAGCGAAAAAGCGCATTTATCTCAGAAACGGTACCAGATAGAGCAATTTTGACAAAATTTTGGTCCCACGGGGTATCTGCAGAGTGTACTGGCGACATTTTGTAAAAGTCACTTTCCCGCCATTTTTATGTCAGCTGACTTGTCAGTCAGCTGACATTATGTCATCACTCTGTGGCGTGGGCGTCCGCGTCCGCGTGAACAACTTCTTCTCCAAAACTACAAGGCCTAGAGACATGCTGTTTTTTTATGTCAGCTGACTTGTCAGTCAGCTGACATTATGTCGTCACTCTGTGGCGTGGGCGTACGCGTCCGCGTGAACAACTTCTCCAAAACTACAAGGCCTAGAGACGTGCTGTTTTTTTTAAAAGATACCTTATCTATCGAGGATGAAAAATTGTTCAAGGCATGCAAATCTGTCTGTTCGTCTGTTTGCTAGAGACATTACAAGGGGGGTACCCCCACCAAAAGTGTGAAAATTTCAACTTTTTATCACAATTTTCTCAGTGACTATTGCAGGGATTTCTCTCATATCTTGCATATATGTACTAGGCCAGAGGTAGATTCTCTTGTGTGAGTATGAGACCTGGATCTGTCTTACTTTTTTTTAAATAAATTTTTTTAATAATTTTTAATGCATTAAAATTCATGAAATCATGCACAAAATCATTTATAACTTGAAAACTGTTGCATCTAGAGCATTTTGTTAAAATATGTTATTCAGCTACTTTTTTCATAGCTACAATATGGTGAGTAAGTTGGGTGCCTGTCTCAATAGCTAAGTGAGTAATAGCTACTTTTGGGCTTTTCAGTAACTTCCATCATGAGTAGAATCACTTGTAACTTAAAACTATTGCATTTAGAGAATTTCGTATAAATATGTTATTCAGCTACTTTTGGGCCAGCTATAACATAGTGAAATTTCAGACCTGTAGCTCATGGCATAGCTGAGTAATAGCTACTTTTAGGTTATCACTGTTGAGTAAATCGCTTATAACTTCAAAACTATTGCATTTAGAGAATTTCGTATAAATATGTTATTCTGCTACTTTGGGGCCAGCTATAACATAGTAAAATTTCAGACCTGTAGCTCATGGCATAGCTGAGTAATAGCTACTTTTAGGTTATCACTGTTGAGTAAATCACTTATAACTTGAAAACTATTGCATTTAGAGTATTTTGTTTCAATATGTTATTCACCTATTTTGGGGTCAGCTATAACATAGTGAAGTTTCAGACCTGTGGCTCATTTCATAGCTGAGTAATAGCTACTTTGAAGTTCTCACTGTTGAGTAAATCAGTTATAATTGGAAAACTATTGCATTTACAGAAATTTGTGCAAATATGTTATTCAGCTACTTTTGGGTCAGCTATAACATAGTGAAATTATAGACCTATAGCTCATGGCACAACTGAGCAATAGCTATTCTCAGATACTGACTGTTGAGTAAATCAGCTATAACTTGAAAAATATTGCATTTGGAGTATTTTGTTAAAATATATTGTTCACCTACTTTTGGGTCAGCTATAACATAGTGAAATTACAGACCTATAGCTCATGGCATAGCGGAGCAATAGCTATTTTCAGGTTCTCACTATTGAGTAAATCAGTTGTAGCTTGAAAACTATTGCATTTACAGTAGTTTGCTTAAATATGTTGTTCACCTACTTTTGGGTTAGCTATAACATAGTAAAATTTCAGACATGTAGCTCATTGCATAGCTGAGTAATAGTTCCTTTGAGGTTCTCACTGTTGAGTAAATCAGTTGTAACTTGAAAACTATTACATTTAGAGTAATTTGTTAAATATGTTATTCACAGAATTTTTGGTCAGCTATAACATAGTGAAATTGCAGACCTCTATGTCATGGCATAACTGAGCAATAGCTACTTTCAGGTTCTCACTGTTGAGTAAATCATTGTATCCACTGGATAGCCGCAGTGTGTAGAGAGAGATTTCACCATTACTGCTCTGATGAAAAAATATATTATAGCTAGCTTTCTTAAGTTTGCAGTATATATTAATAACCATAAGATGTTGTCTGGGAATATTTTTGGCCTCATTTTGAGAAACAAGATGGCCGCCACAGGTGTTTTTTGTCAGTCATGAAAAGTGCTTATATCTCGCTTATTATTGATCCTAGTGGTTTGGGATGATAAACCAACCTGTAGGAAATCATGGGGTGGGAATCTTTTGGTGTGGTCGGATTTGACCTTCAATGACCCCTCCTTCAAGGTCAAACAAGGATAGCCAAACTTAAAAGTGCTTATAACTCGCTTATTATTGGTCCCAGAGGTTTGGGATGGTAAACAGACAGGAAATCATGGGCTGTGAATCTGTTGATACCTTGGAACCCTCCTTCAAGGTCAAATGAGGATAGCGAAAATTGAAAGTGCCTACAACTCGCTTATTATTGGTGACAGAGAAACCATCCCATAGGAAATCATTGGCTCGGAATCTTTTGGTATGGTCAGATTTGACCTTTGGACCCCTCCTTCAAGGTCAAATGAGGACAGCCAAGCTTAAAAGTGCTTATAACTCATTTATAATTGGTCCTAGAGGTTTGGAATGGTAAACCATAGGAAATCATGGGCTGGGAATGTATTTGTGTGGTTAGATTTGACCTTGGACCCCTTCTTCAAGGTCGAACGGGGATATTGCATTTGTAGTATTTCTTTAAATATGTTTTAACCTATTTTTTACACTTAAACAATTACCTTATTTTCCTTCATAATAACATTTACAGGGCACAACTTTTTTATCCTTTTCTTCTGTCAGCTTCGGAATTTCTTTCGAACTTGCTGTTCAGTTACCATTTACTGTATTTCTGTACAGCCCTTTTCCTGATAATTATTCTGTCCTCTAATCACCTTCACAAATCAAAAACACTCAGTCAGCTGACACAGTGCCCGTTCACGGGCACTCTCCTCTTGTTTGGTGTCCATCTTGAATTAGGTCATGGGTCAAAGCCCATGATGTTAGCGCCTTCCAGTCGGGAGTCTGATTAGATTAAATCCTATCAGCCTGTCACTGGAAATCTCACATGTACACAATGCATATACCTTGTATATAGTATATAAGTGTATAATAAAAGAAAAAAAAACCTGTGACGTGCTTCCCTTGGGAGGTTTATTATATCCCCAGACGAAAGTCGGGGATATATTGGATTCAGGTCCGTCGCGCCGCCGCCGCCGTAGAAATTTCCTTGTGGACGCGATAACTCAAAAACAAATTAATATTTTTTTTTCAAACTTGGTACACATGTTAAGGGTGCCCAAAGGAAGATCCCTATTTTAAGGTGACCTTAAACTCCCAGTAAAAAAGAACTTATGGCCACCTTAAGGTCAGAAATTGCACTTTTGGCCACTTAGAGCCCTGTAGGTCACAAACTATGATGCTCAGCTGGCTGAAATTTTACCTGACAACACATTAATATGTTCTTAGTACATGTGCCGAAAATCATGACTTTAAGTTGAGGAGAAAATTGTGTTTGAGGCCCATAAATACCCCCACTTGGGGATTTTTTGCTATACTTTACACATATTTTGCCCTATAATTTGGAAGTGATAATTCTGATGAGTCTCAAACTGCGCTAGGTATAACTTTGATATGTAATCCTTGTCTGTAGAAAATTTTAGGGCTGTAGGTTTACCCAAAGGGGTCGACTTAAGGTCTCAAAAGTGCCCACAGAGACCCAATTTATGCACTTTTTGCCACTTTCAAGCACTGTAGCTTTCAAACTATGTCTCTCATCTAAGTTAAATATCATCTGGGAATATATCTATGTGTTTTCTTATATGTGCCCCAACATTTAGGCCTTTAATAGACAGTTAACCTGTGTATCAGGACCATAAACACCCACCCGAGTGACCCTTATAAGACATTTTTCACATCTTTTTCCCTGTAACTTGGAAATGGTAAGTCTGAGAAGTTTCAAACTGTATTAGATATATATTCTGTGTGTAATCTTAGTATGTAACAGATTTTAAGTCTGAAGCTTTAATTTTGAAGGTCAAATTGAGGTCTCTAAAAGGCTCCCAAAGACCCAATATTTGGACTTTTTGCTACTTTTAAGCCCTGTGACTGTCAAACTATGTGACTGATAGAGCTCAAATCCTATCTGGGAAGATATTAGTATGTTATTTATATATGTGCCAAAAATTAAGGCTTTAAGAAGACATTTAACCTGTGTATGAGGACCATAAATCCCCACCCGAGTGACCATTTTTAGACATTTTTCACATATTTTTCCCTGTAACTTGGAAATGGTAAGTCTAAGAAGTTTCAAACTGTATTAGATGCATATTCTATGTGTAATCTTAGTATGTGACAAATTTTAAGTCTGAGGCTTTAATTTGAAGGCCACATTTAGGTCTCTAGAAGGCCCCATAAAGACCCAGTATTTGGACTTTTTGCCAATTTTAAGGCCTGTGACTGTTAAACTATGTGACTGATAGAGCTGAAATCTCATCTGGGAATACATTATTATGTTCTTTTTACATGTGCCAAAAATCAAGGCTTCAAGTAGACATTTAACCTGTGTATGAGGACCTTAAACACCCACCTGAGTGACCCTTTTAAGACATTTTTCACATATTTTGCTCTGTAACTTGGAAATGGTAAGTCTGAGAAGTTTCAAACTTTATTAGATACATATTCTATGTGTAATCTTAGTATGTAACAAATTTTAAGTCTGAAGCTTTAATTTGAAAGCCACATCGAGATCTCTAAAAGGCCCACAGAGACCCAATATTTGGACTTTTTAACCACCTTTAAGCCCTGTGACTGTTAAACTATGTGATTGATGGAGCTGAAATCCCATCTGGGAATGCATTATTATGTCCTTTTTACATATGCCGAAAATCAAGGTTTTTAGTAGACATTTAACCTGTGTATGAGGGCCATAGACACTCGCCCAAGTGCCTTTTTGGACATTTTTTCCGTATTTTGCCCTGTTATTTGGAAATGCTTAGTGTGACAAGTCTTAAACTGTATTATATATAATTTTTGTTTGTTATGTATGTCCCCCAAAAAGTTTCAGATCTGTTGTTTAATTGCTAAGGTCTCTTTAACAATTGTAAAATGCCCACAGAAACCCAATTTATGGACATTATGCCACTTTAAAGCCCAGTAACTGTCAAACTATGTGGGTTATAGAGCTGAAATCTTTGAATTTTTAAAAGGAAATGCCTGTCTATTTAAATTTTGAATATTAATAATGTTATGGCTATCTTAGTCTTTTAAGAACTTATTTTTGTGTGTTATACCTCTGCTTGCTGAGTTTTTAACTTTTTAAAATGAAACTGGTTAAACATATTCAAGTAGACAAAATGGACACTTTAAGTGAGCTTTAAGTCCCAATATTAATGAAATTATATCCTTATGTAGTAAAAGTAGGGGATTTTTAACCCTCAACTAGCCCAGTTTTATTCAACTTGCCTCAGTTAATTTTGACACAGCTCCTACAGTTATGAACTCATTTCAGTTGATAATCACATACTTAAAATTCTCAATTCTTTTTGTATTTGAGTACCCCTTTTATATAGATTGTTTGTTTACCATTTATGCATCCCCCACCCGGATTCCCCCCACCCACCTCTGGGACCTCCAGCTATATTGAGTGACACTAAATAAACAAAGGTATTTAATGATATCAGATGAGAAACAAAGAACTCAATGGGGTTGCAGATCTTGTGTAATAGTGAGAGAGGTGTGGAGAAGGGGAGAGGGGTGGGGGTGGGAGGTGGTGGGCTTCATTACATATAACACAAAGGGGAGTCAGAACTGAGATTGTGTCACATATTTAGGTTGCATATATATGGACCACATATATAGGTATAGAGGAAATGAATAACTGAAAACAATTTGCAAATTCTAAAAATAATATAATAAAATAATAATATAAATAATTTTTTTTTAAATAATATTTTATTTGTGAACAAATATAGAAACAGATATGCGCTTTTGGGATTATGAATTTTAGAATGGACATTGAATCATCAATCATTTAAATACTTTGAAGGAAGATTGAAAAGTATGATGAGTTGAGTTAAAAATAATATTTTATTTGTCAACAAATATAGAAACAGATATGCTCTTTTGGGATTATTATTTTAGAATGGACATTCAATCATCAATCATTTAAATACTTTGAAAATAGGTTTAGAGTTATCATTGCAGGAAGATTGAAAATATAATTTGAGTTATGTATTCGGCGTCTGGGGATACACCATCTTCCTTGGAAGATATAAACAGAGTAGATTGATGTGCTGAAGTTCATATAATAATGGGTAATTATGTTTTAAAAAATTCCCGATCAAAACCTGTGGCGTGAGTGATGACCTGTCTGGGGATATGTTGGCGCCGAGTTGGCCCAATCTAGTTTCCTTTTATGGGACTGGACTCATCCCTCTCTTCCCCTGTCTCAGTGCAGGTCTGTAAAAAGGTGGACGGGCGCAACGTCTGTATATCCCTGGGTAACCGGATATTGGTAACCGACCATGGCCTGATAGGGTTTCCTGACCTTAGATCAACCCAAGCCTGTGAATTTTGTTGTTTCCGAGTTCATCTTAGTCCCTAGTAACTTAACTGCCTACCAAGCGGTATTTATTCAGCATTTGTCCATTGGATAGGATGTATTGGCGCAATAAAATTGCAAATTTAATAAGTAAATTAAATTTTTTAAAGTTAATTCCCAAGTCAAGAGATGTGACTGATTCATTTTAGCAATTCTTAACATGAGAATTGATATTTTACACAGAAACCATTCAATAGGCATCACATCAATATGCTGTCAAGTTGTCAGACCACTAGTCTGGTGAAAGAGATGGCGCCATCTATTTGGCCATATGTGTTCACCTTGATCATATTTATATACCAGTAAATATATGCCTTAACATATTTTGTTTCAGTTACGTGGTGATGTTGTTCCCAAAACAGCAGAAAATTTTAGAGCTCTGTGTACAGGAGAAAAAGGTTTTGGCTTCAAAGGATCCAGTTTCCACAGGTGAGGATTGTAATGTGTGTTACTGGAACTTTTTGAAAATTGTTGATTCAATGCTTATTAAGTGGCCCGTCAGGGACGCTTATTTGTTTTCACCTAAGTTCGACTGGTCGCCGCCGCAGGATTATGGTCTCCCTTGAATAACTTCTTGGGCTTTCAAGTTTTTCTTTCCTTCTTATCTTTCTTTAAAACTATAGGGGCGGGAAAAATTTGTGGGATACTTTGCGGAGACCTTAAGCTTTACTTAAGGTAACCTTAAACATTTTTCATAAACACCCCGTCATCGCGTTTCGGAAAAAAACCACACACACCAGTGCTATAAAATTTATCAGGTACATTCTACACCAAATTTCGAAGGTTGGAAAGGATTTTCTGATCAATCAGACCATAGATGCCTGAATGGGAGGCATTTTATTTTCGTAATTTTTATGTCAGCTGACTTGTCAGTCAGCTGTCATTATAGTATCACTCTGTGGCGTGTACGTACACGTACGCATGAGCGACTTCTCCGACGAAACTACAAGGCCCAGAGACATGCTTTTTATTGCATAAAAACCTACTTACATAATCCCAACAGATGCTTACGTGACCTACCGTTCGGTCAAGGACACAGACAATGTGTCTCGCCATTTTTTTACTGAAAGTACACACATAAACCCCAGCGGGCACCTGCTGGAGGTTATATATCCTCTGTAAGTTGTCATTCTTATCTTGACTGCCGTCAAGTGCACACGCGTTCTTTTTGGCGCTTCAAAGTATATTTACAATAGGCACAGTTTATTCTTCTGTTATGCTACCTTGGGATATTCACCAAGCTTGCATTAAAGGCAGGAATGAGGAAAAAGAAAAAAAATTAATGTATTTCTGGTAAGAAATAACATTGCTCTATGGGTGCGGGCTCCCTGATTTTTTTCACAAGAGAAATCCTCTCGTCAGGAATTTATTAACACCATAAGGCGTCTCTGACTTCCCAGATAGAGGAGTTGAAGCCAAGTATAAACCTCCCTCCTTACTTAGCAGGGTATGTGTGCCCCTGTCTCTCAGACAAGACCTGATTCATCAGGTGAATTTTTGATGATTCAAACTTACCTTCCTGGGCCCGTATTCACAAAGATTCTTGAATTTTTCTTAGAATTACACTTAAGAAAAATTCTAAGAATACAGATCTTGGCCTATGTGAACAGATAACTGGAATTTTTGAAAAAATATAAAGAGGCTGCATTTCATTACAGTACACACAATTGACAACTAATATGTAACACTCTGTTCTGAATGTCGATTTGCAATCTCTTCCTGCACTATAATCATCAAAACAACTATTTTTCTTAAGTTAAGCATGCTATGTGCCATTCTTAGATTTAAACAAAATTCTTTGAATATTCTAAGAATAAGAATCTTTGTGAATAGGAAAATTCTTATTCTTAGAATTTTTCTAAGAAAAACGACAATTTTATTGCGTTAATACATCCTATCCAATGGACAATTGCTAATCCGGTCGGCGCAGACCGGCCCGCCAAACGACAGAAAAAGTCATCTTATATGAGTGCATAATGCCCCCACAAGCTGGCCGGTCTACCCAGTACTGCGCACTCTCTAGATGGCGCCTCGTACTTCCTTCCTGTCTAGACAATGTGACGTAATATCATCTTTTTCGTTTGGCGCGTGTACTGTGCAGACGTGTTTTCAACATCTCCAGATTTTTAAAGGAAAAGTGTGCTTTAATGACGGATTTTGAACCTTATATGTGGAGAGTTTCTTTGTAAAGTGTTACCAACTGATCAAGCACGGATATACATTTAGAAATCTGCTGGAAACGCTCCCTAGTTGACTCAATTTATTATTGACGATAGGGCAGTAATCGACGAGATATATGAAGGCAGCCATTTCGCTAGTTTCCTCCAATTCAACCTTTGTGTTGTTAGGGGCAGAATAACAATATTGAGGAATTATGGATATACTTCTAACAGGTATTTTTACCCGTGTCTTTTGTTTGAATGTGTCATCTATAATCTTCCAGCTACAGTCACCATAGAAACGTCTCCTAGTACTACACGAGAACTTCAGTCTACGTAGTTTTGAAAACTGTGAATGGAAGGAATTCCCCATCACAGATGCATTCTTTCAGAGCGCACTGGTACCGACTTCTCTGCTGTAAAGCATCAGTCACACCAGCCCAGCTCGAGTATTTGGTGTTTTTTAATCAGAAGCAGGAGATGAATTCTTCAGATTTCTTCAGAGCGCACTGTTACCGACTTCTCTGCTGTAAAGCATCAGTCACACCAGCCTAGCTCGAGTGTTTTTCATCAGAAGCAAGAGGTGAATTCTTCAGATCTCTTCAACCGACCTTCAAGTATTGCTATATAGAAGGAACTTCTATCACTCTCAGTCCCACCCTTATGGACCCGGCACGTGTGTCGGTAGTAAGGGCAGTGGATGGCCAGGAAACTGGTTTGAGTGTACAGCCGGCTGAGAAGAAGAACAGACTTCAGACCGGCCAGGAATTTCATCTACAGAGTGCACTGGTCCAGGCTTCTCTTCTTTTAAAGCAACAGCCGGCCGGCCAGCTAAAGAACGTGACCTCTGACGTCATATCCAGTCAGCCAATCGCGTGTCTTCACGAAGCTGGTCACGTGTTCTCACCGACCAGTCACGAAGTTTATCACGTGATTCACCGAACAAGAAGGTCGGAAGTACATTCTTTGCACTCACGTCTACTGTGATTCCAGTTTTTAGTTCCTGTAATACACCTCCAGCGTTATGGTACAGATTTCTCTGCTACAGACATCAGTCGACCAGTAAGCTTATGTTTACTGTGATATAATGAGAGAACGCGTCTAGTGAGGGCATATCCCGAAGTTGGTCACGTGAGCAGATCGTCATCTCCAGTCAGCCAATCACGTTGTCCCTCCGACCAGCAAGCTGGTCACGTGACACACCGAACAACAATGTTTCTAAATATAGCTCACAAGGGTTTCCCAGCAACTGTCAAATCTATGTGAGTTCAAGAAATTTTTTAATTAATGGAGGAAGTACATTTACTTCAACAACTGGTTACAGTATGATGTGAGATTTAAAGAAATACCTTTATTAATGGCGGAAACCTACAGCCAGCTGAATTCAACACAGAGGATAGTTGTAAAATTGCTTTAGCAATTGGTTACAGAGTGTACCGACCAGGTACCGGCTACACAGCCTTGTACACTTGCTTCAATAGCTGGTTACAGAGTGTACCGACCAGGTACCGGCTACACAGCCTTGTACACTTGCCTCAACGACTGGTTACAGAGTGTACCAACCAGTACTATACGGCCTTGTACACTTGCTTCAACAACTGGTTACAGAGTGTACCAACCAGTACTGGCTACACAGCCTTATTCACTTGCTGGTTACAGAATGTACAGACCGACTACCGGCTAAACAGCCTTGTACAGTTACTTCAACAACTGGTTACAGTGTACCGACCGGCTACACAGTCTTATACAGTAGCTTCAACAGCTGGTTACAGTGTACCGGCTACACAGCCTTGTATAGTTTGTCAGCTGGTTACAGAGTGTACCGACTGGTTACAGGCAACACAGTCTGCACCTGAACAGCTTGCTTCATATTACCCAGCTACAAGCCCTTTTGCCTATTTCCAACCAGCACTAAGAATCACCAGCCCAAGGTCTTCTACCAGCTGACCAGTCCTCATCAACAGCCTATTCACCGGCCTAAGACTGATGACAGGCCTAATAATGTGTAGTCCCTGACAGGAAGTTTTTTCCTACACAGAAACTGCTTCAACCGGTTACAGAGCTCACCAACCGGTTTCCAGCTATACAGTTTTCATTGAGCAGTTTTGCTTCACACCAGCTAGTTACAGAGACTACTGACCTGCTATCAGGTGCAATTGCTGTCTTGCCCTTTTCAATACTGGTTTCAGAGGACCGGAACTGACCAGCAGACCACTTGGAGGCTACCTAGTTAGTAGGCCACGAACTAATTCAGTGGTCAGCCGAACCTGCCAGTTTTACTGGTTACAGAGTACTGCGAGCTACGGTTCACAGTTGAACAAGTTTTCATTGTGTCCGGTCAGGGGTCAGCCATCATACAAATGACAATGTTTACATGCTCCACCTTTCAGGCGGCTGGTCTAGGGTCAAGAGTCTTTGTAATGTGAAGAGTTGTGTCAGCCCCACCCGGGCTGGTCCACAGCAAGAACAGATGGACTGTTAACTGGTATCATTGTCACCAGGTCAGACAAGTGTTCCAGAGGGACAGTAAATGTTATCTGTGTACTAAAGGTTGCACCAAACTTACCAAAAGGGGCCAGACTAAATCACCTTTGCGAGCCTTGGGAGCTGGTCCCCGGGTAGTAAAATTTTAGAAGGAGGGCCAGTCACCCCCCTTTCCAGACCAGACCAGGCTTGACAAGGACCCTGAACATCATAAAAAATGGAGACACTGTTAACCATCAGACTAACCTCCCTCCATCAAGGGGAGTGGGTTACCTCTATTTTTTTTTTTTTTTTCAAGGATGCCTACTTCCATCTACCAATACAGGAACAGTCCAGAAATATCTGAGATTTCATGTCCAGCGTTGGGCATACCAACTCAAAGCTCTGCTTTCGGTCTGTCCACAGCAGTCTTGGAGTTCACTGTAATAACAAGGTGAAACTGATGGTCATGTAAAAGAATTTTAAATCCACCAGTACCTAGATGACAGGTTGGTGAGAGCTGCAACCCACCATCTTTGTCTCCAGCATACCCAAGATCTGGTAAAAATACGCCAACAACTAGGTTGGCTGGTGAATTTGGAGAAGTCGGAACTGGAGCCAAGCAGATCTTCGATTTTGTAGGTTACCAGTCCGACTTCAGGACCGGTTGGGTCCGACCCACACCGGACTGTTGGCAGAACTTCAGGACAAAATACTAGAAATACTGTCACTACTAGCTTGTCCGATCCAGCAGTTCATGTCTGTGATAGGTTTGCTAACAGCCACAGAAAAGCAGGTTCACCCAGGCCGACCTCATATGAGACCCATACAGTGGCATCTCGAAAACATCTGGAGGGTACCAGAGTCACTAGAAAAGGTGATTATAATACCAAGGTCCTTGCACCCACATTTACAGTGGTGACGGCAGGAGGACATTCGCCTTACAGGCTAACCATTACACCCAATAAAACATGTTCTACAAATCTTTTTAGATACATGAAACGAAGGGTGGGGTCATCACTTAAACGAGAGCACTGCAAGAGACACCTGGTTCCTTCCGGAAAGCAAGTTGCATACCAATTATCTAGAACTCAAGGCAGTCCTTCTAGCCTTAAAAGAGTTCCAAGACCTCTGCATACACAAGATACTTCTTGTAGCAACACCTCAGTGGTGTCATACATACACAAAGAAGGAGGCATGAGGTTGGGCCCACTTTGTGCTCTACTACTGAGAATCTTGAGCCCGACACAGTCCAGGCTGGCAAATAAGGTAGCAGACAAGCTATCCAAGCTAGGCCAGACCATCCAATAGAGTAGTCTCTCCTTCAGGAGGTCTTCCAAACAATATGCAGCCGATGGCACTGGCCCCAAATAGACCTATTTGACACGAGGTTCAATATAAACTGCTTCTGTTTGAGTCACCGGTACCAGATCCCCTGGCCACAGCAGTGGATGCGCTAAGTCTGCCATAGGAGGATCTGGACACGTATGCCTTCCCACCAGCAGCCATCTTGGGCAAAGTGGTGAAGTTACAAGACTCCCCATGCAAGAGACTCATTCTGATTGCTCCGGGGAGGCCCAACAGGCCTTAGTTTGGGGATCTAATGGCCATATCCAGTCAGATTCCACTGAGTCTGCCCAACCTGTTAACACAGCCCTTCAATCAGATCCCTCACAGAAATCTGAAAATTCTGAATCTCCATACATGGCTCCTAGGGCTACAACAATCGAAGAACAGGGCTTCTCTGAGGCAGTGGCAGCAAGGATTGAGGCTCCTCAAAGAGAGTCAATCAGATCAGTCAGTGATCCATGGTGGTGATTCACTAATCAGGTGGACTTCAGGGCACCCCTTATAGAGTCAGTTGCTGACTTCCTTATGTACCTTTTTTAGGACAGGAAGTTACAACCCAGCACCATTGCTGGTTACAAATCAGGCATTGCTGATAAACTAGGTATTCTATCTGTCATCATCAGCAAGACAACAATCTCACACATCTCCTGGAAAGCTTCCATAGAGACAGATCCAAGGTAGGAGGGGGATCCCCTCCTGGAACCTATCTCTGGTTTTACACCAGCTAACAGGGGGCCACGGTGGCAGAGTGGTAACACTCTCGCCTTCCACCTCTGAGGCCGATCGATCCCCGTAGGGGCTCAAGTGGGAAAGCTGGTAGTTGCTTGCCGTTGGTCGGCAGTTTACAGTACATAACCCTAGCGAACTCTATGTACTGGTTTCCTCTGCCCTTCCAACTACCTGTCGTGATATGACCTGTACAGTGTTGAAAGCGACGTTAAACCCCAAATAAAAAAATATAACAAAGGCTCCTTTTGAACTAATCCAAGAGGCTTCCTTGAAGCACCTGACCTTCAAGATTTTTTTCTCCTCTTGACCCTTGGGCCAGGCGAGCTCAGCAGTGAGATTCATGCTTGACAAACATGAATATCAGACACCAATCTGATTGATCAAAGGTGGCCCTGTATCCATCACTCAGCTTTCTTTCCAAGAATCAGCTGACTAAAGAGGGTCCAGACAGTGTGGCCCCAGTGGTTATACCAGCCCTGGCCCAAACTCTGGTTAGGTCCCTCAAGTCTGACAGGTTCCTCTTTCTGATTAGAGCATTGCTTTACTATTTGGGCAGGGCCTCAGACCTCGGGCAGAATAAGGAGGTGGTTTGGTCTCCTTTAGGAAAGGTTTCGACAAGACACCTCACCTGCCTCTATCTCCTCTTGGATCAAGCAGACTGTGATCTTATATTATGAGCTCTCTGACCAGAAGGCCCCTCCTCCTTTACATCAGGTTAAAAACCAATGATGTCAGGGCCTTTTGCTGCTCCTAAGGTCTTCCAGTCGGGAGTCTCCTTCGATCCATTCTTGTCAGCCTACCGCTGAAGTCACTCAATACCTTCACACATTTCTATCTGAAGGTTGTGGCTTGGGCTGACTCAGAGCTTTATCAATCGGGCTCGGTGTTGGCTGCTCAGCAGAACCACAAGTGGCCCTTAGATTGAGGAGATTTATGTATATGTACATAATGTAAACAATTCTACAAGCACATAGTATAAAATGTGACGTGCTTCCTTCGGGAGGTTTTACTGACTTTCTGGGACTGAACTCATCCCTCTCTTCCCCTACCTCAGAGCAGGTCTGTCAAAAAAAGGGGGGGGGGGGCGACGTCGGTATAGCCCCGGGTAACCGACAAAGGCAACCGACCAAGGCCTTACAGGGCTCCTGACCTTAAGGTCAACCCAGGTCTGGGCCTATAGGTCTCCTGGCTAAATCAGGAAGGACCGTAGGTTAAAATCTACTATTACTTGTGAGTTCACATAAGTCCCTAGTAACTTACCCGCCGACCAAGCGGTAGTTATTCAGCAATTGTCCATTGGATAGGATGTATTAACGCCAGAAAATTGCAAATTTAATAAGTAAATTAAATTTTTATTTTTATAAGTTAATACCCTATCCAATGGACACACAAGACCCTCCCACCGACCCCGCTATCAGCTTACTAGGGGTCTAGAGGTTTAGACAACGAAAAAAGATGATATTACGTCACATTGTCTAGACAGGAAGGAAGTACGAGGCGCCATCTAGAGAGTGCACAGTACTGGGTAGACCGGCCAGCTTGTGGGGGCATTATGCACTCATATAAGATGACTTTTTCTGTCGTTTGGCAGGCCGGTCTGCTCGACCGGATTAGCAATTGTCCATTGGATAGGGTATTAACTTATAAAAATTTAATTATATCCCCAGACGAAAGTCGGGGATATATTGGATTCAGGTCCGTCGCGCCGCCGCCGCCGCCGCCGCCGTAGAAATTTCCTTGTGGACGCGATAACTCAAAAACAAATTAACATTTTTTTTTCAAACTTGGTACACATGTTAAGGGTGCCCAAAGGAAGATCCCTATTTTAAGGTGACCTTAAACTCCCAGTAAAAAAGAACTTATGGCCACCTTAAGGTCAGAAATTGGACTTTTGGCCACTTAGAGCCCTGTAGGTCACAAACTATGATGCTCAGCTGGCTGAAATTTTACCTGACAACACATTAATATGTTCTTAGTACATGTGCCGAAAATCACGACTTTAAGTTGAGGAGAAAATTGTCTTTGAGGCCCAAAAATACCCCCACTTAGGGATTTTTTGCTATACTTTTCACATATTTTGCCCTATAATTTGGAAGCGGTAATTCTGATGAGTCTCAAACTGTGCTAGGTATAACTTTGATATGTAATCCTTGTCTGTAGAAAATTTTAGGGCTGTAGGTTTACCCAAAGGGGTCGACTTAAGGTCTCAAAAGTGCCCACAGAGACCCAATTTATGCACTTTTTGCCACTTTCAAGCACTGTAGCTTTCAAACTATGTCTCTCATCTAAGTTAAATATCATCTGGGAATATATCTATGTGTTTTCTTATATGTGCCCCAACATTTAGGCCTTTAATAGACAGTTAACCTGTGTATCAGGACCATAAACACCCACCCGAGTGACCCTTATAAGACATTTTTCACATCTTTTTCCCTGTAACTTGGAAATGGTAAGTCTGAGAAGTTTCAAACTGTATTAGATATATATTCTGTGTGTAATCTTAGTATGTAACAGATTTTAAGTCTGAAGCTTTAATTTTGAAGGTCAAATTGAGGTCTCTAAAAGGCTCCCAAAGACCCAATATTTGGACTTTTGGCTACTTTTAAGCCCTGTGACTGTCAAACTATGTGACTGATAGAGCTCAAATCCTATCTGGGAAGATATTAGTATGTTATTTATATATGTGCCAAAAATTAAGGCTTTAAGAAGACATTTAACCTGTGTATGAGGACCATAAATCCCCACCCGAGTGACCATTTTTAGACATTTTTCACATATTTTGCCCTGTAACTTGGAAATGGTAAGTCTAAGAAGTTTCAAACTGTATTAGATGCATATTCTATGTGTAATCTTAGTATGTGACAAATTTTAAGTCTGAAGCTTTAATTTGAAGGCCACATTTAGGTCTCTAGAAGGCCCCATAAAGACCCAGTATTTGGACTTTTTGCCAATTTTAAGGCCTGTGACTGTTAAACTATGTGACTGATAGAGCTGAAATCTCATCTGGGAATACATTATTATGTTCTTTTTACATGTGCCAAAAATCAAGGCTTCAAGTAGACATTTAACCTGTTTATGAGGACCTTAAACACCCACCTGAGTGACCCTTTTAAGACATTTTTCACATATTTTGCTCTGTAACTTGGAAATGGTAAGTCTGAGAAGTTTCAAACTTTATTAGATACATATTCTATGTGTAATCTTAGTATGTAACAAATTTTAAGTCTGAAGCTTTAATTTGAAAGCCACATCGAGATCTCTAAAAGGCCCACAATGACCCAATATTTGGACTTTTTGCCACCTTTAAGCCCTGTGACTGTTAAACTATGTGATTGATGGAGCTGAAATCCCATCTGGGAATGCATTATTATGTCCTTTTTACATATGGTGAAAATCAAGGTTTTTAGTAGACATTTAACCTGTGTATGAGGGCCATAGACACTCGCCCAAGTGCCTTTTTGGACATTTTTTCCGTATTTTGCCCTGTTATTTGGAAATGCTTAGTGTGACAAGTCTTAAACTGTATTATATATAATTTTTGTTTGTTATGTATGTCCCCCAAAAAGTTTCAGATCTGTAGTTTAATTGCTAAGGTCTCTTTAACAATTGTAAAATGCCCACAGAAACCCAATTTATGGACATTATGCCACTTTAAAGCCCAGTAACTGTCAAACTATGTGGGTTATAGAGCTGAAATCTTTGAATTTTTAAAAGGAAATGCCTGTCTATTTAAATTTTGAATATTAATAATGTTATGGCTATCTTAGTCTTTTAAGAACTTATTTTTGTGTGTTATACCTCTGCTTGCTGAGTTTTTAACTTTTTAAAATGAAACTGGTTAAACGCCGGTTAAACATATTCAAGTAGACAAAATGGACACTTTAAGTGAGCTTTAAGTCCCAATATTAATGAAATTATATCCGTATGTAGTAAAACTAGGGGATTTTTAACCCTCAACTAGCCCAGTTTTATTCAACTTGCCTCAGTTAATTTTGACACAGCTCCTACAGTTATGAACTCATTTCAGTTGATAATCACATACTTAAAATTCTCAATTCTTTTTGTATTTGAGTACCCCTTTTATATAGATTGTTTGTTTACCATTTATGCTGTAGCACTCCATCTCTTTGAGAGAACATGTAAACTGTGTAAAAAAGATGTAGAAGATGAGATACATTTTGTTTGTGTTTGTCCAGCTTTAGAGCTGATTCGTATGAAATATTTCAAAATTTTAAATATAGATAAATCTGAATTATTAATAGATCAATTATCAAGGGTATTAACTCATATGAATGTCAATATGGTTATTAATTTTATTTTTGATTTGTGGCAAGAAAGAAAAAGTAAAGTATATTGTTAATTTTTATGTATTGAATTGCTGTCTTTATTTACTGTATCTTACCTCAAAATATGTTTGCTCTGTTTGTTATTAACTCTCTATTTAAAGTGACTTATAAGCCCATATAGGGCTGGGTATTACTTCAATAGTTTTTGTATAATCCTTGTCAACATAATACATGTCACTATAATAAACTAATAAACTAAACTAAGTCCCAACCCACATCCCCCACCCGGATTCCCCCCACCCACCTCTGGGACCTCCAGCTATATTGAGTGACACTAAATAAACAAAGGTATTTAATGATATCAGATGAGAAACAAAGACCTCAATGGGGTTGCAGATCTTGTGTAATAGTGAGAGAGGTGTGGAGAATGGGAGAGGGGTGGGGGTGGGAGGTGGTGGGCTTCATTACATATAACACAAAGGGGAGTCAGAACTGAGATTGTGTCACATATTTAGGTTGCATATATATGGACCACATATACAGGTATAGAGGAAATGAATAACTGAAAACAATTTGCAAATTCTAAAAATAATATAATAAAATAATAATATAAATAATTTTTTTTTAAATAATATTTTATTTGTGAACAAATATAGAAACAGATATGCACTTTTGGGATTATGAATTTTAGAATGGACATTGAATCATCAATCATTTAAATACTTTGAAGGAAGATTGAAAAGTATGATGAGTTGAGTTAAAAATAATATTTTATTTGTCAACAAATATAGAAACAGATATGCTCTTTTGGGATTATTATTTTAGAATGGACATTCAATCATCAATCATTTAAATACTTTGAAAATAGGTTTAGAGTTATCATTGCAGGAAGATTGAAAATATAATTTGAGTTATGTATTCGGCGTCTGGGGATACACCATCTTCCTTGGAAGATATAAACAGAGTAGATTGATGTGCTGAAGTTCATATAATAATGGGTAATTATGTTTTTAAAAATTCCCGATCAAAACCTGTGGCGTGAGTGATGACCTGTCTGGGGATATGTTGGCGCCGAGTTGGCCCAATCTAGTTTACTTATTAAATTTGCAATTCTAAGAAAAATTCTAAGAATAAGAATCTTTGCATGAGCCCAGGAAACACTAGGTCTCCCTCTTTTTTCAGAGATTCATCTTTTCACAGGAACAGGGTATGTGTGCCCCTGTCGTTCAGACAAGACCTGAGTCATCATAAGGTGAACTTTTTGATGATTCAAACTTGCCTTCCAGGAAACACTGTAGGTCTAGGTCTCCTCAGGGTGAGGCAGACTCGCATCAACAAAAATTGCCCCCCTCCCATGTGGAGATGTTAAATGCCATTACAGGGCTGCTGCATCTAGAAGTTCCACAAGTTAAGTGCCTTGTGGCTCCTGTTTTTTCATAAAAACCTTCTGAACATGTTGTCAGGAAGCAGAATTTACCCTTATCTCCTGGTCAGGACATGGGTTCACAGATTTAGAAGGCTTTACAAACTACATTGCAGGACAAATCTAGCTCAGAATCCTTGTTCCCATGGTCAGTTTTCTTGCCTTTGAGAGGCCAGATATGATCTTACACAACTTCTCCTCAAGATGCTCCTTTGAAGGCTCATAGTTGCCAGATTCTCATCTCCTATCTCTGTCTCATCAAACAGCACATTAAACAGGAGTCAGTCTGTACAGAGAATGTGCAGTTTTTAGGCCATGTTAGGTGGTTTAAGATGAGATCTGAAAACTGCAGTAGTCAGCAGATCTCATTGAGAAATACTCACAATTCCAGACATCTGTTACTTCATCTCTGGAGATTGCTTTGTACACTGACTTATAGTAAAATATGGCCCTTGCTTGCAACATGTTCCTAGCCAGGGACAGTTTGTTGAAACTTTGTAGTTCGAACCTGAGACCTAAGGATCTGCATATATGCCACTTTGATTAGCAGGAGGTTTTTCATCCACACATGTTGTCTCAGGTGGAGGACAACATGTTAAAAGACTCTACGTAATAAAATCGGACACCAGGGCATACAGAGATACTGCCAGGAATTTTGATTTCGGGAGGTCATCTCACTCTAAACGTTTCAGGAAGGTAACAAGTCTTTTCGTGACAAACGAACGCAGCCAAACACCTGCTGCGCGCGCATCATAAAATGGCAGCGAAGAAAGAGGAAATGAATGGACAAGATTACGGGATTTTTGCCAGGTATAGTCAAAATACCGACCTCAGCCCAAATTAGGTTTACTACAACATGGCTATCGTCTGGATTTCATAATTCTTCCAAAGTTGTTGAAAATTCCGCTCATTTTGAGTGAATTTCACAACAAAAACAAACATGGTGCTCTCCACGAAGCAGTTCAGGCCATGCATACAAAAAGGTGATAACTCATGGCAGAAACCCACAGCTCTGGGATTTTACAGCAGACTATTTCTGGTACCCAAACCCATGAAACAGTCGCGACCAGTGATAGTTTTAAGTATGTTAAACAACCATTTACATGTACCAAGTTTCAAAGTGGAAACAGCCGAATCTATCAGGAAGTCGATTCGAAAAGGGGAGTGGGTCACCTCGATAGACCTCACAGACGCTTATTTTCATGTTCCAATACATCCACAATCTCAAAAATATCTAAGATTTCAGACCCAAAAAAAGGGGATTTTCCAATTTCGGGCACTCCCTTTTGGTGTCGCAACAGCTCCCCTAGAGTTTACTCATTGTGAAAGAGGTAAAACTCGTAGCTCAAGCCAGGAACCTCAGAATCCATCAATATCTGGACGACTTGCTTCTTCGGTCACCAACAAAGGAACATTGTCTCAAAGATTCAGAGAATTTAGGGAAATTGGTGCAAGAACTTGGCTGGCTTATCAATTTTCAAAAGTTGGAATTGGTACCCTCACAAAAACTGGATTTTCTGAGCTATCACTTCGATCTTCAGAGGGGTCTAGTCTTTCCAACCCAAAGAAGCTCGATCGGTTAAAACTTCAGACTGTTTCCATCAGAAAGTCTTTAGTCTTGACTCCAAGAAAGCTCATGTCAAGCGTAAGGACATTAGCTTCCTTAGAAAAAACAGTACCACTAGGAACGTTACGCATGAGACCATTCCAATGGTACCTGAAGTCCCATTGGAAATTTCCCCAGTCACTGGACAAAAGGATCCCAGTAACAGTGAATTTTCTGAAACATCTCAAATGGTGGGAGGATTTACAGAATCTTATGGCAGGTGCTCCTATCCATCCTCATGTTCACAACACACTGGTATTCACAGAGGCCTCCCAAAAGGGCTGGGGAGCTCACTTAAACAAGATAGTGCTCAGTGGCCTCTGGTCAAACAAGGAAGCTCAGCTTCACATCAATGTACTGGAGCTAAAAGCTGTCCTTCTGGCCCTAAAGGGTTTTCAGGAGCACTTACAAGGTCAGACGGTGCTCATCTTTTCAGACAACAGCACAGTAGTGTCTTACCTGAACAAAGAAGGCGGCACACATTCCATAGAAATGTGTGCTCTTATCTGGAGAGTTCTGGCATTCACAAATTCCAGAAGAATCCAGATAAGGGCAAGACATGTACCTGGATCCCTAAATGTCATAGCAGACTCCCTATCACGAAGGGACAAGGTCATACAGAGTGGTCCCTTCACCAACAGATATTCAACCAAATTTGCAAAGTTTGGCACACACCAATGGTAGACCTATTTGCAACTCATCTAAATCACAAACTTCCAATTTATGTATCTCCTGTCCCAGACAAAAAGGCTTTGAAAATAGATGCATTGAATTTTCATTGCGTTAATACATCTTACCTACCAGACGATAGCTATAGCCCGGCGCCAGCCGGTCCCGCCAAACGAAAGAAAAGACGTCCTGGGTTTCACCCCGGGCAGGACCGGTACACTACACTCCACTCGCCAGGTGGCCTAGTTCCTGCTTCACTCGCCAGAGGGACGTGACGTCATAGCATCTTTTTCGTTTGGCGCGATATTCAAAGTTTGAATTTTGTAAACTCTTTTTATTTTTGAGTATTTCTTAAGTTATATATTGTGTTTTGTGCTACGATTTGTCAGTTAGTTGGATAAACTACCATGGCATCTCCAGGACAAAGGAAAGGAGCCTGCGGGCATATCATGGCTATTTTTGACCCTCATTCTCGTTGTGCCAGATGCAGAGATAAAGGGTTGGGCCAAGACCCATGTGTTTTAAAGTTGCAGTGTGAATTGTGTGACAATTTAACCCCTGAGCAATTGCTCCAGCTTTCAACCCCTACGTACAAACTGCGGAAGGAGAAATCTAAAAGCAAAGAAGCCCTTGTGGATCCGTCCACTGTCACTATCGTGTCGCAGGTGGAATCTCAGGAAGTTGCTTCAACTTCTCCACCCCATGTTGCTGAGCAAGATCTCTCTTTACCTCCACCTATGTTCCGCCAAGAGTTAAAAGAGTTGGACGAAAAGTGGTCAGTACGTATGGCCCGTCTGGAAGCACTCATTACTTTGGGGCAGCGTCCTTCACCTCAACCTTCCTTCTCACCGGTCAAGGCACCGGTACCGCATCAAGGTCCCGCGGGAGCTCTCTCTCAGGCACCTTTTCTTTTATCATCTGTCCCTTCCGGCCAAGCCGGCCCGGCTTCTGGCCCGGATAGGATAAAACCTAGTGCCACTGTCACTACCAGCTCAATAGCTAGGACGTCTCCTCTAGAAGGCCTTTATTCTGAACAGGACCCGGAACCGGTATTCTCTCAACAGAGTTCTTCCGGCCCGGTGGCCTCTGCTTTTCCTCAACCTCCTCCGCAATCCAGCTTGTTCAAGTCAGCTCCGGAGCACTTTGAGGAAGGTGAGGTATCTGACCAAGAAGACGTCACTGACCATCCTGATCAAGAATCTCCGGACTTGGATAAGACATTGAGCGAAGATCAAAACTACAGAGAGACTGTTAGGGGAGTACGTGCATTCATGGGCTGGTCACATATCCCAGATCTTGAATATACACCAAGTTCCAGGTCAGACAATCCCTGGATTGGCCACCGGGCACAACCTGTAGGCAAGGTCTCTATCGACTTACCACCAGAGGACTGGCTTTGTAAAAAACTTGAAAATTTAAACCTCGTCCTGATAGAAGGGTACCCGTCCAAGTCTACGGAACCGGGTGGACTTCATGTTGATCAGTATCTCCGCCCTCCCAAGTCTCAGGCAAGGTGGTACGGGATTCATCCCGCTGAAAATAAAGACATCACTAGGCCGGGCAAATATGTAACTACTTGGCCCAATGACGCTGCGAAGTTGAACAGTTCCTTTGCCCGAATTGGTAAACCTGCTCTTGCTTCATCCCAACCCACCTCCCGCCCTATTGCTCAGGATACGCTCCGGAAGTGGGAGAAAGCAGCAAAAGAGACCAGTTATATTTGTAACCAGTCCGCTGGTTTCAATAGGTGCATCACCAAAATACAAGACTCTGTACAAGAACAGTTACAAATTCTTCAGACAGAGTTGGGAAAAGGAAAATCTTCCACGAAAGCTCAGGGTGCACTTGATGAGTTACATTTCCTGTCTGCATTCAATCAAAATGTGAGTTTCGCGGTTGGCAAATCCCTCCAACACCTCTCAGATTTTACTTTTATACAAATGGCTAATTTAACTCTGGTCAGGAGGGATTCTTATCTTGAGCACCTGAAAGCTGGCGTCAAGCCAGATACCTTTTCCTCCCTCAGGAACTGTCCTCTACAGACCAAGGCTTTGTTTCCGGACGACATTATCCGGAGGGCGGAAGATGAAATAGCAGCATTTGAGTCACACAAGCGTACCAAGCAGCCCGGTCCGGGCCGTGGTGGGTTCGCCGGTACTCAAAAGAAGCAACACCGTTACCAGCCATATTCAACATGGAAACAGGAGGATTCTGGAAACTCCGGGGCTCCCGGCAAAGAGATGCCTGCATGGAAGACATTTGGCAATCGCGGGAGAGCCCGTGGCAGAGGCAGGGGAGGTCAACCCGGTCGCGGTTCGCGCCCTGCCAAGGATGCTAAGGCGTATAAATGACAATCACTGCAAAGTTCCTCCGGAAGTAACATCCTGTCCGGAGTTTGGTGTTGTGGATGTAACAAAGACAAGTCTTCCTGTTCTTGTGAAAGACTCTGTAAATTGTCACAATGTTGCTCATCATGTACTTTCTGTAAAAAACATCAGGCAGCCGCAAAAGAAAGGCATAAGTCCAATCTTAAACTCACAAAATACAATAAAGTATGTGAAAAGTGCTTCTTTTGTAAATCACTGTGTCTTTGCCCCAAGTGTGTCAAATGTCCTCAGTGTTGCAAATGTCCAATCAGTAGGGGGACGCCTACAAAATTTTTGGAAAATATGGGCTGTCAAGGGTGCAAACCCGAAGGTAGTATCCATCTTGAAAGAGGGCTGTGTGCTTCCCTTCAAGGTCAGGCCTCCCTTAATAAGGGAACCCCTGATAGTAAGCGGCTATGCAAACCCCACCAGAGACTCCCACTTACAAGAAGCAGTGCAAGCTCTGATCAAGAAAAAGGCAGTAGAGAGGGTCAGGGTTCGAACCTCACTAGCCTTTTTCAACAGATTGTTCATTGTCCCAAAGCCGAACCAAAAGTGGCGGCCAATCTTGGATCTCAGTACTCTAAATCAGTTTTTATGCGTAAAAACATTCAAAATGGAGACTCCAGAGACAATCCGGACCTCTCTACAACAAGGGGAGTGGGTGTCATCGATAGATTTCAGCGACGCCTACTTCCACATTCCAATCCACTTCACATCCCGAAAATTCCTCAGGTTCCACTTCCAGAACCAGTCGTATCAGTTTCGGGCTCTTCCCTTTGGCCTTTCAACAGCTCCCATGGAGTTCACTGCTGTGGTCAAAGAGGTCAAGTTAATGGCTCAGTCACAGGGTATAAGAATCCACCAGTACCTAGACGACTGGTTGATTCGAGCCCCTACCAAAGAATCTTGCCACCAGGGAACCCAGTCCCTCCTAGCCCTTTGCCAGGAGTTGGGCTGGATGGTAAACATGCAAAAATCAGAACTGGAACCCCAACAAATCTTCGATTTTGTAGGCTACCAGTATGACCTGCTCAACGGACTGGTCAGACCTACTCAAAACCGTTGGGAAGCCCTTCAACAAAAAATAACAGGGCTATTACAGAGGAGATCTTGCCGAGTGAGAACCTTCATGTCTCTTATAGGTCTACTCACTGCGACAGAGAAACAGGTGCCCCTAGGCAGACTGCACATGAGACCTATTCAGTGGCACCTCAAGAAACACTGGAGAGTCCCGGAATCTCTGGAAAAGGAGATCCCAATTCCGAGGTCTCTCCATCAGCACCTGCAGTGGTGGACCCAGGAGAAAAATGTCCTAAAGGGTCAACCCTTACACCCCCTACAACACGCGATACAAATCTTTACAGACGCCTCAAAAGAAGGCTGGGGTGCTCACTTAGGCGACTTCACAGCAAGCGGTACTTGGTCAGTGCCCGAAAGCAAGTTGCACATAAACTTCTTAGAGCTAAAAGCCGTGTTGTTAGCACTAAAAAGATTCCAACAATTAGTGCAAGGAAAGGTCGTCCTGATTGCCACAGACAACACCACAGTTGTGGCATACATCAACAAGGAGGGAGGTATGAGGTCAGGTTCACTTTGTGCCCTTCTTTGGCGGCTCCTATGTTGGTGCAATCTCAGACAAACAGTACTGAAGGCCAGACATATTCCGGGCCGTCTGAATGTAATTGCAGACAAGTTGTCTCGCCAGGGACAGGTCATTCAGACAGAGTGGTCCCTCCATCAGGAGATCTTCGACACCCTTTGTCGAACTTGGCATTATCCCCAAGTGGACATGTTTGCAACAAGGTACAACTGCAAACTAGTCCGGTTTGTGTCCCCAATTCCAGACCCAAAGGCCTGGTCAGTGGACGCTCTGACGCTGTCCTGGGAAAACCTGGACATGTACCTCTTCCCCCCAGTGTCTCTGATGGGGAAGGTGGTCAGCAAGCTGTCAGACCATTGGTATCACAGAGCAATCCTGATTGCTCCGGGATGGCCAAACATGCCTTGGTTTTGGGACCTAGTGGAGCTGTCGGCCATGGTTCCTCTTTGTCTTCCACACCATCCAGATCTAGTGACCCAACCTTTCAACAAGGCACGTCACAGGGATCTGACAAGCCTAAATCTCCATGCCTGGCTCCTAGAGCCCAGACCATCAAGGAGCAAGGGTTCTCTAGCCCAGTGGCGGCAAGAATTGAGGCGCCTCAGACGTTCAACCAGAGCAGTCTACGAGGCAAAGTGGGCCCTTTTTGTTAGATGGTGCGAAACAAGTCAGGTGGACTTCAGGAACCCATCTATAAAACAAATAGCAGATTTCCTCCTGCATCTTTTCCAGGAGAAGAATCTCCAGCCCAGCACTATTGATGGTTACAGGTCAGCCATTGCAGACAAACTGGGAAATGCCTCGGTTAATGTTGGCAAGGATGACAATTTGACTAGACTGTTAGACAGTTTTCACAGAGATAGACCCAAAGGGCGCCGGGGGGTTCCTGCTTGGAACCTCTCCCTGGTTTCACACCAGCTTACAAAGGCGCCTTTTGAACCACTCAGAAAGGCTTCTCTGAAGCACCTTACTTTCAAAACTGTTTTTCTCCTAGCCCTGGCTTCGGGAAAACGCAGGAGTGAGATTCACGCTTGGTTAAACAAAAATATCAGACACCAAGCTGACTGGTCCAAAGTTTCCCTCTACCCTTCACCAAGCTTCTTGGCGAAAAATCACTTGGCAAAAGAGGGACCAGAGTGCGTGGCCCCGGTGGTCATCCCGGCTTTAGCCCCCACTCTGGATAAGTCGTTGAAAGAAGACAGATCCCTTTGCCCCGTTCGGGCTCTTCGCTACTACCTGGACAAAACCCAGGACCTAAGGATGGGAAAGGAGTTAGTTTTTGTTTCTTTCAAACAAGGTTTTAACAAGGACATCTCTCCTGCCACTATCTCGTCCTGGATCAAACAAACAGTAGTGTTGTGTTATGATCTCTCTGACCAAGATTCCTTGACCTTACATCAGGTTAAGGCCCATGATGTTAGGGCCTTTGCGGCCTCCAAAGCCTTTCAAGGTGGCATATCTCTGGACCAGATTCTAGCAGCATGCCACTGGAAGTCCCACAACACCTTTACACAGTTTTACCTTAAGGATGTTGCCTGGGCAGATAAGGAGCTTTTTCACTTGGGTCCTGTGGTGGCTGCCCAGCAGATCCACCACTAGTCCCCTAAGCTTCTTTGTATATAATTATATATAGTGTACATACTAGTTAGTTTTAGGTGTAGGCTCACCTTTAGCCTAGGCCTTGGCTTCTCAAAGTCGTTTACTTCAGAATAATCCTCTGGGTATAGGACTTTCCCCACTCTTCCAGGTTAACCGTGGGAATCATTGCCCTGAACTCTTACTCTCTTCCTCCCCTCAGAGCAGTCAAAAAGGGGGGGGGGGGGGGGGGGGGGCAGGTGGGTCTAGTTACCCTCGAGACTAACATGTCTCCTCAAAGGGCTAGAACCTCACACCTAGGCATAATATAAGAGTTCTCTCCAATCCTCAGAAGGCTGCCCTCCTTCCACTGGGTAGTTATTCTAGCTATCGTCTGGTAGGTAAGATGTATTAACGCAATAAAATTGCAAATTTTAATTAGTAAATTAAATTTTTATTAGTTAATACCTTACCTACCAGACGGGAAATTCCCACCCAGCCTTCCCCGCTTTCAGCCTTACAATTCAACCTTAGGGACGAAAAAGATGCTATGACGTCACGTCCCTCTGGCGAGTGAAGCAGGAACTAGGCCACCTGGCGAGTGGAGTGTAGTGTACCGGTCCTGCCCGGGGTGAAACCCAGGACGTCTTTTCTTTCGTTTGGCGGGGCGCCGGGCTATAGCTATCGTCTGGTAGGTAAGGTATTAACTAATAAAAATTTAATTTACTAATTAAAATTTGCAAATCTGTTGGGAAGGCCTAGACAGCCATGTCTTCTGTCCAGTAGCCATCCTGCCACAAGTAATTCAAAAATAATAACATACCCATGCAGGATGATTGTACTGGCCCCAGGGTGGCCAGGGATGCCATGGTTTTTGGGATCTGGTGGATCTCTCGACCAGGGTACCGCTACAGCTCCCTCATTGTAAGACACTACTGAAACAGCCACATTCCAACAGGTTCCACAACAACGTGGAGTACCTGAATCTACATGTGTGGCTTCTGGATTCCAGGAATCCAATTCTGGAAGATTCTCATCTGAGGTGGCAGAAAGAATTAAGGCACCTCAGAGGGAATCCTCAAGAAAAGTCTATCAATCAAGGTGGGTCATTTATGGGCAATAGTGCTCACAGAATAAGGTGGACATCACCCCAGCAACTGTTTCCCAGGTAGGAGAATTTTTATGTCATCACTCTGCGGCGTGGGCGTCCGCGTGAACAACTTTTTCTCCAAAACTACAAGGCCTAGAGACATGCTGTTTTTTTTTAAAAGATACCTTATCTATCGAGGATGAAAAATTGTTTAAGGCATGCAAATCTGTCTGTTCGTCTGTTTGCTAGAAACATTACAAGGGGGGTACCCCCACCAAAAGTGTGAAAATTTCAACTTTTTATCACAATTTTCTCAGTGACTATTGCAGGGATTTCTCTCATATCTTGCATATATGTACTAGGCCAGAGGTAGATTCTCTTGTGTGAGTATGAGACCTGGATCTGTCTTACTTTTTTTTTAATAAATTTTTTTAATAATTTTTAATGCATTAAAATTCATGAAATCATGCACTAAATCACTTATAACTTCAAAAGTGTTGCATTTACAGCATTTTGTGAAAATATGTTGTTCAGCTACTTTTTTCATAGCTACAATATGGTGAGTAAGTTGGGTGTCTGTCTCAATAGCTAAGTGAGTAATAGCTACTTTTGGGCTTTTCAGTAACTTCCATTATGAGTAAAATCACTTGTAACTTAAAAACTATTGCATTTAGAGAATTTCGTATAAATATGTTATTCAGCTACTTTTGGACCAGCTGTAACATAGTGAAGTTTCAGACCTGTAGCTCATGGCATAGCTGAGTAATAGCTACTTTTAGGTTATCACTGTTGAGTAAATCGCTTATAACTTGAAAACTATTGCATTTAGAGAATTTTGTTGAAATATGTTATTCAGCTACTTTTGGGTCAGCTATAACATAGTAAAATTTCAGACCTGTAGCTCATGGCATAGCTGAGTAATAGCTACTTTTAGGTTATCACTGTTGAGTAAATCACTTATAACTTGAAAACTATTGCATTTAGAGTATTTTGTTTCAATATGTTATTCACCTATTTTGGGGTCAGCTATAACATAGTGAAGTTTCAGACCTGTGGCTCATTTCATAGCTGAGTAATAACTACTTTGAAGTTCTCACTGTTGAGTAAATCAGTTATAATTGGAAAACTATTGCATTTACAGAAATTTGTGCAAATATGTTATTCAGCTACTTTTGGGTCAGCTGTAACATAGTGAAATTATAGACCTATAGCTCATGGCACAACTGAGCAATAGCTATTCTCAGGTACTGACTGTTGAGTAAATCAGCTATAACTTGAAAAATATTGCATTTGGAGTATTTTGTTAAAATATATTGTTTACCTACTTTTGGGTCAGCTATAACATAGTGAAATTACAGACCTATAGCTCATGGCATAGCGGAGCAATAGCTATTTTCAGGTTCTCACTATTGAGTAAATCAGTTGTAGCTTGAAAACTATTGCATTTATAGTAGTTTGCTTAAATATGTTGTTCACCTACTTTTGGGTTAGCTATAACATAGTAAAATTTCAGACATGTAGCTCATTGCATAGCTGAGTAATAGTTCCTTTGAGATTCTCACTGTTGAGTAAATCAGTTGTAACTTGAAAACTATTACATTTAGAGTAATTTGTTAAATATGTTATTCACAGAATTTTTGGTCAGCTATAACATAGTGAAATTGCAGACCTCTATGTCATGGCATAGCTGAGCAATAGCTACTTTCAGGTTCTCACTGTTGAGTAAATCATTGTATCCACTGGATAGCCGCAGTGTGTAGAGAGAGATTTCACCATTACTGCTCTGATGAAAAAAAATATTATAGCTAGATTTCTTAAGTTTGCAGTATATATTAATAACCATAAGATGTTGTCTGGGAATATTTTTGGCCTCATTTTGAGAAACAAGATGGCCGCCACAGGTGTTTTTTGTCAGTCATGAAAAGTGCTTATATCTCCCTTATTATTGATCCTAGAGGTTTGGGATGATAAACCAACCTGTAGGAAATCATGGGGTGGGAATCTTTTGGTGTGGTCAGATTTGACCTTCAATGACCCCTCCAAGGTCAAACAAGGATAGCCAAACTTAAAAGTGCTTATAACTCGCTTATTATTGGTCCCAGAGGTTTGGGATGGTAAACAGACAGGAAATCATGGGCTGTGAATCCGTTGATATGGTCCGATTTGACCTTGGAACCCTCCTTCAAGGTCAAATGAGGATAGCGAAAATTGAAAGTGCCTACAACTCGCTTATTATTGGTGACAGAGATTTGGGATGGTAAACCATCCCATAGGAAATCATTGGCTCGGAATCTTTTGGTATGGTCAGATTTGACCTTTGGACCCCTCCTTCAAGGTCAAATGAGGACAGCCAAGCTTAAAAGTGCTTATAACTCATTTATAATTGGTCCTAGAGGTTTGGAATGGTAAACCATAGGAAATCATGGGCTGGGAATGTATTTGTGTGGTTAGATTTGACCTTGGACCCCTTCTTCAAGGTCGAACGAGGATATTGCATTTGTAGTATTTCTTTAAATATGTTTTAACCTATTTTTTACACTTAAACAATTACCTTGTTATTTTCCTTCATAATACCATTTACAGGGCACAACTTTTTTATCCTTTTCTTCTGTCAGCTTCGGAATTTCTTTCGAACTTGCTGTTCAGTTACCATTTACTGTATTTCTGTACAGCCCTTTTCCTGATAATTATTCTGTCCTCTAATCACCTTCACAAATCTAAAACACTCAGTCAGCTGACACAGTGCCCGTTCACGGGCACTCTCCTCTTGTTAAACTACCTGTTCACAGTCATAAATCTCAAACCAGCCACAATTACTGGTTACAGAACAGCAATTGCTGATGCTTGGGTTCACAGGGTGAACTCATCTCAAAAGTCTAGAACTGAATAGACTTATTGCCAGCTTCACCAGGGATAGACCTAAACCAAATAGGTCCATACCTACATGGGACCTCTCTTTGGTCCTCTTAGGTTTACCAAAACCTCCTTTTGAGCCTTTATCTGAGGCTCCTTTGAAGTGGCTAACTTAAAGACAGTGTTCCTGTTGGCTTTAGCCTCAGGGAAAAGGAGTGAGATTCATGCTTGAACTCACTCTTCTGTCTCTTCAAGGAGAAATTGGTCAGAGGCCACTGTTTCACCAATTACAATAAAATTAGCCAAGTTTGTTTTAAAAGATAGCTTATCTACCTAGCATGAAAAATTGTTCAAGGCATGCAGATCTGTTTGTTCGTCTGTTTGCTAGAGCCATTATAAGTGTGGTACCCCCCCACCCTAAGTATGAAAATTTTAAGCTACTTTTGGGTCAGCTATAACATAGTAAAATTGCAGTCCTGTAGCTCGTGGCATAGCTGAGTAATAGCTACTTTTAGGTTATCACTGTTGCGAAAATCACTTAGAACTTGAAAAGTATTGCATTTAGAGTATTTAGTTTCAATATGTTATTCACCTATTTTGGGGTCAGCTATAACATAGTAATATTCCAGACCTGTGGCTCAATGCATAGCTGAGTAATAGCTACATTGAGGTTCTTACTCAACACTAAATCATTTATAACTTGAAAAGTATTGCATTTAGAGCATTTTGTTAAAATATGTTATTCAGCTATTTCCATACTACAACATGGTGAGTAACTTAGGTGTCTCTCTCAATAGCTAAGCAAAATTTCAGACCTGTAGCTCATGGCATAGCTGAGTAATAGCTACTTTTAGGTTATCACTGTTGAGTAAATCACTTATAACTTGAAAAGTTTTGCGTTTAGAGTATTTAGTTTTGATATGTTGTTCACCTATTTTGGGATGAGCTATAACATAGTAAAATTCCAGACCTGTGGCTCATTGCACAGCTGAGTAATAGCTGCTTTGAGGTTCTTACTCCAGACTAAATCATTTATAACTTGAAAAGTATTGCATTTAGAGCATTTTGTTCAAATGTTATTCAATTACTTTTTCCATAGCTACAACATGGTGAGAAACATGGCTGTCTATCTCAATAGCTAAGTGAGTAATAACTACTTTTGGACTTTTCAGTAACTTCCATTATGAGTAAAATCACTTATAACTGGAAAACCATTGCATTTAGAGAATTTTGTGTAAATATGTTATTCGGCTACTTTTGGGTCGGCTATAACATAGTAAAATGTCAAACCTGTAGCTCATGGCATAGCTGAGTAATAGCTACTTTTAGGTTATCACTGTTGAGTAAATCACTTATAACTTAAAAACTATTGCATTTAGATTATTTAGTTTCAGTATGTTATTCACCTATTTTTGGGCGAGCTATAACATAGTAAAATTAAAACTATTGCATTTGCAATATTTTCTTTAAATATGTTTTTAACTTACTTTTTACACCTTAACAGTTACCTTCTTACTTTCCTTCTGAACACCATTTCCAGGGCACAAGTTTTGTGTCCTTTTCTTCTGTCACTTCTACTCTGAAACTCAAAACACGCAGTCAGCTGACACAGAGCCCGTTCACGGGCACTGATTGCTTGTTTTAAAAATGGGTACTTGGTCTGTATCTCAAAAACGGTCAGGATTTCGGCGTTTTGTTGGAATAACTTATTCAGCTACTTTTTGATAATTTTTCACATGCCGGAGTTTTAGCCCTGTATCTGCTATCTTAAGGTCACCTTAATGTCAAAACGGTGGGTTTTAGCCCTCCAGTTCACCAAACTTGGCACATGTATTAAGATTTACCAAAGGAATATTCTGACTTTATGGTGACCTTAAACTCAAAAGGTTAATGGTACCAATGGCCTGCTTAAAGTCAAAAATGTCAAAACGGTGGGTTTTAGCCCTCCAGTTCACCAAACTTGGCACATGTATTAAGATTTACCAAAGGAATATTCTGACTTTATGGTGACCTTAAACTCAAAAGGTTAATGGTACCAATGGCCTGTTTAAAGTCATCAAATTGGAATAAAATGCTCTGGCTCCTTTCGTTTTCCATTTTTCTTATATCTAAATTATCACTGGTATTAAAATAGATAAAAATAATACTTATGGTCACCTTAAGCGCTCAATATGAATGGAGTTGTAGCCACCTTAAAGTGAAATAAGGGGGTTTTCAGCCTCCAACCATCTTATTGTTCAACTGACCTCAGTAAAACTTTGCACACCTATAAAGGATGGTAAAAGGGACACTGTTATTTTATGGTCAACTTAATGCCCCAATATGAATGAAGTTATGGTCACCTGACAGTAACAGAAGGGGCTTTTGAGCCTCCAACTATCTTATTGATCAACTGACGTTGGGTAAATTTCACACTTATAAAGGATGCCAAAAGGGACATTCTTATTTTCTGTCCACCTTGAATTCCACCTATGGCCATCTTACAGTAAAAAAAATGGGTTTTCAGCCCCCAACTGACTTACTGTTCAACTAACATCAGTTAAACTTGACACATTGATTAGGCTTACTCACAGGAAGGTTTCTTTAGAATTAATTTACCATTCATACAATTATAAGCATCAGCAACATATTATTCTCTACATTGGCCACATTATAACAAAATACCAAAACATAAATTTCACTTACCAGAAGAATGCATACTTTATCCTTAAGCCCAAAACAAGCCTTTACCAAAACTTCGCAAGCTTTAATGTATTGTTCATACAAAAGCACAAAAATATCACTGTTTAAAACAGATACACACCAGCAGTAGAGAAATAGATTTGTTTTAAACATTATAGTATCAGTTACTTGTAACAAAACAAACGCCTCGCAAGATTATGAAAATCAAACTGACAACACTTTTTTCCCCACACTGTTCCCCACAGTCTATTCATCTGCACACCAATAATCCTCTTAAGCAAAAAGAAATTAACTAGAAAATAAAAGGATAATATCCCCACTCAGTAAATAATTTAAAGCCAGATGACTTTATTTAAAAAGCAATATGAAACAGTGGCTATAAAGAGGTCTGAAATTTAGTGACTAAATTGTTCTAAATCCCGTGTGTAGTGCCCCTAAAAGACATCATTTGAGTATCATTTGTAAGTTTTGTTTGAAGGATTGTAGTCACACAAGAAAAAAACAAAGTCCTTAACACAATTTCCAATGAAAGGGGTATAAAAACACAAAAGCTTTTAATGATAAGATTGCTTGGATTGAACACCCTGCATATGGTCGTCATTACAAAGAAACTTAATCCCCTGTTTCAAGTAAGTTTAATCAGAGTGGGAGCTTTGTCTGCCTTTTAAGGTAATCTTATTGTCACCCAGAAGTCATCAAACATCCCAAACGATCATAATCTACTGAACATATAAATATTTACTTGTACCATTTGAAAATTATTTACACAAAATGTGAAAGGAAGACTGATTTCCCTTGAAAACTTCCCAAATACTTTCAGATGTTTTAGATGAATTTTATCTGTCTGCATCAGATGACAAGGCTAGCTGAAATAGCAATTATTTCCCAAATACTTTCAGATGTTTTAGATGAATTTTATCTGTCTGCATCAGGTGACAAGGCTAGCTGAACCAGCAATTGATATAAATGTCTTGCATATATATGTACTACACCTCCAGTAGATTCCCTTGTGGCAGTATCAGGCCTGCATTTTTCTTAATTATTTTTTTTTTAATGAATTTTTCATGCATTAAAATTCATGTATTCATGCACTAAATCACTTATAACTTGAAAAGTATTACATATAGAGCATTTTGTTAAATGTGTTTTTGATGTAGTTTTGTGTCAGTTATAACATAGAACAATTTCAGAACTGTAGCCCCTTACATAATTAAGTAATTGTTGTAAAACCTCAACATTCTACTGCAGTAAATAATCTTTTTCTCACCTGCAATTTATTTCAGTGAGGGGCGTGATGAAGAGGCAGTCTTTTTCTGCTCAGATCTGCCCCCTCTCCACTCCCCTCACTCAAATAAAAATGCATGTGAGAAAAGAATTGAGATGGGGAAGTGAGATTATGCGTGTGTGTTGTAAGTCTCACTCCCCCCCCCCCCCCCATTCAAACAAAGAGGAGAATATGTGTGCAATGTGACAAGGTCTCTAATATTTTGGGGTTTTTTTTATTACATTAATTTATGGCATTTACATCAACTTTTGCTTAGTATAATGACCTACCAAATTAATCTGTAACTTGTTTTTTTCTTGTAAGCAATAACTCGGAAGCAAAATCATTAACTTTTGAACAAAAAGTCTTAAGCACTTTGGTTCACTGGATTTTATTAGTGTTTTTGTTGAATTTTTAGTTGCACAATCAGTAATTTTAAACAATAGTTCTTAAGCATCGTAGTCCAATGCATTTAATTAGTGTTTTATACTTAAGTCTGATGCTAATGACATTTTGAACTGAAATGTCTGTGGTCAATGTACCCTTACATTTGAGACCTCTTCTCTGAGAACATTCCCAAAGAATGTAGGACATAATTCTTTTGAGAAGTAAATTTCACACCTACAATTTTTCTTCTGGCAAGCTGTGGTCGTTCTTTAAATCGTTAGATATAGTAGATACACAGATATGGTAACATACACAATGCAATAAAGTTCACATTTTCTATTCCTTATGATGCATATGTTGACATCTTTTACGGATTACTTCGCACTTTTTCATCAGGGCCGCTTTGTTTTTGTCAGCAAAAACCTTTTTCTAGTTTTTAGTTTGGTATGTTCAAGATTAATGACCGATTTGTTTTGGGAACAGTGGCATTAGTTTGTGAGTGTTGAAATTACAATGCGTTGGTTCATACATTATAAAGATCGATTTTTCATCAAAACTTTTATAATACACCAAAATATTACTTGCCCAATAAAATCTTATTATAATTAGCGTTTTTAAAGAAAATCACATTTTTATTGCGTTAATACATCCTATCCAATGGACAATTTGCTAAACCGGTCGGCGCAGACCGGCCCGCCAAACGCCAGAAAAAGACGTCCTGTGTTGCCACCGGCTGGCCGGTCCGTAGTACTGTGCACTCCCCAGATGGCGCCTCGTACTTCCTTCCTGTCTAGACAACCTGACGTCATAGCATCTTTTTCGTTTGGCGCGTGTACTGTGCAGACGTGTTTTCAACAATCTCCAGATATTTTAAGGAAAAGTGTGCATTATGACGGATTTTCTACCTTATTTGCAAATAATTTATTGTAGAAGTTTTCCCTACATATCAAGCACGGATATACATTAAGAAATCTGCTGGAAACGCTCCCTAGCTGACTCAATTTAGTGTTGATGATCGGGCAGTAAGACGAGAAATATGGAAGGCAGCCATTTTGCTAGTTTCCTCCCATTCAACCATTGTGTTGTTGGGGGTAGATCGACAATATTATGAAAATTATGGATATACTACTTACAGGTATTTGTATCCGTGTCTTTTGGTTGAATGTACCTTCTGTAACCATCCAGTTTCAATCACCATAGAAACGCCTTTTTGTGTCACCAGCATTTATGCTGCGTGGCATATAGGGATCGCTTCGTCATCCAAATTTGTGGCGGCGTCTGTCGTCGTCACACTTTGTATTCCAGACAGTATCTCAAAAATGGCTTGTCAGATTTAATTCAAATTTGGCATATTGATGTAACTGGTCCTGGGGGTGTACTGTATAGTTTTGTGACCTTAAACTCCCACTAGAAAAATACTTAAACTCAATTTAAGTTTTTTCGTTTCCGGACAATATCTCAAAAATGACTTGGATTCAGTTCAAATTTGGCATGTGGTTGTAACTAGTTTTGAAGGTGTGCCCTATCTTAAGGTGACCTTAAACTCCCACGTATAAAAAACTTATGGCCAGTTTACGTTTTTTCTTTCTCCATGGAGTATACTGAAAGTAACTTAAGAAATTTCATTCAACTTTTGCAGTTATATGTAACTGGCCATAGGTAAGTGCCACACATTAAGGTAACCTTAAACTCCCATTAATAACAGAATTATATTCACTTTAAGTTTGGTAATTTTTGAATAGTAAGTCAAATATTGTGCAATTCTAGGTGTTTCAGTTGTGGATGTAACAAACCTTGAACAAAACTTTCAGGAAAAGATTACCTTAAACTCGCTACAATATACAACAGTGCAAACAAACTTTGAGTTTAAGGTTGGGTCAATTTTTTTGGTGTCTGGAAGATATTTTATATGCAAATTAGGACTTTTTACATTGATATTCATCATGTACATAAAACTACATATATCTCCACAAGAAGAAAATGGTCTCTTTTGTAAGGTTATAGTAAATTGCTGATATTTTATAAATTAATGAGTTTAAGGTTGTATTGGTTTGTGTCACTAGCAGCTTTGATGGAAGACATACATGGTCATTGTCGTCTTTACACTTACTTTGCAGAGAGTATCTCAAAAATGGCTTGATGAATTAAATTCCAATTTGGCATGTTGATGTAACTTTTCCTCAAGGTGTGCCCTATTTAAGATGACCTTAAACTCACAGTTGTAAGATGCTTATATTGATTTGAATGTTTTTTTGTTTCTGGACAGTGTCTCAAAAAATTGTAGACAATTTGATTCAAATTTGGCATGTGGTTGTAACTGGTTTTCAAGGTGTGCCCTAGTTTAAGGTGACCTTAAACTCTTGTGTATTAAAAAGTTATATTGAGTTTACATTATTTTTCCAGAGTATACTGGAAATAACTTGGGAATTTCATTCAAGTTTTGCATGTATATGTAACTGTCCCCATGTAAGTGCGTTACAATAAGGTGACCTTAAACTCCTAGTAATAACAAAATTATATTTACTTTAAGTTTGGCAATTTTTCAACAGTATTTCAAACACTGAAATTCTAAGCATTTTTCAAGTTGTGGATGTAACAAACCGTGAACAAAACCTACAGGAAAAGATTCCCTTAAACTTCGTTACAGCAGCAAACTAACTTTGAGTTTAAGGTTGGGACAATTTTTGGTGTTTGAAAGATATTTGATGTGCTAATTAAGACTTCAAGCTTTTGATATCCATCATGTACATCTGTCTACACAAAAAAAAATTCTCTTTTGTAAGGTAAATTCCTGATATTTGATAATCTTATGAGTTTAAGGTTGCATTACTTTTGTGTCACTAGCAGCTATGTTGTAGGACAAATATGATCAGTGTCGTTGTCGCACTTCCTACACTACAGAGTATCTCAAAAATAGCATCATGGATTAAATTCAAATTTGGCATGTGCATTTAATTGGTCCTCAAGGTGTTCCCTATTTTAAGTTGACCTTAAACTCCCACTAGTAACGTATTTATATTGATTTTAAGTTTTTCCGTTTCGAGACAGTATCTCAAAAATTTGTTGACGGATTCAATTCAAATTTAGCATGTGGTTGTAACTGGTATTCAATGTGTGTCCTATATTAAGGTGGCCTTAAACTCCTCTGTCTGAAAGAATTATGTTCAGTTTAAGCTTTTAACTTTTCCATAGAGTATACTGAAGGATTTTAAGTTTTTCCGTTTCCAGATAGTATGTTGAAAATGGGTTGATGGATTCTATTCAAATTTGGCTTGTGGTTGCAACTGGTATTCAAGGTGTGTCGTATTTTAAGGTGACCTTAAACTCCCATGTATAAAGGAAGTATGTTGAGTTTAAGTTTTTACTTTTCCATAGAGTATACTGAAGGTAACTTAAAAAATTCCATTCACATTTTTGCATATATCTGTAACTTGCCATAGATAAGTACCACATATTAAGGTGACCTTAAACTCCCAGGACTAACACATTGAGAGTGTCATTGTCACACTTCCTTTCCAGACAGTATCCCAAAAATGGCATGATGGATTAAATTCATATTTGGCATGTGGATGTAACTCGTACTCAAGGTGTGCCCTGTTTTAAGGTGACCTTAAACTCCCACTTGTAACATACTTATATAGATTTTAAGTTTTTCCGTTTCCAGACAGTATCTCAAAAGTAGGTTGATGGATTCTATTCAAATTTGGCATGTGGTTGTAACTGGTATTCAAGGTGTGTCCTATTTTAAGGTGACCTTAAACTCCCATGTATAAAAGAATTAGGCTGAGTTTAAGCTTTTAACTTTTCCATAGAGTATACTCCAGGTAAGTTAAGAAATTTCATTCAAGTTTTGCATGTGTATGTAACTGGCTATAGATAAGTGCCATACATTAAGGTGACCTTAAACTCCCAGTAATAACACATTTTTAGTGTTGTCATCACACTTCCTTTCCAGACAGTATCACAAAAATGGCATGATGGATTAAATTCCAATTTGGCATGTGGATGTAACTGGTGATCAAGGTGTGCCCTGTTTTAAGGTGACCTTAAACTCCCACTAGTAAAGTACTTATATTGATTTTAAGTTTTTTCGTTTCTTAGATAGTATGTTGGAAATGGTTTGATGGATTCTATTCAGATTTGACATTTGGTTGAAACTGGTATTCAAGGTGTGTTCTATTTTAAGGTGACCTTAAACTCCCGTGTATAAAAGAATTATGTTGAGTTTAAGCTTTTTCTTTTCCAGAGGTTGCTGAAGATAACTTAAGAAATTTCATTCGAATATTTGCATGTATATGTAACTGGCCATAGATAAGTGCATACATTAAGGTGACCTTAAACTCCCAGTAATAACACATTGTCAGTGTCGTTGTCACATTTCTTTCCTGACAGTATCTCAAAAATGGCATGATGGCTTAAATTCAAATTTGCAATGTGGATGTTTGAAGGGCGGGGCTTTGGGCTGATTCAGAGCTTTACCAATTGGGCTCGGTAGTGGCTGCTCAACAGATCCACAAGTGGCCCTTAGATTGAGGAGATTTGTATATATGTATAAACACTTTCTTCTTGTACATAAGAATTAAGTGTGGCGTGCTTCCTTCAGGAGGTTTATTTGCATCCTGGGACTGAACTCATCCCTCTCTTCCCCTACCTCAGAGCAGGTCTGTTAAAAAGGGGGGGGGGGGGGGGCGCGAAACACAGGACGTATTTTTCTGATGTTTGGCAGGCCGACCGGATAAGCTATTGTCCATTGGATAGGGTATTAACTTGTAAAAATTTAATTTACTTATTAAATTTGCAATTTTATTTGTCAACAAATATAGAAACAGATATGCTCTTTTGAGATTATTAATTTAGAATGGACATTCAATCATCAATCATTTAAATACTTTGAAAATAGGTTCAGAGTTATCATTGCAGGAAGATTGAAAATATGATCTGTTGAGTTATGTATTCGACATCTGGGGATACACCATCTTCCTTGGGAAGATATAATCTTAGTAGATTGATGTGCTGAAGTTCATATAACTTTTCCCAATATTTATGGCATACAACAAATGGATTAAATAAAAAATTTCCGATCAAAACCTGTGGCGTGAGTGATGACCTGTCTGGGGATATGTTGGCGCCGAGTTGGCCCAATCTAGTTGGTCGTAGAGGTTTAGGATGGTAAACCAACCTACAGGAAATCATGGGCTGGGAGTCTTTTGGTGTGGTTGGATTTGGCGTTGGACTCCTCCTTCAAGGTTAAATGAGGATAGCCAAACTTAAAAGTGCTTATAACTCGCTTATTATTGGTCCTAGAGGTTTGAGGTGGTAAACCAACCTATAGGAAATCATGGGCTGGGAGTCTTTTGGTGTGGTCGGATTTGACCTTGGACCCCTCCTTCAAGGTCAAACGAGCACAGCCAAACTTAAATGTGCTTATAGCGCGCTTATTATTGGTCCTAGAGGTTTAGGATGGTAAACCAACCTATAGGATGTCATTGGCTGGGAATCTTTTGGTGTGGTCGGATTTGACCTTGGCCCCCTCCTTCAAGGTCAAACGAGTGCTTCCGGCAGATAAGGGTTCCGACATTGGAGTTGATTCTAAACCACAGCCCAGAGTTCACAAAACTTCTATGGCTCACAAGACTATTCCAGAACAAGGTCCACAAGTTTCACTTCCCGGTTCGGGAGATGACCCACAGGAGCCTGTTTTTCAACCGGTCCAATCTTCTGTTGAGCCTTTTGCAACCGGCCTTGAGCCTTCTACTGACTTAAAACAAGACTCTACCGGTCCAACTCTCTAAGTTTCCAGGAGTCAGAAGCGTACCGGTCAGGACATTTCATCTACCGGTCGCGTTGTGCCGGCTCCCTATCCACCGGCAGCGGCATCAGGTGCTTCCTTTGTTGTGACTGAGCCCAGTTACAGAGACTTACCGCCGCAGGAATTGTATGAGGAATTGTCCGGTGAAGAAGATGAGTCTACTGCTGAAGAAGGAGAAGCCTCTTCTGAAGTTATTGATCGTCAGGATCAGACAGAGGACATGACTTATCGAGAGACTGTTAGATCAGTGAGATCATTTATGGGCTGGTCACACATTCCGGTGTATGAAAGTGACTTATCTGAACCGGATAAATCTAATAATCCCTGAAAGGGAAAAAAACCCTAAGAAACCAGCTTTGCCAGAAACTGGAAAAATTGAATACCACAGTTGCAGAGGGCTACCCTTCCAGGGTCCAGGATTCAGTGGGTCTAAAGAAGGACCAGTTCGTTAAGATCCCTAGAAGCCAGAGTAGGTGGTACCAGATGCACACGTTGCGTCCAGATGGCCCTCACCGTCCTGGTAAGAGTTTGTTCAGCTGGAGTGATCAAGAAGCCAAGGTGAACTCTCAGTTTCCCCGTTTGATCAAAGCCTCCGCTTATTCTCCTTCAGGTCCTCCATCCAGGCCCATATCCCAGGACTATTTGCGCCGTTGGGAGAGATGTGCCCGAGAGGGTAGTTATGTAGTAAATAGTGCTGCAGGGTTTAATAGATGCTCCTCAGAGTTACATGACAGGATTGCTTCAGGTGTGAATTTTCTTCAGTCAAAGGTCAACAAAGGCAAGGCTCCTAAGGACTTAGGACACGGACGCTCTTAAGGATGTCTAGGACTATGTCGCCTTTCATCAAGGTGTATCAGTAGCCATGGGGACAGCCCTGCAACACCTGGCTGATAGTTTATTTGTGAACCTGTCTAATATCATCCTCTTGCGTAGGGACTCCTCTATCTAGAGCATGTGAAGCCTGGCATCAAACCAGACACTGAACAACCTTAGAAATGCCCCCATGTTTGGGCATGGTTTATTCCCTGACTCTGTTTTGGCAACGGCAGAACAGGATATATCAAAACATGAATCTGCTGGAGTCGCTCCAGGGCCTGGTCCGGGCGCCTCGCAGCGCTCCAGTTGGAGGGGTAGTGCCAGATATCGCCCGTATGAAAGACAAGAGTCTCGTCAGGGTTCTGCTCAAGGAGACCAGGGACAGCAACCATGGAGACAATTCTCTAGAAATAGGAACAGAGGTCGTGGCCGTGGTAGAGGTGGCAATCCTCGTTTTTCCAGGTCACGAGGCAACAAATCTTTCAAATGACAGTTATTGTGTAGTTCCAACCCAGTTTGTAAGACATTTCAGTCGGTGTTGTCAAAATGTTGTAAATCATGTTCCTTCTGCAATTTTACACGGGCAGCTTCAAAAGAAGGGCGTAGGTCCCGTTCAGTCTATGAGCAAAATGAAAGTTGTCAAAGGTGTCCTTTGTATAAATCTATTGTCTTCTGTCCCATCTGTTCAAAATGCCCCACATGTTGTCACAGAGATCAGTGTTGGGGGAAGGCTTCAGAGCTTCTGGCAAGTTTGGCAAGAGTGGGGTTCAAATCCCAGAGTGGTTTCGGTTTTGAGTAGGGATGGGTCGGTATGAAAAATATGTACATCGGGAGGTCGCCAATGCAAAACCATACCGATTCCGGGATTCCGCGTTTTAGTAAACCCCAAACAAACATGGACGTTTCCTCTTCACGACATCACAATAAAAGTGATCAAATGCCCGAAATACGAGATAAAAGCTTATAATTAAGCGTCCCGCAAGGGACGCTTGTTTGTGTATGGGAGAGCTTCAGGCTCCGCCGGCTCCGCCGGCTCCGCCGGCTCCGCCGGCTCCGCCGGCTCCGCATTTTGTTTTCCTTATAACTCTGTAACCGTTAGGCGGATTCTTTTCAAATTTGGCAGGTTTAGGCAGTAGCCTTGGGGAATTTTTTTGAATATGCTGCAGTGACATTTCAACCAATCAGAGAGGTCACATGACCAAAAATGTCTTTTTTCGATGGGGAAGCTTGTCCGGATGATAACTTGAAAGCAATTTTATCAATTCACCTGAAACTTGGCAAATACATTCATTCTATTAAAATCTGGAAATCATTAGATTTTGGCATTGATTGGTCAAGAAATGGCCGAGTAATTAATGATTAATTAATCATTACGAATTTTCCAAATAAGGAAAACACAAAAATGCTTATATCTCGAAAACCGTGCTAGATAGAGCGATTTCGACGAAATTTTTGACCCGCAGGGTATCTCTGCGGAGTAGTTTTCCCAATTTTCAAAAAATTTTTGTCTCGTCCAAAATGGCGGCCATTTTGAATTTTCGAAATTTTCGCAAAAATTGCAAAACACAAAAATGCTTATATCTCAAAAACCGTGCTAGATAGAGCAATTTCGACAAAATTTTTGACCCGCAGGGTATCTCTGCGGAGTACTTTTCCCAATTTTCAAAAAAATTTTGTCTCGCCAAAAATGGCGGCCATTTTGAATTTTCGAAATTTTCGTAAAAATTGCAAAACACAAAAATGCTTATATCTCGAAAACCGTGCTAGATAGAGCGATTTCGATGAAATTTTTGACCCACAGGGTGTCTCTGCGGAGTAGTTTTCCCAAGTTTCAAAAAATTTTTGTCTCGTCCAAAATGGCGGCCATTTTGAATTTTCGAAATTTTCGCAAAAATTGCAAAACACAAAAATGCTTATATCTCAAAAACCGTGCTAGATAGAGCAATTTCGACAAAATTTTTGACCCACAGGGTATCTCTGCAGAGTACTTTTCCCAATTTTCAAAAAATTTTTGTCTCGCCAAAAATGGCGGCCATTTTGAATTTTCGAAATTTTCGTAAAAATTGCAAAACACAAAAATGCTTATATCTCGAAAACCGTGCTAGATAGAGCGATTTCGACGAAATTTTTGACCCACAGGGTATCTCTGCAGAGTAGTTATCCCAATTTTGAAAAAATTTTTGTCTCGCCAAAAATGGCGGCCATTTTGAATTTTCGAATTTTTCGCAAAAATTGCAAAACATAAAAATGCTTATATCTCGAAAACCGTGCTAGATAGAGCGATTTCGACGAAATTTTTGATCCACAGGGTATATCTGCAGAGTAGCCATGCCAATTTTCAAAAAAATTTTGTCTTGCCAAAAATGGCGGCCATTTTACTCACCTACTCAAAATGAGTAAATGCGAATTATCTCTAAAAGTATTGCAGACAGCCAATTTTTCTCAAATAACTCATTCACCTACTTGTGGGAGAGCTTTCACATGGTGAAGTTTCAGACCCATAGCTAATTACTCACCTACTCAAAATGAGTAAATGCGAATTATCTCTAAAAATATTGCAGATAGCCAATTTTTCTCAAATAAATCATTCACCTACTTTTGGGAGAGCTTTCACTTGGTGAAGTTTCAGACCCATAGCTAATTACTCACCTACTCAAAATGAGTAAATGCGAATTATCTCTAAAAGTATTGTAGATAGCCAATTTTTCTCAAATTAATCATTCACCTACTTTTGGGAGAGCTTTCACTTGGTGAAGTTTCAGACCCATAGCTAATTACTCACCTACTCAAAATGAGTAAATGCGAATTACCTCTAAAAGTATTGCAGATAGCCAATTTTTCTCAAATAACTCATTCACCTACTTTTGGGAGAGCTTTCACTTGGTGAAGTTTCACACCCATAGCTAATTACTCACCTACTCAAAATGAGTAAATGCGAATTATCTCTAAAAGTATTGCAGATAGCCAATTTTTCTCAAATAACTCATTCACCTACTTTTGGGAGAGCTTTCACTTGGTGAAGTTTCACACCCATAGCTAATTACTCACCTACTCAAAATGAGTAAATGCGAATTATCTCTAAAAGTATTGCAGATAGCCAATTTTTCTCAAATAACTCATTCACCTACTTTTGGGAGAGCTTTCACTTGGTGAAGTTTCACACCCATAGCTAATTACTCACCTACTCAAAATGAGTAAATGCGAATTATCTCTAAAAGTATTGCAGATAGCCAATTTTTCTCAAATAACTCATTCACCTACTTTTGGGAGAGCTTTCACTTGGTGAAGTTTCACACCCATAGCTAATTACTCACCTACTCAAAATGAGTAAATCCGAATTATCTCTAAAAGTATTGCAGACAGCCAATTTTTCTCAAATAACTCATTCACCTACTTTTGGGAGAGCTTTCACTCGGTGAAGTTTCAGACCCATAGCTAATTACTCACCTACTCAAAATGAGTAAATGCGAATTATCTCTAAAAGTATTGCAGATAGCCAATTTTTGTCAAATTAATCATTCGCCTACTTTTGGGAGAGCTTTCACTTGGTGAAGTTTCAGACCCATAGCTAATTACTCACCTACTCAAAATGAGTAAATGCGAATTATCTCTAAAAGTATTGCAGATAGCCAATTTTTCTCAAATAACTCATTCACCTACTTTTGGGAGAGCTTTCACTCTGTGAAGTTTCAGACCCATAGCTAATTACTCACCTACTGAAAATGAGTAAATGCGAATTATCTCTAAAAGTATTGCAGATAGCCAATTTTTCTCAAATAACTCATTCACCTACTTTTGGGAGAGCTTTCACATGGTGAAGTTTCAGACCCATAGCTAATTATTTACCTACTCAAAATGAGTAAATGCTAATTATCTGTAAAAGTATTGCGGATACCCAATTTTTATCAAATAACTCATTCATCTACTTGTGGGAGAGCTTTCACATGGTGAAGTTTCAGACCCATAGCTAATTACTCACCTACTCAAAATGAGTAAATGCGAATTATCTCTAAAAATATTGCAGATAGCCAATTTTTCTCAAATAAATCATTCACCTACTTTTGGGAGAGCTTTCACTTGGTGAAGTTTCAGACCCATAGCTAATTACTCACCTACTCAAAATGAGTAAATGCGAATTATCTCCAAAAGTATTGTAGATAGCCAATTTTTCTCAAATTAATCATTCACCTACTTTTGGGAGAGCTTTCACTTGGTGAAGTTTCAGACCCATAGCTAATTACTCACCTACTCAAAATGAGTAAATGCGAATTATCTCTAAAAGTATTGCAGATAGCCAATTTTTCTCAAATAACTCATTCACCTACTTTTGGGAGAGCTTTCACTTGGTGAAGTTTCACACCCATAGCTAATTACTCACCTACTCAAAATGAGTAAATGCGAATTATCTCTAAAAGTATTGCAGATAGCCAATTTTTCTCAAATAACTCATTCACCTACTTTTGGGAGAGCTTTTACTTGGTGAAGTTTCACACCCATAGCTAATTACTCACCTACTCAAAATGAGTAAATGCGAATTATCTCTAAAAGTATTGCAGATAGCCAATTTTTCTCAAATAACTCATTCACCTACTTTTGGGAGAGCTTTCACTTGGTGAAGTTTCACACCCATAGCTAATTACTCACCTACTCAAAATGAGTAAATGCGAATTATCTCTAAAAGTATTGCAGATAGCCAATTTTTCTCAAATAACTCATTCACCTACTTTTGGGAGAGCTTTCACTTGGTGAAGTTTCACACCCATAGCTAATTACTCACCTACTCAAAATGAGTAAATGCGAATTATCTCTAAAAGTATTGCAGATAGCCAATTTTTCTCAAATAACTCATTCACCTACTTTTGGGAGAGCTTTCACTCAGTGAAGTTTCAGACCCATAGCTAATTACTCACCTACTCAAAATGAGTAAATGCAAATTATCTCTAAAAGTATTGCAGATAGCCAATTTTTCTCAAATAACTCATTCACCTACTTTTGGGAGAGCTTTCACTCTGTGAAGTTTCAGACCCATAGCTATTTATTCACCTACTCAAAATGAGTAAATGCTAATTATCTGTAAAAGTATTGTGGATACCCAATTTTTATCAAATACTCATTCATCTACTTGTGGGAGAGCTTTCACATGGTGAAGTTTCAGACCCATAGCTAATTACTCACCTACTCAAAATGAGTAAATGCGAATTATCTCTAAAAGTATTGCGGATAGCCAATTTTTCTCAAATAACTCATTCACCTACTTTTGGGAGAGCTTTCACTTGGTGAAGTTTCAGACCCATAGATAATTATTCACCTACTCAAAATGAGTAAATGTGAATTATCTCTTAATAGTATTGCAGATAGCCAATTTTTCTCAAATAACTCATTCACCTACTTTTGGGAGAGCTTTCACTCTGTGAAGTTTCAGACCCATAGCTAATTACTCACCTACTGAAAATGAGTAAATGCGAATTATCTCTAAAAGTATTGCAGATAGCCAATTTTTCTCAAATAACTCATTCACCTACTTTTGGGAGAGCTTTCACATGGTGAAGTTTCAGACCCATAGCTAATTATTTACCTACTCAAAATGAGTAAATGCTAATTATCTGTAAAAGTATTGCGGATACCCAATTTTTATCAAATAACTCATTCATCTACTTGTGGGAGAGCTTTCACATGGTGAAGTTTCAGACCCATAGCTAATTACTCACCTACTCAAAATGAGTAAATGCGAATTATCTCTAAAAATATTGCAGATAGCCAATTTTTCTCAAATAAATCATTCACCTACTTTTGGGAGAGCTTTCACTTGGTGAAGTTTCAGACCCATAGCTAATTACTCACCTACTCAAAATGAGTAAATGCGAATTATCTCTAAAAGTATTGTAGATAGCCAATTTTTCTCAAATTAATCATTCACCTACTTTTGGGAGAGCTTTCACTTGGTGAAGTTTCAGACCCATAGCTAATTACTCACCTACTCAAAATGAGTAAATGCGAATTATCTCTAAAAGTATTGCAGATAGCCAATTTTTCTCAAATAACTCATTCACCTACTTTTGGGAGAGCTTTCACTTGGTGAAGTTTCACACCCATAGCTAATTACTCACCTACTCAAAATGAGTAAATGCGAATTATCTCTAAAAGTATTGCAGATAGCCAATTTTTCTCAAATAACTCATTCACCTACTTTTGGGAGAGCTTTTACTTGGTGAAGTTTCACACCCATAGCTAATTACTCACCTACTCAAAATGAGTAAATGCGAATTATCTCTAAAAGTATTGCAGATAGCCAATTTTTCTCAAATAACTCATTCACCTACTTTTGGGAGAGCTTTCACTTGGTGAAGTTTCACACCCATAGCTAATTACTCACCTACTCAAAATGAGTAAATGCGAATTATCTCTAAAAGTATTGCAGATAGCCAATTTTTCTCAAATAACTCATTCACCTACTTTTGGGAGAGCTTTCACTTGGTGAAGTTTCACACCCATAGCTAATTACTCACCTACTCAAAATGAGTAAATGCGAATTATCTCTAAAAGTATTGCAGATAGCCAATTTTTCTCAAATAACTCATTCACCTACTTTTGGGAGAGCTTTCACTCAGTGAAGTTTCAGACCCATAGCTAATTACTCACCTACTCAAAATGAGTAAATGCAAATTATCTCTAAAAGTATTGCAGATAGCCAATTTTTCTCAAATAACTCATTCACCTACTTTTGGGAGAGCTTTCACTCTGTGAAGTTTCAGACCCATAGCTATTTATTCACCTACTCAAAATGAGTAAATGCTAATTATCTGTAAAAGTATTGTGGATACCCAATTTTTATCAAATACTCATTCATCTACTTGTGGGAGAGCTTTCACATGGTGAAGTTTCAGACCCATAGCTAATTACTCACCTACTCAAAATGAGTAAATGCGAATTATCTCTAAAAGTATTGCGGATAGCCAATTTTTCTCAAATAACTCATTCACCTACTTTTGGGAGAGCTTTCACTTGGTGAAGTTTCAGACCCATAGATAATTATTCACCTACTCAAAATGAGTAAATGTGAATTATCTCTTAATAGTATTGCAGATAGCCAATTTTTCTCAAATAACTCATTCACCTACTTTTGGAAGAGCTTTCACACACGAAAATGAAAAATTGTGAATATCTCGGAAAAGCTATTTCTTCTGCTTTAATGCTCGGCGGGAGATACACACCGCGGCAGTGGTCTTGACAAAAATTTTTGTCTCCCCAAAAATGGTGGCCATTTTGAATTTTCAAAGTTTTTGCAAAACACAAAAATGCTTATATCTCGAAAACCGTGCTATATGGAGCGAAATCAACAAAATTTTGGACCTGCTGGGTATCTCTGCAGAGTAGCCATGCCAATTTTCAAAATATTTTTGTCTCACCAAATATAGCGGACATTTTTAATTTTTTTATTTTTTGCAAAACACAAAAATGCTTATATCTTGAAAACCGTGCTAGATAGAGCAGACTGCGCTGACTTTGGTTGCCACAACAGTATAAGGCTAGAAACGAAGCATTTTCTTAATACTTTAGCACTCACCTTTATAGCCTTTTCGGGACGCTTTGTTTTTGCTATGCAAAAACATTATCTTTTTTTTTTGCGAGCGATCCTCTAGTTTCTTCAGATTTCTTGTTTGTTCCCAATATTTTAAGTTTTCCTTCCATTATATGAGCTGACAAGCGAAATTGAGGTTATAAATTGTCGTAACCTAAACATGGCAGTTCTGCTCAACGTAATCGATAGTACTGTATAAAGTCTGCAAATGCATGAAAATTGGGGAGAAAAGCCTATAATTTGTTCAGATTTTCAGTATGTTTCTAATATTTTGACTCTTCCTTCCATTATATGTGCTAACAAGCGAAGTGGCGGTTGTAAAATCTCGTCACGGTATTTCAGTAAAATGCTCTCGACACCGAGATACCGGAACTACCGACCCGTCCTTAGTTTTGAGAGACGGGTACAATCTCCCTTTCAGGGAAAGGCCACATCTCAGCCGCTTTCCCTTGATTGTGAGCAAATATGCAAGTCCCGTCAAGAGCAAGGCCCTTTTAGAAGCTCTTGCCTCCCTCATCCAAAAGAAGGCAGTGGAAAAAGTGGTTGTCAGGTCATCCCTGGCCTTCTACAACCGTCTTTTTCTAGTTCCCAAGCCCAACAACAAATGGCGTCCCGTTTTGTATTTAAGCACTCTCAATCTTTTCCTAGAGACAAAAACCTTCAAAATGGAAACTCCAGAGATCATACGACTGTCTCTACAACAAGGGGAATGGGTCACCTCGCTGGAAAATACCAGAGGTTTCATTTAAACAAGGTCAATTATCAGTTCAAAGCTCTTCCCTTTGGTTTGGCAATGGCCCCGTTAGAATTCACCAAAGTGGTCAAGGAAGTAAAGTTGATGGCTCAGGCACGGGGTATCCGGATCCACCAGTACCTAGACAACTGGTTACTGAGAGCCCGGTGCCTGGCAACTTGCCTACAACATACCCGGACCCTCTTGGACCTTTGCCAAGAGTTGGGTTGGGTGGTAAACATGAAGAAGTCGGAGTTGACTCCTCAACAGGTTTTCAACTTCGTAGGTTACCGGTTCGACCTGAAGACCAGTCGGGTTCTACCGACCCAGGACCGGTGGTCTGCCCTGAAAGTAAAGTTACAGTTCCTCAAAAACTGGACTTCTTGTTCAGTCCGTTAGTTCATGTCTCTGATAGGTCTCCTCACGGCAACGGAGAAGCAGGTGTGGTTAGGTCGTCTTCACATGAGGCCGATCCAATGGCACTTGAAGAGACATTGGCATGTTCCGGAGAGTCTGGAAAAGGTCATTCCTCTTTCCCAGTCTCTCCATCCTCACCTAGACTGGTGGTTGCTCGAGAGCAATGTGCTGCAGGGCCAGCCTTTGCACTCGCTTCAGCACGCTCTACAAATCTTTACAGACGCCTCAAACGTAGGTTGGGGCGCTCACTTAGGAGATTCCACAGCAAGAGGCATTTGGTCAGAGCCAGAAAGTCGCCTACATATAAATTTCCTAGAAAGCCGTTTTTCTGGCCCTCAAGAGTTTCGAGCCTCTTTGCAAGGACCAGATTGTTCTGATAGCAACCGACAACACAACTGTGGTTTCTTACATCAGCAAGATGGGCGGTATGAGATCAGGCTCTCTCTGTGCCCTCCTTTTGAGACTTCTGTCCTGGTGCCATCCCAGGCGAATAGTTCTAAGGGCAAGACGCATTCCGGGGCGCTTGAACGTGATAGCGGACAAACTATCACGACACAATCAAGTGATCCAGACAGAGTGGTCCCTTTCTCAGCAGGTGTTCAATCGTTTGTGCTCGAAATGGGTCCAACCACGAGTAGACCTCTTTGCAACCCGGTTCAATCACAAACTTCCCAGGTTTGTGTCTCCGGTTCCGGATCCGACTGCTTGGGCGGTAGATGCCTTGAGTCTGCCTTGGGAGAATCTGGATGCATACGCCTTTCCCCCAGTCTCTGCTCAACCAGGTGATCTCAAAGATTATGGATTAGGGCTGTCGCAGGATAATTCTGATAGCTCCAGGCTGGCCCAGCATGCCTTGGTTTTGGGACCTGGTCAATCTCTCTGTGCAGATCCCACTCAGTCTTCCGCTGCAAAGGGATCTGGTCACGCAGCCCTTCTACGAGCTGGTGCACAGGAATCTCAGCAAACTGAATCTTCATGCTTGGCTCCTAGAGCCTTGGTCATCCAGGAGCAAGGATTCTCTGATGAGGTGGCAACAAGAATTGAAGCTCCTCAGAGGCCGTCAACCAGAGCAGTGTACAAATCAAAGTGGGCCATTTTTGTCAAATGGTGTGACTCAAATCAGGTGGACTTCGGGTCGCCCTCTGTAAATCAGATTGTGGATTTTCTCTTATATCTTTGTAAAGAGAGAAAACTCCAGCCTAGTACCATTGAAGGCTATAGGACTGCTATTGCTGATATGGTAGGCAATCAGAAGTTCAGCATCAGTAAAGATGAAAATTTGACCCGTCTGTTGGACAGTTTTCATAGGGACAAGCCTAAAGGCATAAAGGGGTTCCTTCTTGGAATCTTTCCTTAGTCCTCCATCAGTTGACTAAAGCTCCTTTTGAGCCTATGCGGAAGGCTTCTCTTAAACATCTTACCTTTAAGACAGTCTTCCTGTTGGCTTTGGGTTCAGGCAAGAGACGTAGTGAGATTCATGCTTGGCTTTACAGAAATATCAGACACCAGGAGAACTGGAGGCAGGTGTCTCTTCACCCTTCTCCTAGTTTCTTGTCCAAGAATCAACTGGCTAGGGACGGCCTAGCTTAGGTAGCTCCGGTGGTCATACCGGCCTTGGCTCCTTTGGACAAATCTCTTCCTGAGGATAAGTCCCTGTGTCCGGTAAGAGCCTTGTGTTATTATTTGGACAGAACCAAGGATCTTCGCAAGGGCAAGGAGCTGGTTTTTGTTTCTTTCAGGTAAAGTTTTCAGAAGGATATTGTTCCTGCCACCATCTCTACTTGGATCAAACAGACGGTCATCCTGTGCTACCAGCTGTCCAATGAAGAGGCTCAGAATTTACATCAGATTAGGGCACATGATGCTTTTCAAGGTGTTTTTCCGGTACCCTGGTCTTATCCATTACCGGCTTCACCTTTATCCATGTCTAGAGTTCTCAGGAATTCCTCTTGCTTGGCTACCCTCCATCCACTGGGTAGTTATTCTGCATCTGTCCACTAGGTAAGGTGTATTAACGCAATAAAATGGAAATTTTATTGGTAAATTAAATTTTTATAAGTTAATACCTTACCTAGTGGACAGGGGGATTCCCCCGCTACTATAAACCAAGGGGACTTGGTAAGGTAGGCAACAAAAAGAGGAAGAGCGCATGCGCGAGCATGCGCAGTACACCGGCCGGCAGGCTGCACAGCCACCAGGCGAGTGAAGGGGACTCTACTGGTCCCGGCCAGAGCCCAGCTCAGGACGTTTTTTTCTAACGTTTGGCGTGACCGGCAGGGCGCCGGACAAATGCATCTGTCCACTAGGTAAGGTATTAACTTATAAACATTTAATTTCATTGCGTTAATACATCTTACCTACCAGACGATAGCTATATGCCGGCGCCAGCCGGTCCCGCCAAACGAAAGAAAAAGACGTCCCGGGTTTCACCCCCGGCAGGACCGGTACACTACACTCCACTCGCCAGGTGGCCTAGTTCCTGCCTCACTCGCCAGAGGGACGTGACGTCATAGCATCTTTTTCGTTTGGCGCGACATTCAAGTTTGAATTTTGTGGAAACACTTTTAATTTTAAAGATATCTTAAGTTATATTGGGTGTTACGTTCTCAGATTTGTCTATTAGTTGGATAAACCACTATGGCATCTCCAGGACAGAGAAAAGGAGCCTGCGGGCATATCATGGCTAATTTTGATCCACACTCTCGATGTGCCAGATGTAGGGACAAAGGTTTGGGGGACGACCCTTGCGTTCTCAAATTAAGTTGTGAGTTTTGTGACAATCTTTCTCCCGAACAATTGCTTCAGCTTTCAACTCCGACTTACAAACTCCGTAAAGAAAAGTTGAAGAGTAAGGAATCACTTGTGGATCCCTGTACCGTTACTGTAGTGTCACAGGTTGAAAAACAGGACGTTGCTCCATCTTCCCCTCCTCATGACACTGAAACGGAGCTCACCTTGCCTCAACCAAACTTCCGTCAAGATTTAAAAGATCTAGATGATAAATGGTCTACTCGCATGGCGCGTTTGGAGGCACTCATCACCATGGGCCATCGTCCCTCTCCACAGCCTACTTTCTCTCCGGTCCAAGCACCGGTCACGCATCAGGCTCCAGCTGGATCTTTGTCACAAGCACCTTTTCTGCTATCCGCCGTTCCTTCCGGCCAAGCCGGTCCGGCTAATGGCCCGGATAGAACAAAGGCAACAGCTACTATCACCAGCTCTATGGATATGACCTCTCCTCTGGAGAATGTTTATCCGCAACCAGACCCGGAACCGGTATTCTCTTCTCAGAGCTCTTCCGGCCCGGTGGCCTCATCTATCACTCAACCACCCCCGGAGCATTCAGAAGAGGGTGAAGTTTCTGATCAAGAAGAAGTTCTAGACCCATCTGAACAAGACTCTCCAGACATTGACAAAACAATAAGTGAAGATCAGAACTACAGGGAGACGGTAAGGGGTGTCCGTGCCTTTATGGGCTGGAATCACATTCCGGACCTTGAGTACACTCCCACCTCCAGATCTGACAACCCCTGGGTTGGCCACCGGGCTCAAACGGTTGGAAAAGTTTCCATTGACTTACCACCAGAGGACTGGTTATGCAAAAAATTGGAAAACCTCAATCTAGTACTAATTGAAGGCTACCCGTCAAAATCAACAGAACCAGGCGGTTTACATGTTGATCAATATCTCCGACCACCAAAATCTCAGACAAGATGGTACGGGATACACCCGGCAGAAAACAAAGACATAACTAGGCCTGGTAAATACGTAACTTCCTGGCCCAACGATGCCGCAAAGCTCAATAGTTCCTTTGCCCGGATTGCTAAATCTACTATTGCTTCATCTCAACCTACTTCCCGACCACTGTCTCAGGAAACTCTCCGCAAATGGGAAAAGGCTGCCAAAGAAACAAGCTATATTTGTAACCAGTCAGCTGGTTTCAATAGATGTATAACCAAAGTGCAGGATGCTGTTCAGGAACAGTTAAAAACCCTACAAACAGAACTTGGCAAAGGTAAATCCTCCGCAAAAGCCCAGGGGGCTCTGGACGAACTTCACTTTTTAACAGCATTTAACCAGAATATCAGTTTTGCGGTCGGGAAATCTCTTCAGCACCTTTCGGACTTTACTTTCGTCCAAATGGCTAACTTGACTCTAGTCCGCAGAGATTCCTATCTGGATCACCTGAGGGCAGGAGTGAAACCGGATACCTTTTCCTCTCTCAGGAATTGCCCTCTTCAAACCCGGGCTTTATTCCCAGATGACATCATAAGGAAAGCGGAAGATGAGATAAACAACTTTGAAACACACAAGCGTACCAACCAGCCCGGTCTGGGCCGTGGTGGGTTCGCGGGTGTACAGAAAAAGCAGCATCGCTACCAGCCTTACTCCACTAGTTGGAAGCAAGACGACTCAAGTACCACCGGTGCTTCCGGGAAAGATCTCCCCGCATGGAAATCATTTGGTAGCCGGGGCAGAGCACGCGGCAGAGGCAGGGGTGGTCAACCCGGTCGCAGTTCGCGAGGCTCCAAGGATCCCAAAAATTATAAATGACAATTACTGCAGAATTCCTCCGGAGTTACAAACAAAACTGGAGTATTATGTGTCAGATGTAAAACAGACAGATTTTCATGTGCTTGTCAAGAACTCTGTAAAATGTCAAAGTGTTGCTTGTCTTGTACCTTCTGTAACAAAATCAAAAAGTGGGCAGCCGCAAAAGAAAGGCGTAAGACCAATATCAAACATGAAAAATACAATAAAGTCTGTGAAAAGTGCTTCTTTTGTAAATCACTGTGTTTTTGCCCCCAATGTGCCAAATGCCCTCAGTGTTGCAAATGCCCAGCCAGTGGGGGGGCGACTACAATTGTTCTGGGAAGTATGGGCACGACTAGGTGCAAACCCAAGAGTAGTGTCCATACTAAAAGAGGGTTATGTTCTCCCATTCAATCTCAGACCTTGCCTAGTGAGGGATCCCCTGATAGTAAGCGGCTATGCCAATCCCATCAGAGACTCCCACTTGCAAGGGGCTCTACAAGCCTTAATCAAGAAGAAGGCAGTAGAGAGGGTCAGGGTTCGAACCTCTCTAGCCTTCTTCAACAGACTATTCATTGTTCCCAAACCGAACCAAAAGTGGCGGCCAATCTTGGACCTCAGTACTCTAAATCAGTTTTTATGCGTAAAAACATTCAAAATGGAAACCCCGGAGACAATTCGAACCTCCTTACAACAGGGAGAGTGGGTGACATCGCTGGACTTCAGCGACGCTTACTTCCACATTCCAATCCATGTCAACTCCCGAAAATACCTCAGGTTCCACTTCCAGAACCAGTCTTACCAATTTCGGGCTCTTCCCTTTGGCCTGTCAACAGCTCCAATGGAGTTCACTTGTGTAGTCAAAGAGGTAAAACTAATGGCTCAGTCTCGAGGTATAAGGATCCACCAGTACCTAGACGACTGGTTGATTCGAGCCCCTACCAGAGAATCTTGCCACCAGGGAACCCAGTCCCTCCTAGCCCTTTGCCAGGAGTTGGGCTGGATGGTAAACATGCAAAAATCAGAACTGGAACCCCAACAAGTCTTCGATTTTGTAGGCTACCAGTACGACCTACTCAACGGATTGGTCAGACCTACTCAAAACCGTTGGGAAGCCCTTCAACAAAAAGTAACAGGGTTATTACAGAACAGATCTTGCCGAGTGAGAACCTTCATGTCTCTTATAGGTCTACTCACTGCGACAGAGAAACAGGTGCCCCTAGGCAGACTGCACATGAGACCTATTCAGTGGCACCTCAAGAAACACTGGAGAGTCCCGGAATCTCTGGAAAAGGAGATTCCAATTCCGGGGTCTCTCCATCCGCACCTGCAGTGGTGGACCCAGGAGGAAAATGTCCTGAAGGGTCAACCCTTACACCCCCTACGACACGCAGTGCAAATCTTTACAGACGCCTCAAAAGAAGGCTGGGGTGCTCACTTAGGCGACTTCACAGCAGGCGGTACTTGGTCAGTGCCCGAAAGCAAGTTGCACATAAACTTCTTAGAACTAAAAGCCGTGTTGTTAGCACTAAGAAGATTCCAACAATTAGTGCAAGGAAAGGTCGTCCTGATTGCCACAGACAACACTACAGTTGTGGCATACATCAACAAGGAGGGAGGTATGAGGTCAGGTTCACTCTGTGCCCTTCTTTGGCGGCTCTTATGTTGGTGCAATCTCAGACAAATAGTACTGAAGGCCAGACACATTCCGGGCCGTCTGAATGTAATTGCAGACAAGTTGTCTCGCCAGGGACAGGTCATTCAGACGGAGTGGTCCCTCCATCAGGAGATCTTCGACATCCTTTGTCGAACTTGGCATTATCCCCAAGTGGACATGTTTGCAACAAGGTACAACTGCAAGCTAGTCCAATTTGTGTCCCCAATTCCAGACCCAAAGGCCTGGTCAGTGGACGCTCTGACAATATCCTGGGAAGGCCTGGACATGTACCTTTTCCCTCCAGTGTCTCTAATGGGGAAGGTGGTCAGCAAGCTGTCAGATCACTGGTATCACAGAGCAATCCTGATTGCTCCGGGATGGCCCAACATGCCTTGGTTTTGGGACCTAGTGGAGCTGTCGGCGATGGTTCCTCTTTGTCTTCCACACCATCCAGATCTAGTGACCCAACCTTTCAACAAGGCACGTCACAGGGATCTGGCAAGCCTAAATCTCCATGCCTGGCTCCTAGAGCCCAGACAATCAGGGAGCAAGGGTTCTCTAGCCCAGTGGCGTCAAGAATTGAGGCGCCTCAAAGACGCTCAACCAGAGCAGTCTACGAAGCGAAGTGGGCCCTTTTTGTTAGATGGTGCGAAACAAGTCAGGTGGACTTCAGGAACCCATCTATAAAACAAATAGCAGATTTCCTCCTGCATCTTTTCCAGGAGAAGAATCTCCAGCCCAGCACTATTGATGGTTACAGGTCAGCCATTGCAGACAAACTGGGAAATACCTCGGTTAATGTCGGCAAGGATGACAATTTGACTAGACTGTTAGACAGTTTTCACAGAGATAGACCCAAAGGGCGCCGGGGGGTTCCTGCTTGGAACCTCTCCCTGGTTTTACACCAGCTTACAAAAGCACCTTTTGAACCACTCAGAAAGGCTTCTCTGAAGCACCTTACTTTCAAAACTGTTTTTCTCCTAGCCCTGGCTTCGGGAAAACGCAGGAGTGAGATTCACGCTTGGTTAAACAAAAATATCAGACACCAAGCTGATTGGTCCAAAGTTTCCCTCTACCCTTCACCAAGCTTCTTGGCGAAAAATCACTTGGCAAAAGAGGGACCAGAGTGCGTGGCCCCTGTGGTCATCCCGGCCTTAGCCCCCACTCTGGATAAGTCTTTAAAGGAAGACAGATCCCTTTGCCCCGTTCGGGCTCTTCGCTACTACCTGGACAAAACGCAGGACCTAAGAACGGGAAAGGAGTTAGTTTTTGTTTCATTCAAACAAGGTTTTAACAAGGACATCTCTCCTGCCACTATCTCGTCCTGGATCAAACAAACAGTAGTGTTGTGTTATGATCTCTCTGACCAAGTTTCCTTGACCTTACATCAGGTTAAGGCCCATGATGTTAGGGCCTTTGCGGCCTCCAAAGCCTTTCAAGGTGGCATATCTCTGGACCAGATTCTAGCAGCATGCCACTGGAAGTCCCACAACACCTTTACACAGTTTTACCTTAAGGATGTTGCCTGGGCAGATAAGGAGCTTTTTCACTTGGGTCCTGTGGTGGCTGCCCAGCAGATCCACCACTAGTCACCTAAGCTTCTTTGTATATAATTATATATAGTGTACATACTAGTTAGTTTTAGGTGTAGGCTCACTTTTAGCCTAGGCCTTGGCTTCTCAAAGTCTTTTACTTCAGAGTAATCCTCTGGGTATAGGACTTTCCCTACTCTTCCAGGTTATCTGTGGGAATCATTGACTTGAACTCTTACTCTCTTCCTCCCCTCAGAGCAGTCAAAAAAAGGGGGGGGGGGGGGGGGGGGGGGGCAGGTGGGTCTAGTTACCCTCGAGACTAACATGTCTCCTCAAAGGACTAGTACCTCACACCTAGGTATAATATAAGAGTTCTCTCCAATCCTCAGAAGGCTGCCCTCCTTCCACTGGGTAGTTATTCTAGCTATCGTCTGGTAGGTAAGATGTATTAACGCAATGAAATTGCAAATTTTAATTAGTAAATTAAATTTTTATTAGTTAATACCTTACCTACCAGACGGGAAATTCCCACCCAGCCTTCCCCGCTTTCAGCCTTACAATTCAACCTTAGTGACGAAAAAGATGCTATGACGTCACGTCCCTCTGGCGAGTGAGGCAGGAACTAGGCCACCTGGCGAGTGGAGTGTAGTGTACCGGTCCTGCCGGGGGTGAAACCCGGGACGTCTTTTTCTTTCGTTTGGCGGGACCGGCTGGCGCCGGCATATAGCTATCGTCTGGTAGGTAAGGTATTAACTAATAAAAATTTAATTTACTAATTAAAATTTGCAATTTACTATTAAATTTTCCATTTCACGAAATTCAGTACTTCATCAGATAGGGTCCAAGATCAAACTAAAAAAATTCGTTTTTTGTTTAAAACCAGCTAATTGATAAAATATATTTCTTCTGAAGTCCTTGACCAACACTAGTGCGACTTTCGTCGGTTCCGACACGTCGACTTTAGTATTTCTTGACGACTTACAGCACTAACCCTTACTTTTAAAAAATCGTTTTCGCACCACTTTTTTACCCCACAGCCCTTAAGGGCTGTCGGGGTATTGTTTTCACCCATGGTGTCCCGATGGGCGGGTGGGTGGCGGGAAAAAGTTTGTCCGGGCTGTATCTCAGAAACTGTAAGGTGTAGGAAGTTGATACTTGGTAGGGACATTGGTTAGGGGGTGTAGGTGTGCAACGTCAAGGTCTGACCTTGATTTGACCTTGCCGTAGTGACCTTGAGTTTGAAAATCTTGTCCGGGCTATATCTCGGAAACCATAAGGTATAGGAAGTTGATACTTGGTAGGGACATTGGTTAGGGGGTGTAGGTGTGCAACGTCGTGGTCGGACCTTGATTTGACCTTTGACCTTGCTGTAGTGACCTTGACCTATAAAATCTTGTCCGGGCTATATCTCGGAAACCGTAAGGTGCAGGAAGTTGATACTTGGTAGGGACATTTGTTAGGGGGTGTAGGTGTGCAACATCGTGGTCTGACCTTGATTTGACCTTTGACCTTGCTGTAGTGACCTTGACCTATAAAATATTTTTACCCCACAGCCCTTCCCGGGGTATTGTTTTCACCCATGGTGTCCCGATGGGCGGGTGGGTGGCGGGGAAAAGTTTGTCCGGGCTGTATCAGAAACTGTAAGGTGTAGGAAGTTGATACTTGGTAGGGACATTGGTTAGGGGGTGTAGATGTGCAACGTCAAGGTCTGACCTTGATTTGACCTTGCCGTAGTGACCTTGAGTTTGAAAATCTTGTCCGGGCTATATATCGGAAACCGTAAGGTCCAGGAAGTTGATACTTGGTAGGGACATTGGTTAGGGGGTGTAGGTGTGCAACATCATGGTCTGACCTTGATTTGACCTTGCCGTAGTGACCTTGACCTATGAAATGTTGTCCGGGCTATATCTCGGAAACCGTAAGGTGTAGGAAGTTGATACTTGGTATGGACATTGGTTAGGGGTTGTAGGTGTGCAACATCATGGTGTGACCTTGATTTAGCCTTCGAGCTTGCCGTAGTGACCTTGACCTATAAAATCTTGTCTGGGCTATATCTCAAAGTGCAAGGTGTAGGAAATTGATACTTAGTAGGGACATTGGTTAGGGGTTGTAGGTGTGCAATGTCACGGTGTGATCTTGATTTGACATTGCCGTAGTGACCTTGACCTTTAAAATTTTGTCCAGGCAATATCTCTGAAACTATAAAGTGTAGGAGGTTGATACATTGCTTAGGGGTTTTAGGTGTGAATCATAGTTTTTAGTTTACTGATTAATGCTGTCATCTTGCTATTGTCTTGTTTTAATACTTTATCTTTGCATACATTTTGTTTCTCTTAGATGTTATTTTCCCTACTTAAACATCATTTAGACCTTAATATAACTGACACTGCTCTGAAAGTATCCCGATCTTTGTACTGTTTCAATACTTCTATATTGCATGGTGTTGAAAACTATTTCCCCAGGCTGTGGGGTACGGGCATCTCTGATGCTATTTTTTTTTTTTGTATATTTGTTCATGTTGTAGTGTTGGTATCGAATAATAATATGTATATCGATATCAAACCATATTTTTGCTTCTGTATCGATCGATATTGAAATATCGGGTCATGGGTGTTTTCCGAGAAAGAGCTTCCAAACCCTTTCACGAGTTTTAGAAGTTTCCCGAAACGTAAACAAACATGGTGCTTCCGGTTTAGCGGTAAGTGAAAGTTGACAAAAAATGATAGGAAAACCAATATATTTCTTAACTTTTATATTTTATTTACATGGAAAACAGCTTAATTGCATCTATTTAGTAGTATGTTCCGATATTGATATTGTACCCTACATTATCGATATGAGTATATTTAGCATGGATCGATAAATATTTCAATATCGATAAACAATACCAGCACTATCATGTTGTATATATTGTTTAAAGTATTTATTAATTTTATTGGTGCAGAATAACACTAAGGTGTTCTTGCACCTTAAGTTTTAACTAACTTAACAAAAACTATTGCATTTACAGTATTTTCTTCTTTCACTTCCTACTCTGAAACTCAAAACACACAGTCAGCTGACACAGAGCCCGTTAAAGGGCACTTACTGCTTTTTTTTTCTGCATTGTAGAATCATTCCCGGTTTCATGTGTCAAGGTGGAGACTTCACTCGTGGCAATGGCACTGGTGGAAAAAGTATTTATGGGGAAAAGTTTGCTGATGAGAACTTTACACTTAAACACACAGGACCAGGTAATGATATGGTTCAGGATGCTACATGAATTTTGTTTAAATATGTTATTCACCTACTTTTTGGTCAGCTATAACATAGTAAAATTGCAGACCTGTAGCTCATTGCATAGCTGAGCAAAATTTACTTTCAGATTATCACTGTTCAGTAAATCAGTTGTAACTCCAAAACTGTTGCATTTATTATATTTTCTTTAAATATGTTTTAACCTACTTTTTACACCCAAAACAGTAACCTGGTTACTTTCCTTCTGAATACTATTTGCAGGGCACAACTTCTGTGTCCTTTTCTTCTTTAACTTCTACTCTGAAACTCAAGACACACAGCTGACACAGCCCGTTCACGGGCACTGATTGCTCGTCTTGAGTTGGCCGTGGTTGCCTGCAGCCTCCCAAGATAGCATTTAGTTCCCCATGGTAAGCTTGTAGCTTATACAAACTACTTTGAAGTACCGGAACTGGTGCTGTCGCGACTCTCGCTACTTCCGATACTATCGTTTGCTAGGTCCATTATGAGCGATAATCGGATGCGTTTTTTCAAATCCGATTGCAAAGATATTAGCATATTTATATAATAAAGATAGAATATCTTTTAAAAGTGAAGGATTACAGGGTTTCAGATTCGCGTCGGCCATCGGTCATTGGCCGAATTTTGCAACAAAACCCCGAATTTTAAATAGAATATTAGGACATATTGTCCGAGTCGTATCCGTGGGCGATAATAGAAGATCTAGACGTCTTTTTATTTACAAAATATGAAGTCACGTTACAACCCTAAAATCTCGCGAGGTCTATGTGATTTTAAATTTTTATGTCAGCTGACTTGTCAGTCAGCTGACATTATGGCATCACTCTGCGGCGTCCGCGTGACAAACTTCTTCTCCAAAACTACAAGACCCAGAGACATGCTGTTTTTTTAAAAGATACCTTAACTATCGAGGATGATAAATCGTAAAATTCATGCAGATCTGTCTGTTTGCCAGAGCCATTACAAGTGAGGTACCCCCACCCAAAGTGTGAAAATTTCAACACTTGATCACAATTTTCTCATTCACTATTGCAGGGATTTTTCTCATATCTTGCATAGATGTAATAGGCCACTAGTAGAGTACCTTGTGTGAATATAAGACCTGGATCTGTCTTAATTTTTTTTTTTATTAATTTTTAAAATAATTTTTAATGCAATAAAATTCATGAAATCATGCGCTAAATCAATTATAACTTGAAAAGTATTGCATTTAGACCATTTTATTAAAATATGTTATTCAGCTACTTTTTCCATAGCTACAACATGGTGAGTAACTTGGGTGTCTATCTCAATAGCTAAGTGAGTAATAGCTACTTTTGGACTTTTCAGTAACTTCCATCATGAGTAAAATCACTTGTAACTTGAAAACTATTGCAATTAGAGAATTTTGTGTAAGTATGTTATTCAGCTACTTTTGGGTCAGCTATAACATAGTAAAATTTCAGACCTGTAGCTCATGGCATAGCTGAGTAATAGCTACTTTTAGGTTATCACTGTGGCGTAAATCACTTATAACTTGAAAAGTATTGTATTTAGAGTATTTAGTTTCATATGTTATTCACCTACTTTTGGGTCAGCTATAACATAGTAAAATTTCAGACCTGTAGCTCATGGCATAGCTGAGTAATAGCTACTTTCAGGTTATCACTGTTGAGTAAATCACTTATAACTTGAAAACTATTGCATTTACAGTAATTTGTTTGTATATGTTATTCAGCTACTTTTGGGTAAGCTATAACATAGTAAAATTTCAGACATGTAGCTCATGGCATAGCTGAGTAATAGCTACTTTCAGGTTATCACTGTTGAGTAAATCACGTATAACTTGAAAACTATTGCATTTACAATAATTTGTTTGTATATGTTATTCACCTACTTTTGGGTCAGCTATAACATAGTAAAATTTTAGACCTGTAGCTCATGGCATAGCTGAGTAATAGCTACTTTCAGGTTATCACTGTTGAGTAAATCACTTATAACTTCAAAAGTATTGCATTTAGAGTATTTAGTTGTATCCACCGGACAGCAGGATATGTTCCTCATTATAAAATCTTGACTGCAAATATTTGGGGCCTCATTTTGAAAAAAAAACAAAAACAACATGGCCGCCACAGGTGTTTCTTTATCAGTCATGAAAAGTGGTTATAGGTCGCTTATTATCGGTCCTAGAGGTTTGGGATGGTAAACCAACATATAGGAAATCATGGGCCGGGAATCTTTTGGTGTGGTCGGATTTGACCTTGGGCCCCTCCTTCAAGGTCAAATGAGGACAGCAAAACTTTAAAAGTGCTTATAACTCGCTTATTATTGGTCCTACAGGTTTGGGATGGTAAACCAACATATAGGAAATCGTTGGCCTGGATTCTTTTGGTGTGGTCGGATTTGACCTTGGACCCCTCTTTCAAGGTCAAACGAGGATAGCCACACTTAAATGTGCTTATAGCTCACTTATTATTGGTTCTAGAGGGTTGGGATGATAGAACAACCTATAGGAAATCACGGGCTGGGTATCTTTTGGTGTGGTCAGATATGACTGTGGACCCCTCCTTCAAGGTCAAATGAGGATACCCAAACTTAAAAGTGCTTATAACACGCCTATTATTGGTCCTAGAGGTTTGGGTTGGTAAACCAACCTAAAGGAAATCATGGGCTGGGAATCTTTTGGTATTGTCGGATTTGACCTTGGACCCCTCCTTCAAGGTCAAACGAGGATAGCCAAACTGAAAAGTGTTTTTAAGTCGCTTATTATTGGTTCTAGAGATTTGGGATGGTGAACCAACCTATAGGAAATCATGGGCCTGGATTCTTTTGGTGTGGTTGGATTTGACCTTGGACCTCTCTTTCAAGGTCAAACAAAAATAGCCAAACTTAAAAGTGGTTATAACTTGCTTATTATTGGTCCTAGAGATTTGGGATGGTAAACCAACCTATAGGAAATCATGGGCCTGGATTCTTTTGGTGTAGTCGGATTTGACCGTGGACCCCTCTTTTAAGGTCAAAAGAGGGTAGCCAAACTTAAAAGTGCTTATAGCTCGCTTATTATTGGTCCTAGAGATTTGGGATGGTAAACCAACCTATAGGAAATCATGGGCCTGGATTCTTTTGGTGTGGTCGGATTTGACCTTGGACCCCTCCTTCAAGGTCAAACAAAAATAGCCAAACTTAAAAGTGCTTATAACTTGCTTATTATTGGTCCTAGAGGTTTGGGATGGAAAACCAACCTCTAGGAAATCATGGGCTGAGAATCTTTTGGTGTGGTCGGATTTCACCTTGAAACCCTCCTTCAAGGTCAAACGACGATAGCTAAACTTAAAAGTGCTAATAGCTTGCTTATTATTAGTTCTAGAGGTTTGGAATGGAAAACCAACCTATAGGAAATAATGGGCTAGGAATCTTTTGATGTGATCAGATTTGACCTTTTGCCCCTCTTTGAAGGTCAAATGAGGAAAGCCAAAATTAACAGTGCTTATATCTCGCTTATTTGTGTTCCTAAAGGTTTGCAATGTCACACCAACCCATAGGAATCATTAGCTAAGAATCTTTTGACATGGTCAGATTTCACCTTGAGCTCCAAGGTTAAGCATGTTTTAATGGCTTTTGTGAGTTTTCTGGTGGATACAATTTGCATCAGTTCTCCGATGCTATAGGTCTAGTTTCAGTGTGTTATTCACATATTTTGGGGTCAGCTATAACATAGTAAAATTAAAACTATTGAATTTGCAATATTTTCTTTAAATATGTTTTTAACTTACTTTTTACACCTTAACAGTTACCTTCTTAGTTTTCTTCCAAACACCATTTCCAGGGCACAACTTTTGTGTTTTTTTCTTCTGTCACTTCTACTCTGAAACTCAAAACACACAGTCAGCTGACACAGAGCCCGTTCACGGGCACTGATTGCTTGTTTTATTGTAGCAAGGTCTAGACGTCTTTTATGAAATCTCGTGACAAGCCACGTGATCTGCAAGGAAATCCCAGGGGAAATCCGTGTCCTCATATCTTCTCATAAATATTAATGACTTGGGTGCTGTGGCTGTGAGTTCTCGAGTTTAAAGTATTTGATCTTCGCCTATGCTTCCATTTTATAAAAATATTGCAAGGAAATCCCAGGGGAAATCTGTGTCCTCGTATCTTCCCATGAATATTAATGATTTGGGTGCTATGGCCGTGAGTTCTCGAGTTTAAATTATTTGATTTTTGTCTATGCTTCCATTTTAAAAAATATTGCAAGGAAATCAAATGGAAAATCTGTGTCCTCATATCTTCTCATGAATATTAATGACTTGGGTGCTATGGCCACGAGTTCTCGAGTTTAAATTATTTGATTTTCGTCTGTGCTTCCATTTAAAAAAATATTGCAAGGAAATCAAATGGAAAATCTGTGTCCTCATATCTTCTCATGAATATTAATGACTTGGGTGCTATGGCCACGAGTTCTCGAGTTTAAAGTATTTGATTTTCGTCTATGCTTCCATTTTATAAAATATTGCAAGGAAATCCCAGGGGAAATCTGTGTCCTCCTATCTTCTCATGAATATTAATGACTTGGGTGCTATGGCCACGAGTTCTCGAGTTTAAATTATTTGATTATTGTCTGTGCTTCCATTTAAAAAAATATTGCAAGGAAATCAAATGGAAAATCTGTGTCCTCATATCTTCTCATGAATATTAATGACTTGGGTGCTATGGCCACGAGTTCTCGAGTTTAAAGTATTTGATTTTCGTCTATGCTTCCATTTTATAAAATATTGCAAGGAAATCCCTGGGAAAATCTGTGTCCTCATATCTTCTCATGAATATTAATTATGGTCATCTGGTATTTTTGTGTAATTGTAGATTTTGTTTTCTGTAGGGTTCCACATAAATTTTACTGTAATATTCTGAATTTTTGCTTTGATTAATATTTCTTTTTATTAATAATTGCACTGAAAAAAAATCAGATTGAAAGTTTATTTGCTAGCTGTAATATTTACTGCCAGTGGACATTTTAATAGCATGAAAATCTCATGGATCACCGATTCACCATACTTAGGTTCTGTGGCCATGAGTTCTCGTTTTAGTAATACATGATCCTTGAACATCATAAAGACTTTTTGACATTTTAACTAAAATGAGATTTTTATTATGATTCAGTATATTTTACTTTATATCCCATTCATATAGGGTCATTGACTTTAATGACTTAATTTTAGCAACCTGTAGAATGAAAATTTGATTGATAAGAATTCTGTCCTAAATTCTCCGAAAATGTCCTAAACGTTTTCCTAGTCTTAGGACAGAATGTCTGGCCGGACTTTTTATGTAGCAGAATCACTGGATTATTCAGCATTTTAAATTATATTTTCGGACCTTTGACATCACAGTCCGTACAATCTAGTCACATGACCTATCAGGAAAGCATTAAACCATTGCTCGAATGTAATTTTTCGGAAATTACATCTTTATTTTTTTCACACTTGGTAAGTAGTGAGTGGAATCGCCTCAATTTTCGTGGTCGATTATTCGTCCATTTTTCCGACCGATGATCGACCCATAATCGACTTTTTTACTCCACTGTAATGCAATATATCATGAAACACTTTCCGGGATGAAGTATTTGTCAATCCGTTAAGAATAACGGTGTTCCGACCTTTAGAACCTACCGAAAGCACTCACTTCCGGTAAATATGGCGGCAGACCTAAATAAACCCAAAATTCGTGACAGATCTCTTGATTTATCAAAGGAAAGTTAAGGAAACTGTTTAAAATATAAAAACTACGTGGATATGAAGACATAAGGAAGGGTGAGATTTAATCGATTTCTAGAAGTTGTCCACGACCGAACGCAATTGTACCATAGCACCGACGATTAATCGAACGTTGGTCTAATCGTCCACTCACTATTGGTAAGTCAATTTAATTGACATAAAGCTTTCAAATAATCTTTAAAAACACTGTAGTTCTATTTATTTGAGGCGTACATGATATTATAATGCCATTATGCAGCACTTTATAAAGGTCTTTGTACTGTTTTACTACTTCTATATCTCATGGTGTTAAAACTATTTCCCCAGGCTGTGGGGTACGGGCATCTCTGATGCTATTTTTATGAGGCCTGTAATTCTTCACTGACACGTGCAGTTTACCTGCACTGACATAACATTACAATAAAAAAATTATTGAATAAATGATAAATAGTAGCAGACAACATATTTCTTCACTTTATGTGAGTTTTATAGCTTTTACCCTCACTAATCTCCACCTTGGTTTTACCACGGAAAACCACAAATGGGAGTCTATTATCGTTCAATGAAATGAAGGCTGAAATAGCAATAAAAACCCAAGAAAACGCATGTTAAATCCTAGGTACACTGAAATTTAGGTTTTAGTACTTTATTTAACTTTTATTATAATCAGTTAAACGCCCATCCCAAACTTCTGCAAAAATCTGCCTTTATCGCCCATGGGCATAATAACGAGCATTCCCAGTAATTAAATTTTTCAATTTTATTGCGTTAATACATCCTATCCAATGGACAATTGCTTTACCGGTCGGCGCGACCGGTCCCGCCAAACGCCAGAAAAAGACGTCCTGTATATAATACTGGCAGGACCGGTCAGTAGTGTGCATTCGCTAGGTGGTGCATCATATTTGCTTCCTGTCTAGACAGTGTGACGTCAGTTCATCTTTTTCGTTTGGTGCGTGTAGTGTGCGGACGTGTTTTGAAGTGATCTACAAGTTTGAAGAAAACGCGGCTTATTCTACGAATTTAAACCTTATTTTCATCTGAAAATATATATATTGTGTTACGTACATATCAGTGCCTCTCCAGGACTTTACGAGGCATTATCCAGCAATTTAAAGCCAGTTTTGAAGATTTTCTGTGTACTTGTCGTCGAGACGAAGTCGTGGGTGAGAGCTCGTGTGTCCTCCCTGCAGCATTCCTTCTTTTGAACTGAATGTTGTATCTGCCACTACTTACCCTCCATTTAAATCTTCGTGGTCGAGTAACACTGCGTGTATATCGACAAGAAGAATTTAGAAGGAAAGAAGAATGTATCGTCTGACGTCATCACTTCCAGCTTATGCTTGTCACGTGACAGGAACCTGATCACGTGATACGCATCAACAATGGAGGAATCGTATTTTCAACAGAAGTTTTAGAAGAAAAGACGAGTATTTATTACTCTACAACCACTTTTTAACTGGCAAGAAGATATCCAGCAACTCGTCTGTTGGCCTGAAGAATTTAATGACAAGTGGCCATTGAACTCTGCAATTTTGCCGGTGCCGGTCATGTGACTTCACAGATCTCAACACAACTACCGGCAAGCAAATCCCCAAGCGTGACCGGTTCAGCTGACAAGAAGTGATGAGTTTTGCCGGCACCAGTTCTGCCCAGACTACCGGTGTGGGAGCACTAGTGATGAGTTTTACCGGTTCCAGTCTGTACAGACTACCGGTGGGTGCTGTTCCTGTGGAAAACCCCTTCAGTGGTTGCCAGTGATCAGGCCTGTTTGATCCTGGAACCTCCACCAGAGGCCTTTCCACTGGTGGGACTGTTTGGGGTACCGGTTCCGGTCTGTACAGACTACCGGTGGGTGCTGTTCCTGTGAAGAACCCCTTCAGTGGTTGCCAGTGATCAGTCCTGCTTGATCCTGGAACCTCCACCAGAGGCCTTTCCACTGGTGGGACTGTTGGGGGTACCGGTTCCGGTCTGTACAGACTACCGGTGGGTGCTGTTCCTGTGAAGAAACCCCTTCAGTGGTTGCCAGTGATCAGTCCTGCTTGATCCTGGAACCTCCACCAGAGGCCTTTCCACTGGTGGGACTGTTGGGGTACTGGTTCCAGTCATGTCCCTGTGAAGCTGTCAAGGACCCCCCCCCCCCCCCAGTGGTTTCCTGTTCAGGCTACCGGTAGGGTCACCAGCCAGTGATGAGGGATACCGGCACCAGTTCTGCTTAAACTGCCGGTTGTGGTCAGAAAGAGTTGCTGGTGACATACAGCAGGTTTACTGTTTACCGGCTCCTGAGTGTTGCCGGTCCCGGAGCATTGCTGGTTACAGAGGAATCTGTTGTACCCGCTTCTAATCCAGTGCTGACAACAGGTTTGCCGGTTCCGGAACCGGAGTGCTGCTGGTTACAAGAAATCTGCTGTTCCCATCCTTACTGGCAAGGAGCCATCTTCAAATCCAGTGCTGACATCAGGTTCAACAGTTACAGAGGTTTCTGCCCGGTGCTGCCCCAATTCTTTGGTTGCAGAACCTTCTCCCAGAGCCTACCGGTTTAACCGGTTACAGAGCTACTGAACCACCAATGTGGACAGGAAGAAGGCAACCTCATATGAGCCTATCCCTGCTAAGAAGTAGTTCACCCAGTTCTGCCAACTCTGGTGAGTTTATGCAGAACTGTGGAGCCACCAGGAACCGGTTACAGAGCTGCTGAACCACCACTGTGGGCAGGAAGAAGGCAACCTCATATGAGCCTATCCCTGCTAAAAAGTAGTTCACCCAGTTCTGCCAACTCTGTTGAGTTTATGCAGAACTGTGGAGCCACCAGGAACTGGTTACAGAGCTGCTGAACCATCACTGTGGACAGGAAGAAGGCAACCTCATATGAGCCTTTCCCTGCTAAGAAGTAGGTCACCCAGTTCTGCCAACTCTGGTGAGTTTATGCAGAACTATGGAGCCACCAGGAACCGGTTACAGAGCATTGCCTCGCGTATAACCGTTTAACGCCTGGTACTGGGCAGGTCTCCAGGACTGACTAACAGACCAGCAGAGGTTCCTTAAAGGCCCAAACAGCTGTTTAGGCCAACCAGTGGCAGCCTAAGGAACTGGTTGCAGAGGAATTCTTGGACCAGTCACTGGTCCCGGTGAAATGCCTGTCAATCTACCTGACCAGTCAGCCAGCTTACCCTTTCGGGACCCAGCTGGTCAGACAGTGGCTATAGATAAGAGGGAGACTGTCCAGCAGGCATTGTCCACTACCAGTCTACTTCCCCTTATCAGACCTCACACCTTGTAGACTGGCCATCCATTTTGTCTTTTACCCAACCTGGGACCAGTGTCAGCTGCCTCAAGGGGTCCTGAGTTTGTAAGCTCAGCCTTCCTCTCAAGATTATAACCTGTTTTGCCAGTTTTCAAAACTCAAGCAGTGGGTAAAATATCATCTGACCAGGGGTCACCGATGTTATAAATGGCTATGGGGATGAGTGAGGTCTAGTCTGTCACCAGTGTTGACACTACTTTTGGCTAACTATGCCTCCTCAAACTTGGGCCGTCCTAGGGGCTAGCCCAAGTTCGAAAGAAATCTCCCAGGAAGGCTACACCCTCACCTTCCGGAGATGACCGGCTTGACCAGATCTCTAGGCTGGAGAAGTGGCCCAGTACCCTGAGTAATTCAGTTTGGGAAACTTTGAGAACTATATTAACCTCTTCAGCAGGGGAGTGGATTACTTCAAGGTTCCCTACTCCCTCCCCGCTTTCCACCAACAAGGAAGTACCAGAATTCACCTGACCAGAATCACTGGAAAAGGTTATACAGGTCCCCAAGTCTCTCCACCCCCACCTAAGGTGGTGGCTGGAGGAAAGCAATGTGCTGCTAGGTCAACCATTACACCCTCTTAAATAGGCTCTGCAAATCTTTACAGATGCATCAAAAGAAGGGTGGGGATCCCACTTGGACGAGCACACTGCAAGGGAAACTTGGTCCCTTCCAGAAAGCAATTTGCACACAAACCATGTAGTGCTAAGCAGTCTTTCTAGCTCCAGTAGAGTTTCGAACCTCTACTGTAGCAAAACAGTACTGATAGCTACAGACAACGCTACAGTGGTTGCCTATATCAACAAAGAGGGGGGGATGAAGTCGGGCTCCCTGTGTGCAGCTAGTAACCCTCAGGGCACGTCACATCCCCGGCCGGCTGAACGTGGTAGCAGACAAGCTATCCAGACTTGGCCAGACCATTCAAACAGAGTGGTCACTTCATCCAGAAGTGGGGGCCACGGTGGCAGAGTGGTAACACTCTTGCCTCCCACCGCTGCGGCCGGGGTTCGATCCCCGTCATGGCCGTAAGTGGGAAAGCTGGTAGTTGCTTGCTGTTGGTCGGCAGTTTACAGTACAGAACCCTAGCGAACTATATGTACTGGTTTCCTCTGCCCTTCCAACTACCCGTCGTGATATGACCTGTACAGTGTTGAAAGCGACTTAAAACCCCAAATAAACAAAATCATCCAGAAGTAGTGGTGGAACGATTCGACGAAAACTCGATTCGTAGACTCGATTCCGCATTTTAGCATCTACATCGATCCCTATTGGAAACGTCGGCGACGAAAAAAAACGAAACCACGGAAGACGTTTTGAGTGGACGATAATAGAAATACTAGCTACAATGAAGGACTAGCGTGGTTTTACAACGAATAGCTATATTATGAAGGCGAACTTACTGGCTACAATGTACAGTTTAAGAAGCATTAGCGGTAACTAAATTGATTTTAATGGGCGATAATGGGGAATTAATGTGGTCGCGGTACTTCGTTTTTATGTTTAATGTATGTTTAAATAGCCATAACTTCCTTATTTCTTGTCCAATTTTTATAATTTTTTCACCATTGTGTTCAGTTTAATTAGCTGTATTTCAATTTGTATCACATTGCCAGGAAACCCCTCAAAGAACTGCCGTGACCTTTTATTTGCTCATTAATATTAATGAGCCAGGTACTAGTACTGTATAGTTTTCATCTTAAACCAGCATATCAATTTATAAAATATTATTAACCAAAAAAAAAAAAAAATATTTTTGGTGAAAATATAGTACATTTCCTGTAAATGTAACACCACTCTCAAGAAATAATTTTGTACTTTGGGTTGAACATCTTTACATTATTTTTCAAAGGAGGGTTGGAACCCCCTGACCCTCCTGGACCCACTAGTGCTATTTGGAAGAACTATTTGACAGAACTTACATCCATTTTATTCCAGAAAATAACTATTATTATAATATATATTATAACTATTATTGTAAATGAATTTAAGATAACATAGAACCACAGTACAACATATATATCAATAAAATATCAGGAAAGATTGATATATTTCAAAGAAAATTACAACAGTTATTTCTACTGGAAACCAAGATCAATATTTATAAATCCATCACTGACAGTAGCCCAGACCGTATTTTTTATGGAAGGAATTTTGTAAAATTCCCTGTATGACCAAAAAAATCGATTCGACTCGATTAATCATCTCTGGGCTTTCCCGATTAATCGATTCGGATTTTCAACTCCGATTCCCACCACTATTCAGAAGTGTTCCAAACTATATGCAACCGGTGGCATCATCATCAAGTGGACTTATTTGCCACCACATTCTACAACAAAAAAACCCACAGTTTGTCTCGCCGGTCCCAGACCCCCAGGCTTGGGCAGTGGATGCACTCAGCCTATCCTGGGAGGACCTGGACCCATACGCCTTCCCACCGGCAGCCAATTTGGGCAAGTGGTGAAGCTCCAGGACTACCCCTGCAACAGAATAATTCTGATTGCACCAGGGTGGCCCAACATGCCCTGGTTTTGGGACCTGGTAGCAATATCAAGCCAGACCCCACTGTGTCTGCCCAGCATACCCAACCTAGTGTCTCAGCCATTCAACCAGGTCCTTCACAGGAACCTGTCGAATCTGAACCTACATGCCTGGCTCCTAGAGCCTCAGCAATCAAGGAAGAAGGCTTTTCTGAGGCATTGAGGCTCCTCTAAGAGAATTAACCAGATCTGTCTTTGAGGCAAGTGGGCCATTTTTTTTTACAAAGTGGTGCCTCAGTAATCAGGTGGACTTCAGGGCATCACCTCTGAAAGCCATTGCTGACTTCCTCCTGCACTTGTTCAGGACAAGAAGTTGCAACCAGGCACTATTGATGGCTACAGATCAGCCAGTGCTGACAAACTGGGCAATTCCACCATTAATGTCAGCAAAGACGAGAATCTCACTCGTCTCCTAGATAGTTTCCATACAGACAGACCCAAGGGCAGGAGGGACATCACCTCCTGGAACCTTTCCCTGGTACTGCACCAGCTCACAAAGGCTCCTTTTGAACCCCTTAAAGAGGCCTCCTTGAAACATCTGACTTTCAAGACTGTTTTCTTGCTGGCCTTGGGTTCAGGTAAATGTAGGAGTGAGATCCATGCTTGGTAACATAAGAACATCAGACACCAGTCAGACTGGTCTAAGGTGTCTTTGTACCCCTCACCCAGCTTCCTATCCAAGAATCAGCTAACTAAGGAGGGCCAAGATAGTATGGCTCCAGTTGTTATTCCAGCCCTGGCACCATCTCTGGATAGGTCACTCAAGGGTGACGGGTCCTTATGTCCAGTTAGAGCCCTGCGCTACTACTTGGACAGGACTTCAGACCTCAGGCAAAATAAGGAGTTGGTTTTAGTCTCCTTCAAGAAAGGGTTTGACAAAGACATCTCACCTGCCTCCATCTCCTCATGGATCAAACAGACTGTGATTCTGTGCTATGAGCTCTGACCAGGAGGCCCTCTCCTTACATCAGGTTAAAGCCATGATGTTAGGGCCTTTGCTGCATCTAAGGCCTTCCAGTCAGGGGTCTCCTTAGATCAGATCTTGTCAGCCGGCCACTGGAAATCCCACAACACCTTCACCCAGTTCTATTTGAAGGATGTTGCATGGGCTGACTCAGAGCTCTTCCACCTGGGACCTGTGGTGGCTCCCCAACAGGTGCACCACCAGACCCAGAAATGAGGAAATATTGTAAATATGTTAAATATGTACATAATGTAATTATGTTAAATGTACATAATTGACTTGCTTCCTTTGGGAAGTTATTTCTTCTGTGACTGAACTCAGCCCCTCTCTCTCTCTCTCTCTCTTCCCTTCCCAGATCATCACTGGGAGGGAAAGAAAAGGGGGGGGGCAGTGTCGGTAGACTCCCGGTTAACCGGTTAGTTGACAGCCGACCTTGACCTCTCAGGGTTCTCTGACCCTAGGTCAAATGGGCCTTCTCAGTTTTTTGTTTATGAGTTCACTTAAGTCCCTAGCTGCTTACCCGCCTACCAAGCGGTAGTTATTCAGCAATTGTCCATTGGATAGGATGTATTAACGCAATAAAATTGCAAATTTAATAAGTAAATTAAATTTTTATAAGTTAATACCCTATCCAATGGACAGGCAAGGCCCACCCAACCGGCCCCGCTATCAGCTTACTAGGGGTCTAAATCTGTTTAGACAACGAAAAAGATGAACTGACGTCACACTGTCTAGACAGGAAGCAAATATGATGCGCCACCTAGCGAATGCACACTACTGACCAGTCCTGCCAGTATTATATACAGGACGTCTTTTTCTGGCGTTTGGCGGGACCGGTTGCGCCGACCGGTAAAGCAATTGTCCATTGGATAGGGTATTAACTTATAAAAATTTAATTTACTTATTAAATTTGCAAATTTGTTTGTTCCATGGCAGTGATCTTGTTCAGTTTTTAATGGCTAGATTGTTGGCAGAATTTTAACACAATTATATCACTTGTATTTTAGGCTCCTTTTTGCCGTCTAATTTTAATATGAATTCTATTTTAGGGAATCTATCAATGGCAAATGCTGGCCCAAATACGAATGGGTCTCAGTTTTTCCTTACCACTGCGAAGACGACATGGTTGGATGGGAAGCATGTTGTGTTTGGACAGGTGACTGAGGGCCTGGATGTGGTTAAGAAGATGGAAAGTTACGGAAGTGACAGTGGAAAAACAAGAGAAAAAGTAGAAATTCTTAATTGTGGACAGATATAACTTGCAAGACACTTTATTGTGACTTTTAAACACCTTTTTTTATAAATTTTTATTGTAAACCCAAACCAATTCATTCCTGTATTGTAATATAACTGCAATTTGTGAAATCTTAGGATTCATCAACTTTTGTTAACAATCCAACATACAGGAAATAAAATATTTTGCTTTGAGTGCCATGCTGAATCATTCAGTCTTTACCAATCCTCTCGCAAGTGTCCTCAACGCTGAGTCATGTCTCTTTGTTGCAAAACGTTTAGCAGGTTTGAACTGCCTAGGATTCGAATAGTCCCGATTTTTGAAAGGGGTTTTACACATCCCTTGAAACAGCTGCCTGAAGGAGGCTTTACATTTATTGTTTTCGTCTCCCTTGAATTATCTCCCTTGATATTAGGCCTATCCAAATGATAATTGGCAGTATTTTCTATAGGCGTATTTTTTGACCGGCATAAATTTGACCTTTATCAAGGTCACATGATCAAAAATTAAAGAAAAAATTATTTCCTTTTCACCAGATTTTCTCAGAAAGTAGCGGGTGTGGGTCAACCAAATTTAGTATGCATATTCCTGACATATGAATCTATTCACCAGTCGATATTGGGATCAATCGGGCTATAATTGACTGATTGCGGCCGATTGATTATCGTTTGATAAAACAATTGCTAAAATAAAGCCCTGAACTCTCTTATTATTGGTCGTAGAGGTTTGGGATGTGAAACCAACCTATAGGAAATCATGGGCTGGTTTGACCCTGGGCCCCACCTTCAAAGTCAAATGAGGACAGCCAAACTTAAAAGTGCTTATAAATCGCTTATTATTGGTTCTAGAGGTTTGGGATGGTAAACCAACCTATAGGAAATCATGGGCTGGGAATCTTCTGGCGTGGTCGTATTTGACCTTGGGCCCCTCCTTCGAGGTCAAATGAGGACAGCCAAACTTAAAAGTGCTTATAGCTCGCTTATTATTGATCCCAGTGGTTTGGGATGGTAAACCAACATACAGGAAATCATGGGCTGGTTTGACCCTGGGCCCCACCTTCAAAGTCAAATGAGGACAGCCAAACTTAAAAGTGCTTATAGCTCGCTTATTATTGATCCCAGTGGTTTGGGATGGTAAACCAACATACAGGAAATCATGGGCGGGGAATCTTCTGGCATTTTCGGATTTGACCTTGGGCCCCTCCTTTAAGGTCAGGTGAGGACAGCCGAACTTAAAAGTGCTTATAACTTGCTTATTATTGGACTTAGAGGTTTCGGATAGTAAACCAACATATAGGAAATCATGGGCTGGGAATCTTCTGGCGTGGTCGGATTTGAGTTTGGGCCCCTCCTTCAAGGTCAAATGAGGACAGCCAAAGGTAAAAGTGCTTATAACTCGCTTATTATTGGTCCTAGAGGTTTGGGATGGTAAACCAACCTATAGGAAATCATGGGCTGGGAATCTTCTGGTGTGGTCGGATTTGACCTTGGGCCCCTCGTTCAAGGTCAAATGAGGACAGCCAAACTTAAAAGTGCTTATAACTCACTTATTGGTCCTAGAGGTTTTGGATGGTAAACCAACATATAGGAAATCATGGGCTGGGAATCTTCTGGCGTGGTCGGATTTGACCTTGGGCCCTCCTTCATGGTCAAACAAGGACGGCCAAACTTAAAAGTGCTTGTAACTCGCTTATTATTGGTCCTAGAGGTTTGGGATGGTAAACCAGCATATAGAAAATCATGGGCTGGGAATCTTCTGGTGTGGTCGGATTTGACCTTGGGGCCCCCCTTCAAGGTCAAATGAGGACAGCCAAACTTAAAAGTGCTTATAACTCACTTATTATTGGTTCTAGAGGTTTGGGATGGTAAACCAACCTATAGAAAATCATTGGCTGGGAATCTTCTGGCGTGGTCGGATTTGACCTTGGGCCCCTCCTTCGAGGTCAAACGAGGATAGCCAAACTTGAAAGTGCTTATAGCTCACTTATTATTGATCCCAGTGGTTTAGGATGGTAAACCAACATACAGCAAATCATGGGCGGGGAATCTTCTGGCATGGTCGGATTTGACCTTGGGCCCCTCCTTCAAGGTCAAGTGAGGACAGCCAAACTTAAAAGTGCTTATAACTTGCTTATTATTGGTTCTAGAGGTTTGGGATGGTAAACCAACATATAGAAAATCATGGGCTGGGAATCTTCTGGTGTGGTCGGATTTGACCTTGGGCCCCTTCTTCAAGGTCAAATGAGGACAGCCAAACTTAAAAGTGCTTATAACTCACTTATTATTGGTCCTAGAGGTTTGAGATGGTAAACCAACATATAGAAAATCATGGGCTGGGAATCTTCTGGTGTGGTCGGATTTGACCTTGGGCCCCTCCTTGAAGGTCAAATGAGGACAGCCAAACTTAAAAGTGCTTATAACTTGCTTATTATTGGTCCTAGATGTTTGGGATGGTAAACCAGCATATAGAAAATCATGGGCTGGGAATCTTCTGGTGTGGTCGGATTTGACCTTGGGCCCCTCCTTGAAGGTCAAATGAGGATAGCCAAAGGTAAAAGTGCTTATAACTCGCTTATTATTGGTCCTAGAGGTTTGGGATGGTAAACCAACCTATAGGAAATCATGGGCTGGGAATCTTCTGGTGTGGTCGGATTTGACCTTGGGCCCCTCGTTCAAGGTAAAATGAGGACAGCCAAACTTAAAAGTCCTTATGACTCACTTATTATTGGTCCTAGAGGTTTGGGATGGTAAACCAACATATAGGAAATCATGCGCTGGGAATCTTCTGGTGTGGTCAGATTTGACCTTGGGCCCCTCCTTCAAGGTCAAATGAGGACAGCCCAACTTAAAAGTGCTTATAAATCGCTTATTATTGGTTCTAGAGGTTTGGGATGGTAAACCAACCTATAGGAAATCATGGGCTGGGAATCTTCTGGCGTGGTCGGATTTGACCTTGGGCCCCTCCTTTGAGGTCAAAGCAGGATAGCCAAAGTTAAAAGTGCTTATAGCTCGCTTATTATTGATCCCAGTGGTTTGGGATGGTAAACCAACATACAGGAAATCATGGGCGGGGAATCTTCTGGCATTTTCGGATTTGACCTTGGGCCCCTCCTTTAAGGTCAAGTGAGGACAGCCGAACTTAAAAGTGCTTATAACTTGCTTATTATTGGACTTAGAGGTTTCGGATAGTAAACCAACATATAGGAAATCATGGGCTGGGAATCTTCTGGGGTGGTCGGATTTGAGCTTGGGCCCCCCCTTCAAGGTCAAACGAGGACAGCCAAAGGTAAAAGTGCTTCTAACTCGCTTATTATTGGTCATAGAGGTTTGGGATGGTAAACCAACCTATAGGAAATCATGGGCTGGGAATCTTCTGGTGTGGTCGGATTTGACCTTGGGCCCCTCATTCAAGGTCAAATGAGGACAGCCAAACTTAAAAGTGCTTATAACTCACTTATTATTGGTCCTAGAGGTTTGGGATGGTAAACCAACATATAGGAAATCATGGGCTGGGAATCTTCTGGCGTGGTCGGATTTGACCTTGGGCCCCTCCTTCAAGGTCAAACGAGGATAGCCAAATTTAAAGTGCTTATAACTCGCTTATTATTGGTCCTAGAGGTTTTGGATGGTAAACCAACATATAGGAAATCATGGGCTGGGAATCTTCTGGCGTGGTCGGATTTGACCTTGGGCCCCTCCTTCATGGTCAAACAAGGACGGCCAAACTTAAAAGTGCTTGTAACTCGCTTATTATTGGTCCTAGAGGTTTGGGATGGTAAACCAGCATATAGGAAATCATGGGCTGGGAATCTTCTGGTGTGGTCGGATTTGACCTTGGGGGCCCCCCCTTCAAGGTCAAATGAGGACAGCCAAACTTAAAAGTGCTTATAACTCACTTATTATTGGTTCTAGAGGTTTGGGATGGTAAACCAACCTATAGAAAATCATTGGCTGGGAATCTTCTGGCGTGGTCGGATTTGACCTTGGGCCCCTCCTTCGAGGTCAAACGAGGATAGCCAAACTTGAAAGTGCTTATAGCTCACTTATTATTGATCCCAGTGGTTTAGGATGGTAAACCAACATACAGCAAATCATGGGCGGGGAATCTTCTGGCATGGTCGGATTTGACCTTTGGCCCCTCCTTCAAGGTCAAGTGAGGACAGCCAAACTTAAAAGTGCTTATAACTTGCTTATTATTGGTCCTAGAGGTTTGGGATGGTAAACCAACATATAGAAAATCATGGGCTGGGAATCTTCTGGTGTGGTCGGATTTGACCTTTGGCCCCTTCTTCAAGGTCAAATGAGGACAGCCAAACTTAAAAGTGCTTATAACTCGCTTATTATTGGTCCTAGAGGTTTGAGATGGTAAACCAACATATAGAAAATCATGGGCTGGGAATCTTCTGGCGTGGTCGGATTTGACCTTGGGGCCCCTCCTTTGAGGTCAAAGGAGGATAGCCAAACTTAAAAGTGCTTATAGCTCGCTTCTTATTGATCCCAGTGGTTTGGGATGGTAAACCAACATACAGGAAATCATGGGCGGGGAATCTTCTGGCATTTTCGGATTTGACCTTGGGCCCCTCCTTTGAGGTCAAAGGAGGATAGCCAAACTTAAAAGTGCTTATAGCTCGCTTATTATTGATCCCAGTGGTTTGGGATGGTAAACCAACATACAGGAAATCATGGGCGGGGAATCTTCTGGCATTTTCGGATTTGACCTTGGGCCCCTCCTTTATGGTCAAGTGAGGACAGCCGAACTTAAAAGTGCTTATAACTTGCTTATTATTGGACTTAGAGGTTTCGGATAGTAAACCAACATATAGGAAATCATGGGCTGGGAATCTTCTGGGGTGGTCGGATTTGAGCTTGGGCCCCTCCTTCAAGGTCAAACGAGGACAGCCAAAGGTAAAAGTGCTTATAACTCGCTTATTATTGGTCCTAGAGGTTTGGGATGGTAAACCAACCTATAGGAAATCATAGGCTGGGAATCTTCTGGTGTGGTCGGATTTGACCTTGGGCCCCTCGTTCAAGGACAAATGAGGAGAGGCAAACTTAAAAGTGCTTATAACTCACTTATTATTGGTCCTAGAGGTTTGGGATGGTAAACCAACATATAGGAAATCATGGGCTGGGAATCTTCTGGCGTGGTCGGATTTGACCTTGGGCCCCTCCTTGAAGGTCAAATGAGGACAGCCAAACTTAAAAGTGCTTATAACTTGGTTATTATTGGTCCTAGATGTTTGGGATGGTAAACCAGCATATAGAAAATCATGGGCTGGGAATCTTCTGGTGTGGTCGGATTTGACCTTGGGCCCCTCCTTGAAGGTCAAATGAGGATAGCCAAAGGTAAAAGTGCTTATAACTCACTTATTATTGGTCCTAGAGGTTTGGGATGGTAAACCAACCTATAGGAAATCATGGGCTGGGAATCTTTTGGTGTGATCGGATTTGACCTTGGGCCCCTCCTTCAAGGTCAAACAAAGATAGCCAAAGGTAAAAGTGCCTATAACTCACTTATTATTGGTCCTAGAGGTTTAGGATGGTAAACCAACATATAGAAAATCATGGGCTGGGAATCTTCCGGTGTGGTCGGATTTGACCTTGGGCTGCTCATTCAAGGTCAAACGAGGATAGCCAAACTTAAAAGTGCTTATAACTCGCTTATTATTGGTCCTAGATGTTTGGGATGGTAAACCAATCTATAGATAATCATGGGCTGGGAATCTTCTGGCGTGGTCGGATTTGACCTTGGGCCCCTCCTTCGAGGTCAAACGAGGATAGCCAAACTTAAAAGTGCTTATAGCTCGCTTCTTATTGATCCCAGTGGTTTGGGTTGGTAAACCAACATACAGTAGATCATGGGCGGGGAATCTTCTGGCATGGTCGGATTTGACCTTGGGGCCCCTCCTTCAAGGTCAGGTGAGGACAGCCAAACTTAAAAGTGCTTATAACTCGCTTATTATTGGTCCTAGAGGTTTGGGATGGTAAACCAACATATAGAAAATCATGGGCTGGGAATCTTCTGGTGTGGTCGGATTTGACCTTGGGCCCCTCGTTCAAGGTCAAATGAGGACAGCCAAACTTAAAAGTGCTTATGACTCACTTATTATTGGTCCTAGAGGTTTGGGATGGTAAACCAACATATAGGAAATCATGCGCTGGGAATCTTCTTGTGTGGTCAGATTTGACCTTGGGCCCCTCCTTCAAGGTCAAATGAGGACAGCCAAACTTAAAAGTGCTTATAAATCGCTTATTATTGGTTCTAGAGGTTTGGGATGGTAAACCAACCTATAGGAAATCATGGGCTGGGAATATTCTGGCGTGGTCGGATTTGACCTTGGGCCCCTCCTTCGAGGTCAAAGGAGGATAGCCAAACTTAAAAGTGTTTATAGCTCGCTTATTATTGATCCCAGTTGTTTGGGATGGTAAACCAACATACAGGAAATCATGGGCGGGGAATCTTCTGGCATTTTCGGATTTGACCTTGGGCCCCTCCTTTAAGGTCAAGTGAGGACAGCCGAACTTAAAAGTGCTTATAACTTGCTTATTATTGGACTTAGAGGTTTCAGATAGTAAACCAACATATAGGAAATCATGGGCTGGGAATCTTCTGGCGTGGTCGGATTTGAGCTTGGGCCCCTCCTTCAAGGTCAAATGAGGACAGCCAAACTTAAAAGTGCTTATAACTTGCTTATTATTGGTCCTAGAGGTTTGGGATGGTAAACCAACATATAGAAAATCATGGGCTGGGAATCTTCTGGTGTGGTCGGATTTGACCTTTGGCCCCTTCTTCAAGGTCAAATGAGGACAGCCAAACTTAAAAGTGCTTATAACTCGCTTATTATTGGTCCTAGAGGTTTGAGATGGTAAACCAACATATAGAAAATCATGGGCTGGGAATCTTCTGGCGTGGTCGGATTTGACCTTGGGGCCCCTCCTTTGAGGTCAAAGGAGGATAGCCAAACTTAAAAGTGCTTATAGCTCGCTTCTTATTGATCCCAGTGGTTTGGGATGGTAAACCAACATACAGGAAATCATGGGCGGGGAATCTTCTGGCATTTTCGGATTTGACCTTGGGCCCCTCCTTTGAGGTCAAAGGAGGATAGCCAAACTTAAAAGTGCTTATAGCTCGCTTATTATTGATCCCAGTGGTTTGGGATGGTAAACCAACATACAGGAAATCATGGGCGGGGAATCTTCTGGCATTTTCGGATTTGACCTTGGGCCCCTCCTTTATGGTCAAGTGAGGACAGCCGAACTTAAAAGTGCTTATAACTTGCTTATTATTGGACTTAGAGGTTTCGGATAGTAAACCAACATATAGGAAATCATGGGCTGGGAATCTTCTGGGGTGGTCGGATTTGAGCTTGGGCCCCTCCTTCAAGGTCAAACGAGGACAGCCAAAGGTAAAAGTGCTTATAACTCGCTTATTATTGGTCCTAGAGGTTTGGGATGGTAAACCAACCTATAGGAAATCATAGGCTGGGAATCTTCTGGTGTGGTCGGATTTGACCTTGGGCCCCTCGTTCAAGGACAAATGAGGAGAGGCAAACTTAAAAGTGCTTATAACTCACTTATTATTGGTCCTAGAGGTTTGGGATGGTAAACCAACATATAGGAAATCATGGGCTGGGAATCTTCTGGTGTGGTCGGATTTGACCTTGGGCCCCTCCTTGAAGGTCAAATGAGGACAGCCAAACTTAAAAGTGCTTATAACTTGGTTATTATTGGTCCTAGATGTTTGGGATGGTAAACCAGCATATAGAAAATCATGGGCTGGGAATCTTCTGGTGTGGTCGGATTTGACCTTGGGCCCCTCCTTGAAGGTCAAATGAGGATAGCCAAAGGTAAAAGTGCTTATAACTCACTTATTATTGGTCCTAGAGGTTTGGGATGGTAAACCAACCTATAAGAAATCATGGGCTGGGAATCTTTTGGTGTGATCGGATTTGACCTTGGGCCCCTCCTTCAAGGTCAAACAAAGATAGCCAAAGGTAAAAGTGCCTATAACTCACTTATTATTGGTCCTAGAGGTTTAGGATGGTAAACCAACATATAGAAAATCATGGGCTGGGAATCTTCCGGTGTGGTCGGATTTGACCTTGGGCTGCTCATTCAAGGTCAAACGAGGATAGCCAAACTTAAAAGTGCTTATAACTCGCTTATTATTGGTCCTAGATGTTTGGGATGGTAAACCAATCTATAGATAATCATGGGCTGGGAATCTTCTGGCGTGGTCGGATTTGACCTTGGGCCCCTCCTTCGAGGTCAAACGAGGATAGCCAAACTTAAAAGTGCTTATAGCTCGCTTCTTATTGATCCCAGTGGTTTGGGTTGGTAAACCAACATACAGTAGATCATGGGCGGGGAATCTTCTGGCATGGTCGGATTTGACCTTGGGGCCCCTCCTTCAAGGTCAGGTGAGGACAGCCAAACTTAAAAGTGCTTATAACTCGCTTATTATTGGTCCTAGAGGTTTGGGATGGTAAACCAACATATAGAAAATCATGGGCTGGGAATCTTCTGGTGTGGTCGGATTTGACCTTGGGCCCCTCGTTCAAGGTCAAATGAGGACAGCCAAACTTAAAAGTGCTTATGACTCACTTATTATTGGTCCTAGAGGTTTGGGATGGTAAACCAACATATAGGAAATCATGCGCTGGGAATCTTCTTGTGTGGTCAGATTTGACCTTGGGCCCCTCCTTCAAGGTCAAATGAGGACAGCCAAACTTAAAAGTGCTTATAAATCGCTTATTATTGGTTCTAGAGGTTTGGGATGGTAAACCAACCTATAGGAAATCATGGGCTGGGAATATTCTGGCGTGGTCGGATTTGACCTTGGGCCCCTCCTTCGAGGTCAAAGGAGGATAGCCAAACTTAAAAGTGTTTATAGCTCGCTTATTATTGATCCCAGTTGTTTGGGATGGTAAACCAACATACAGGAAATCATGGGCGGGGAATCTTCTGGCATTTTCGGATTTGACCTTGGGCCCCTCCTTTAAGGTCAAGTGAGGACAGCCGAACTTAAAAGTGCTTATAACTTGCTTATTATTGGACTTAGAGGTTTCAGATAGTAAACCAACATATAGGAAATCATGGGCTGGGAATCTTCTGGCGTGGTCGGATTTGAGCTTGGGCCCCTCCTTCAAGGTCAAACGAGGACAGCCAAAGGTAAAAGTGCTTATAACTCGCTTATTATTGATCCTAGAGGTTTGGGATGGTAAACCAACCTAGAGGAAATCTTAGGCTGGGAATCTTCTGGTGTGGTCGGATTTGACCTTTGGCCCCTCGTTCAAGGTCAAATGAGGACAGCCAAACTTAAAAGTGCTTATAACTCACTTATTATTGGTCCTAGAGGTTTGGGATGGTAAACCAACATATAGGAAATCATGGGCTGGGAATCTTCTGGTGTGGTCGGATTTGACCTTGGGCCCCTCCTTCAAGGTCAAACGAGGATAGCCAAACTTAAAAGTGCTTATAACTCGCTTATTATTGGTACTAGAGGTTTTGGATGGTAAACCAACATATAGGAAATCATGGGCTGGGAATCTTCTGGCGTGGTCGGATTTGACCTTGGGCCCCTCCTTCATGGTCAAACAAGGACGGCCAAACTTAAAAGTGCTTATAACTCGCTTATTATTGGTCCTAGAGGTTTGGGATGGTAAACCAACATATAGAAAATCATGGGCTGGGAATCTTCTGGTGTGGTCGGATTTGACCTTGGGCCCTCCTTCAAGGTCAAATGAGGACAGCCAAACTTAAAAGTGCTTATAAATCGCTTATTATTGGTTCTAGAGGTTTGGGATGGTAAACCAACCTATAGGAAATCATGGGCTGGGAATCTTCTGGCGTGGTCGGATTTGACCTTGGGCCCCTCCTTCGAGGTCAAAGGAGGATAGCCAAACTTAAAAGTGCTTATAGCTCGCTTATTATTGATCCCAGTGGTTTGGGATGGTAAACCAACATACAGGAAATCATGGGCGGGGAATCTTCTGGCATTTTCGGATTTGACCTTGGGCCCCTCCTTTAAGGTCAAGTGAGGACAGCCGAACTTAAAAGTGCTTATAACTTGCTTATTATTGGACTTAGAGGTTTCGGATAGTAAACCAACATATAGGAAATCATGGGCTGGGAATCTTCTGGCCTGGTCGGATTTGAGTTTGGGCCCCTCCTTCAAGGTCAAATGAGGACAGCCAAAGGTAAAAGTGCTTATAACTCGCTTAATATTGGTCCTAGAGGTTTGGGATGGTAAACCAACCTATAGGAAATCATGGGCTGGGAATTTTCTGGTGTGGTCGGATTTGACCTTGGGCCCCTCGTTCAAGGTCAAATGAGGACAGCCAAACTTAAAAGTGCTTATAACTCACTTATTATTGGTCCTAGAGGTTTTGGATGGTAAACCAACATATAGGAAATCATGGGCTGGGAATCTTCTGGTGTGGTTGGATTTGACCTTGGGCCCCTCCTTGAAGGTCAAATGAGGACAGCCAAACTTAAAAGTGCTTATAACTGGCTTATTATTGGTCCTAGATGTTTGGGATGGTAAACCAGCATATAGAAAATCATGGGCTGGGAATCTTCTGGTGTGGTCGGATTTGACCTTGGGCCCTTCCTTGAAGGTCAAATGAGGATAGCCAAAGGTAAAAGTGCTTATAACTCACTTATTATTGGTCCTAGAAGTTTGGGATGGTAAACCAACATATAGGAAATCATGGGCTGGGAATCTTCCGGTGTGGTCGGATTTGACCTTGGGCCCCTCATTCAATGTCAAACGAGGATAGCCAAACTTAAAAGTGCTTATAACTCGCTTATTATTGGTCCTAGATGTTTGGGATGGTAAACCAACATATAGGAAATCATGCGCTGGGAATCTTCTGGTGTGGTCGGATTTGACCTTGGGGCCCCCCCCTTCAAGGTCAAATGAGGACAGCCAAACTTAAAAGTGCTTATAACTCACTTATTATTGGTTCTAGAGGTTTGGGATGGTAAACCAACCTATAGAAAATCATTGGCTGGGAATCTTCTGGTGTGGTCGGATTTGACCTTGGGCCCCTCATTCAATGTCAAACGAGGATAGCCAAACTTAAAAGTGCTTATAACTCGCTTATTATTGGTCCTAGATGTTTGGGATGGTAAACCAACATATAGGAAATCATGCGCTGGGAATCTTCTGGTGTGGTCGGATTTGACCTTGGGGCCCCCCCCTTCAAGGTCAAATGATTACAGCCAAACTTAAAAGTGCTTATAACTCACTTATTATTGGTTCTAGAGGTTTGGGATGGTAAACCAACCTATAGAAAATCATTGGCTGGGAATCTTCTGGCGTGGTCGGATTTGACCTTGGGCCCCTCCTTCGAGGTCAAACGAGGATAGCCAAACTTGAAAGTGCTTATAGCTCACTTATTATTGATCCCAGTGGTTTGGGATGGTAAACCAACATACAGCAAATCATGGGCGGGGAATCTTCTGGCATGGTCGGATTTGAACTTGGGCCCCTCCTTCAAGGTCAGGTGAGGACAGCCAAACTTAAAAGTGCTTATAAGTTGCTTATTATTGGTCCTAGAGGTTTGGGATGGTAAACCAACATATAGAAAATCATGGGCTGGGAATCTTCTGGTGTGGTCGGATTTGACCTTGGGGCCCCCCCTTCAAGGTCAAATGATTACAGCCAAAATTAAAAGTGCTTATAACTCACTTATTATTGGTTCTAGAGGTTTGGGATGGTAAACCAACCTATAGAAAATCATTGGCTGGGAATCTTCTGGCGTGGTCGGATTTGACCTTGGGCCCCTCCTTCGAGGTCAAACGAGGATAGCCAAACTTGAAAGTGCTTATAGCTCACTTATTATTGATCCCAGTGGTTTGGGATGGTAAACCAACATACAGCAAATCATGGGCGGGGAATCTTCTGGCATGGTCGGATTTGAACTTGGGCCCCTCCTTCAAGGTCAGGTGAGGACAGCCAAACTTAAAAGTGCTTATAAGTTGCTTATTATTGGTCCTAGAGGTTTGGGATGGTAAACCAACATATAGAAAATCATGGGCTGGGAATCTTCTGGCGTGGTCGGATTTGAGCTTGGGCCCCTCCTTCAAGGTCAAACGAGGACAGCCAAAGGTAAAAGTGCTTATAACTCGCTTATTATTGATCCTAGAGGTTTGGGATGGTAAACCAACCTAGAGGAAATCTTAGGCTGGGAATCTTCTGGTGTGGTCGGATTTGACCTTTGGCCCCTCGTTCAAGGTCAAATGAGGACAGCCAAACTTAAAAGTGCTTATAACTCACTTATTATTGGTCCTAGAGGTTTGGGATGGTAAACCAACATATAGGAAATCATGGGCTGGGAATCTTCTGGTGTGGTCGGATTTGACCTTGGGCCCCTCCTTCAAGGTCAAACGAGGATAGCCAAACTTAAAAGTGCTTATAACTCGCTTATTATTGGTACTAGAGGTTTTGGATGGTAAACCAACATATAGGAAATCATGGGCTGGGAATCTTCTGGCGTGGTCGGATTTGACCTTGGGCCCCTCCTTCATGGTCAAACAAGGACGGCCAAACTTAAAAGTGCTTATAACTCGCTTATTATTGGTCCTAGAGGTTTGGGATGGTAAACCAACATATAGAAAATCATGGGCTGGGAATCTTCTGGTGTGGTCGGATTTGACCTTGGGCCCTCCTTCAAGGTCAAATGAGGACAGCCAAACTTAAAAGTGCTTATAAATCGCTTATTATTGGTTCTAGAGGTTTGGGATGGTAAACCAACCTATAGGAAATCATGGGCTGGGAATCTTCTGGCGTGGTCGGATTTGACCTTGGGCCCCTCCTTCGAGGTCAAAGGAGGATAGCCAAACTTAAAAGTGCTTATAGCTCGCTTATTATTGATCCCAGTGGTTTGGGATGGTAAACCAACATACAGGAAATCATGGGCGGGGAATCTTCTGGCATTTTCGGATTTGACCTTGGGCCCCTCCTTTAAGGTCAAGTGAGGACAGCCGAACTTAAAAGTGCTTATAACTTGCTTATTATTGGACTTAGAGGTTTCGGATAGTAAACCAACATATAGGAAATCATGGGCTGGGAATCTTCTGGCGTGGTCGGATTTGAGTTTGGGCCCCTCCTTCAAGGTCAAATGAGGACAGCCAAAGGTAAAAGTGCTTATAACTCGCTTAATATTGGTCCTAGAGGTTTGGGATGGTAAACCAACCTATAGGAAATCATGGGCTGGGAATTTTCTGGTGTGGTCGGATTTGACCTTGGGCCCCTCGTTCAAGGTCAAATGAGGACAGCCAAACTTAAAAGTGCTTATAACTCACTTATTATTGGTCCTAGAGGTTTTGGATGGTAAACCAACATATAGGAAATCATGGGCTGGGAATCTTCTGGTGTGGTTGGATTTGACCTTGGGCCCCTCCTTGAAGGTCAAATGAGGACAGCCAAACTTAAAAGTGCTTATAACTGGCTTATTATTGGTCCTAGATGTTTGGGATGGTAAACCAGCATATAGAAAATCATGGGCTGGGAATCTTCTGGTGTGGTCGGATTTGACCTTGGGCCCTTCCTTGAAGGTCAAATGAGGATAGCCAAAGGTAAAAGTGCTTATAACTCACTTATTATTGGTCCTAGAAGTTTGGGATGGTAAACCAACATATAGGAAATCATGGGCTGGGAATCTTCCGGTGTGGTCGGATTTGACCTTGGGCCCCTCATTCAATGTCAAACGAGGATAGCCAAACTTAAAAGTGCTTATAACTCGCTTATTATTGGTCCTAGATGTTTGGGATGGTAAACCAACATATAGGAAATCATGCGCTGGGAATCTTCTGGTGTGGTCGGATTTGACCTTGGGGCCCCCCCTTCAAGGTCAAATGATTACAGCCAAACTTAAAAGTGCTTATAACTCACTTATTATTGGTTCTAGAGGTTTGGGATGGTAAACCAACCTATAGAAAATCATTGGCTGGGAATCTTCTGGCGTGGTCGGATTTGACCTTGGGCCCCTCCTTCGAGGTCAAACGAGGATAGCCAAACTTGAAAGTGCTTATAGCTCACTTATTATTGATCCCAGTGGTTTGGGATGGTAAACCAACATACAGCAAATCATGGGCGGGGAATCTTCTGGCATGGTCGGATTTGAACTTGGGCCCCTCCTTCAAGGTCAGGTGAGGACAGCCAAACTTAAAAGTGCTTATAAGTTGCTTATTATTGGTCCTAGAGGTTTGGGATGGTAAACCAACATATAGAAAATCATGGGCTGGGAATCTTCTGGTGTGGTCGGATTTGACCTTGGGGCCCCCCCTTCAAGGTCAAATGATTACAGCCAAACTTAAAAGTGCTTATAACTCACTTATTATTGGTTCTAGAGGTTTGGGATGGTAAACCAACCTATAGAAAATCATTGGCTGGGAATCTTCTGGCGTGGTCGGATTTGACCTTGGGCCCCTCCTTCGAGGTCAAACGAGGATAGCCAAACTTGAAAGTGCTTATAGCTCACTTATTATTGATCCCAGTGGTTTGGGATGGTAAACCAACATACAGCAAATCATGGGCGGGGAATCTTCTGGCATGGTCGGATTTGAACTTGGGCCCCTCCTTCAAGGTCAGGTGAGGACAGCCAAACTTAAAAGTGCTTATAAGTTGCTTATTATTGGTCCTAGAGGTTTGGGATGGTAAACCAACATATAGAAAATCATGGGCTGGGAATCTTCTGGCGTGGTCGGATTTGAGCTTGGGCCCCTCCTTCAAGGTCAAACGAGGACAGCCAAAGGTAAAAGTGCTTATAACTCGCTTATTATTGATCCTAGAGGTTTGGGATGGTAAACCAACCTAGAGGAAATCTTAGGCTGGGAATCTTCTGGTGTGGTCGGATTTGACCTTTGGCCCCTCGTTCAAGGTCAAATGAGGACAGCCAAACTTAAAAGTGCTTATAACTCACTTATTATTGGTCCTAGAGGTTTGGGATGGTAAACCAACATATAGGAAATCATGGGCTGGGAATCTTCTGGTGTGGTCGGATTTGACCTTGGGCCCCTCCTTCAAGGTCAAACGAGGATAGCCAAACTTAAAAGTGCTTATAACTCGCTTATTATTGGTACTAGAGGTTTTGGATGGTAAACCAACATATAGGAAATCATGGGCTGGGAATCTTCTGGCGTGGTCGGATTTGACCTTGGGCCCCTCCTTCATGGTCAAACAAGGACGGCCAAACTTAAAAGTGCTTATAACTCGCTTATTATTGGTCCTAGAGGTTTGGGATGGTAAACCAACATATAGAAAATCATGGGCTGGGAATCTTCTGGTGTGGTCGGATTTGACCTTGGGCCCTCCTTCAAGGTCAAATGAGGACAGCCAAACTTAAAAGTGCTTATAAATCGCTTATTATTGGTTCTAGAGGTTTGGGATGGTAAACCAACCTATAGGAAATCATGGGCTGGGAATCTTCTGGCGTGGTCGGATTTGACCTTGGGCCCCTCCTTCGAGGTCAAAGGAGGATAGCCAAACTTAAAAGTGCTTATAGCTCGCTTATTATTGATCCCAGTGGTTTGGGATGGTAAACCAACATACAGGAAATCATGGGCGGGGAATCTTCTGGCATTTTCGGATTTGACCTTGGGCCCCTCCTTTAAGGTCAAGTGAGGACAGCCGAACTTAAAAGTGCTTATAACTTGCTTATTATTGGACTTAGAGGTTTCGGATAGTAAACCAACATATAGGAAATCATGGGCTGGGAATCTTCTGGCGTGGTCGGATTTGAGTTTGGGCCCCTCCTTCAAGGTCAAATGAGGACAGCCAAAGGTAAAAGTGCTTATAACTCGCTTAATATTGGTCCTAGAGGTTTGGGATGGTAAACCAACCTATAGGAAATCATGGGCTGGGAATTTTCTGGTGTGGTCGGATTTGACCTTGGGCCCCTCGTTCAAGGTCAAATGAGGACAGCCAAACTTAAAAGTGCTTATAACTCACTTATTATTGGTCCTAGAGGTTTTGGATGGTAAACCAACATATAGGAAATCATGGGCTGGGAATCTTCTGGTGTGGTTGGATTTGACCTTGGGCCCCTCCTTGAAGGTCAAATGAGGACAGCCAAACTTAAAAGTGCTTATAACTGGCTTATTATTGGTCCTAGATGTTTGGGATGGTAAACCAGCATATAGAAAATCATGGGCTGGGAATCTTCTGGTGTGGTCGGATTTGACCTTGGGCCCTTCCTTGAAGGTCAAATGAGGATAGCCAAAGGTAAAAGTGCTTATAACTCACTTATTATTGGTCCTAGAAGTTTGGGATGGTAAACCAACATATAGGAAATCATGGGCTGGGAATCTTCCGGTGTGGTCGGATTTGACCTTGGGCCCCTCATTCAATGTCAAACGAGGATAGCCAAACTTAAAAGTGCTTATAACTCGCTTATTATTGGTCCTAGATGTTTGGGATGGTAAACCAACATATAGGAAATCATGCGCTGGGAATCTTCTGGTGTGGTCGGATTTGACCTTGGGGCCCCCCCCTTCAAGGTCAAATGAGGACAGCCAAACTTAAAAGTGCTTATAACTCACTTATTATTGGTTCTAGAGGTTTGGGATGGTAAACCAACCTATAGAAAATCATTGGCTGGGAATCTTCTGGTGTGGTCGGATTTGACCTTGGGCCCCTCATTCAATGTCAAACGAGGATAGCCAAACTTAAAAGTGCTTATAACTCGCTTATTATTGGTCCTAGATGTTTGGGATGGTAAACCAACATATAGGAAATCATGCGCTGGGAATCTTCTGGTGTGGTCGGATTTGACCTTGGGGCCCCCCCTTCAAGGTCAAATGATTACAGCCAAACTTAAAAGTGCTTATAACTCACTTATTATTGGTTCTAGAGGTTTGGGATGGTAAACCAACCTATAGAAAATCATTGGCTGGGAATCTTCTGGCGTGGTCGGATTTGACCTTGGGCCCCTCCTTCGAGGTCAAACGAGGATAGCCAAACTTGAAAGTGCTTATAGCTCACTTATTATTGATCCCAGTGGTTTGGGATGGTAAACCAACATACAGCAAATCATGGGCGGGGAATCTTCTGGCATGGTCGGATTTGAACTTGGGCCCCTCCTTCAAGGTCAGGTGAGGACAGCCAAACTTAAAAGTGCTTATAAGTTGCTTATTATTGGTCCTAGAGGTTTGGGATGGTAAACCAACATATAGAAAATCATGGGCTGGGAATCTTCTGGTGTGGTCGGATTTGACCTTGGGGCCCCCCCTTCAAGGTCAAATGATTACAGCCAAACTTAAAAGTGCTTATAACTCACTTATTATTGGTTCTAGAGGTTTGGGATGGTAAACCAACCTATAGAAAATCATTGGCTGGGAATCTTCTGGCGTGGTCGGATTTGACCTTGGGCCCCTCCTTCGAGGTCAAACGAGGATAGCCAAACTTGAAAGTGCTTATAGCTCACTTATTATTGATCCCAGTGGTTTGGGATGGTAAACCAACATACAGCAAATCATGGGCGGGGAATCTTCTGGCATGGTCGGATTTGAACTTGGGCCCCTCCTTCAAGGTCAGGTGAGGACAGCCAAACTTAAAAGTGCTTATAAGTTGCTTATTATTGGTCCTAGAGGTTTGGGATGGTAAACCAACATATAGAAAATCATGGGCTGGGAATCTTCTGGTGTGGTCGGATTTGACCTTGGGCCCCTCCTTCAAGGTCAAATGAGCACAGCCAAACTTAAAAGTGCTTATAACTCGCTTATTATTGGTCCTAGAGGTTTGAGATGGTAAACCAACATATAGAAAATCATGGGCTGGGAATCTTCTGGTGTGGTTGGATTTGACCTTGGGCCCCTCCTTGAAGGTCAAATGAGGACAGCCAAACTTAAAAGTGCTTATAACTTGCTTATTATTGGTCCTAGATGTTTGGGATGGTAAACCAGCATATAGAAAATCATGGGCTGGGAATCTTCTGGTGTGGTCGGATTTGACCTTGGGCCCCTCGTTCAAGGTCAAATGAGGACAGCCAAACTTAAAAGTGCTTATGACTCACTTATTATTGGTCCTAGAGGTTTGGGATGGTAAACCAACATATAGGAAATCATGCGCTTGGAATCTTCTGGTGTGGTCAGATTTGACCTTGGGCCTCTCCTTCAAGGTCAAATGAGGACAGCCAAACTTAAAAGTGCTTATAAATCGCTTATTATTGGTTCTAGAGGTTTGGGATCGTAAACCAACCTATAGGAAATCATGGGCTGGGAATGTTCTGGCGTGGTCGGATTTGACCTTGGGCCCCTCCTTCGGGGTCAAAGGAGGATAGCCAAACTTAAAAGTACTTATAGCTCGCTTATTATTGATCCCAGTGGTTTGGGATGGTAAACCAACATACAGGAAATCATGGGCGGGGAATCTTCTGGCGTGGTCGGATTTGAGCCTGGGCCCCTCCTTGAAGATCAAATGAGGATAGCCAAAGGTAAAAGTGCTTATAACTCGCTTATTATTGGTCCTAGAGGTTTGGGATGGTAAACCAACATATAGGAAATCATGGGCTGGGAATCTACTGGTGTGGTCGGATTTGACCTTGGGCCCCTCGTTCAAGGTCAAATGAGGACAGCCAAACTTAAAAGTGCTTATAACTCATTTATTATTGGTCCTAGAGGTTTGGGATGGTAAACCAACATATAGGAAATCATGCGCTGGGAATCTTCTGTTGTGGTCAGATTTGACCTTGGGCCCCTCCTTCAAGGTCAAATGAGGACAGCCAAACTTAAAAGTGCTTATAAATCGCTTATTATTGGTCCTAGATGTTTGGGATGGTAAACCAACATATAGGAAATCATGCGCTGGGAATCTTCTGGTGTGGTCGGATTTGACCTTGGGGCCCCCCCCTTCAAGGTCAAATGAGGACAGCCAAACTTAAAAGTGCTTATAACTCACTTATTATTGGTTCTAGAGGTTTGGGATGGTAAACCAACCTATAGAAAATCATTGGCTGGGAATCTTCTGGTGTGGTCGGATTTGACCTTGGGCCCCTCATTCAATGTCAAACGAGGATAGCCAAACTTAAAAGTGCTTATAACTCGCTTATTATTGGTCCTAGATGTTTGGGATGGTAAACCAACATATAGGAAATCATGCGCTGGGAATCTTCTGGTGTGGTCGGATTTGACCTTGGGGCCCCCCCTTCAAGGTCAAATGATTACAGCCAAACTTAAAAGTGCTTATAACTCACTTATTATTGGTTCTAGAGGTTTGGGATGGTAAACCAACCTATAGAAAATCATTGGCTGGGAATCTTCTGGCGTGGTCGGATTTGACCTTGGGCCCCTCCTTCGAGGTCAAACGAGGATAGCCAAACTTGAAAGTGCTTATAGCTCACTTATTATTGATCCCAGTGGTTTGGGATGGTAAACCAACATACAGCAAATCATGGGCGGGGAATCTTCTGGCATGGTCGGATTTGAACTTGGGCCCCTCCTTCAAGGTCAGGTGAGGACAGCCAAACTTAAAAGTGCTTATAAGTTGCTTATTATTGGTCCTAGAGGTTTGGGATGGTAAACCAACATATAGAAAATCATGGGCTGGGAATCTTCTGGTGTGGTCGGATTTGACCTTGGGGCCCCCCCTTCAAGGTCAAATGATTACAGCCAAACTTAAAAGTGCTTATAACTCACTTATTATTGGTTCTAGAGGTTTGGGATGGTAAACCAACCTATAGAAAATCATTGGCTGGGAATCTTCTGGCGTGGTCGGATTTGACCTTGGGCCCCTCCTTCGAGGTCAAACGAGGATAGCCAAACTTGAAAGTGCTTATAGCTCACTTATTATTGATCCCAGTGGTTTGGGATGGTAAACCAACATACAGCAAATCATGGGCGGGGAATCTTCTGGCATGGTCGGATTTGAACTTGGGCCCCTCCTTCAAGGTCAGGTGAGGACAGCCAAACTTAAAAGTGCTTATAAGTTGCTTATTATTGGTCCTAGAGGTTTGGGATGGTAAACCAACATATAGAAAATCATGGGCTGGGAATCTTCTGGTGTGGTCGGATTTGACCTTGGGCCCCTCCTTCAAGGTCAAATGAGCACAGCCAAACTTAAAAGTGCTTATAACTCGCTTATTATTGGTCCTAGAGGTTTGAGATGGTAAACCAACATATAGAAAATCATGGGCTGGGAATCTTCTGGTGTGGTTGGATTTGACCTTGGGCCCCTCCTTGAAGGTCAAATGAGGACAGCCAAACTTAAAAGTGCTTATAACTTGCTTATTATTGGTCCTAGATGTTTGGGATGGTAAACCAGCATATAGAAAATCATGGGCTGGGAATCTTCTGGTGTGGTCGGATTTGACCTTGGGCCCCTCGTTCAAGGTCAAATGAGGACAGCCAAACTTAAAAGTGCTTATGACTCACTTATTATTGGTCCTAGAGGTTTGGGATGGTAAACCAACATATAGGAAATCATGCGCTTGGAATCTTCTGGTGTGGTCAGATTTGACCTTGGGCCTCTCCTTCAAGGTCAAATGAGGACAGCCAAACTTAAAAGTGCTTATAAATCGCTTATTATTGGTTCTAGAGGTTTGGGATCGTAAACCAACCTATAGGAAATCATGGGCTGGGAATGTTCTGGCGTGGTCGGATTTGACCTTGGGCCCCTCCTTCGGGGTCAAAGGAGGATAGCCAAACTTAAAAGTACTTATAGCTCGCTTATTATTGATCCCAGTGGTTTGGGATGGTAAACCAACATACAGGAAATCATGGGCGGGGAATCTTCTGGCGTGGTCGGATTTGAGCCTGGGCCCCTCCTTGAAGATCAAATGAGGATAGCCAAAGGTAAAAGTGCTTATAACTCGCTTATTATTGGTCCTAGAGGTTTGGGATGGTAAACCAACATATAGGAAATCATGGGCTGGGAATCTACTGGTGTGGTCGGATTTGACCTTGGGCCCCTCGTTCAAGGTCAAATGAGGACAGCCAAACTTAAAAGTGCTTATAACTCATTTATTATTGGTCCTAGAGGTTTGGGATGGTAAACCAACATATAGGAAATCATGCGCTGGGAATCTTCTGGTGTGGTCAGATTTGACCTTGGGCCCCTCCTTCAAGGTCAAATGAGGACAGCCAAACTTAAAAGTGCTTATAAATCGCTTATTATTGGTTCTAGAGGTTTGGGATGGTAAACCAACCTATAGGAAATCATGGGCTGGGAATCTTCTGGCATGGTCGTATTTGACCTTGGGCCCCTCCTTCGAGGTCAAAGGAGGATAGCCAAACTTAAAAGTGCTTATAGCTCGCTTATTATTGATCCCAGTGGTTTGGGATGGTAAACCAACATACAGGAAATCATGGGCGGGGAATCTTCTGGCATTTTCGGATTTGACCTTGGGCCCCTCCTTTAAGGTCAAGTGAGGACAGCCGAACTTAAAAGTGCTTATAACTTGCTTATTATTGGACTTAGAGGTTTCGGATAGTAAACCAACATATAGGAAATCATGGGCTGGGAATCTTCTGGCGTGGTCGGATTTGAGTTTGGGCCCCTCCTTCAAGGTCAAACGAGGATAGCCAAACTTGAAAGTGCTTATAGCTCACTTATTATTGATCCCAGTGGTTTGGGATGGTAAACCAACATACAGCAAATCATGGGCGGGGAATCTTCTGGCATGGTCGGATTTGAACTTGGGCCCCTCCTTCAAGGTCAGGTGAGGACAGCCAAACTTAAAAGTGCTTATAAGTTGCTTATTATTGGTCCTAGAGGTTTGGGATGGTAAACCAACATATAGAAAATCATGGGCTGGGAATCTTCTGGTGTGGTCGGATTTGACCTTGGGCCCCTCCTTCAAGGTCAAATGAGCACAGCCAAACTTAAAAGTGCTTATAACTCGCTTATTATTGGTCCTAGAGGTTTGAGATGGTAAACCAACATATAGAAAATCATGGGCTGGGAATCTTCTGGTGTGGTTGGATTTGACCTTGGGCCCCTCCTTGAAGGTCAAAGGAGGACAGCCAAACTTAAAAGTGCTTATAACTTGCTTATTATTGGTCCTAGATGTTTGGGATGGTAAACCAGCATATAGAAAATCATGGGCTGGGAATCTTCTGGTGTGGTCGGATTTGACCTTGGGCCCCTCGTTCAAGGTCAAATGAGGACAGCCAAACTTAAAAGTGCTTATGACTCACTTATTATTGGTCCTAGAGGTTTGGGATGGTAAACCAACATATAGGAAATCATGCGCTTGGAATCTTCTGGTGTGGTCAGATTTGACCTTGGGCCCCTCCTTCAAGATCAAATGAGGACAGCCAAACTTAAAAGTGCTTATAAATCGCTTATTATTGGTTCTAGAGGTTTGGGATCGTAAACCAACCTATAGGAAATCATGGGCTGGGAATGTTCTGGCGTGGTCGGATTTGACCTTGGGCCCCTCCTTCGGGGTCAAAGGAGGATAGCCAAACTTAAAAGTACTTATAGCTCGCTTATTATTGATCCCAGTGGTTTGGGATGGTAAACCAACATACAGGAAATCATGGGCGGGGAATCTTCTGGCGTGGTCGGATTTGAGCCTGGGCCCCTCCTTGAAGATCAAATGAGGATAGCCAAAGGTAAAAGTGCTTATAACTCGCTTATTATTGGTCCTAGAGGTTTGGGATGGTAAACCAACATATAGGAAATCATGGGCTGGGAATCTACTGGTGTGGTCGGATTTGACCTTGGGCCCCTCGTTCAAGGTCAAATGAGGACAGCCAAACTTAAAAGTGCTTATAACTCATTTATTATTGGTCCTAGAGGTTTGGGATGGTAAACCAACATATAGGAAATCATGCGCTGGGAATCTTCTGGTGTGGTCAGATTTGACCTTGGGCCCCTCCTTCAAGGTCAAATGAGGACAGCCAAACTTAAAAGTGCTTATAAATCGCTTATTATTGGTTCTAGAGGTTTGGGATGGTAAACCAACCTATAGGAAATCATGGGCTGGGAATCTTCTGGCGTGGTCGTATTTGACCTTGGGCCCCTCCTTCGAGGTCAAAGGAGGATAGCCAAACTTAAAAGTGCTTATAGCTCGCTTATTATTGATCCCAGTGGTTTGGGATGGTAAACCAACATACAGGAAATCATGGGCGGGGAATCTTCTGGCATTTTCGGATTTGACCTTGGGCCCCTCCTTTAAGGTCAAGTGAGGACAGCCGAACTTAAAAGTGCTTATAACTTGCTTATTATTGGACTTAGAGGTTTCGGATAGTAAACCAACATATAGGAAATCATGGGCTGGGAATCTTCTGGCGTGGTCGGATTTGAGTTTGGGCCCCTCCTTTAAGGTCAAATGAGGACAGCCAAAGGTAAAAGTGCTTATAACTCGCTTAATATTGGTCCTAGAGGTTTGGGATGGTAAACCAACCTATAGGAAATCATGGGCTGGGAATCTTCTGGTGTGGTCGGATTTGACCTTGGGCCCCTCGTTCAAGGTCAAATGAGGACAGCCAAACTTAAAAGTGCTTATAACTCACTTATTATTGGTCCTAGAGGTTTGGGATGGTAAACCAACATATAGGAAATCATGGGCTGGGAATCTTCTGGTGTGGTTGGATTTGACCTTGGGCCCCTCCTTGAAGGTCAAATGAGGACAGCCAAACTTAAAAGTGCTTATAACTGGCTTATTATTGGTCCTAGATGTTTGGGATGGTAAACCAGCATATAGAAAATCATGGGCTGGGAATCTTCTGGTGTGGTCGGATTTGACCTTGGGCCCCTCCTTGAAGGTCAAATGAGGATAGCCAAAGGTAAAAGTGCTTATAACTCACTTATTATTGGTCCTAGAAGTTTGGGATGGTAAACCAACATATAGGAAATCATGGGCTGGGAATCTTCCGGTGTGGTCGGATTTGACCTTGGGCCCCTCATTCAATGTCAAACGAGGATAGCCAAACTTAAAAGTGCTTATAACTCGCTTATTATTGGTCCTAGATGTTTGGGATGGTAAACCAACAGATAGGAAATCATGCGCTGGGAATCTTCTGGTGTGGTCGGATTTGACCTTGGGCCCCCCCCCCATTCAAGGTCAAATGAGGACAGCCAAACTTAAAAGTGCTTATAACTCACTTATTATTGGTTCTAGAGGTTTGGGATGGTAAACCAACCTATAGAAAATCATTGGCTGGGAATCTTCTGGTGTGGTCGGATTTGACCTTGGGCCCCTCATTCAATGTCAAACGAGGATAGCCAAACTTAAAAGTGCTTATAACTCGCTTATTATTGGTCCTAGATGTTTGGGATGGTAAACCAACATATAGGAAATCATGCGCTGGGAATCTTCTGGTGTGGTCGGATTTGACCTTGGGGCCCCCCCTTCAAGGTCAAATGATTACAGCCAAACTTAAAAGTGCTTATAACTCACTTATTATTGGTTCTAGAGGTTTGGGATGGTAAACCAACCTATAGAAAATCATTGCTGGGAATCTTCTGGCGTGGTCGGATTTGACCTTGGGCCCCTCCTTCGAGGTCAAACGAGGATAGCCAAACTTGAAAGTGCTTATAGCTCACTTATTATTGATCCCAGTGGTTTGGGATGGTAAACCAACATACAGCAAATCATGGGCGGGGAATCTTCTGGCATGGTCGGATTTGAACTTGGGCCCCTCCTTCAAGGTCAGGTGAGGACAGCCAAACTTAAAAGTGCTTATAAGTTGCTTATTATTGGTCCTAGAGGTTTGGGATGGTAAACCAACATATAGAAAATCATGGGCTGGGAATCTTCTGGTGTGGTCGGATTTGACCTTGGGCCCCTCCTTCAAGGTCAAATGAGCACAGCCAAACTTAAAAGTGCTTATAACTCGCTTATTATTGGTCCTAGAGGTTTGAGATGGTAAACCAACATATAGAAAATCATGGGCTGGGAATCTTCTGGTGTGGTTGGATTTGACCTTGGGCCCCTCCTTGAAGGTCAAATGAGGACAGCCAAACTTAAAAGTGCTTATAACTTGCTTATTATTGGTCCTAGATGTTTGGGATGGTAAACCAGCATATAGAAAATCATGGGCTGGGAATCTTCTGGTGTGGTCGGATTTGACCTTGGGCCCCTCGTTCAAGGTCAAATGAGGACAGCCAAACTTAAAAGTGCTTATGACTCACTTATTATTGGTCCTAGAGGTTTGGGATGGTAAACCAACATATAGGAAATCATGCGCTTGGAATCTTCTGGTGTGGTCAGATTTGACCTTGGGCCCCTCCTTCAAGGTCAAATGAGGACAGCCAAACTTAAAAGTGCTTATAAATCGCTTATTATTGGTTCTAGAGGTTTGGGATGGTAAACCAACCTATAGGAAATCATGGGCTGGGAATCTTCTGGCGTGGTCGGATTTGACCTTGGGCCCCTCCTTCGAGGTCAAAGGAGGATAGCCAAACTTAAAAGTGCTTATAGCTCGCTTATTATTGGTCCTAGAGGTTTGGGATGGTAAACCAACATATAGGAAATCATGGGCTGGGAATCTACTGGTGTGGTCGGATTTGACCTTGGGCCCCTCGTTCAAGGTCAAATGAGGACAGCCAAACTTAAAAGTGCTTATAACTCATTTATTATTGGTCCTAGAGGTTTGGGATGGTAAACCAACATATAGGAAATCATGCGCTGGGAATCTTCTGGTGTGGTCAGATTTGACCTTGGGCCCCTCCTTCAAGGTCAAATGAGGACAGCCAAACTTAAAAGTGCTTATAAATCGCTTATTATTGGTTCTAGAGGTTTGGGATGGTAAACCAACCTATAGGAAATCATGGGCTGGGAATATTCTGGCGTGGTCGGATTTGACCTTGGGCCCCTCCTTCGAGGTCAAAGGAGGATAGCCAAACTTAAAAGTGCTTATAGCTCGCTTATTATTGATCCCAGTGGTTTGGGATGGTAAACCAACATACAGGAAATCATGGGCGGGGAATCTTCTGGCATTTTCGGATTTGACCTTGGGCCCCTCCTTTAAGGTCAAGTGAGGACAGCCGAACTTAAAAGTGCTTATAACTTGCTTATTATTGGACTTAGAGGTTTCGGATAGTAAACCAACATATAGGAAATCATGGGCTGGGAATCTTCTGGCGTGGTCGGATTTGAGTTTGGGCCCCTCCTTCAAGGTCAAATGAGGACAGCCAAAGGTAAAAGTGCTTATAACTCGCTTAATATTGGTCCTAGAGGTTTGGGATGGTAAACCAACCTATAGGAAATCATGGGCTGGGAATCTTCTGGTGTGGTCGGATTTGACCTTGGGCCCCTCGTTCAAGGTCAAATGAGGACAGCCAAACTTAAAAGTGCTTATAACTCATTTATTATTGGTCCTAGAGGTTTGGGATGGTAAACCAACATATAGGAAATCATGCGCTGGGAATCTTCTGGTGTGGTCAGATTTGACCTTGGGCCCCTCCTTCAAGGTCAAATGAGGACAGCCAAACTTAAAAGTGCTTATAAATCGCTTATTATTGGTTCTAGAGGTTTGGGATGGTAAACCAACCTATAGGAAATCATGGGCTGGGAATATTCTGGCGTGGTCGGATTTGACCTTGGGCCCCTCCTTCGAGGTCAAAGGAGGATAGCCAAACTTAAAAGTGCTTATAGCTCGCTTATTATTGATCCCAGTGGTTTGGGATGGTAAACCAACATACAGGAAATCATGGGCGGGGAATCTTCTGGCATTTTCGGATTTGACCTTGGGCCCCTCCTTTAAGGTCAAGTGAGGACAGCCGAACTTAAAAGTGCTTATAACTTGCTTATTATTGGACTTAGAGGTTTCGGATAGTAAACCAACATATAGGAAATCATGGGCTGGGAATCTTCTGGCGTGGTCGGATTTGAGTTTGGGCCCCTCCTTTAAGGTCAAATGAGGACAGCCAAAGGTAAAAGTGCTTATAACTCGCTTAATATTGGTCCTAGAGGTTTGGGATGGTAAACCAACCTATAGGAAATCATGGGCTGGGAATCTTCTGGTGTGGTCGGATTTGACCTTGGGCCCCTCGTTCAAGGTCAAATGAGGACAGCCAAACTTAAAAGTGCTTATAACTCACTTATTATTGGTCCTAGAGGTTTGGGATGGTAAACCAACATATAGGAAATCATGGGCTGGGAATCTTCTGGTGTGGTTGGATTTGACCTTGGGCCCCTCCTTGAAGGTCAAATGAGGACAGCCAAACTTAAAAGTGCTTATAACTGGCTTATTATTGGTCCTAGATGTTTGGGATGGTAAACCAGCATATAGAAAATCATGGGCTGGGAATCTTCTGGTGTGGTCGGATTTGACCTTGGGCCCCTCCTTGAAGGTCAAATGAGGATAGCCAAAGGTAAAAGTGCTTATAACTCACTTATTATTGGTCCTAGAAGTTTGGGATGGTAAACCAACATATAGGAAATCATGGGCTGGGAATCTTCCGGTGTGGTCGGATTTGACCTTGGGCCCCTCATTCAATGTCAAACGAGGATAGCCAAACTTAAAAGTGCTTATAACTCGCTTATTATTGGTCCTAGATGTTTGGGATGGTAAACCAACAGATAGGAAATCATGCGCTGGGAATCTTCTGGTGTGGTCGGATTTGACCTTGGGCCCCCCCCCCATTCAAGGTCAAATGAGGACAGCCAAACTTAAAAGTGCTTATAACTCACTTATTATTGGTTCTAGAGGTTTGGGATGGTAAACCAACCTATAGAAAATCATTGGCTGGGAATCTTCTGGTGTGGTCGGATTTGACCTTGGGCCCCTCATTCAATGTCAAACGAGGATAGCCAAACTTAAAAGTGCTTATAACTCGCTTATTATTGGTCCTAGATGTTTGGGATGGTAAACCAACATATAGGAAATCATGCGCTGGGAATCTTCTGGTGTGGTCGGATTTGACCTTGGGGCCCCCCCTTCAAGGTCAAATGATTACAGCCAAACTTAAAAGTGCTTATAACTCACTTATTATTGGTTCTAGAGGTTTGGGATGGTAAACCAACCTATAGAAAATCATTGCTGGGAATCTTCTGGCGTGGTCGGATTTGACCTTGGGCCCCTCCTTCGAGGTCAAACGAGGATAGCCAAACTTGAAAGTGCTTATAGCTCACTTATTATTGATCCCAGTGGTTTGGGATGGTAAACCAACATACAGCAAATCATGGGCGGGGAATCTTCTGGCATGGTCGGATTTGAACTTGGGCCCCTCCTTCAAGGTCAGGTGAGGACAGCCAAACTTAAAAGTGCTTATAAGTTGCTTATTATTGGTCCTAGAGGTTTGGGATGGTAAACCAACATATAGAAAATCATGGGCTGGGAATCTTCTGGTGTGGTCGGATTTGACCTTGGGCCCCTCCTTCAAGGTCAAATGAGCACAGCCAAACTTAAAAGTGCTTATAACTCGCTTATTATTGGTCCTAGAGGTTTGAGATGGTAAACCAACATATAGAAAATCATGGGCTGGGAATCTTCTGGTGTGGTTGGATTTGACCTTGGGCCCCTCCTTGAAGGTCAAATGAGGACAGCCAAACTTAAAAGTGCTTATAACTTGCTTATTATTGGTCCTAGATGTTTGGGATGGTAAACCAGCATATAGAAAATCATGGGCTGGGAATCTTCTGGTGTGGTCGGATTTGACCTTGGGCCCCTCGTTCAAGGTCAAATGAGGACAGCCAAACTTAAAAGTGCTTATGACTCACTTATTATTGGTCCTAGAGGTTTGGGATGGTAAACCAACATATAGGAAATCATGCGCTTGGAATCTTCTGGTGTGGTCAGATTTGACCTTGGGCCCCTCCTTCAAGGTCAAATGAGGACAGCCAAACTTAAAAGTGCTTATAAATCGCTTATTATTGGTTCTAGAGGTTTGGGATGGTAAACCAACCTATAGGAAATCATGGGCTGGGAATCTTCTGGCGTGGTCGGATTTGACCTTGGGCCCCTCCTTCGAGGTCAAAGGAGGATAGCCAAACTTAAAAGTGCTTATAGCTCGCTTATTATTGGTCCTAGAGGTTTGGGATGGTAAACCAACATATAGGAAATCATGGGCTGGGAATCTACTGGTGTGGTCGGATTTGACCTTGGGCCCCTCGTTCAAGGTCAAATGAGGACAGCCAAACTTAAAAGTGCTTATAACTCATTTATTATTGGTCCTAGAGGTTTGGGATGGTAAACCAACATATAGGAAATCATGCGCTGGGAATCTTCTGGTGTGGTCAGATTTGACCTTGGGCCCCTCCTTCAAGGTCAAATGAGGACAGCCAAACTTAAAAGTGCTTATAAATCGCTTATTATTGGTTCTAGAGGTTTGGGATGGTAAACCAACCTATAGGAAATCATGGGCTGGGAATATTCTGGCGTGGTCGGATTTGACCTTGGGCCCCTCCTTCGAGGTCAAAGGAGGATAGCCAAACTTAAAAGTGCTTATAGCTCGCTTATTATTGATCCCAGTGGTTTGGGATGGTAAACCAACATACAGGAAATCATGGGCGGGGAATCTTCTGGCATTTTCGGATTTGACCTTGGGCCCCTCCTTTAAGGTCAAGTGAGGACAGCCGAACTTAAAAGTGCTTATAACTTGCTTATTATTGGACTTAGAGGTTTCGGATAGTAAACCAACATATAGGAAATCATGGGCTGGGAATCTTCTGGCGTGGTCGGATTTGAGTTTGGGCCCCTCCTTCAAGGTCAAATGAGGACAGCCAAAGGTAAAAGTGCTTATAACTCGCTTAATATTGGTCCTAGAGGTTTGGGATGGTAAACCAACCTATAGGAAATCATGGGCTGGGAATCTTCTGGTGTGGTCGGATTTGACCTTGGGCCCCTCGTTCAAGGTCAAATGAGGACAGCCAAACTTAAAAGTGCTTATAACTCATTTATTATTGGTCCTAGAGGTTTGGGATGGTAAACCAACATATAGGAAATCATGCGCTGGGAATCTTCTGGTGTGGTCAGATTTGACCTTGGGCCCCTCCTTCAAGGTCAAATGAGGACAGCCAAACTTAAAAGTGCTTATAAATCGCTTATTATTGGTTCTAGAGGTTTGGGATGGTAAACCAACCTATAGGAAATCATGGGCTGGGAATATTCTGGCGTGGTCGGATTTGACCTTGGGCCCCTCCTTCGAGGTCAAAGGAGGATAGCCAAACTTAAAAGTGCTTATAGCTCGCTTATTATTGATCCCAGTGGTTTGGGATGGTAAACCAACATACAGGAAATCATGGGCGGGGAATCTTCTGGCATTTTCGGATTTGACCTTGGGCCCCTCCTTTAAGGTCAAGTGAGGACAGCCGAACTTAAAAGTGCTTATAACTTGCTTATTATTGGACTTAGAGGTTTCGGATAGTAAACCAACATATAGGAAATCATGGGCTGGGAATCTTCTGGCGTGGTCGGATTTGAGTTTGGGCCCCTCCTTCAAGGTCAAATGAGGACAGCCAAAGGTAAAAGTGCTTATAACTCGCTTAATATTGGTCCTAGAGGTTTGGGATGGTAAACCAACCTATAGGAAATCATGGGCTGGGAATCTTCTGGTGTGGTCGGATTTGACCTTGGGCCCCTCGTTCAAGGTCAAATGAGGACAGCCAAACTTAAAAGTGCTTATAACTCACTTATTATTGGTCCTAGAGGTTTGGGATGGTAAACCAACATATAGGAAATCATGGGCTGGGAATCTTCTGGTGTGGTTGGATTTGACCTTGGGCCCCTCCTTGAAGGTCAAATGAGGACAGCCAAACTTAAAAGTGCTTATAACTGGCTTATTATTGGTCCTAGATGTTTGGGATGGTAAACCAGTATATAGAAAATCATGGGCTGGGAATCTTCTGGTGTGGTCGGATTTGACCTTGGGCCCCTCCTTGAAGGTCAAATGAGGATAGCCAAAGGTAAAAGTGCTTATAACTCACTTATTATTGGTCCTAGAAGTTTGGGATGGTAAACCAACATATAGGAAATCATGGGCTGGGAATCTTCCGGTGTGGTCGGATTTGACCTTGGGCCCCTCATTCAATGTCAAACGAGGATAGCCAAACTTAAAAGTGCTTATAACTCGCTTATTATTGGTCCTAGATGTTTGGGATGGTAAACCAACATATAGGAAATCATGCGCTGGGAATCTTCTGGTGTGGTCGGATTTGACCTTGGGGCCCCCCCTTCAAGGTCAAATGATTACAGCCAAACTTAAAAGTGCTTATAACTCACTTATTATTGGTTCTAGAGGTTTGGGATGGTAAACCAACCTATAGAAAATCATTGGCTGGGAATCTTCTGGCGTGGTCGGATTTGACCTTGGGCCCCTCCTTCGAGGTCAAACGAGGATAGCCAAACTTGAAAGTGCTTATAGCTCACTTATTATTGATCCCAGTGGTTTGGGATGGTAAACCAACATACAGCAAATCATGGGCGGGGAATCTTCTGGCATGGTCGGATTTGAACTTGGGCCCCTCCTTCAAGGTCAGGTGAGGACAGCCAAACTTAAAAGTGCTTATAAGTTGCTTATTATTGGTCCTAGAGGTTTGGGATGGTAAACCAACATATAGAAAATCATGGGCTGGGAATCTTCTGGTGTGGTCGGATTTGACCTTGGGCCCCTCCTTCAAGGTCAAATGAGCACAGCCAAACTTAAAAGTGCTTATAACTCGCTTATTATTGGTCCTAGAGGTTTGAGATGGTAAACCAACATATAGAAAATCATGGGCTGGGAATCTTCTGGTGTGGTTGGATTTGACCTTGGGCCCCTCCTTGAAGGTCAAATGAGGACAGCCAAACTTAAAAGTGCTTATAACTTGCTTATTATTGGTCCTAGATGTTTGGGATGGTAAACCAGCATATAGAAAATTATTGGCTGGGAATCTTCTGGTGTGGTCGGATTTGACCTTGGGCCCCTCATTCAATGTCAAACGAGGATAGCCAAACTTAAAAGTGCTTATAACTCGCTTATTATTGGTCCTAGATGTTTGGGATGGTAAACCAACATATAGGAAATCATGCGCTGGGAATCTTCTGGTGTGGTCGGATTTGACCTTGGGGCCCCCCCTTCAAGGTCAAATGATTACAGCCAAACTTAAAAGTGCTTATAACTCACTTATTATTGGTTCTAGAGGTTTGGGATGGTAAACCAACCTATAGAAAATCATTGGCTGGGAATCTTCTGGCGTGGTCGGATTTGACCTTGGGCCCCTCCTTCGAGGTCAAACGAGGATAGCCAAACTTGAAAGTGCTTATAGCTCACTTATTATTGATCCCAGTGGTTTGGGATGGTAAACCAACATACAGCAAATCATGGGCGGGGAATCTTCTGGCATGGTCGGATTTGAACTTGGGCCCCTCCTTCAAGGTCAGGTGAGGACAGCCAAACTTAAAAGTGCTTATAAGTTGCTTATTATTGGTCCTAGAGGTTTGGGATGGTAAACCAACATATAGAAAATCATGGGCTGGGAATCTTCTGGTGTGGTCGGATTTGACCTTGGGCCCCTCCTTCAAGGTCAAATGAGCACAGCCAAACTTAAAAGTGCTTATAACTCGCTTAATATTGGTCCTAGAGGTTTGGGATGGTAAACCAACCTATAGGAAATCATGGGCTGGGAATCTTCTGGTGTGGTCGGATTTGACCTTGGGCCCCTCGTTCAAGGTCAAATGAGGACAGCCAAACTTAAAAGTGCTTATAACTCACTTATTATTGGTCCTAGAGGTTTGGGATGGTAAACCAACATATAGGAAATCATGGGCTGGGAATCTTCTGGTGTGGTTGGATTTGACCTTGGGCCCCTCCTTGAAGGTCAAATGAGGACAGCCAAACTTAAAAGTGCTTATAACTGGCTTATTATTGGTCCTAGATGTTTGGGATGGTAAACCAGTATATAGAAAATCATGGGCTGGGAATCTTCTGGTGTGGTCGGATTTGACCTTGGGCCCCTCCTTGAAGGTCAAATGAGGATAGCCAAAGGTAAAAGTGCTTATAACTCACTTATTATTGGTCCTAGAAGTTTGGGATGGTAAACCAACATATAGGAAATCATGGGCTGGGAATCTTCCGGTGTGGTCGGATTTGACCTTGGGCCCCTCATTCAATGTCAAACGAGGATAGCCAAACTTAAAAGTGCTTATAACTCGCTTATTATTGGTCCTAGATGTTTGGGATGGTAAACCAACATATAGGAAATCATGCGCTGGGAATCTTCTGGTGTGGTCGGATTTGACCTTGGGGCCCCCCCTTCAAGGTCAAATGATTACAGCCAAACTTAAAAGTGCTTATAACTCACTTATTATTGGTTCTAGAGGTTTGGGATGGTAAACCAACCTATAGAAAATCATTGGCTGGGAATCTTCTGGCGTGGTCGGATTTGACCTTGGGCCCCTCCTTCGAGGTCAAACGAGGATAGCCAAACTTGAAAGTGCTTATAGCTCACTTATTATTGATCCCAGTGGTTTGGGATGGTAAACCAACATACAGCAAATCATGGGCGGGGAATCTTCTGGCATGGTCGGATTTGAACTTGGGCCCCTCCTTCAAGGTCAGGTGAGGACAGCCAAACTTAAAAGTGCTTATAAGTTGCTTATTATTGGTCCTAGAGGTTTGGGATGGTAAACCAACATATAGAAAATCATGGGCTGGGAATCTTCTGGTGTGGTCGGATTTGACCTTGGGCCCCTCCTTCAAGGTCAAATGAGCACAGCCAAACTTAAAAGTGCTTATAACTCGCTTATTATTGGTCCTAGAGGTTTGAGATGGTAAACCAACATATAGAAAATCATGGGCTGGGAATCTTCTGGTGTGGTTGGATTTGACCTTGGGCCCCTCCTTGAAGGTCAAATGAGGACAGCCAAACTTAAAAGTGCTTATAACTTGCTTATTATTGGTCCTAGATGTTTGGGATGGTAAACCAGCATATAGAAAATTATTGGCTGGGAATCTTCTGGTGTGGTCGGATTTGACCTTGGGCCCCTCATTCAATGTCAAACGAGGATAGCCAAACTTAAAAGTGCTTATAACTCGCTTATTATTGGTCCTAGATGTTTGGGATGGTAAACCAACATATAGGAAATCATGCGCTGGGAATCTTCTGGTGTGGTCGGATTTGACCTTGGGGCCCCCCCTTCAAGGTCAAATGATTACAGCCAAACTTAAAAGTGCTTATAACTCACTTATTATTGGTTCTAGAGGTTTGGGATGGTAAACCAACCTATAGAAAATCATTGGCTGGGAATCTTCTGGCGTGGTCGGATTTGACCTTGGGCCCCTCCTTCGAGGTCAAACGAGGATAGCCAAACTTGAAAGTGCTTATAGCTCACTTATTATTGATCCCAGTGGTTTGGGATGGTAAACCAACATACAGCAAATCATGGGCGGGGAATCTTCTGGCATGGTCGGATTTGAACTTGGGCCCCTCCTTCAAGGTCAGGTGAGGACAGCCAAACTTAAAAGTGCTTATAAGTTGCTTATTATTGGTCCTAGAGGTTTGGGATGGTAAACCAACATATAGAAAATCATGGGCTGGGAATCTTCTGGTGTGGTCGGATTTGACCTTGGGCCCCTCCTTCAAGGTCAAATGAGCACAGCCAAACTTAAAAGTGCTTATAACTCGCTTATTATTGGTCCTAGAGGTTTGAGATGGTAAACCAACATATAGAAAATCATGGGCTGGGAATCTTCTGGTGTGGTTGGATTTGACCTTGGGCCCCTCCTTGAAGGTCAAATGAGGACAGCCAAACTTAAAAGTGCTTATAACTTGCTTATTATTGGTCCTAGATGTTTGGGATGGTAAACCAGCATATAGAAAATCATGGGCTGGGAATCTTCTGGTGTGGTCGGATTTGACCTTGGGCCCCTCGTTCAAGGTCAAATGAGGACAGCCAAACTAAAAAGTGCTTATGACTCACTTATTATTGGTCCTAGAGGTTTGGGATGGTAAACCAACATATAGGAAATCATGCGCTTGGAATCTTCTGGTGTGGTCAGATTTGACCTTGGGCCCCTCCTTCAAGGTCAAATGAGGACAGCCAAACTTAAAAGTGCTTATAAATCGCTTATTATTGGTTCTAGAGGTTTGGGATGGTAAACCAACCTATAGGAAATCATGGGCTGGGAATCTTCTGGTGTGGTCAGATTTGACCTTGGGCCCCTCCTTCGAGGTCAAAGGAGGATAGCCAAACTTAAAAGTGCTTATAGCTCGCTTATTATTGATCCCAGTGGTTTGGGATGGTAAATCAACATACAGGAAATCATGGGCGGGGAATCTTCTGGCATTTTCGGATTTGACCTTGGGCCCCTCCTTTAAGGTCAAGTGAGGACAGCCGAACTTAAAAGTGCTTATAACTTGCTTATTATTGGACTTAGAGGTTTCAGATAGTAAACCAACATATAGGAAATCATGGGCTGGGAATCTTCTGGCGAGGTCGGATTTGAGCTTGGGCCCCTCCTTCAAGGTCAAACGAGGACAGCCAAGGTAAAAGTGCTTATAACTCGCTTATTATTGGTCCTAGAGGTTTGGGATGGTAAACCAACCTATAGGAAATCATGGGCTGGGAATCTTCTGGTGTGGTCGGATTTGACCTTGGGCCCCTCGTTCAAGGTCAAATGAGGACAGCCAAACTTAAAAGTGCTTATAACTCACTTATTATTGGTCCTAGAGGTTTGAGATGGTAAACCAACATATAGGAAATCATGGGCTGGGAATCTTCTGGTGTGGTTGGATTTGACCTTGGGCCCCTCCTTGAAGGTCAAATGAGGACAGCCAAACTTAAAAGTGCTTATAACTTGCTTATTATTGGTCCTAGATGTTTGGGATGGTAAACCAGCATATAGAAAATCATGGGCTGGGAATCTTCTGGTGTGGTCGGATTTGACCTTCGGCCCCTCCTTCAAGGTCAAATGAGGACAGCCAAACTTAAAAGTGCTTATAAATCGCTTATTATTGGTTCTAGAGGTTTGGGATCGTAAACCAACCTATAGGAAATCATGGGCTGGGAATGTTCTGGCGTGGTCGGATTTGACCTTGGGCCCCTCCTTCGGGGTCAAAGGAGGATAGCCAAACTTAAAAGTACTTATAGCTCGCTTATTATTGATCCCAGTGGTTTGGGATGGTAAACCAACATACAGGAAATCATGGGCGGGGAATCTTCTGGCGTGGTCGGATTTGAGCCTGGGCCCCTCCTTGAAGATCAAATGAGGATAGCCAAAGGTAAAAGTGCTTATAACTCGCTTATTATTGGTCCTAGAGGTTTGGGATGGTAAACCAACATATAGGAAATCATGGGCTGGGAATCTACTGGTGTGGTCGGATTTGACCTTGGGCCCCTCGTTCAAGGTCAAATGAGGACAGCCAAACTTAAAAGTGCTTATAACTCATTTATTATTGGTCCTAGAGGTTTGGGATGGTAAACCAACATATAGGAAATCATGCGCTGGGAATCTTCTGGTGTGGTCAGATTTGACCTTGGGCCCCTCCTTCAAGGTCAAATGAGGACAGCCAAACTTAAAAGTGCTTATAAATCGCTTATTATTGGTTCTAGAGGTTTGGGATGGTAAACCAACCTATAGGAAATCATGGGCTGGGAATCTTCTGGTGTGGTCGGATTTGACCTTGGGCCCCTCGTTCAAGGTCAAATGAGGACAGCCAAACTTAAAAGTGCTTATAACTCACTTATTATTGGTCCTAGAGGTTTGGGATGGTAAACCAACATATAGGAAATCATGGGCTGGGAATCTTCTGGTGTGGTTGGATTTGACCTTGGGCCCCTCCTTGAAGGTCAAATGAGGACAGCCAAACTTAAAAGTGCTTATAACTGGCTTATTATTGGTCCTAGATGTTTGGGATGGTAAACCAGCATATAGAAAATCATGGGCTGGGAATCTTCTGGTGTGGTCGGATTTGACCTTGGGCCCCTCCTTGAAGGTCAAATGAGGATAGCCAAAGGTAAAAGTGCTTATAACTCACTTATTATTGGTCCTAGAAGTTTGGGATGGTAAACCAACATATAGGAAATCATGGGCTGGGAATCTTCCGGTGTGGTCGGATTTGACCTTGGGCCCCTCATTCAATGTCAAACGAGGATAGCCAAACTTAAAAGTGCTTATAACTCGCTTATTATTGGTCCTAGATGTTTGGGATGGTAAACCAACATATAGGAAATCATGCGCTGGGAATCTTCTGGTGTGGTCGGATTTGACCTTGGGGCCCCCCCCTTCAAGGTCAAATGAGGACAGCCAAACTTAAAAGTGCTTATAACTCACTTATTATTGGTTCTAGAGGTTTGGGATGGTAAACCAACCTATAGAAAATCATTGGCTGGGAATCTTCTGGTGTGGTCGGATTTGACCTTGGGCCCCTCATTCAATGTCAAACGAGGATAGCCAAACTTAAAAGTGCTTATAACTCGCTTATTATTGGTCCTAGATGTTTGGGATGGTAAACCAACATATAGGAAATCATGCACTGGGAATCTTCTGGTATGGTCGGATTTGACCTTGGGGCCCCCCCTTCAAGGTCAAATGAGGACAGCCAAACTTAAAAGTGCTTATAACTCGCTTATTATTGGTCCTAGATGTTTGGGATGGTAAACCAACATATAGGAAATCATGGGCTGGGAATCTTCTGGTTTGGTTGGATTTGACCTTGGGCCCCTCCTTGAAGGTCAAATGAGGACAGCCAAACTTAAAAGTGCTTATAACTTGCTTATTATTGGTCCTAGATGTTTGGGATGGTAAACCAGCATATAGAAAATCATGGGCTGGGAATCTTCTGGTGTGGTCGGATTTGACCTTGGGCCCCTCCTTGAAGGTCAAATGAGGATAGCCAAAGGTAAAAGTGCTTATAACTCGCTTATTATTGGTCCTAGAGGTTTGGGATGGTAAACCAACCTATAGGAAATCATGGGCTGGGAATCTTCTGGTGTGGTCGGATTTGACCCTGGGCCCCTCGTTCAAGGTCAAATGAGGACAGCCAAACTTAAAAGTGCTTATAACTCACTTATTATTGGTCCTAGATGTTTGGGATGGTAAACCAACATATAGGAACTCATGCGCTGGGAATCTTCTGGTGTGGTCAGATTTGACCTTGGGCCCCTCCTTCAAGGTCAAATGAGGACAGCCAAACTTAAAAGTGCTTATAAATCGCTTATTATTGGTCCTAGAGGTTTGGGATGGTAAACCAACCTATAGGAAATCACGGGCTGGGAATCTTCTGGCGTGGTCGGATTTGACCTTGGGCCCCTCCTTCGAGGTCAAACGAGGATAGCCAAACTTAAAAGTGCTTATAGCTCGCTTATTATTGATCCCTGTGGTTTGGGATGGTAAACCAACATACAGGAAATCATGGGCGGGGAATCTTCTGGCATGGTCGGATTTGACCTTGGGCCCCTCCTTTAAGGTCAAGTGAGGACAGCCAAACTTAAAAGTGCTTATAACTTGCTTATTATTGGACTTAGAGGTTTCGGATAGTAAACCAACATATAGGAAATCATGGGCTGGGAATCTTCTGGCGTGGTCGGATTTGAGCTTGGGCCCCTCCTTCAAGGTCAAACGAGGACAGCCAAAGGTAAAAGTGCCTATAACTCGCTTATTATTGGTCCTGGAGGTTTGGGATGGTAAACTAACATATAGAAAATCATGTGCTGGAAATCTTCTGGTGTGGTCGGATTTGACCTTGGGCCCCTCCTTCAAGGTCAAATGAGGACAGCCAAACTTAAAAGCGCTTATAACTTGCTTATTATTGGTCCTGGAGGTTTGGGATGGTAAACCAACATATAGAAAATCATGGGCTGGGAATCTTCTGGTGTGGTCGGATTTGACCTTGGGCCCCTCCTTGAAGGTCAAATGAGGACAGCCAAACTTAAAAGTGCTTATAACTTGCTTATTATTGGTCCTAGAGGTTTTTAGTGCATTGTCTTTATGGTGGATACAATTTGCATCGGTTTTCCGATGCGCTAGGTCTAGTTTATCCTTTTATGGCATAATCTGAAGCATTTTCAATAAAATTAGATGTATAAAGTATCCTGTCAGTTTTATTTCTGTGTTAAAATTACCTCTCAAGTTTGCGCCAAATTGTAATAGAATGTAATAGAAAGTAATAGAAGTAATAGATGCCACTGTAATAGTAATAGATTTAAAATTTTAAAATGTAATAGTAATAGATTGAATATATTCAAATGTAATGTAATAGTAATAGATTGGCTGTAATAGATTACAAGTCTGAACTCCAAAACTATTGCAGTTAGAGTATTTTCCTAAAATATGTTATTCAGCTACTTTGTCTTTAACTATAAGATGGCATACAGTTTGGGATTCTATTGCATGCCATAAGTGAGTAATAGCTTTTTATAGCGAAATACCCTTACCATTTCCTAACAGTAGCTATATGTTGGAGCCATCCAACCCAATGGCCAACGCAGACATGCGATTTTTAAGGTTATATAACAACCTTAATCAAGCCATTGGGTTACAGTATTCCGTCCTCCCGCCAATTAGGTCACATGACCACATTGTTTACTTCATTATTTTTGTTGGCCATCAACAGTATGGACGTCTTTGGAAATTAGGACAAGTTTTGTCAGGGTTTTATTTATTTTTTGAGATTTTACAGTGAATCTCACTTCATTTTTCACATGTATATGATACAGAACTTAATAATTTATTAAATCTTCGAAGGTATGCATTATATTATGCAAAATAAGGACTTTTGGATGGCGACATCGGAAGTTCCATCATCTTCTACCTCGAGGAAATAATCAACTTTAACAAGGTCATAATGCACAATAATATTTTATATAGCTTGCCAGTCGTTTGGTTCAGTTTACTGGACGTTGGAAGCTATAATTTTGCAGCATACATATTTAGGAAGAATGTACTCTTGAATAACAGAAGCGATCACTCTGGACGACGCCATCTTGGATGAGAATGTCAATTCGAATGGCCGTTATTTGCTGTTCACGTCTGGTTCTAATAGCCAGGCGTTGAAGGCAATTTTATCACAAGTATGCATCCCAGTCGAATAGATTGTCGATGCTACAGAAGAAGGAATCTCCCTTGGGGGCGGCCATTTTTAGTTGCTGTGGACACTGCACCGTGGAGGAGTTTTGAATGCGTGAATAGACTACCTCTTCGGAAAACTCTTCCGTCGAGGTCCAGTCAAAACATTCAGCAAAGGAAAATACCTGCATGACGTCATTCAAGGACAATCGAGTTTTCTATTCCTCCCAAAAGGTTTAGATTCGGGTTGTCAGATGTCTGGGAGTGTCATTCATATCTACAGGGAGAGGCTTTTGATGAAATGGTTTTTGGACAAGAATTGAGTACAATCGGGTTTCTATACCTCTCAAAAGGTTTAGAATCAGGTTGTCAGGTGATGGGGATTATGATTCATCTCAAGAATACAAGGAATCTATTCCTTATTTTTCAGAGATTTGGCTCACTGTTATTGAGTGGCTAGGGATTGATTTAACAGACACAGATTCGGTGAATGCTCCCTCATTTTGTCACATTTACCTACATCATTCCTTGGGGGAACAGCCAGCATTGAATGTGGCCTTTATGTTGGGTTTCAAGGAGTTTGAAACCTCTGGTGTTGTTTCTAAAATAGCACTTATGCAGGAAGAAGTTTTTGCTTGGACTTCCTTATATGAATCACTTTGCTGGACAGCTCCTTAGTTGCAGGAGGTCTGCAGGAAGTTCACTTTGTCATACTTTGGGAACAAAGTTCCCTTGTAGAAGACCGTAGCAGAGACCATAAGTGTATTGATTTGTCAATTCAGGTCTAATTTAAAGGATCTTCGGGATCACCATAGAAGATATAGGCTTTGGACTGGATGCAATGTGTTGTATTTTAGTCCAGTCATCCACTTTGTGTTCAAATCTTCTTATTGCAGTTGACCATGTCTAAGAACATATGGCTCAAAAGAAGGGATGTAACTTAAATGCCTTTAAGTTTAGAAAACCTACAATGCATTTTTTCGCAGCTAGGAGGTTCTCTTGCTGCACATATTTCAGATGTTCAGAGGATTTTTATTCAGTGTTTTCAGGACAATAAGGATGATTATTAAGTCTGGAAATGAACATGCTCCTAGGCTGGACTAGGAAAGGGACACCAGGCTTCACAGAAGATCTTTTTTGTCCCTGTCAGTTTCCCTTTAAATAGAGTTACAAGTGCCTCCTAATCCTCAGCTAGTTAAAAGGGAGAGGATCTTACTTATACAGGCCCATGGAAGCAGGGATGGTAGATGGCTTCCTGTGTGATATTCAGCCAGACCTTTCAGAAGTGAGGTTGGCAGAAGTAAAAAAAAAAAAAAACGAGACACACAGTAGTTGTGATAAAAGCTGTTTATCAAATGATCGATAAAAGGGCGATAACACCAGTTAAGTTTCACATCGCTTGAGTATTACAATTTATTTCTTGTGAGCAAGGAAGAAATGGCAGCCAGTAGTTGTTAAGGTCAGGTAAATGAGATTGCATGTACCTTACTTAATATAGAATGTTAATATTTGGAATTCGTCTTTAGAAGGCGAGTGGATGACGTCACTCGACTTTATGGCTACACACTCGTCACCGGTAGACTCAGCTAACAAAGTATCTTCGCTTCATTGGAGGCTACAGTTTCTACCAGTTCACTGCCTTACCCTTCAGTATTGCTACAGTTTTGTCTCGAGTTCACCAAGGTAGCAAAAGAGTTGAAGCTGATGGCTCTCGCAGAATGCATCAGTATTTGCCAGTATATAGATGGTTGACTAAGGACAACAAATTCAAAACAGCAATGCCAGGGATACACCCACTGGGGGTGCATCTGGTCGAGAGCCTGGGTTGGATCACAATTTCTAAAAATCAGATTTATTTCCAACTCCATTAATCAAAGTTATGGTTACAATTCGACCTCGGGGTAGGTCTAGTCTTCCCAACTCAAAGGGAATCTATTGTCTTCTTGGGAAGACAGTTACCATGTTGAAAGCTTCTCACTTATCTCCAGGGAAGCTCATGTCACTATGAAAGCATGGTTTCAATGGAGAAGACTATACCATTGGGTGATCTGCACATGAAGTCATTCCAATGGTATCTGGAAACACTGCTGATATCTTCAGTCTCTGGATATCCCATTTCTTGGGTCTTTGGTTCTGTGGAATCAGGAAGAGTCAAGACTTCTCATAACATAACGTTATACAGCTGGAAGCTATGTTGTTACCTTAGAATGATTCAGAAATCAGCTTCTGAGTTGAAATCAGTTGATTTTCACAGACAATTCTTTAGTGGTTGCCTATGTGAACAGCCAGGGAGGCTTCCACTCAGGGAATAGGTACCTTCATCTGTAGAATCATGATTCAGTCCAATGCCAGAATGATTCAGATTCAGGGAAGTACATCCCAGGGAATCTACATGTTCTGGCAGATTCCTTGTCTAAGATTATAAGTTATTTCAGACGAAAGGGGCTATGAATCGTCAGGTTTTCAATCAAATTAGACATAGCTGCCATCAATCAGTGGTTGATGTGTTTGCAACAAGATGAATCACAAGCTTCCTATGTAGCTCTGCTGTCAGGCTCTGAAAACAGGTGCTTCAACATCTCTTGTGAAGGTCTGGAAAGACATGTGTTTTTGCCCAGGGTCATGGTCCTGCAGGTGTTGTAACATGTATATGTCGCATGTCCCAGACAGTCAGTCTTGGGAAACAGATGCATTGAACATCTCTGGGGAGGGTCTGGTCAGTTATGTCCAGTGGCCCTCATCCCTCAGGTGTTTCAACAGATGACCACCTACAGGTGCAGAATCATCATGATTAGGTGGCCAGGGATTTTTTAGTTTTGGGATCTGATGAATCTGTCCACAAAACTTCTTCTAAGACTTTCCTTGGGGGTAAATCTGTTGACTCAACCATTCAGCAACAGACTTCACAACAATCTAGTTTACTTGAATCTTCATGTTTGGCATTTGGAAGTCAGGCCTTAAGATTATGGAAGATTCCCAGAGGAAGTGGTGAAACAATGAAGGAGCACTCCTCAAGGAGAATCTGAGAATCAATTGTTCTTTTTTGGGAAGTGGTGTGAAGAGAGCCAGGTACCATTTCACATGGAGCAAATTTCCTGAAATTCTAGTTTAAGGGAACATCCTAATACCATCCATTATTGTGGGCTATAGAACATGGTTTGGAGCCAAAAGGGTCAAGAAGTATCTAAAAGTTGAGATAAATAAGACATTAACAACTTTTAGTAAGAGACAAACCAATGTTGGATTTTGTCATTGGTCCTACATGCTCTTATCAGACAACCTAAGATCTTGTGAGGAAGGCTTTCTTGAAGTTATTACCTTTCAAGACAGTCTTTGGTCTTGGCTTGAGGTAAAGTAGTGACATTCATGTTTTGGACCCTGCCCTTAGTCATAGGGAGAATGGGTCACAAGTTAACTTTGGCCCATTGACTGCCTTTTTGGCCATGAACCAGTTGGCTTCAGATGGGCATACTGCAATTACTGCAGCTGAGCCAGTGGTCTTTGTCTCTGTGGATTGCAGAGTCATGGTAAAGGAGTTGACATTACTGCTTGGACATATTCTTCCTTTAGTTATAAGGAGAATTGTTCACAAGTAACTCTGGCCCATCAATTGCCAGATCCAGTTTGCTTTGGATGGGCCTACTGCAATTAAGACTGTGGTCATGCCAGCTCTTAGCCTCTTTGGACAACAGTTTGACTCAATGCGGGTCTGTCTGTCCTGTTAGGGGTTGGTAATCAAAAGGTTTGGGATAGAACAAAATCTTTTGTTTTTACTGCCATTAAGAAAGTTTCTTAATAAGACTTATCTTTTGACACCTATTTCATCTTGATTGAGTCAAGATTGAGTCACGGAAACTGTTGATGTATGTTTTTGATTGCATCTTTAGTTTTTATAGGTGATTTCCTTGCATGAGTTTCTTGATACATGTTATTGGAAATTGCATTGTATGTATACCAATTTCTGTCGGAAAAACCTCTGTTGTCACAGGGTCAGATTTGAAATTGGGTCCTACAGTTGCAGTTACTTTATAAGTATGTGTTTCATACTTATATTGATACATTTGCAGTTTGTGGCTGGTATGTCTGCAATGCTAGATGTATTTGTAGTTAGATATCACTATTGCCTAAATCTGACTTGGGAAGGATTTGGCATTATGCTGATGACACTTACAGGTTGGTTTGACCTTGTTTTGGGGTCGGATGTTACAATGTAGATGGGCTATCTATTTATGAGATCCTTTTGCAACACCAACATTGTCAGCAGTTGTGAGAATTACAACTACATACTGCCATTTTTTGGAGTTGTATGTTGTGAATGTTTGGAAGTTATATGTTCATTGTATCCACCGGAAGCATCCGTCATATAGGAAATCATGGGCTGGGAATCTTCTGGTGTGGTCAGATTTTACTTTGGGCCTCTCCTTCAAGGTCAAACGAGCATAGCCAAACTTAAAAGTGCTTATAACTCGCTAATATTGGTCCTAGAGGTTTGGGATGGTAAACCAACATGTAGGAAATCATGGGCTCAGAATCTCTTGGTATGGTCGGATTTGACCTTGGGCCCCTCCTTCAAGGTCAAACGGGGATAGCCACATTTAAAAGTGCTTATAACTCGCTTATTATTGGTCCTAGAGGTTTTGGACGCTAAACCAACATGTAGGAAATCATGGGCTGGGAGTCTTCTGGTGTGGTCGGATTTGACCTTGGACCCCTCCTTCACGGTCAAACCAGGATAGCCAAACTTAAAAGTGCTTATAACTCTCTTATTATCGATCCTAGAGGTTTGGGATAGTAAACCAACATATAGGAAATCATGGGCTGGGAATCTTCTGGTGTGGTCAGATTTGACCTTGGGCCCCTCCTTCAAGGTCAAATGAGGACAGCCAAACTTAAAAGTGCTTATAACTTGCTTATTATTGGTCCTAGAGGTTTGGGTTGGTGAACCAACATGTAGGAAATCATGGGCTGAGAATCTTTTGGTATGGTCGGATTTGACCTTGGGCCCCTCCTTCAAGGTCAAACGGGGATAGCCACACTTAAAAGTGCTTATAACTCGCTTATTATTGGTCCTAGAGGTTTTGGACGCTAAACTAACATGTAGGAAATCATGGGCTGGGAGTCTTCTGGTGTGGTCGGATTTGACCTTGGGCCCCTCCTTCAAGGTCAAACGAGCATAGCTAAACTTAAAAGAGCTTATAACTCGCTTATTATTGGTCCTAGAGGTTTGGGATGGTAAACCAACATATAGGAAATCGTGTGCTGGGAATCTTTTGGTGTGGTCAGATTTGACCTTGGGCCCCTCCTTCAAGGTCAAACGGGGATAGCCACACTTAAAAGTGCTTATAACTCCCTTATTATTGGTCCTAGAGGTTTTGGATGCTAAACCAACATGTAGGAAATCATGGGCTGAGAATCTTTTGGTGTGGTCGGATTTGACCTTGGCCCCTCCTTCAAGGTCAAACGGGGATAGCCAAACTTAAAAGTGCTTATAACTCGCTTATTATTGGTCCAAGAGGTTTGGGACGGTAAACCAACATGTAGGAAATCGTGGGCTGGGAATCTTTTGGTGTAGTGGGATTTGACATTGGGCCCCTCCTTCAAGGTCAAACGGGGATAGCCAAACTTAAAAGTGCTTATAACTCACTTATTATTGGTCCTAGAGGTTTGGGACGGTAAACCAACAGGTAGGAAATCGTGCGGTAGGAATCTTTTGGTGTGGTCGGATTTGACCTTGGGCCCCTCCTTCAACGTCAAATGGGGATAGCCAAACTTAAAAGTACTTATAACTCCCTTATTGTATCCACCGGAAGCATCCGGTGGATACTTTGGTTTAACATTCGCTACGCCGCCGCCGCCGCCGCCGCGCGTAGAGAGATTTCCGGTGTTAACGCTCTAAGAGGAAAACAACAGCAGCTAGGTTCACCAAATTTGCAGGATATCTTCATTGGGGGGTAAGCGTCTCTGGGAAGGAATATAGCCTCATTCTGAAAAACAAGATGGCCGCCACGGGCATTTCTTTGAAAATAATCTACATTTTTCTACTGGCTGTTCCTCAGGTACAAGGTTGAATCTCTTCATAGGTGATATGTATGACACATATACATGTCCTCTACAACCTTGCACACATTTGACCTTGAAGCCTGAAGTTACCCACATAGAGGACTTTAAAAGTGCCTATATCTCCCTTATTATTGGTCCTAGAGGTTTGCAATGTGAAGCCAACCTATAGGAAATCATGTGCTGCGAATCTTCTGATGTGGTCAGATTTGACCTTGGACCCCTCCTTCAAGGTCAAACGAGGATAGCCAAACTTAAAAGTGCTTATAACTTGCTTATGATCGATCCTAGAGGTTTGGGATGGTAAATCAACATATAGGAAATCATGTGCTGCGAATCTTCTGATGTGGTCAGACTTGACCTTGGACCCCTCCTTCAAGGTCAAACGAGCATAGCCAAACTTAAAAGTGCTTATAACTCACTTATTATCGATCCTAGAGGTTTGGGAATGTAAACCAACATATAGGAAATCATGGGCTGGGAATCTTCTGGTGTGGTCAGATTTGACCTTGGGCCCTCCTTCAAGGTCAAATGAGGACAGCCAAACTTAAAAGTACTTATAACTTGCATATTATTGGTCCTAGAGGTTTGGGTTGGTGAACCAACGTATAGGAAATCATGGGCTGGGAATCTTCTGGCGTGGTCGGATTTGACCTTGGTCCCCTCCTTCAAGGTCAAACGAGGACAGCCAAACTTAAAAGTGCTTATAACTCGCTTATTATTGGTCCTAGAGGTTTGGGATGGTAAACCAGCATATATGAAATCATGGGCTGGGAATCTTCTGGTGTGGTCGGATTTGACCTTGGGCCCCTCCTTCAAGGTCAAACGAAGATAACCAAAGGTAAAAGTGCCTATAACTCACTTATTATTGGTCCTAGAGGTTTGGGATGGTAAACCAACATATAGGAAATCATGCGCTGGGAATCTTCTGGTGTGGTCGGATTTGACCTTGGGCCCCTCCTTCAAGGTCAAACGAGGACAGCCAAACTTAAAAGTGCTTATAACTCGCTTATTATTGGTCCTAGATGTTTGGGATGGTAAACCAGCATATATGAAATCATGGGCTGGGAATCTTCTGGTGTGGTCGGATTTGACCTTGGGCCCCTCCTTCAAGGTCAAACGAAGATAACCAAAGGTAAAAGTGCCTATAACTCACTTATTATTGGTCCTAGAGGTTTGGGATGGTAAACCAACATATAGGAAATCATGCGCTGGGAATCTTCTGGTGTGGTCGGATTTGACCTTGGGCCCCTCCTTCAAGGTCAAATGAGGACAGCCAAACTTAAAAGTGCCTATAACTCGCTTATTATTGGTCCTAGAGGTTTGGGATGGTAAACCAGCATGTAGGAAATCATGGGCGGGGAATCTTCTGGTGTGGTCGGATTTGACCTTGGGCCCCTCCTTCAAGGTCAAACGAGGATAGCCAAACTTAAAAGTGCCGATAACTCGCTTATTATTGGTCCTAGAGGTTTGGGATGGTAAACCAACATATAGAAAATCATGGGCTGGGAATCTTCTGGTGTGGTCGGATTTGACCTTGGGCCCCTCCTTGAAGGTCAAATGAGGACAGCCAAACTTAAAAGTGCTTATAACTCGCTTATTATTGGTCCTAGATGTTTGGGATGGTAAACCAACATATAGGAAATCATGGGCTTTGAATCTTCTGGCGTGGTCGGATTTGACCTTGGGCCCCTCCTTGAAGGTCAAATGAGGACAGCCAAACTTAAAAGTGCTTATAACTTGCTTATTATTGGTCCTAGAGGTTTTGGTGCATTGTCTTTACGGTGGATACAATTTGATCGGTTATCCGATGCGCTAGGTCTAGTTATTGGTCCTAGAGGTTTGGGACGGTAAACCAACAGGTAGGAAATCTTGGGCTGGGAATCTTTTGGTGTGGTCGGATTTGACCTTGGGCCCCTCCTTCAAGGTCAAATGCGGATAGCCAAACATAAAAGTGCTTATAACTCGCTTATTATTGGTCCTACACATTTTGGATGGTAAATGAACCTCTAGGAAATCATGAGCTGGGAATCCTCTGGTGTGGTCGGGTTTGACCTTGGGCCCCTCCTTCAAGGTCAAACGAGCATAGCCAAACTGAAAAGTGCTCATAACTCGCTTATTATTGGTCCTGGAGGTTTGGGATGGTAAACCTACCTATGGGAAATCGTAGGCTGGAAATCTTTTGGTGTGGTTGGATTTGACTTTCGGCCCCTCCTTCAAGGTCAAATGAGGATAAGCAGATCTAAAAGTGGTTATAACTGACTTATTATTGGTCCTGGACTTTTGGGATGGTAAACCAACCTATAGGAAATCGTAGGCTGGAAATCTTTTGGTGTGGTTGGATTTGACTTTGGGCCCCTCCTTCAAGGTCAAATGAGGATAAGCAGATTTAAAAGTGGTTATAACTGAGTTATTATTGGTCCTGGACTTTTGGGATGGTAAACCAACCTATAGGAAATCATGAGCTGGCATCTTTTGGTGTGGTTGAATTTGGGCTCAAGGTCAAACGAGGATAGACTATTGGTCCTAGAGGTTTGGGATGTGAAATTAACCTATTGGGAAATCTTTTGGTCTTCTTGAAATGAACACTCCTATTATAAGTATTTACCTACAGATAAGTTGCGTCATAAATTCAGTTCTGACAAGCCATAGCTTATGTGTAAATGACTAAAGACACAATACACATGTTATTGTAACACATCTTACAATCACATGAAAATTGCTTTTTCATTTGTGATTTTGAAATGTTTTGCAGTTGGCCTTCATATGTCTGACAAGTGTATTTAGTTTGCAACCTCTTGCTTTTGACTGAAGTTACATAGATTTTTTTTCCTGCACAGTGCAACAACACCATATATTACTTTGTTCTCTTCCTTTTATATTTGTGAAAAGGACTTTATAATCTTTGGTTAACAATGACTCTATTTTATGTAATTTATGTAATTTTATGTAGTTACGTTTACATGGTGTGGACAAATTATTTCTGTATAAAAATATACAGATCCATGCAAACTTAATAGTGGATGCAACCTTTTCTTTGCACTCACTCAATGAGAATTTGGAGAAAAGACACTGTTGTATATATACTTCAAGGATGAAAAAAACATGTCTTGTTCAGGTGCACAGATTGTTTCAGTTGAAATCGCCATTTTATTGCGTTAATACATCCTATCCAATGGACAATTGCTAATCCGGTCGGCGCAGACCGGCCCGCCAAACGCCAGAAAAAGACGTCCTGTGTTGCCACCGGCTGGCCGGTCTGTAGTACTGTGCACTCCCCAGATGGCGCCTCGTACTTCCTTCCTGTCTAGACAACCTGACGTCATAGCATCTTTTTCGTTTGGCGCGTGTACTGTGCAGACGTGTTTTCAACAATCTCCAGATATTTTAAAGAAAAGGGTGCATTATGACGGATTTTATACCTTATTTGCAAATAATTTATTGTAAAAGTGTTACCTTCATATCAAGCACGGATATACATCGAGAAATCTGCTGGAAACACTCCCTAGTTGACTCAATTTAGTGTTGATGATAGGGCAGTAATCTACGAGAATATGAAGGCAGCCATTTTCTAGTTTCCTCCCATTCAACAATTGTGTTGTTAGGGGCAGATCGACAATATTTAGAAATATAATGGATATACTACTTACAAGGTATTTTTATCCATGTTTTTTGTTTGAATGTACCTGCTGTGACCTTCCAGCTACAATCACCATAGAAACGTCTTTTCTAGTACTACAAATAGAAATCACGGGAAACTTCAGTCTACGTAGTTTTGAACACTGTTAAGAAGGAATTCCCCCCAGCAAGATGCATTCTTCATCTTCAGAGCGCACTAGTACCGACTTCTCTGCTGTATAGCATCAGTCACACCAGCCTAGCTCGAGTATTCAGTGTTTCTTCATCAGAAGCAAGAGATGAATTCTTCAGATTTCTTCAGAGCGCACTGGTCCAGACATCTTTGCTTTAATGCATTAGTTGACCGGCAAGCTCTTAGTCAGCCGACCTCACCTAGTATTTACATAGAAGAAACTTCATCTTTAATCACTCTCAGTCCCACCCTTGTGGACCCGGCACTTGTGTCGGTAATAAGGGCAGTGGATGGCCAGGAAACTGGTTTGAGTGTACAGCCGGCTGAGAAGAAGAATCGACTCCAGACCGGCCAGGAATTTCATCTACAGAGCGCACTGGTCCAGGCTTCTCTGCTTTTAAAGCATCAGCCGACCGGCCAGCACAAAGAACGCGACCTCTGACGTCATATCCAGTCAGCCAATCGCGTGTCCTTCTGACCCATCACGAAGCAGGTCACGTGTTTTCACCGACCTCAGAGGTCGGAAGGGCGTTCTTTCAGAACTCACGTCTACTGTATTCCAGTCCCTGCCTTGCAGACCCGGCCTGTTTGTCGGTAGTGGGGTTTGGTGGACTGTAAAGTTGCCAGCAAGCATCACACCAAGAACGTGAATACTGACGTCATCCCCAGTTAACCAATCGCGTGTCCTTCCGACCAGTCACGAAGCTGGTCATGTGGTTTCACCGACCAGGTCACGAAGTAAAGCACGTGATTCACCGAACAGGAAGGTCGGAAATGGTCGGAAGATCCGACCAGGTCACGAAGCTGATCGTCATCTCCAATCAGCCAATCACGTTCTCCCTCCGACCAGCAAACTGGTCATGTGACACACCGACCAACACTTGTTTCTAAATATAGATCATAAGGGCTTTCCCAGCAACTGTCAAATCTACAAATAAGACGTGCGTTCAAAAGAAATACTTTATTAATGGCGGAAACCTACAGCCAGCTGATTTCAACATAAGATAGTTGCAAGTACATTTACTTCAACAACTGGTTACAGAATGTACCGACCCACTACCGGCTAAACAGCCTTGTACAGTTATTTCAACAACTGGTTACAGTGCACCGACCGACTACACAGCCTTATACAGTAGCTTTAACAACTGGTTACAGTGTACCGGCAGGGTACCGACTACACAGCCCTGTACACTTGCTTCCACAACTGTTTTCAGAGTGTACTGACAGGTACCGACTACACAGCCCTATAAACTTGCCTCAGTGACTGGTTACAGAGTGTACCGGCTGGTACTGGCTACACAGCCTTGTGCACTTGCTTCAACTACTGGCTACAGAGTGTACCGGCTGGTACTTGCTACACAGCCTTGTACACTTGCCTCAACAACTGGTTACAGAGGGTACCGGCTGGTAGTGGCTATACAGCCTTGTACACTTGCCTCAACAACAGGTTACAGAGTGTACCGGCTGGTACTGGCTACACAGCCTTGTACACTTGCCTCAACAGCCTTGTACACTTGCTTCAGCAACTGGTTACAAAGTGTACCGGCTGGTACTGGCTACACAGCCTAGTACACTTGCTTCAACCTATGGGTTACAAGTCTACTAACAGGGTGCTGGCTACACAGTCCTTACTGAATAGTGCTTCGACCCAACTGGTTACAAAAAAAAAAAAAAAAAAAAAAAAAAAAAAAAAAAAAAAAACTGGCTAAATATAGACCAGTAGCTGTCAATTGGTTGGTGACCCCAGCCTGCCAGTTTTTTGCCGGTTACAGAGAATTGGTGGTTACAGTTAAGTACCGGGTATGGAGTCCTGGTACCGGACAGAGTTGCCTAAGGTTAATTTGGTTATAGAGAATTCTTAGACCGGTCAGGGGTCTTGGTGATGTGATATGACAGTGTCCCAAGCTACTGCCAGGCAACCTTCCCTTATCATATCTCTCAACAACCTGTTATCAGTGCTGGACTTGGCTGGAGAGATAATAAATTTTGTCATCATGTCCGGCCAGGGGTCAGACATCTCACAAATGACAATTGCTCTGTAAATGCTGCACCTTGCAGGCTGCTGGCCTGGGGTGAAGAGTCTATTAATGTGAAAAGTTGTGTCAGCCCCACCAGACCACAATAAGAACAGAGAGACTGTTAACCTGGATCATTGTCACCAGACCGGACCAGTGTCCGGAGGGACAGAAAATGTTTATCAAAATACCAAATGTCCCAAATGTGGCACACAATCTGCCTGTAGGGTCCAGACTAAGCCCTTTTTCGGGAACTTAGAAAGCCTTGGGGGTTGGACCCTAGGTATTACAAATGTTCAAGGAGGGATACCTACTCCCATATACCTATACAAGAACAATCCAGGTAATGCCTGCTATTCGGTTTGTCCACAGCACCTTTGGAGTTCACTGTGATACCAAAGGAGGTGAAATTTGTGACCATACACAAGGATTTAAGAAGCCACCAGTACCTAGACAACTGGTTGGTGAGAGCCAGATCCCAGGCTTGTCTCCAACATACACAGGAACTAGTAAATAATGTGTCAGCAACTGGGTTGGCTGATGAACTTACAGAAATCAGAGCGGGAGCCCAAACAAGACTTTGATTTTGTAGGCTACCAGTTCGACCTCCGGTCTGATCCGGTCCGACTGACTCCAGACTGGTGGCAGAACCTTCAAGAGAAAATGCTGAAATTGCTATCCCTACCGGCTTGCCCGGTCCGGGAATTCAGGTCCGTGATAGGCTTACTAACAGCTACAGAAAAGCAAGTTCATGTAGGCCAACTTCATATGAGACTCATTCAGTGGCATCACAAACACAACTGGAGGGTCCCAGAATCACTGGAAAAGGTGATCCCAACCCCAGGATCACAATGATGGCTGAAGGAAGACAATGTACTTACAGTCCAACCATTACACCCAATAAAACATGTTCTGCAAACAATTACAGACGCATCAATAGAAGGGTGGGGCGCTCACTTAGACGAGCACTTTGCAAGAGCAACCTGGTCCCCTCCGGGAAGCAAGCTGCATGTAAACTATCTAGAACTTAAAGCAGTCTTTCTGGTTTTAAAAGAGTTCTAGGACCTTTGCTCAACAAGATAGTACTTGTAGCAACTGACAACACCACAGTAGTGTCATACTTAAACAAGGAAGGAGGCATGAGGTCGTGCCCACTTTGTGCCCTACTATGGAGAATCTTGACCTGGGTACCAGGAAACAAGTGACTCTAAAGCACGACACATTCCAGGGCGGCCGAATGTGGTAGCAGACAAGCTATCCAGGCTAGGCCAGACCATCCAAACAGTGGTTTCTCCTTCCAGAGGTTTTTCCACTCTATGCAGCAGGGGGCGCAGGCCCAAAATAGACTTATTTGCCACAAGGTTCAAAAACAGGTTGCCTCTGTGTCACCGGTACCGGATCCCCTGGCCACAGCAGTGGATGCGCTCAGTCAGCCATGGTAGGATCTGAAAGCATACACCCTCCCACCATCAACCATATTGGGCAAAGTGGTGGAGAAGTTGCAAGACTCCCCATGCAAGAGAATCATTCTGATTGCTCTGGGGTGGCCCAACATGCCTTGGTTTTGGGATCTAGTGGTCATGTCCAGCCAAATCCCACTGAGCCTGCCCAATATGCCCAACCTATTGACAGCCATTCAATCAGACCCCTCACAGAAGTCTGACAAATCTTAATATCCATGCAGGGCTCCTAGAGCCTCAGCAATTGAGGAGCAGGGTTTGTCTGAGGCAGTGGCAGCAAGAGTTGAGGCTCCTCAAGGGGATCAATCAGATCAGGCTATGAGGCAAGTGAGCCATTTTTACAAGTGATGTATCATTCATCTGGTGGACTTCGGGGCACCCCCTGTAAAGTTAGTTGCTGACTTCCTTATGTACCTATTTCAGGACAGGAAGTTGCAGCCCAGCACCATTGATGGTTACAGGTCAGACATTGCTGATAGACTGGGAGATTCGCCCATCAATATCAGTAAGGATGAAAATCTCACTCGTCTCCTGGATAGTTTCCACTGAGACAGACCCAAAGGCCGGAAGGGAATCCCTTCCTGGAACCTCTCCCTGGTTTTTGCACCAGCTGACAAGGGTCATTTTGAACCAATTAATAGAGGCCTCCTTGAAGCTTTTGACCTTCAAGACAGTTTTCCTCTTGGCCCTGGGGTCGGGCAAGAGTAGAAGTGAGATACATGCTTGGCAAAACAGAAATATTAGACACCAGTCCGACTGGTCAAGGTGTCCCTGTACCCATCCCCCAGCCTTCTCTCCAAGAATCAGCTGGCCCAAGAGGGTCCAGACAGTGTGGCCCCAGGGGTATAACAGCCCTGGCCCCCAACTCTGGATAGATCCCTCAAGTCTGACAGGTCCCTCTGTCCAGTCAGAGCATTGCACTACTATTTGGACAGGACCTCGGGCAGAATAAGGAGGTGGTTTTTGTCTCCTTTAAGAAAGGTTTTGACAAAGACATCTCACCTGCCACTATCTCCTCTTGGATCAAGCAGACTGTGATCCTATGTTATGAGCTCTCGGACCAGGAGGCCCACATTTTACATCAGGTTAAAGCCCATGATGTCAGGGCCTTTGATGCTTCTAAGGTCTTCCAGTCAGAAGTTTCCTTAGATACAGTCTTGTCAGCCTGCCACTGAAGTCACATAATACCTTCACATGGTTCTATCTGAAGGGCGGGGCTTGGGCTGACTCAGAACTTTACCAATTGGGCTCGGTAGTGGCTGCTCAGCAGATCCACAAGTGGCCCTTAGATGGAGGAGATTTGTATATATATATATATATATAAACAGTTCTACAAGCACATAGTATAAAATGTGGTGTGCTTCCTTCGGGAGATTTATTGGCTTTCTGGGACTGAACTCATCCCTCTCTTCCCCTACCTCAGAGCAGGTCTGTTAAAAAGGGGGGGGGGGCGACATCGGTATAGCCCCCGGATAACCGGCTGTTGGCAACCGACCAAGGTCTTACAGGGTTTCCTGACCTTAGGGTCAACCCTCCCACCGACCCCGCTATCAGCTTACTAGGGGTCTAAGAGGTTTAGACAACGAAAAAGATGCTATGACGTCAGGTTGTCTAGACAGGAAGGAAGTACGAGGCGCCATCTGGGGAGTGCACAGTACTACAGACCGGCCAGCCGGTGGCAACACAAGACATCTTTTTCTGGCGTTTGGCGGGCCGGTCTGCGCCGACCGGATTAGCAATTGTCCATTGGATAGGGTATTAACTTATAAAAATTTAATTTACTTATTAAATTTGCAATTTTAATCACCTTTTTATATAGGACCAGTTTGTGGCATTGTCTGATGGACTATTGGTGATCGATGTGCCCAAGATAAATACAAATAATATTTAACAAGTCCCTATAATAACAGACATTGCATCGTATTCATTTTATTTCCTGTAATATGCCACAGTACATTGTAGAAATACTATCATGTATTACTGACATTATCTACAGATAACATAGCTTTCAGATAATTAAGCGGCCCATCAGGGACGCTTATTTGTTTTCACCAAAGTTTGACTGATCGCCGCCGCCGCCACCGCAGGATTATGGTCTCCCTTGAATAACTTCTTAGCCTTTCATATTTTTCTTTCCTTGTTACCTTTCTTTAAAACTATAGAGGCGGGAAAAATTTTTGGGATACTTTGCGCAGACCTTAAGCTTTACTTAAGGTAATCTTAAGCATAACTCCAAAACACCCCGTCATCGCATTTCAGAAAAAAGCACACACACCTGTGCTATAAAATTTATTAGGTACATTCTAGACCAAATTTCGAAGGTCCGAAAGGATTTTCTCATCAATCGAACCATAGATGCCTGAATGGGAGGTATTTTATTTTCGTAAATTTTTTAAAAATGGATACTTGGTCTGTATCTCAAAAACGGTGAGGATTTCGGCATTTTGTTGGAATAACTTATTCAGCTACTTTTTGAAAATCTTTCACATGCCGAAGTTTTAGCCCTGTATCTGCAATCTGAAGGTCACCTTAATGTCAAAAAAGGGGGTATTAACCCTCCAGTTCACTTAGTTTTTTCACTTTTTTCAACCAAACTTGGCACTTTATTAAGATTTGCCAAAGGAATATCCTGACTTTATGGTGATCTTAAACTCAAAATGTTAATGGACCTATGGCCTGCTGAAAGTCATCAAATTGAAATAAATCCTCTGGCTCCTTTCTTTTTCCATTTTTTGTATCTAAATTATCACTGGTATTAAAATAGATAAAATAATACTTATGGTCACCTTAAACTCTCAATATGGATGGAGTGGTAGCTACCTAAAAGTGAAATAAGGGGGTTTTCAGCCTCCAACTGTCTTATTGTTCAACTGACCTCAGTTAAACTTTGCACACCTATAAAGGATGGCAAAAAGGGGCGGAAATAGTTTTTGGGAAACTTTGCACAGACCTTAAGCTTGACTTAAGGTAACCTTAAGCATTTTTCAAAAACACCCCGTCATCGCGTTTCTGGAAAAAAAAAACACACACCTGTGCTATAAAATTTATCAGGTACATTCTAGACCAAATTTCGAAGGTCGGAAAGGATTTCTCTTTATGAGACCATAGATGCCTGAATGGGAGGCGTTTTATTTTCGTAAATTTTCTAAAAATGGATACTTGGTCTGTATCTCAAAAATGGTCAGGATTTCGGTGTTTTGTTGGATAACTTATTCAGCTACTTTTTGATAATCTTTCACATGCCGAAGTTTTAGCCCTGTATCTGCAATCTTAAGGTCACCTTAATGTCAAAAAAGGAGGTTTTAGCCCTCCAGTTTACTTAGTTTTTCACTTTTTTCGACCAAACTTGCCACATATATTAATATTTGCCGAAGGAATATCCTGATTTTATGGTGACCTTAAACTCATAATGTTAATGGACCTATGGCCTGCTTAAAGTCATCAAACTGGAATAAAATCCTCTGCCTCCTTTTGTTTTCCATTTTTTATATCTAAATTATCACTGGTATTAAAATAAATAAAAATAATACTTATGGTCACCTTAAACTCTCAATATGAATGGAGTGGTAGCCACCATAAAGTGAAATAAGGGGGTTTTCAGCCTCCAACTATCTTATTGTTCAACTGACCTCGGTTAAACTTTGCACACCTATAAAGGATGTCAAAAGGGACATTCTTATTTTCTGCCCACCTTGAAGCCACCTATGGCCATCTTTTCAGCCCCCAACTGACTTACTGTTCAACTAACATCAGTTAAACTTGACACATTGATTAGGCTTACTCACAGGAAGGTTTCTTTAGAATTAATTTACCATTCATACAATTATAAGCATTACAAACATATTGCATATGTTAGCATCTTTTACGGATTACTTCGCACTTTTTCATCAGGGCCGCTTCGTTTTTGTCAGCAAAAACTTTTTTCTAGTTTGTTTTTTTTAACACCGGACACATATTTTTGTTAATGAAAACAATGACCTACAATATTATAATTGCTTCATTTTTAAAGCTGTAGAACTGTTTTTGAAATAAGTAAGGTTAATTGCTGGTGGTTTATATTTGCAGTAATCGTGATCAACCATCCTAACCTGTAATGACAAATTTAAAAGTGTTTATAACTCGTTTATTATTGGTCCTAGAGGTTTGCCATGTGAAACCAGTCTATAGGAAATCATGGGATGGGAATCTTCTGATGTGATCAGATTTGACCTTGGGCCCTTCCTTCAAGGTCAAACAAGGATAGCCAAAGTTAACAGTGCTTATAACTCACTTATTATTGGTCCTAGAGTTTTTGCAATGTTAAACCTACTTGTTAGAAATCATGGGCTGGGAATCTTCTGATGTGTACAGATTTGACTTGGGTGTTTTTAGCTTGCTTATTATTGGTCCTAGGGTTTGCAATATAAAATCAACCTATGGGAAACCATAAGCTAGGAATCTTCTGATGTGGTTAGATTTGGCCTTGGGCCCTGTTTAGAGGTATACAGTTATAAGTAGAGACTTTGGGAAAGGCTAAGACAGTTGTAAAGTGGAGTATAAAATCCAGATGTTAAATGTATCAGTTTATGGGAATGATCTCTTAAACTCTAAGATCCTTTTATAAAGGTAAATAGCAGTAGTTAAATCTTGTGAACAAAAGCATATACATGTGCCTTTATAAATGTGTGTGATTATACAATAAATTAGAAAGATATAACTTTATATATAACTATCTTTAATATATATATTATATAATAATATATACATCGGAACTATAAACATGGTGTCGGGTGTGTGACTATTATGGAGGAATACATCTCATAATAGGATACAAATAGTGACAACAGGATATAATACACAGTACAATCAAAATATTCAGAAAGGCTTTTTCTTAATATCCCTGTTCCAGTTCCAGTGGAGGTGAAAGGTGACTTACTTAGTAATTGGACATTTTTCAAAGATCAATGGGAAAACTACAAAGTTGCCACTGGACTAAGGGAGAAATCAAAGAATGTAAGGGTTGCAACTTTAAGATCTGTTATGGGTAGACTTACTCCAAGTCTTTGTATTTATATCCATCAGTAACTAGAACAGTTAAATTTAAACTGGAAACTTACCAGAGTTCATTATAGCACGAGCATTCTGGAGTATGGGGGATAGTCTCTGAAAAAACGGGCTGGTAGTTTCTCCAGAGGTACAGTACCCATATAGTACACAAAAGACGAAAGGACTTGGTGAAAGTCTATGTTATGGGTAGAGATTGTTTTAGAATCTTGAAAAATCTGCAAAGATATAGCAAAGTGCATAAAAGCACTAGAAAGTTATTTCAAACCAACCCAACATGAGATTTACAAATAGTACATGTTCTACTCATGTGATGAAGGACCCAATGAAAATGTGGATCACTGGGTTAACAGACTGAGATAACTTTTAAAGTCTTGGAACTTTGAAGCAATGATTGACACAGATGTTTAGAGAGAAGGTAGTCAATCTAAATGAAGCAGTTGACATGCTGAGAGCTAGTGAAGTAGCTGCTCAACACATAAAGGAGATTGACCAAGGGACATCTGAGGAAGTGGTATCACTCTGCATTGTCCAGTACGCATCCATATCCTCATGAACAACTTCTCCAAAAGTACACAGCCCAGAGGCATGCTGTTACATTTAAAACATACCTTGTCTGTCGAGGATGATAAATTGTTCAAGGCATACAGATCGATCTGTTCATCTGTTCCCCATAGCTGTTAGAAGAGAGGTACCCCCACCCAAAGTGTGAAAACTTCAACATTTTATTTCAGTTTTTCTCCTTGACTATGGAAGGGATTTATCTCTTAACTTAGATCTATGTACTAGGCTGCAAGTAGATTCCCTTGTGTGAGTATCAGGCCCGGATCTTTGTTAATTAATTTTAATGAATTTTTAAAATAACTTTTTAATGCATTAAAATTCATGAAATCATGCACTAAACACTTATAACTTAAAAAGTATTGCATTTACAGTATTTTGTTAAACTATGTTATTCAGCTACTTTTCCATAGCTACAACATGGTGAGTAACTTGGGAACCTTTCCCAATAGCTAAGGGAGTATTAGCTACTTCCTGACTTTTCAGCAACTTCCATAATGAGTAAAAGCGCTTGTAAATTAAAAGCTATTGTATTTCCAGAATTGTGCTTAAATATGTTATTCGCCTACTTTTGGGTCAGCTATAACAGTAAAATTGTAGACCTGTAGCTCATTGCATAGCTGAGCAATAGTTACTTTCAGGTTCTCACTGTTGAGTAAATTGGTTGTAACTTGAAAACTATTACATTTAGATTTTTTTTAAATTTGTTATTCATCTACTTTAGGGTCAGCTATAGCATAGTGGATCTGCAGAACTGTAGCTCATTGCCTAGCTGAGCAATAGGTATTCCGGATTTTCACTGTGGAGTAAATCACTTGTAACTTGAAAACTATTTCATTTATAGAATTTTCTTTAATTATGTTATGCACCTACTTTTAGGCAGCTATAAAATAGTTAAATTTGCAGACCTATAGCTCATTGCATAACTGGGCAACTTGTGTGTACTTTTATACTTTCACTTCTACTTTCTACTCAAAACACAGTCAGCCGATGCAGAACCCATTCACAGGCACTGATTGCTTGTTTGGTTTTAAGGTAGCTCTTGTGACCCTAACATAATCGTTTCAGTAGAATTTATTTTCACCAATAACATTTAACTCTTCACATTGGTCCTTTAGCACTTAATATAAAATTTCTAAGCTGTAGGGACGCTTTGTTTTTGTGTACAAAAACTTTTGTCTAGTTTAGTGCAGAAGTGTTATCTACATATCAAGCACGGATATTTTTTTGCTAGTTTCCTCCCATTCAACAATTGTGTTGTTCGGGGCAGATCGACAATATTAAAAAATAATGGATATACTACTTACAAGGTATTTTTATCCGTGTTTTTTACTTGAATGTACCTTCGGTAACCTTCCAGCTACAATCACAAAAGAAACGTCAGTCTTTTTTAGTATTTATAAATAGACGGAATTCCCCCAAAAAGGTACGGACTTCTCTTCTGTAAGGCATCAGTCACACCAGGCAGCTCGAATATTTAATGTTTTTCAACAGAAGCAAGAGATGCTTTCTTCAGAGCGCACTGGTCCAGACATCTTTGCTGTAAAGCATTAGTCAACCGGCAAGCTCCGGTTCAGCCGACCTCACAATAGAAACGTGCATCTACACTACGAGTTTTCAAGAAAAACCGACTTATCACCAAGATATTCACCTTCAGAGCGCACTGGTACAGGCTTCTCTGCTTTAAAGCATCAGCCAACCAGCCAGCTCAAAGAACGCGACCTCTGACGTCATTTTCTCCACGAAGCTGGTCACGTGATTCACCGACCAGGAAAGTCGGAAGTGCGTTCTTCAAAACTCAGGTCTACTGTGATACCAGTCCCTCCCTTGCAGACCTGGCCTTGTAGGTATCACACAAAGAACGCGACTACTGACATCATCTTCGCCAGCTGGTCACGTGACACACCGACCTGCAATACCGTTCTAAAAATAGCTCACAAGGGCTTTTCCAACAACTGTCAAATCTTCACAAGACATGCACTTACGAGAAATCATTTAAATAATGGAGGAAACCTGCAGTTGAAAAACAACTGGTTACAGAGCTTACCAATCGGGCACCGGCTACACAGCCTTGTACAGTTTACCACACCCAACCGGTTACAGAGTTTTCTACTGACCTAGCCCATTCAACTCTGTGTTGATTCTGGGGCAGGCAGACAGCAAGTATCTACAAGATATGGCTTCAACCGACCAGTTACAGAGTTTACGGACCGGCTGCCTGTACAGTGCTTCACCCAACCGGTTACAGTCTACCAACCTAGTCAACCCAACCTTGTGTTGATTCTGGGGCAGGTAGACTGGAAATTGCTGCAAGAAATTGCTTTAACCGACTGGTTACAGAGTCTACCAACCGGGTGACGGTGACAGGTCTTATAGTACAGTGCTTCAGCTAAACCGGTTACAGAGCCTGCCAACCTAGTCCATTCGACTCTGTTGTTTCTGGGCAGGCAGACAGTAAGTGTCTGCAACATATTGCCTCAACCAACCGGTTACAGAGTCTGCCGACCGGATGTCAGCTACACAACCCTCTTGTACAGGCTGCTTCACCCAAGCCGGTTACAGACCCTACCGTCCTAGTCCTTCAACTCTGTGTTGAGTCTAGGGCAGAGGGACAAGAAATACTGCAAGAAATCTCGGGGGCCACGGTGGCAGAGTGGTAACATTCTCGCCTCCCACCTCTGAGGCCGGGGTTTCGATCCCCGGCACGGCCTCAAGTGGGAAAGCTGGTAGTTGCTTGCCATTGCTCGGCAGTTTACAGTACAGAACCCTAACGAACTGTATGTACTGGTTTCCTCTGCCCTTCCAACTACACATTGTGTTATGACCTGTACAGTGTTGAAAGCGACGTAAAACCCCAAATAAATAAATGCAAGAAATCCTGGTAACTGGTGGCTCCAACCGGCTACAGACCCTATGGATCTAAGGTCAGCTACATGATTAACTGACAAATTACTGTGAGGTGTTTTTTGGTTGGCTCATACAGACCAGTTGCTGTCTGAACTGAATCAGTGCTGAAAAGAAATGCCGGCAAAAGGTGTCTCCAACCGGCTAAAGACCCTACGGACCTAAGGCTGGCTACACAATCAATTGACGAATGGCTGTCGGGTAGTTTGGATTGGCTCATACAGACCAGGTGCTGCCTGAACTAATTGGTCTACAGGGGGTCTATCGGGCCGCCAGAGGAGCAATAAGGGGTTACATCTACTCTGAAAACGCTGGTTACAGAGAAACGCTAGTCTACCGGGCTGACAGAAGATGGCAATGAAATAACCAGTCAGTCTGACCCTTTGACCTCTGAATACCCTGGTTACACTAAGTAGGGCACCCCACTGCGAAGGGTCATTCCATCCTATAAGGGACAATAACATTTTGTTAATGGTCCAGTTCAGGCAGTACTGCTGACCGGGAGCAATGAGACTGTTAAAGTTTGTCAGTCACCAGAGACTTCAACCAGAAAGACAATAGAACCTCAGACCAGGCAGACTTTAGGTGTAAACTTATCTGTCGTAACTCTTGTACATATGGTAAAAGTGCAGCCGCAAGGGCATAAGTCCTGGCATTGTTCTTCCTTATGTGAAGATGCTTCCTGTGTCGATCTATTGTCTTCTGTCAACCGAGCTCCAATATCCCAGCTGTTGTACTAGATCTGCCCATAGAGGCAAGATTACACAGGTCATGGGAAACTTAAGAAGCACTGGGTGCCGGTCCGGAAGTCTTAAAAATCCTCTCGGGAACTGTTACCTGATGGAGGCATTGCAGGATCTTATGAAGAAAAATGCGGTAGAACTGGTCAAAATCAAATCAGGTCTCCTTTCAGCCGGTTACCTTTGGTTCACAAACCTAACAACTGGGGGACTGCTATACTAGACCTGAGCAAACTAAACCAATTTCTCAAGGTGGAGAAATTCTAAATGGAGACAACAGAAACCATCAGAACCCCCCTCCAGCAAGGACAGTGGGTTACCTCGTTAGATTTCAAGGATACCTACTTCCATATACCAATACAGGAACAGTCCAGGAAGCACATGAGATTGCACATCCAGGGCAGGTCATATCAGTTCAGGACACTGCCATTCGGACTGTCCACAGCCCCCATGGGGTTTACGGTCGTTGCAAGGAGGTGAAACTGATTACCACACACAGGGTCATAAGGACCCACCAGTACCTAGACCACCAAGTTTGTCTCCAGCATATTCAAGAATTAGTAAGAAATTGTCAAAAACTAGGTTGGCTGGTGAGCATGGAGAAATCAGAGCTGGAACCCAAACAAGTCTTGGACTTCGTAGGTTACCAGTTCGATCTCAGATGTGGCTGGGTCTGACCGACACCGGACTGGTGGCAGACCCTTCAGCAGTAATACAATATCTAATCTCCCGACTGTCCTGTCTGGTGCAGCAGTTCATGTTCTCAATAGGTCTGCTAACAGCCACAGAGAAGCAAGTTCACCTTGGCCGACTACATATGAGACCCTTTCAGTGGTATCTCAAAAACAACTGGAGGGTACCGGAATCACTAGGAAAGGTCATTCCTACCCCCATACCCAAGTCTCTGCATCCCATCTGAAATGGTGAAATGGTGGCTGGAGGAAGCAATGTGCTGCAAGGTCAACCATCACACCCAATAAAACATGCACTGCAAATCTTTACAGACCCATCAAAGAAGGAGAGGGCGCTCACTTAAACGAGCACACTGCAAGAGGAACATGGTCCCTTCCAGAAAGCAATTGCATATAATTATCTAGAACTGAAAGCGGTCTTTTTGGCCCTGAAAGAGTTCCAAGACCTCTGTTCAGACAAGATAGTGCTTGTAGCTACAGACAACACAACAGTGGTGTCATATATAAACAAGGAAGGAGGCATGAGGTCGGGCCCACTGTGTGCCCTTCTATGGCAAATCTTGACCTGGTGCTCCGGAAAACAGGTAACACTCAAAGCCCAATACATTCCAGGTGGCACCGGCCTCAGATCTTTTTGCCACGAGGTTCAACAATAAGTTACCTCAGTTTGTGTCACCACTCCCGATCCCCCTGGCCTGGGCAGTGGACGCACTCAGCCTACTATGGGAGGATCTGAATGTATATGCCTTCCCACCAGTAGCCATCTTGGGCAAAGTGGTGGAGAAGTTGCAGGACCACCCCTGTCACAGAATCATTCTAATCGCTCCAGGGTGGCCCAACATGTCTTGGTTCTGGGAACTAGTGGCCATGTCAAGCCGGATTCCCCTGAGCCTGCCCAGTCTTCTAACAGAACCCTTCAATCAGCCTCAGCTATCAAGGAACAGGGCTTCTCTGAGGCAGTGGGAGCACGAATTGAGATCAGTCTATGAGGCAAGGTGGACCATTTTTACAAAGTGGTGCCTCAGTAACCAGGTGGACTTCAGGGCACCCCCGGTAAAGTCAATAGCCGACTTGCTATTGTTCCTGCTTCGGGACAGGAAGTTACAACCAAGCACCATTGATGGCTACAGATCAGCCATGGCTGACAAATTGGACAATTCCCCCATTAACGTCAGTAAGAATGAAAATCTCCCTCGTTTCCTGGATAGCTTCCACAGAGACAGACCCAAGAGGGCAGGGGCATCCCCTCCTGGAACCTCTCCCTGGTCTTACACCAGTTGACAAAGGCTCCCTTTGAACCTATTAAAGAGGCCCCCCTTGAAACACTGGACTTTCAAGACTGTTCTTCTGTTGGTCCTGGATTCGGGTAAATGCAGGAGTGAGACCCATGCTTGGCAAAGCAAGAACATCAGACACCAATCAGACTGTTCAAAGTTTCAGTGTACCCCTCACCCAGCTATCTTTCCAAGAACCAGCTGGCCAAGGAGGGTCCAGATAGTGTAGCCCTATAGTGGTTATACCAGCCCTGGCCCCCACTCTGGATAACTCACTTAGGTCAAACAGGTCCCTCTGTCCGGTCAGAGCTTTGCGCTACTATTTGGACAGGAAAGAGTTAGTCTTTGTCTCCTTTAAGAAGGGCTTTGACAAGGACATCTCACCTGCCACCATCTCCTCTTGGATCAAACCACTGTGATCCTATGTTATGAGCTCTCTGATCAAGAGTCCCTCACACTACATCAGGTCAAGGCCCATGATGTGAGGTCACTCGCTGCTTCCAAGGCCTTTCAGTCAAGGGTCTCCTTGGAACAAATACTATCAGCCTGCCACTGGAAGTCTCACAACACCTTCACAAAATTTCAAAAGGATGTGGCGTGGTGTGACTCAGAGCTCTACCATGTGGGCCCAGTAGTGGCTCCTCATTCTCTAAATACAATAGTTTTCAAGTTACAAGTGATTTTACTCATGATGGAAGTTAGTGAAAAGTCCAAAAGTAGCTATTACTCACTTAGCTAGTGAGATAGACACCCAAGTTACTCACCATGTTGTAGCTATGGCAAAAGTAGCTGAATAACATATTTTAACAAAGTGCTCTAAACGCAATACTTTTCAAGTTATAATTGATTTAGTGCATGATTTCATTAATTTTAATGCATTAAAAATTATATAAAAAGTTCATTAAAAAACTTTAGCATGTGAAAGCTCTCCAAAATGTAGGTGAATGAGTTATTTGAGAAATACTGGCTATCTGCAATACTTTGAGATAATAGGCATTTACTCATTTTGAGTAGGTGAGTTATTACCTACGGGTCTGGAACTTCACCATGTGAAAGCTCTCCCAAAAGTAGATGAATGAGTTATTTGATAAAAATTGGGTGTTCGCAATACTTTTAGAGATAATTCACATTTACTCATTTTGAGTAGGTGAGTAATTAGCTATGGGTCTGAAACTTCACCAAGTGAAAGCTCTCCCAAAGTAGGTGAATGATTTATTTGAGAAAAATTGGGTTTCCGCAATAATTTTACAGATAATTAGCATTTACTCATTTTCAGTAGGTGAATAATTAGCTATGGGTCTGAAACTTTACGGAGTGAAAGCTATCCCAAAAGTAGGTAAATGAGTTATTTGAGAAAAATTGGCTATCTGCAATACATTTAGAGATAATTCGCATTTACTCATTTTGAGTAGGTGAGTAATTAGCTATGGGTCTGAAACTTAATCATGTGAAAGTTCTTCCAAAAGTAGGTGAATGAGTTATTTGAGAAAAATTGGCTATCTGCAATACTTTTAAGAGATAATTCGCATTTACTCATTTTGAGTAGGTGAGTAATTATCTACGGGTCTGAAGCTCCACCATGTGGAAGCTCTCCCAAAAGTAAATGAATGAGTTATTTGAGAAAAATTGGCTATCTGCAATACTTTTAGCGATAAGCCACCTGCCAAATATGAAAGAAATGTGGACTGTAGGTCGCTAACAAGCAATATTCCACATTTTAGACATTTTTGTCTACCACAGGCCTAATTTAGGGATAAAACCTAGTAAAAAGATAAGGTGGTGAGTCCTCTAGCATACCAAGCCACCTGCCAAATATGAAAGAAAGGTTTATATTTGGGACTGAACTCGTCCCTCTCTACCCCTACCTCAGAGCAGGTCTGTCAAAACGGGGGGGGGGGGGTTGGTAACGTTGGTATACCCCCAGTAACCGGGTGACTGACCGACCCAAGGGCCTGCAGGTCTCTGACGATGTGTCAACCTGGCCCGGGATTTTGTTCTGGTCATACTAGTGAGTTCCTTCAAGTCCCTAGTAACTTACCCACCGACCAAGCGGTAGTTATTCAGCAATTGTCCATTGGATGGGATGTATTAACACAATAAAATTACAAATTTAATAAGTAAATTAAATTAAGTTAATACCCTATCCAATGGACACACAAGACCCTCCCAACCAACCCCGCTATCAGCTTACTAGGGGTCTAAGAGGTTTAGACAATGAAAAAGATGCTATGACGTCAACTTGTCTAGACAGGAAGGAAGTACGAGACGCCATCTCGAGAATGCACAGTACTGGGACTGGCTGGCCGGTGGCTACACAGGACGGCTTTTTCTGTCATTTGGCAGGCAGGTCTACGCCGACCGGATTAGCAATTGTCCATTGGATAGGGTATACAATAGCTTACCATGTGGGACTGATTGCTGTTCTAGGATGGCCGCCAGGCCCGGCCAACGTCTAAGAAAAACAGACATTTATAGTTGGCCGTAGCCTCAGGTTGTTGTCACGTGATACACTCCATTTGTCTTCTCCTTTGTCGTTGGCCGCCGCCATATTGGAATCTGTTGTGAAATCTCGGCCTTTTATTCTACTATATCTCAGTTTATACTCATTGTTGGATGTCTGTATTTAGCCATTTTGTTTTTTTAATTAATATTCCTCATTTTGTGAAAGTTTTACTTCAGCTGAATAAGTATTCTTACTTATTTACGTGTTTTGGGCTTTCGTCTCGACTCTGGCTTGAATTGATCGAGATTCGTCTTTTATTGCATTTTCAATATGTCTTCTCACCAAAACAATAGAGATAAGTTCCGAGCTTTAAAATGTCATCATTTCTGCCATTCCTTTGATACACATAACTTTTGTCCAACATGCAGGGAAGCTGGCAAGGGAGATGATCCCTGTGTCACTTTCAATTCACCCTGTAACATTTGTGCTTCCTTTACCGAGGAACAAATGATCAAGATCACTCATAGGAAAAGATATGTTAAAAAGCAGAAATCTGACATTCCAAAAAATGATGACGAGTTGGAACTGTTGGGCGATCAAGAGGTTGAATCCTGTTCAGGATCACATGCAGACCTTGAAAGTGCTGCAGATCATCTTTTCACCTCTCCACGTCCTCAGCCCCTTGCCTTCGAGGCCTTGTCATTAAAAACTCCAGCAAAATCTGTCCCACCCACCCCAGGTACTGCCTTACAGCAGAAAATAGAATTCAAACTTGAACAATATCTGGGGTCTCGTTTGGACATCCAATTAGAACAGAAAATGGGTATTTTTCAGGCTAACATGCTCGAGGCAATGAAGTCTCTTCAGGAAGACTTTCAAAAGTCTATCCAAAAGACATCTTCTCAAGTGGAGGTGGATCAGACCTCTGCTTTGGCCTCAAAGCCTGGCCCATCTAATACTGTTCATCTGGACCCTTCTCCCCCGAGACCGAGACCTCTCTCTCATTCTGTTGAGTCGATGGAAGTGGACTATGGTCCTGCTCCACCCCCTTGTCTTGGGGTTGATCCTTCTAGATGCGTCGATGACGCCTCGGATCAACACTTAGATACAGTCGAGGAACCCTTGAGGTTTCCTTCGACTAAAGTTTAAAAAAACACTCATTCTCAAAAACAGCATGATATTGACCCGAGCTCTGCCTTGGACCCATACTCAGATCAGACCGATGACCCTCGGCCTGCTTCTAGTAGACCAAAAAAGCATGCTGACAAAACAAAACACAAATCCAGGTCCAGATATTTACCGTCTTCTTCAGACGAGGATCAGTCCTCTGTACCCAGACACAGGTCTCCAAAACCTTCTAGGAAGACCCATTCTGATCATGACCAACCTCAACATGACCCAGACCCACCTTACTATAGGGAAGTAGCATTGTCTGACATTCCCTCTCAATACGCAGAGGAGGTAGACACTTTCAGGCGTATATTAAAACTCCCTGACCCCAGGGAATCTATGCCTAGATCTTCCACTGCAGTAATGGGTCTTGATGACGAGAAGGGTAGACAGGAGCTCAGGCCAAGAGGCCCTTCCTCTATGTTGCCACTCAATTCAATTATCAAAGACGCCTTTGATAAATTCAATCATGCCTTCCAGGCAGCAAATTTACCGGAAGGTAAATATATCAAAGCTCCTCCTTCCACTGCCAAGTGGTACAAGGTGGGACAGCCTTGTTATGAAGACAAAATACAGGAGCTAAATACAGATTTTGCTAAGATCTGTATTACTCCTAAGCCCTCTGGGGTCCCTATGGGCAAGGTTCCCCTACCAATTCTTAAGGAATTGGAACACCAAGCGAGGCAAAACATCTCCAAGCTCAACTTTGCTACTACCTTTGCCAAGACTTCTTCTTCTTGCAATGCCACTCTTGAGAAGTGCCAGTATAGCTTGAAGTCAACCTTTAAAAAGGTCAAGTCTCAGATTTGTAAAGGTGCCGACCCTGAGAAAGCAGCAAAACGTGGATACGAAGAAGCCTGTGAATACCTAGATACTTGGAACAAGACTGTTCTTATCCAACACAGGGCCTTGACATGCCTCAACAAATCCTTAGCCCATATACTACAGAGGGAGTTATATTCCATGGGTAATACCGGCTTGCTTAGGCGCGAAGCCGAAATGACCCTTTTACAACCACGTTTAGGGGAAACGAGATGCCAGGAACTCAGGAATTCGTCCTTTTCGCCGCCTTCCTTGTTCAAGTCTCAATTAGTGAAGGAAGGTGAAGACTTCTTTCTTAAAAAAGGCACATCAAAAGACTCTCAGGGTTTCGGACCCTATCAGAACAAGCCCTTTCGTGGTTCCCACAAGAAAAGAGGCTCCTACAGGAAACGCCCCTATGGGGGCAACTCCTCTCAAAGCAGTAACCAATCATTTCCCTCAGGCAGGGGGAAACCGAATTTCAGAGGCTCCAGGGGTCGTTTTCGACCCCACAATAGGGGAAGAGGGCATGGAAACCCCTCCCCCCAATGACTCCTTAAAAGCCTCCCTCAGTCCGCCAGTAGGAGGTTGCCTCTGTTCTTTCAGGAGAGACTGACAAACAAACAAATGTTCATCAAACGTGTTAAACATTATCACCAATGGCTACGTACTGCCATTCCTCTCAAAACCAAACTTGGTCAGATTCCCTCTGATTCTATCAGAATACAAGGCCCTTCAAAAAGACCAAGCTCTGGCCGATTGTATCCAGTCTCTCCTGTCAAAGAACGCAATCGAAAGGGTGGAAAATGTAAAATATCTCGGGTTTTACAGTCGCCTGTGGAGGTGGAGGCCAGTAATAGACTTAAGCAGGCTCAACACTTTTCTACACGTAGAAAAGTTCAAAATGGAAACACCAGAGTCCATCAGAGCCTCCCTGATTCCAGGGGAATGGGTATCGTCGATAGATCTGTCGGACGCTTACCTTCACATCCCCATCCACCCAAACTCAAGGAAATACCTAAGGTTTTACCACAGGTCACAGGTGTTCCAGTTCACCTCCCTTCCTTTTGGACTAGCCACAGCCCCCCAGGTCTTTACAATGATCATAAAAGAAGTGAAGCTAATGGCCCTCTCCAGAGGACTCAGACTCCACCAATACCTGGATGACTGGCTGATCAGGTCTCAGTCTCAGGAGGAAGCCAAAGTGAACACTTGGGGTGGATAATAAATTAGGAAAAATCAGAACTGAAACCTACTCAGGTGTTTTTGTTCGTGGGCTACGGATACCATCTAGATTCAGCCCTTGTAAAACCCACTCAAGAGAGATGGCTCAAACTTCAGGATTTGATCCTGCGTCTCAAGTCAAAACATGTTTTGACTGCAAGATGTTTAATGTCGCTAATTGGGTTGCTTGCCTCAACGGAGAAAATGGTCCCGGAGGGACATCTTCACATGAGGCCCTTTCAGTTTCATCTCAAAGAGCACTGGAAATATCCTCAGTCGCTGGACAGCCTCCTTCCTTGGACAGAAACCATTTCTGCACACCTAGATTGGTGGCAGAACCCCTCAAACATGATGATAGATGCGGACCTTCATTCCAAAGACCACAGCATCCAACTCTTTACAGACGCCTCAAACGAAGGTTGGGGCACTCCTTAAACCAAAGTTTTGCAAAGGGTCTGTGGTCAGATGGGGAAAAAGGCTACACATAAATGATCTAGAGTTGAAGGCGGTCTCACTGGCCCTTCGAAACTTCAAAGACCAGTGTCAGAAACAAGCAGTACCAGTTGCAACGGACAACTCAACAGTGGTAGCTTACATAAACAAACAAGGAGGAACTCACTCAGCGGAGATGTGTGCGCTCCTGTGGAAGATCATGACATGGTGCCATCATTATCACATAACATTGAAAGCCAGACACTGGGTGTCTGAATGTGATGGCCGACCTTCTATCCAGATCCAATCAAGTCCAGTCAACAGAATGGTCACTGCATCCGCAGATGTTCAAACAGATCTGTCTAAAGTGGTTCACACCCCATGTAGATATATTTGCCACTCACCTGAACCACAAACTTCCACTGTATGTGTCTCCAATCCTAGACCCAAATGCTTGGGACATAGATGCTCTGAACATAGACTGGACGGAACTCACTGCTTATGCTTACCCTCCGACGGCTCTCCTTCACAGGGTGATCCAAAAAATCAGGCAATATCACTGCCTGATCATGATAGCCCCAGGCTGGCCAGGGATGCCCTGGTTTTGGGACCTAGTACAGCTCTCAACAGAGATTCCACTGCAACTCCCGGTGTCAACAACTCTCCTCAAACAGTCCCACAATTATGTATTCCACAACAATCCCCAACATCTCAACCTCCACGCCTGGTGTCTAGGAGTGGACAGCTCCAAGAACAAAGCCTCTCTGTGGAGGTGGCAGAGAGAATTGCTGCACCTCAGAGGTCATCAACAAGGACCATCTACAAGTCAAAGTGGGCCCTATTTGAGAAATGGTGCAGAGAAAACTCGGTGGATTTCTCCACTCCCTCTGTGAAACAAATCTCAGATTTTTTCATGTACCTATACCAAGATCTAAATAGGCGCCCCTCGACCATCGGTGGTTACAGGACAGCCATTGTTGACACCTTGGGCCCAGTGGGCCACCATATTGCACAAAGTTTAGACCTTCACAGGTTACCCTCCAGCTTTCACAGGGATCGTCCCAAAAGTTCCAGGAATCTTCCTATGTGGAACCTTTCTGTTGTTCTCAATGAGCTCACAAAAGCACCCTTTGAGCCTATGAAAGACACAGACCTCAAACATCTTACTCTCAAAACTGCTTTCTTGCTAGCTTTGGCCTCCGGCAAGTGCCGCAGTGAAATCCATGCCTAGGTTGCAAACAAAGTATCTAATCTAGGCCAGTGGGAAAAGGTTGCCTTGTTCCCTTCTTCTGACTTTATAGCCAAAAAACAACTAGCAAGAGAAGGTTCCCAAAGCGTGTCTCTGGTGACTATTCCTGCTCTAACTACCATTGTAGATAGACAATTCAAAGATGATAGGACCTTGTGTCCAGTGCGGGCCCTGAGGTATTATTTAGACTGAACCAAGGACCTGAGAGGGTCCCGGTCCCTCCTTTTCATCTCCTTCAAGAAAGGACATACCTCAGACATCAGACCCGCTACTCTCTCTTCTTGGTTGAAACAAACCATTCTACTTTGTTATAAACAAGCAGACCAACAAGCCTTGGACTTGGTCCAAGTCAAAGCGCATGACATTAGGGCCTTTGTGGCCTCAAAGGCCTTTTACGGTGGGTATCGGCGGACCAAATCATGCAAGCCTGTCACTGGAAAGCTCACAACACATTTACAAATTTTTACCTAAAAGACCTTACTTGGTCAGACAACGACAACAATATGTATCTGGGGCCAGTAGTAGCGGCACAACAAGTCCTAGACCCTTCCCCTCAGACCAGTCATCCTCGGAAAGAAAAGAAGGGGGGGAGCATCTGCTGCAACCAAGTGTTCAGGAGTCTAACCCAGGGTCTAGGTATAGGTTTACCTCATGAGGGTGTTTGGGTAAGGTCTTTATATTCTTTATATTCTTTAATTTAGTATTGATTGTATAATGTATTAAGGACTTATTAAGGTTGTCATTAATCTCATTCTAGGGTGGCAATAAGTTGTGAATCTCCAAGCCTAGGGCTTAGGTTTTCTTTCATGATAGCCCTAGGGGCTTTACTCCATCAAAAGTGTACATAGGCTACACTTCTCTCCTATCAAAACACCCAGACATTTTTTAGCACTGTCAGTCATTCATTCAGGGTTTTTGGCTTTTTTACAGGCCCAATCTCCGGGATTGGGGCACTGTAAACGGGACTCAGACTGGTATTTTCTAACTCTCATTCTTTTTATTACTTCAGAATCTAAGAAAAACTAGACAGTTCTTCCAGCTGTCTCAGCTGTAATCCCTCCACCATGCGGTTGGATTCAGCAATCATTCCCACATGGTAAGCTATTGTAGCGCAATAAAATTGAAAATTTTGATTACTTTAATGTAGTTTTTATAAGCTACAAGTTTACCATGTGGGACTGAGAATAGTCCCACCCTGCCTCCCTGCTGTATTACAGCTGAGGGGGTATGGACAAATGGAGTGTATCACGTGACGACAACCTGAGGCTACGGCCAACTATAAATGTCTGTTTTTCTTAGATGTTGGCCGGGCCAATTTTGTCATAAATGGAAAAACATATTAAACACAGGAAGGTGGTCATTTTTACAAACTCATTAATACTCGTTGGGATGCTTTGTTTTTGCTGTGCGAAAACAATTTCTTTTTCTCTTGCGAAGCAATACTCTAGTTGGTCCTAGTGGTGTGGAATGTGAAACCAGCCTACAGGAAATCATGGGCTGGGAATCTTTTGGTGTGGTCTGATTTGACCTTGGACCCCTCCTTCAAGGTCAAATGAGGATAGGCAAACCTAAAAGTGCTTATAAATCGCTTATTATTGGTCCTAGAGTAGACTTTTTCCAAGTCTTTGTATTTGTATCCATCAGTAACCTGAATAGTTAAATTTAATTTGGAAACTTACAGGAGCTCATACCACAAGCATTCTGGAGTAAGGGGATAGTAAGGGGATAGTCTCTGAAAAAACAAAGACTTGTGCCTCCCATTTAGCCTCAACTGTAATGAGGGACACATTTATGCAGATTGCATGCACTACAGTATGGAGAAGTCCCCAACATATTAACATACTGTTATTTATAAGATGGGAGTTTCCCCACTTGAAAGCATGCTACCACAGCTGTTATGCTTGGTTTCCAACTGCGGATCTCTGTTATTGTAGAACACAGATACATGTATTACAGCCAACACTTGGAAGTCTTTTATTTATATATTTGTTGAGAGTTTACTTTAAGAACATCAAAGTGAAAAGTATGTAAATGAATTAAATAGGTGTAATAGTTTCCCAGAGTATTTGTATGAATATTGATTTGTTTTAATTTTGAGATTCTGAATTCCCATGGTTTTGAATGTAGTGTAGAAATTGGTAAAAGTGTCTAAGAGGGCTGTTCTATATTGGCGATCCAATTGTATACCATGTCCCTAATTAATTGGAAAAAAGTAAATTGGTCAGGATTCGTAGATAATGAGGATAGATTTTATATTAGCTTTCCAAGTGACATTTTGCTTGGTACTAAAAAAACTTTTCATTGGTTCCCAAATCTTGTTGAATCACTTATGAACCTTATGAAAGCCTCACCAAGACCAACGTAGGATGGAGAAGATTGATATACAAACTTTACAAAGATAGCTTTAGAATTGTGTTCCCAAATGTAAGTTCTGCTATTGATTGTAGAGGATCACAGAAAACTTATGACAAATTTAAACAGTATGATTTTATTGCGCTACAATAGCTTACCATGTGGAACTGAATGCTTACTGGGGAGGCCGCAGGCATTCAGCCAACGTCCAAGAAAAATAGACGCATAATAGTGGCGAGATGCCTTGGAATCGAGTTGACCGCACTAGTGACATAGCCATCCACTTCCTCTTTTCGAGTTGGCCGCGAATATGGAATCAATTCCTTTTATTGCAAGTAAAGAAAATGATTTTTTTCTGTGGATATACTTGTCGTTGGATACTGAAACTGCTTCAGTTTCTTTATTTTATAACATAGAATCTTATTTTGTGACAGTTCACAGATCAGACAACTTTAAATCCACTTCCGGGTTCACGTTGTAAAGAAACAGTGGGTGACGACTTGTGTATGTGGTTTTTATACAGGAATATATGCCTATATGTAATAAAATAAAATATTTAACCCCCATCTGTTTCATTATTTGACCAGTTTAAGGGTTTAAAATATATAATTTTATTGTGCTACTTTTTTATTTCAATTTGTTTATTTGGGGTTTTAACGTCGCTTTCAACACTGTAAAGGTCATATCACGACGGGTAGTTGGAAGGGCAGAGGAAACCAGTACATAGAGTTCGCTAGGGTTGTGTACTGTAAACTGCCGACCAACGGCAAGCAACTACCAGCTTTCCCACTTGAGCCCGTGCTGGGATCGAACCCCGGCCTCAGAGGTGGGAGGCGAGAGTGTTACCACTCTGCCACCGTGGCCCCCTTTTTTATTTCAAGGAAAATATCAAATTTTATATGGATATAAGTGTCGGATACTGAAACTTCATCAGTTTCTTTATTTTGTAGAACCTTAATTTTGTCACAATTCACAGAACAGATTAGTATTTTTTATTGCGCTACAATAGCTTACCATGTGGGACTGAATGCTGTTCTCAGATGGCCGCAAGGCATCACGCCAACATCTAAGAAATATAGACATTTATAGTTGGCCGTAGCCTCAAGTTGTCTCTCGTGGTACACTACGAGATCTCTTCCTACTTTCTCGTTCGCCGCGTGATTTAGTAGCGTCCGTCAATTACACAGATATTTTCATCTATTTCACAGCACATACGTATTGTTGGATGTTAATTTTTGGTCATTTCATGTATTATTTATCATAGATTATTCTGTAAAATTTCCATTTTGACAGGATAAGTATATTTTATTGCGTTAATACATCCTATCCAATGGACAATTGCTTTACCGGTTGGTGCGACCAGTCCCACCAAATGCCAGAAAAAGACGTATATACTACCGGCAGGACTGGTCACAGAGTATGCATTCGCTAGGTGGCGCATCATACTTCCTTCCTGTCTAGACAGCATGACGTCATAACATCTTTTTCATTTGGCGTGTGGAGTGTGCAGACGTGTTTTCTACAGAGAGACGTTTTTGAAGTTTATCAACAAATTTATCCATTTTATGAACTTTTAGTACTAGTTCTATCATCATTATGTCTTCTCCTGGACAGAAAAGAGGAACTTGCGGGCACATTATGGCCTTGTTCGATAGCCACAAGAAGTGTGCCAGATGTAGGGAGAAGGGGGTGGGACACGGTCCCTGTGTCAAGAAACTTGAATGCCAGATTTGTAAGGGCTTCACTCCTGCTCAAGTTCAACAACTGACCACCCCGACCTACAAGTCCAGGAAAGAACGTGGAGAGTAGAAGAAGACGACAGAAGCTACCAGTAGTGCTACCCCCACTCTCGTGGACCCTTCAGACGTTACTCTGTTGGGACGGATACACACAGACAAGCCATCTTCTGTTGAATCTACACCAAAGAAAAAGAGGCGTTCTGATAGCTCTCCTAAATCCAACAAGAGGAAGCACAGCAGTAAACCCACTTCTGAGGACCTCAAAAGTTTGGATGAGAAGTGGAGTGAGAGGTTTTCACAACTTGAAGCTTTGCTTCTTAGTAAGTCGTTTGCTGTGCTGGTAGAACCTGTGAGAACTTCAACTGTGGTGACCAGAGAACATCCCTTCTTTGATCCGGGTGCTTCTTCCAGTGTTGTGTCTTTTGGTTTGGTCACTGAGGGTACCGGTCCCAGTCTTGTACAGACCACCAATATAGCTGTCCGGTTATCTGCTACCCAACCTCTGCTGGAGGTTCCCGGTACGAAAGCTGTGCAGGATGTCAGTAAGAGTGCTACCCGCCCTGTTCAGGGTCTTGGTACCTCTGATGTAGCCACCCAGTCTTTACAGGCTCCCGGTGCAGAGACAGCCACCCAGCCTTTAAAGGCTCCCGGTGCAGGGACAGCCACCCAGCCCCTACAGGCTCCTGGTGCAGGTCCTGAAGTGCTGCCAACCAGCAATGAGAGACAATCAGAGGGGTCAGATCCTTCATGGGCTGGCATCAGATCCCTGATTTCGACAGTGCTGCTTCCTCCCTGGATGATAATCCATTTGCCGGTTCCAGAGTCAAACCAACCGGTAAAGTGTCTGTTAAATTACCGGTGGATGAGTGGCTGTGTCGAAAATTTGAGAGACTGAACCTGACTGTTGCTGAAGGCTACCCACTTGAAACACTGAGACTGGTGGACTGTTTGTTTTGTCAAGCCACCCAGGTCATCAAAGTGGTACGACGTGCACACAGACAAGAAAGACTCTGCTTCAACTACCATGTGTAACTGGTCTCCGGAACCGGCAAAGTTGAACAGCACCTTTAGTAGAGTGGCCAGACGTAGTTTACCCTCTGCCCCATCCTCCCGTACTATCAGCCAGGACACTTTAAGGCGTTGGGAGAGAGCGTTCCGGGAACAGTCTGTGAAGATGTTTGACGAAAGTACAGGACTCCATGGTTACCCATTTAAAGACACTACGTGTGGACAAGTCCAAAGGCAAGGCAGCAGAAAGAACACAGCAGGCAGTGGAAGAACTAGAGTATTTGGTGACCTTCAACCGGTCAATCTCTCAAGCCATGCAACATACTATACAGTACCTCTCTGAGGGAGTTTTTATCAGCATGGCCAACCTTACTCTGGCACGTAGAGATAGCTACCTGGAGTTCTTACGTGGTGGGGTTAAGCAAGACACTTTAACTGCCTTATGTACAGCACCAGTTCATCTGCTTTCACCGTTTCCAGACAATTTACTGATCAAGGCTGAAGACAAAATTTCTCATAGTGAGGAGAGACGTTCTTCTGGCAGTTCACACAGGAAGCCCAGTCGTTTCCACCCATACGCTTCCTCAAGTTGACACAACTACAACTACTGGACCGGAAGTCCACTGCACTGGCCTGGAAGCAAATTAGAGACCAGCAACTAGGACAGAAAGGTCGTAGCAAAGCCTCAAACTTCACCCAGAAGCCGGCCAAGGGTTCAAAGAAGAATAAATGACAATTACTGTGTTTTAAATGTAGCCGGAGTGAAGGACTCTGTACATGTATCCGGCAAGAAAGAAACTTTGAACCCTTCACCAGTGACCAGCAAGACTGTATTGTTACCTGTAAACTCTTATGTTGCAAATGTTCATTCTGTCACCGGGTTGCCACAAAAGAAAGGCATAAATCCCAATTATTGTTAAAAGTGCATTGGAACCGGTAGCAAACCAAAACTCACTGGGGTTTTACAACTCACTGGTACCCTAACCCAACGATTGGTGGAGACCTATCCTGGACCTGAGCACCTTGAAAACCTTCCTAAACACAGAGTTGTTCAAAATGGAGACCCCAGAGACAATAAGAACCTCCCTACAGGTAGGGGAGTGGGTCACCTCCATAGACTTCAAGGACGCATACTTCCATATTCCAATTCACAGTCAGTCCAGGAAGTACATGCGTTTTCACATCCAGGGCCGGTCCTACCAGTTCAAAGATCTACCTGTTGGTCTGTCCTCAGCACCTATGGAGTTCACAGTGGTGGCCAAGAAGTCAAATTGATGGCTTTGCAGAAGGGTATAAAAAATCCACCAGTACCTAGACGACTGGTTGGTGAGAGCCACATCCCACCAAATTTGTCTCCAGCATACACAGACCTTGGTAGCTCTCTGTCGAGAACTAGGTTGGCTGGTGAACAAGGAAAAATCAGAACTGGATCCAAAACAGGTTTTCAGCTTTGTAGGTTACCAGTTCGACCTCAGGGAGGGCAAGGTCAGACCCACACCAGAGCGTTGGCAGACCTTAACAGACAAGATATTATCAATTCTGTCCGGTCCGGTGTGTCCGGTCCAGCAGTTCATGTCCTTCATAGGGCTCCCAACAGCCACAGAAAAGCAAGTCAACTTCATATGAGACCCATACAGTGGCACTTGAAGAACAACTAGAGAGTACCAGAATCATTAGAAAAGGTGATAGCCATTCCCAGATCGCTCCACCCCCACCTGAGGTGGTGGATGGATTAAAGTAATGTGCTTCCCGGTCAACCATTACACCCGCTAAAACATGCTCTGCAGATATATACAGACGCATCAAAAGAAGGGTGGGGCGCTCACTTAAACGAGCGCACTGCAAGGGGAACCTGGTCACTTCCAGAAAGCAAGTTGCCTATAAACCATTTGGAACTAAAGGCGGTCTTTCTGGCCCTAAAAGAGTTCCAAGACCTCTGTTCAAACAACATAGTCCTGGTAGCCACAGACAACACAACAGTGGTTGCCTATATCAACAGGGAAGGGGGGATGAAGTCGGGCTCACTGCGTGCCCTACTTTGGAGAATCCTGTCCTGGTGCACCAGGAAACAGGTAACTATCAGAGCATTTCACATCCCCGGCCGGCTGAACGTGATAGCAGACAAGCTATCCAGGCTTGGCCAGACCATTCAAACAGAATGGTCCCATCATCCAGAGGTGTTCCAAGCTATATGCTCCCGGTGGCAACAGCCTCAAGTGGACTTTTTTGCCACCAGATTCAATAACAAACTACCACAGTTTGTCTCACCGGTCCCAGACCTCCAGGCATGGGCAGTGGATGCACTCAGTCTGTCCTGGGAAGATCTGGACCCATATGCCTTCCCACCAGCAGCCATCTTGGGCAAAGTAGTGGAGAAGTTACAGGACTACCCATGCAACAGAATCATACTGATTGCACCCGCATCTAGTGGCAATGTCCAGTCAGATCCCACTGTGTCTGCCCAACCAGCCAAATCTAGTGTCTCAGCCATTCAACCAGACCCTGCACAGGAACCTGTCAAACCTGAACTTACATGCCTGGCTCCTAGAGCCACAGCAATCAAGGAGCAGGGATTCTCTGAGGCAGTGGCAGCATGAATTGAGGCTCCTCAAAGAGGATCAACAGATCTGTCTATAAGGCAAAGTGGACCATTTTTACAAAGTGGTGCCTCAGTAATCAGGTGGACCTCAGGGCACCACCTCTGAAAGCCATAGCTGACTTCCTCTTGCACCTGTTCCAGGACAGGAGGTTGCAGCCAGGTACCATTGATGGATACAGATCAGCCATTGCTGACAAGTTGGGTAACTCCCCCATTAATGTCAGCAAAGATGAGAACCTTACTCGTCTCCTGGATAGTTTCCATAGAGACGGGCCCAAGGGCAGGAGGGGTATACCTTCCTGGAACCTGTCCCTGGTCTTACACCAGCTGACAAAGGCTCCTTTTGAACCTTTAAAAGAGGCCTAACTAAAACACTTGACCTTCAAGACTGTTTTTCTGCTGGCCCTGGGTTCTGGTAAACGCAGGAGTGAGATCCATGCTTGGCTACATAAGAACATCAGACACCAGTCAGACTGGTCTAAGGTGTCCTTGTATCCCTCACCCAGCTTTCTATCCAAGAACCAGCTGGCTAAGGAAGGTCCAGACAGTGTGGCCCCAGTAGTCATACCAGCACTGGCCCCCACTCTGGATAAGTCACTCAAGGGTGACAGGTACTTCGCTACTACTTGGACAGGACCTCAGATCTTAGGCAGAACAAGGAGTTGGTCTTTGTCTCCTTCAAGAAAGGTTTTGACAAGGACATCTCACCTGCCACCATCTCCTCATGGATCAAGCAGACTGTGATCCTTTGTTATGACCTCTCTAATCAGGAGGCCCTCACACTGCATCAGGTTAAAGCCCATGATGTCAGGGCCTTTGCTGCTTCTAAGGCCTTCCAGTCGGGGATCTCCTTAGAGCAGATTCTGTCAGCCTGCCACTGGAAATCCCATAACACCTTCACACAATTCTATTTGAAGGATGTGGCTTGGGCTGATACAGAGCTTTTTCATTTAAGGTCAGTGGTGGCTGCTCAACAGGTCCACCACCAAACCCAAAAATGAGGAGATATGTAATATATATATAATATATATATATGTACATAGCCTGTATATTTGTATATAATAATAAAAAATTTTTTTAAAAACCTGTGACTTGCTTCCTTTGGGAAGTTTATTTCCTTTGGGACTGAACTCAACCCTCTCTCCCTATTCTCAGAGCAGGTCTGAGAAAAAGGGGGGGCAACCTTGGTAGACTTACGGGAAACTGGTTAGTCTCAGCTGACCTTGACCTTGATAGTTGAAAACATGTGTGTTAATTTTTGGTCATTTCATGTATTATATATCATAGATTATTATGTAAAATTCCCGTTTTGACAGGATAAGTATATTTTATTATTTTGGTGTTTTTGAGTTCTCCTCGGTTCAGGCTTTCATCTATGTCTTTTTATTGCGTTTCAAGATGTCTGCCCACCAAACAAATAAAGATAAGCCTAGATCTAGTAAGTGTCGTCACTTTTGCTTCGCGTTTAACACACATAATTATTGCCCTACCTGTAGGGAATCTGGCTAGAGTGATCACCCGTGTGTCACTTTTGAAAATCCATGTGAAATATGCACTTCTTTTACAGAAGAACAAATGTAAGGTACTGCCTTACAGCAGAAGATTGAATCAAATTTAGAAAAATCCCTGGGTAACACACTAAACATCCATTTACAGCAGCAAATGGGTTCTTTCCAGGCATGTATGTCAGAAGCTTTCCAGTCTCTCCGAAACAAATTGACAACTAAAACACAAGCAGAGGTGGATCAGACTTTGGCTTCAGCTTCTGAGCCTGGACCCTCCACTAGTGCTGTTTATCTGGACCTACCACCTCTGAGACCTAGAACTACCTCACTTGTCGAGGAAATGGAAGTGGACTGTGGTCCAGCACTTCCTCCACGTCTCGGTTCTGATCTTCATAACGCATCGGATCAGAATTCTAATGTATCCGAGGAGCCTCCTAAGAAGGCCTCGGATAGACCTACAAAACACTCTCACTCTCACAAAAGGCATGAGGTTGAACTAAGGTCTGCCTCGGAACAATACTATGATGAATCCGATGAACCTCAGATTTCATCTTCTAAACCCAAAAAACATGCGGACAAGAGTAGATATAAGGTCAGGTCCAGATACGTGTCATCTTCCTCAGAGGAGGATCAGTCCTCTGCAACCAGACACAGGTCTTCAAAGCCCTCTGGGACTCAGCTCTCTGGGGCTCTCTCTGACCAAGACCAACCTCAACATGATCCAGACCCCCCTTATTACAGGGAAGTAGCTCTGTTTGATGTTCCCTCCCAATACGCTGAAGAGGTGAACACCTTCAGGTGCATTCTTTCTCTCCCTGACCCCAGGGAGTCTGCCTAGGTCCTAAACTTCAGTTATGGGGCTGGATGATGAAAAAGGCCGTCAAGAGCTCAGACCTAGAGGTCTTTCCTCTATGCTACCACACAGCTCAGTTATCAAAGATGCTTTTGATAAGTTTGAACATAATTTTCAGGCCACTAATTTACCTGAGGGTAAATACATCAAACCTCCTCCTTCCACTGCAAAGTGGTACAAGGTGGGACAGCCCTGTTATGATGAGAAAATACAAGAGTTGGATACAGATTTTGCAAAAAATCTGTATTACTCCTAAACCCCCTGGGGGTCCTATGGGCAAGATTCCCCTAGACAAATCATTTCCACACTCAGTTTTACTGCTGCCTTTGCTAAGACTTCTTCTTCCTGCAATGCCACTCTTGAGAAGTGTCAACCTAGCCTGAAGTCAACCTTTAAGAGGGTTAAGTCTCAGATCCAAAAAAGTGCCAATCCTGAGACAGCAGCAAAACGTGGATATGACCAAGCCTGTGAGTACTTAGACTTATGGAATAAGACTGTTCTTATTCAGGACAGAGCTCTCTCATGCCTCAGCAAATCCTTAGCCCATATACTCCAGAGGGAACTATATACTATGGGTAACACCGGCTTGCTTAGACGCAAAGCCGAAATGACCCTTTTACAACCACATTTAGGAGAAACGAGACGCCAAAAACTCAGGAACTCGCCCTTTTGGCATTCCTCCTTGTTCAAGTCTCAACTTGTGAAGGAGGGGGAAGACTTCCTCCTCAAAAAAGGCACCTCTAAAGACTCTCAGGGTTTCGGACCCTATCAAAATAAGCCCTTTCGTGGTCCCCACAACAAGAAAAGAGGCTCCTACAGGAAACGCCCCTATGGGGGCAACTCCTCACAAAGCAGTAACCAATCGTTTTCCTCAGGTAGGGGGAAACCGGTCGTTTTCGACAGCTCAACAGGGGTCGAGGGCATGGGAACCCCTCCCCCCAATGACTCCCTCAGTCCACCAGTAGGAGGTCGCCTCCGTTCTTTCAGAAGAGACTGGCAAACAAACAAATGCTCAGACAACGTGTTAAACATTATCACCAATGGCTACGTACTGCCATTCCTTTCAAAACCCAGTCTGGTCAGATTCCCTCTGATTCTATCAGAATACAAGGCCCGTCAAAAAGACCAAGCTCTGGCCACTTGTATCCAGTCTCTTCTGTCAAAGAACGCAATCGAAAGGGTGGCAAATGTAAAATATCTCGGGTTTTACAGTCGCCTGTTTCTAGTACCCAAGCCTCACCAAAGGTGGAGGCCAGTCATAGACTTAAGCAGGGTCAACACTTTTCTACACGTAGAAAAGTTCAAAATGGAAAGTCCATCAGGATCTCCCTGATTCCAGGGGAATGGGTATCGTCGATAGACCTATCAGACGCATACCTTCACATCCCTATCCATCCAAACTCAAGGAAATACCTAAGGTTTTGCCACAGGTGTTCCAGTTCACCTCCCGCCCTTTCGGACTAGCCACAGCCCCCCAGGTCTTTACAATGATTGTAAAGGAAGTGAAGCTAATGGCCCTCTCCAGAGACCTAACCCAGTCCTTGGGGTGGATAATAAATCAGGAAAAATCAGAACTAAAACCTACTCAGGTGTTTTTGTTCGTGGGCTACGAATACCATCTAGATTCAGCCCTTGTAAAACCCACTCAAGAGAGATGGCTCAAACTTCAGGATTTGATCCTACGTCTCAAGTCAAAACATGTTTTGACTGCAAGATGTTTGATGTTGCTGATTGGGTTGCTTGCCTCAACGGAGAAAATGGTCCCGGAGGGACGCCTTCACATGAGCCCCTTTTCAGTTTCACCTTAAGGAGCACTGGAGATATCCTCAGTCGCTGGACAGCCTCCTTCCTTGGACAGAAACCATTTCAGCACACCTAGACTGGTGGAAAAATCCCTCAAACGTGATGAGAGGTGCAGACCTTCATCCCAAAGACCACAGTATCCAACTCTTTACAGATGCCTCAAACGAAGGTTAGGGCGCTCACTTAGATCAAAGTTCTACAAAGGGTCTGTGGTCAGACCGGGAAAAAAGGCTACACATAAATGTTCTGGAGTTGAAGGCGGCCTCCCTGGCCCTTCGAAGCTTCAAGGACCAGTGCCAGAACCAAACAGTGCTAGTTGCAACGGACAACTCAACAGTGGTAGCCTACATAAACAAACAAGGAGGAACTCACTCAGCAGAGATGTGCGCTCTCCTGTGGAAGATCATGACATGGTGTCATCACTATCACATAACATTAAAAGCCAGACACATTCCAGGGTGTCTGAATGTGATGGCTGACCTTCTGTCCAGGTGAAACCCAGTTCAATCAACAGAATGGTCACTGCATCCGCAGGTGTTCAACAGATCTGTCTAAGTGGTTCACCCCTCATGTAGATCTATTTGCCACTCGTCTGAACCACAAACTGTATGTGTCTCTAGTCCCAGACCAAAATACTTGGGACTTAGATGCTCTGAACTTAAACTGGACGGGTCTCACTGCCTATGCTTACCCTCCGATGGCTCTCCTTCACAGGGTGATCCAAAAAATCAGGCAATGCCATTGCCCGATCATCGTAATAGCCCCAGGCTGGCCAGGGATGCCCTGGTTTTAGGACCTAGTGCAGCTCTCAACAAAGATCCCACTTCAGCTTCTAGTGTCAACAACTCTTCTCAAACAGTCCCACTTTTATTGCGCTACAATAGCTTACCATGTGGAACTGAATGCTGATCTCCGACGGCTGCAGGCATCCGGCCAGCGTCCAAGAAAAATAGACATTTATGGTTGGCCTGTAGCCTCGGGTTGTACTCTCGTGTAACTCTTCTCAACTCTTCCTCCTTTTCTTGTTGGCCACGTGATTTGGAAGCGTCTACTATTTGTAGTCATATTTTACTCTATTTCCCAGTTTTTACATATTGTTGGATGTTATTACTTGGCTATTTTGTTTAATGTTTTAGATTATTCTGTGAAAATACCGTTTCAAAGGATAAGTATTTCTTTACTTTTTTTTATTTTGTGAGGTTTCTCGGTTCAGGCTTTCTTGTACAAGTACATTTTATTGCATAAAAATGTCTTCCAATACTCAAAGAACAAGCAAAGATAAACCTAGATCTGTGAAGTGCCGGCATTTCTGTCTTCCCTGTGATAGCCATAACTATTGCCCTTCCTGTAGAGAAGCAAATAAAGGTGATGATCCCTGTGTTACTCTCGAATCTCCATGTGAGATCTGTGCTAGCTTCTCGCATGAACAGATGACAAAAATCAAAAACAGGAAATGTTATGTAAGGAAACAGAAAGCTGACACTTCCAGAGACAATGAGCTTGACTTGCTGGGTGACGAGGACGTGGATTCATTTACAGGATCTCAGGCAGACCTTGAGGGTTCTGCTGAACAGTTATTTGCATCCCCACCACATCCTCAGCCCCTGCGTTTCGAGTCACTGTCTCTTAAAACTCCAGCCAAAACTGTCCCACCTATGCCAGGTACAGCTATATAGCAGAAAATTGAGTCCAAACTTGAAAAATCCCTGGGTTCTCACTTTAACATCCAATTACAACAACAAATGGGTGTATTCCAGGCTTCTATGCTTAAGGCAATGAAGTCTCTCCGAGACGAATTTCAGTCTCTCAAAAAGACATCTAAAGGGGAGGTGGATCAGACCTCCTCTTCTGGCTCTAAGCCTGGTACTAGTAAACAGCCTGAGAACTTGGACCCGACCCCTCCGAGAACTCAATCTTCCTCTCTGGCGTATGAGGCTATGGATGTGGATTTATATGGTCCACCCCTTCCTCCTCATCTCGGAGATAAACAGTTCATTCAGGACTCTTACCCGAGACATCATCTCGGAGATCAACAATCCATGCATGAATCTGACCCGAGATGAACATTCAGGTCAGTCCGAGGAACCCTCTCGGGTAGTCTCGGCTAGACCCAAAAAACATGCAGATAAAGAAAACACAAGGTTAGGTCCAGATACCCATCTCAGTCCTCATCTTCAGGGGAAGATCAATCCTCTGTACATAAACATAGGTCTTCCAAGCCCTCTAGGGCCCCTTCTGATCAAGACCAACCTCAACACGACCCAGATCCTCTTTTCTATAGGAAAGTAGCCATGGATGACTTACCCTCACAATATGCTGAGGAATTAGAAACCTTTAGGCATATTCTCAATCTCCCAGACCCCAGGGAAACTATGCCCAGGTCTTCCACCTCTGTTCTGGGTCTGGACGACCAAAAAGGCCAACAGGAGCTTAGGCCAAGAGGCCCTTCTGCTATGCTCCCACTTAGTTCTCACATCAAAGATGCTTTTGATAAGTTTGAACATGATGCAATGCTTTCTTTGAATGCTACCAGTTAAAAAAAGTATTGGATAAAATTGCAACATCTATATCCAAAATAAGTTTTATTGTAGTACAACAAACTGTGAAGGTACTACTTGCAATGCTTTCAGAGACAACTTGCTATCAGCATTTGTTAGTACTGATTTATTTTTGTCAATGTCAAACGAGGACCATGTGAGACTAAAAATGTCCAAAAGATATTACTGATGAAGCTAATTGTTTTTTCTTAATTTGATCACAATGCGTATTTCCCGTAAATCATTTTGTGCTGCAGTTTTGCCTGCTTACACACTGGTGTTAAATATTCACATTTGTACTCATGATGCTTTTCTTTTATGTATACCTTTTTTTGTTACAGGTTACAATTGTAAATATCAGTTATTGCAGTTTATTGATACTGAAATTTCCAAATATGACAAAGATTCAGTTGTAATAATAGATCTCTTCATAGAGACTATTTTGTTGTTTTGTTTATTGCATCATTTGCACACTTTTATTCAGTTAAGCGATTTTGGTAGTATCATGATAAATTTAAAAAGCAAATGGAGTTTATCCACAGTATGCACCCTCTGGGGTGCTTCTTCTTTAACTTGCACTTTGTATGCTGTATGGTGAATAGTTTGGATATCTATTGCTTGAACGCCAGGGGTTTGTCTAATAAAACTAAAAGAGTTGCTGTATTTTTGTGGTTAAAATCTAAAGGCTCGGGTATATTTTTGGTCCAAGAAAGTCACTCATGTTCACTTGCAGAAACACAGTGGAGAGATGAGTGGAAAGGAAAAATAGAATTTTCACATGGCACAAGAAATGCCAGAGGAGTAGCTATACCTATTACAGATGATATACCCATAAAAATCAAAAACATCCAAAGAGATGAGAATGGCCGTTTCTTGATACTTGAATGCACGGTTAATGATATAGAATATATTTTTGTTAATCTATATGCCCCTACCGGTGATAAAAGATCAGATCAGAGATCTTTTGGTGAATTTGTTAATTCAAACTAGAATCATACTTTGGGAAAAACATTATTATGGGTGGAGACTTAAATATCTGCCTTGACAATTATTCTAATTCGACGATTACTTGTAATAAACCCTACCTTGACTCATTGCATAAACTAATGCTTAACTTTGATATGGTTGATATATGGAGACTTAAACATCCAGATACAAACAGATTTAGTAGGTGTGAAAAAAACTAGATTCGGGTTTGAGCAATCAAGAATAGATTACTTCTTGCTATCGTGTTATCTAGAATTTTCAGTCAAATTCACCGATATTGTTCCCAGCATAAAGTCAGACCACAGCTTATTAAAACTCTCTCTTGTTTCTAACAAAGATCACATTAGAGGCAAAGGACTTTGGAAATTTAACACCGGTCTTTTGCGTGACAATAATGTCATAGATCTGATAAAAAATACAATAAAGAACTCTTTAGAGGACAGCCAAACCTTAGAGTGTAAAGAATTAACATGGGATTTCTTAAAATGTCGCAAACACACTGAAATAATATCTTATTCAATCCAAAAGGAAAAAAGAGGTAAAAACATTTGGATTCTCATGAAAAAAAACTTGCTGAACTTGAAAATCTCCTGAGTATTTCTACTTCCACTGATAATCAGAATGAATATTGTGACACTCAAAAAGAAATAGATCGCATTCACGAAGAAGTAGCCAGAGGTCATATGATCAGATCTAGGTGCAAATTTATCGAAGAACATGAGAAACCAACAAAGTATTTTCTTAATCTTAAAAAAGCGTCACAAAATGTAAGACACATTCGGTCATTAAAAATTGGAAATGAAGTTTCATTTGATCCAAATCGTATTTTGAACCAACAAAAGTCATTCTACCGCAACTTATACACAGAAAAAAGTATAAACTCAAACAGCAATGATAAATATTATGAAAATATAGAGAAGTCCGTTCCAAAAATTTCTCTTGAAAATCAGGTTGTCTGTGATAAGGAAATTGAGTTTGATGAAATTACATCAGTGGTAAAAGAGCTTCAAAATAATAAGTCACCTGGTCCAGATGGCTTTACTGCAGAATTTTATAAAATTTTTTGGGATGATATTGGAACAATAGTTCATCAAACATATAAGAATGCATTTCAAAAAGGCGCCTTTATTGGCACACAAAATCAAGGAGTTATTCACCTTATTCCAAAAAAGGACAAAGATTTAACAACATTAAGCTCTTGGCGCCCTGTTTCTCTTTTAAACATTGATTACAAGATCATTGCGAAGGTTTTAAGTAAAAGAATCAAAAATACACTCTCAGAAATAATCAATCCGGACCAAATTGGATACATGAAGAACCGTTTTTGTGGAGAAAACACCAGGTTGATCCGTACGCTATTGAATATTGTAAAATCTATAAACACCCTTGTAGAGTTCTCCTCATAGATTTCGAAAAAGCTTTTGATACCGTTGGGTGGTCATTCCTCTATAAATTATTAGACTACTATGGTTTTGGGAAAAATTTTCGTAGATGGATCTCAATATTGTACGCTGCAAGTGAAAGTTGTGTGACTAATAACAGACACCTGTCTTCTTTTTTCAAACTAAGCAGAGGTATATGACAGGGATGTCCAATTAGTGCTTTGTTATTTATCTTGGTCGCTGAAGTAGCTGCTATTTTAATACGCAAGTCAAAAGGTATACATGGTATTTATGTGAATGAACAGGTAATTAATTTATGTCAATTAGCAGATGACACAACACTCTTTCTGTCCATCCATTGTCTGTAAAAACTGCTTTGGACATTTTTGATACTTTTTATAAATACTCAGGGTTGAAATTAAATAAGTCAAAAACCATAGCTTTTGTCGTTAACAATGATTGTGTTAAACAAGATGATAGTTGGGGTATAAAATGGATATCTGAACCTTTTAAAACTCTTGGAATTTGGTTCGCTAATGACCTCGATAAATTGATTTCTCTAAATGTAAGTGCTAAAGTGGAGATTATTAACTCTATAATTAATGCTTGGATTCCCAGGAAATTAACTTTGAAAGGGAAAATAACAGTAATTAAATCATTAATCTTACCTCATATACAACAATTAGCCTCTGTCCTTCCATTTAGCAATTCATATATATCGAAACTTGATACAAATTTGTTCAATTTTTTGTGGAGCAACAAGAAACACCTTGTGACAAAAGCTTCACTGCTTCTCCCTTTAGAATTAGGTGGCCTTAAAATGACTTCCTCCAGATATGTTTGCAGTACTGCTCATATTATGTTCATTAAACATCTATGTAATAATATAAATGCCAAATGGAAAGCACTTACTGAATTTTTGATGGGATTTAAAATATCTGAATTATTTACTAAAAAAGTGCACTAAACTTACAACATAATGTTAAAACCACATATTATAAATCTATACTGTCGACATGGTTTAACTTAATTTTAACAAAACCAACTACTATTAGCGAGTTTTTGGCAGAAGATTTGTTTGAAAATCCTTTATTTACAACAGATGATTATACTTTTGGCAAAGAGTACAGCAACTGGAAGGAGGCTGGTATTTCTAAAGTTAGTGATGTATTTCATGAGGCACAAAAATGTGTTTTAAATAAAGTGGCGCTGGAAATTAAATATATTTCCATAAAAGATATGAATTATAACAGACTCTCCAACTCTGTCAATAAGAAATTAAAGTCTCTTTCATATTTTCCATGTATTGATAGATTCTCTTTGGTATCATTTGCCAGAAAGTGCCTCAATAATATAGCTAAAGTTAAATCTCCAGATGTAAGCACTTACTATGTTATGTTGAATTATAAAACCCCCACCAGCCAGGATAAGTGGATAAAATATTATCCGTTTCTTGAGCATTTTGATTGGTCTGATGTTTACTCATTAGCATCCAAAGTCATACTTGATACATATCTTATTACTTTGCAATTTAAAATTTTGCATAGAATTTACAATTGTAATTACAACTTATATATATGGAAAATTAAAGACAGATTTTTGCTCAGGTACTGATAATCTAGAACACTTTTTCTTCTATTGCCCAGTGTCTAATTTATTTTGGATTCAATTTAGTGATTGGTTAAAAACATCCCTACAAGTTTGCAAAAGTATGTCAGTGTTAGAGATTTTACTTGGTGTTACTAATGTTCAAGCAGATTGGTTCTACTGGTTAAATTTTACTGTGATAATTGCAAAATATTTTATAAGTAAATGTAAACAAAAGGTAACAGAACCTTGTTTGGCTGGTTTTATTAAAGTTTTAAAATCAAAAATTGCAATAGAAAAGGTGATCTACAAAAATAGAAGCAGAGACCACATATTTAATACAAGGTTTATGTATTTAGATAATGCACTGCATGATTAAATGGTAGTTTATGAGTCAGTTGTAAGATCAACCCGCAAATAAAAGTATAGTATATACCGGTATATTGTTAATGGTAACTCACCTCTTGTATGTGATACTACTTCACACATTGTAATTGAAACAATAATGACAATATGTAAAGGTTATCTTAATAGATTGTTACATGAATCTTTTCTTAAATTCTTGTTCTGCTAGATCACATTTTTGATATTGTATTTGTTTTTTGTAACCTGTACCCTGTACATATGTTATATTGTTAAAGAAAAATAAACAAAAGATAAAAAAAAGTTTGAACATGATTTTTTGGCCTCTAACTTAACTGAGGGTAAGTATATTAATCCCCCTCCCTCCACTACAAAGTGGTACAAGGTGGGACAACCTTGTTATGAAGACAATGCAGGAGTTAAATACAGACTTTTCGAAGATCTATATCTCTCCTAAACCCTCTGGAGCCCCTATGGTTCCCCTTCCAGTTCTTAAGGAGCTGGAACATCAAGCTAGGCAGAACCTCTCCACTATTAACTTCATGGCTGCTTTTGCCATGACTTCGTCTTCCTGTAATTCCACTTTAGAGAAGTGTCAACACAGTCTGAAGTCTTCATTCAAGAAAGTTAAATGTCAGATTCAAAAATGTGCCGATCCTGAAAAGCAGCCAGGCATGGTTATGAAGAGGCCTGTGAATATTTGGAGATTTCGAATAAGACCATTCTTATCCAACAAAGAGCTCTTGCCTGCCTAAGCAAATCCCTTTTTGACCTTCCTCGCTGTTCAACTCTCAGTAAAGGAGGGTGAAGACTTCCTCCTCAAAAAAGGCAGCTCTAAAGATGCTCTGGTTTTGGACCCTATCAAAACAAGCCATTTCGTGGTCCCCACAATAAGAAAAGAGGCTCCTACAGGAAACGCCCCTATGGGGGCAACTTCTCTCAAAGCAGTAACCAATCGTTTTCCTCAGGTAGGGGGAAACCGAATTTCAGAGGCTCCAGGGGTCATTTTCGACCCCACCCAGGGGACGAGGGCGTGGAACCCCCCCAATGACTCCTCAAAAGCCTCTCTCAGTCCACCAGTATGAGGCTGCCTCCATTCTTTCAGAAGAGACTGGAAAATAAACAAATGTTCAGACAGCGTATTAAACATTATCACCAATGGCTACGTTCTGCCATTCATCTCAAAACAAAAATTGGTCAGAACTCCCCTGATTCGATCAGGCTACAAGGCCCTTGACAAAGAACAAGCTCTGGCCTCTTGCATCCAGTCTCTTCTGTCAAAGAACACAAGAGAAAGGGTGGAAAATGTAAAATCTCTCGGGTTTTACAGTCGCCTGTTTCTAGTCCCCAAGCCTCACCAAAGGTGGAGGCTAGTGATAGACCTAAACAGGCTCAACACTTTCCTACTTGTAGAAAGGTTCAAAATGAAAACTGCAGAGTCCATCAGGGCCTCTCTGATTCCAGAGGAATGGGTGTCGTCGATAGACCTATCAGATGCCTACCTTCACATCCCCATTAACCCCAACTCAAGGAAGTACCTAAGGTTTTGCCACAGGTCACAGGTGTTCCAGTTCACCTCCCTTCCTTTCGGACTAGCCACAGCCCCTCAGGTCTTTGCAATAATTATAAAGGTGGTGAAGCTGATGACCCTCACAAGAGGAATCAGACTTCACCAATACCTGGACGACTGGCTGATCAGGGCCCAGTCTCAGGAAGAAGCCCAAGTGAACACTCAGACAGTGGTAGACCTGACTCATTCCTTAGGGTGGATAATAAATCAGGAGAAATCCGAACTAAAACCTGCCCAAGTGTTTTTGTTCGTGGGCTACGAGTACCACCTAGATTCAGCCCTTGTAAACCCCACTCAACAGTGATGGCTCAAACTTCAGGATTTGATCCTACATCTCAAGTCAAAACATGTTTTGACTGTAAGATGTTTGATGTCGCTAATTGGGTTGCTTGCCTCAACAGAGAAGATGGTCCTGGAGGGACGCCTTCACATGAGGCCCTTTCAGTTTCACCTCAAGGAGCACTGGAGATATCCTCAGTCACTGGACAGCCTCCTTCCTTGAACACACACCATTTCAGCACATCTAGACTGGTGGCAGAATCCCACAAATGTGATGAAAGGTTCAGACATTCATCCCAAAGGCCACAGTATCCAACTCTTTACAGACGCCTCCGCAAAGGGTCTGTGGTCAGACATTGAAAAAAGGCTACGCATAAATGTTCTAGAGCTGAAGGCAGCTTCTCTGGCCCTTAAAAGGTTCGAGGACCAGTGTCAAAATCAAACAGTGCTAGTTGCTACAGACAACTCCACAGTAGTAGCCTACATAAACAAACAAGGAGGAACCCACTCGGCGGAGATGTGTGCTCTCATGAGAAAAATCATAACCTGGTGCCACCATTACAATAAAACCTTAAAGGCCAGACACATTCTAGAGTGTCTGAATGTGATGGCCGATCTACTTTCCAGGTCGAACCAAGTCCAGTCAACAGAATGGTCACTGCATCCGCAGGCGTTCAAACAGATCTTGTCATAAGTGGTGCACCCCTCATGTAGATCTATTTGCCACTCGGCTGAACCACAAACTTCCACTGTATGTCTTTCCAGTCCCAGACCCAAATGCTTTGGACATAGATGTTCTAAACATAAATTGGTTGGGTTTCACAGCTTATGCTTACCCTCCAACGGCTTTCCTTCACAGTGTGATCCAAAAGATCAGACGATGCAATTGCCTGATCATTGTAATAGCCCCATGCTGGCCAGCGATGCCCTGGTTTTGGGACCTAGTGCAGCTCTCAACAGACATCCCACTTCAACTACCAGTGTCAAAAACTCCTCTCAAACAGTCCCACAACTATGTGTTTCACAGCAATCCACAACATCTCAACTTCCACGCCTGGTGTCTAGGAGTGGACAGCTCCAAGAACAGGGCTTCTCTGTGGAGGTGGCAGAGAGAATTGCTGCACCTCAGAGGTCATCAACAAGAACTATCTATAAATCAAAGTGGGTCCTATTTGAATAATGGTGCAGAGAAAATTCGGTGGATTTCTCCACTCCCTCTGTGAAACAAGTTTCAGATTTTTTCATGTACCTGTACCAAGACCTAGACAGGCGCCCTTTGACCATTGATGGTGATAGGACTGCTATTGTTGACACTCTGGGCCCAGCTGGACACCATATCTCGCAAAGTTCAGACCTTAACAGGTTACTCTCCACTTTCCACAGGGATCATCCCAAAAGTTCCAGGAATCTTCTAAAATGGAAATCTTCTGTTGTTCTCAATGAGCTCACCAAAGCACCCTTTGAGCCTATGAAAGACACAAACCTCAAACATCTTACTCTCAAAACTGCTTTCTTGCTAGTTTTGGCCTCTGGCAAGTGCTGCAGCGAAATCCACGCCTGGGTTGCAAACCAGTATCTAATTCAGGCCAATGGGAAAAGGTTACTTTGTTCCCCTCTTAAGATTTTATAGACAAAAACCAACTAGCAAGAGAAGGTTCTCAAAGTGTGTCTCCGGTGACTAAGCCTGCCTTCACTACTATTGTAGATAGACAATTCAAGAAGTCAGGACCTTGTGTCCGGTACGGGCCTTGTGGTATTATCTGGATCGAACCAAAGACCTGAGAGGGTCTCGATCCCTACCATTTATTTCCTTCAAAAAAGGACACACCTAAGACATCAGACCTGCTACGCTCTCTTCTTGGTTAAAATAGCTATCTTTGTTTCAAACAAGCAGACCATCAGCCTTGGACTTGGTCCAAGTTAAAGCGCATAACATTAGGGTCTTCACGGCCTCTAAGGCCTTATACGGTGGGGTTTTGGTTGACCAAATCATACAAGCCTGTCACTGGAAATCTCACACACATTTACAACTATTTTACCTAAAAGACCTTCCTTGGTCAGATAACAATATGTATCTGGGTACATTACCAGCGGCTTAACATGTTCCCACTTCAACCAAGTCTAAGGAGTCTAAATTCCAGGGTCTAGGTAAATGTCTACCTCCTCAGGATGTTTGGTAAGGTCTTTTAGCTTTTTATTAAGACAGTACTTAATATATATAATGTAATATGTTTTCCCCAGGTGACCCCATAATCCCCTTTTAGTTTTTCATCTTTTTGTGGGTGGCAAGATGATGAGATTTCCAAGCCAGGGCTTGGCGTGATTGGTAGTGTAGCCCTTGGGGCTATTTAAGCCAATTTTAGTGAGCATGGCTTCACTCCTTCCTCCAAAATCCAGACAGTATCGGTACTGTCATTTCAATTACCTTCGGGTTTTTGGCTTCTTACAGGCCCAGTTTTCTGAAACCGGGGTACTGTAAGCTTGACTCAGACTGGTTATTCTAATACATCCATAAAAATCTAATTCATTCAAAATCCAAGGAAAATCGACTAATACTTCCGGTCTCAGTTGTAATCCCTCCACCGAGTGGTTGGATTCAGCATTCAGTTCCACATGGTAAGCTATTGTAACGCAATAAAATTGAAAATTTTAATTACTTAAATGTAGCTTTTACAAGCTTACCGTGTGGAACTGAAGAGAGTCCCACCTTGCCTCCCCGCTGAATAACAGTTGAGGGGGTATGGACAAATTTCCAACTCGAAAAGAGGAAGTGGATGGCTACGTCACTACTGGGGTCACCTCGATTCCAGGGCATCTCACCACTATTGTGCGTCCATTTTTCTTGGACATTGGCCGGATGCCTGCGGCCTCCCGAGTAAGCATTCAGTTCCACATGGTAAGCTTGTATCTTATGAAAGCTACATTTAAGTAATTAAAATTTTCACTTTAGTGTTGGCCGTACCCTCAGGTTGTACTCTCGTGGAACTCTTCCTAATTTGTCCTCCTTTTCTCATTGGCTGCGTGATTTGGAAGCGTTTGCTTTTGCATTCATATTTTCTAGTAATTCTTAGTTTATACATATTCTTGGATGTTACCAATTAGCCATTTTGTTTAAATAACATTATAGTATATTCTGTGAAAGTTCCGTTTCAACAGGATAAGTATTTCTTTAATTTTTTGTGTTTTTATGAGTTTCTCGGTTCAGGCTTGCACGTTTGCATGTCTTTTATTGCTGTACAAATGTCTTCCCATCAAAGATCGAGTAAAGATAAACCTAGATCTTTCAAATGTCATTTCTGTTTACCATTTGATAATCACAACTTTTGTCCTTCCTGCAGAGAATCCAATAAAGGGGATGACCCCTGTGTTACACTTGAATCTCCAAATGTTGAAGATCAAAAATAGAAAACACAGAAAGCAGACACTTCAAAAGACGATGAACTAGATTTGCTAGGGGACGAGGATGTGGAGTCCTTTACTGGATCTCAGGCAGACCTTGAGGGTGCTGCTGGCAATTTAATTGCTTCTCCTCCACGTCCTCAATCCTGACGTTTTGAATTATTGTCTTTAAAAACTCCAGCTAAATCTGTCCCTCCAACCCCAGGTATGGCTTTACAACAGAAAATCATGTCTGAACTCGAGAAATCACTGGGTTCTCAGTTTAACATCCAATTGTAACAGCAAATGGGGGTTTTCCTGACGAATGTAAGTCTTTCAAAAAGACGTCTACAGAAGTGGAGGTGGATCAGACCTCCACTTTGGCCTCTAAGCCTGGTACTAGTAAACAAACTGAGAACCTGAACCCTACTCCGAGACCTCAGCCATCCACTCACCCGGATGAGGCTATGGAGGTGGACTTGTATGGTCCATCCCTTCCACCCCGTCTCAGAGATGATCACTCTATGCATGACTCTGACCCGAGACATTTCTCGGATCAACATTCAGGTCAGTCCGAGGAACCCTCTCGGGTGGTCTCGGCTAGACCTCAAAAGCATGCAGATAAAAGAAACCACAAAGTTAGGTCCAGGTACTTGTCTCAGTCATCATCTTCAGAGGAAAATAAGTCCTGTGTACCCATGCAAAGGTCTTCAAAGCCCTCTAGGGCCCCTTCTGATCAAGACCAACCTCAACACGATCCAAACCCACTTTTTTATAGGGAAGTAGCCATGGCTGACTTACCCTCACAACATGCTGAGGAAGTGGAGACCTTTAGGCGTATTCTTGATCTCCCTGACCCCAGGGAAACCATGCCCAGGTCTTCCACTTCTGGGCCTGGACAATAAAAAGAGCCAACATGAGCTTAGGCCAAGAGGCCCTTCTTCTATGCTTCCCCTTAGCTCTTACATCAAAGATGCCTTTGATAAGTTTGAGCATGATTTTCTGACCTCTAATTTACCTGAGGGTAAATATATAAAACCCCCTCCCTCCACATCAAGCTAGGCAGAACCTCTCCACTATCAACTTTATGGCTGCATTTGCTAAGAATTCTTCTTCCTGTAACTCTACTTTAGAAAAGTGTCAACACAGTCTGAAGTCTTCCTTCAAAAAGGTTAAGGTGCCAATCCTGAAAAAGCAGCCAGGTGTGGTTACGACCACGCTGAGGCCGAGATGATCCTACTTCAACCACATTTAGGGGATATGAGACGCCAAGAACTCAGAAATTCGCCCTTTTGGCCTTCCTCGTTGTTCAAGTCTCAATTAGTCAAGGAGGGAGAAGACTTTCTCCTCAAAAAAGGCACCTCTAAAGACGCTCAGGGTTTTGCACCCTATCAAAACAAGCCCTTTCATGGTCACCATAATAAGAAAAGAGGCTCCTACAGGAAACGCCCCTATGGGGGCAACTCCTCTCAAAGCAATAACCACTCGTTTTCCTCAGCCAGGGGGAAACCGAATTTCAAAGGCTCCAAGGGTCATTTTCGACCCCACTCTAGGGGACGAGGGCTTGGAAACCCCTCCCCCCAATGTCTCTTTAAAAGCCTCACTCAGTCCACCAGTAGGAGGTCACCTCCATTCTTTCAGAAGAAACTGGCAAACAAACAGATGTTCAAACAACGTGTTAAACATTATCATCAATGGTTACGTTTTTCCATTTTTTTCAAAACCAAATCTTGCCAGAGTTCCTCTGATTCGATCAGGATACAAGGCCCTTCAAAAAGACCAAGCTCTGGCCTCTTGTATCCAGTCTCTTCTGTCAAAGAACGCAATAGAAAGGGTGGAAAATCTAAAATCTCTCGGGTTTGACAGTCGCCTGTTCCTAGTCCCCAAGCCTCACCAAAGGTGGAGGCCAGTTATAGACCTAAGCAGGCTCAACACTTTTCTACATGTAGAAAAGTTCAAAATGGAAACACCAGAGTCCATCAGGGCCTCCCTGATTCCAGAGGAATGGGTATCATTGATAGACCTATCAGACGCTTACCTTCACATCCCCATCCACCCAAACTCAAGGAAATAAGGTTTTGCCACAGGTCGAAGGTGTTCCAGTTCACCTCTCTTCCATTCGGCCTGGCCACAGCCCCTCAGGTTTTTACAATGATTGTAAAGGAATGAAGTTAATAGCCCTCATGAGGGGACTCAGACTTCACCAATACCTGGATGACTGGCTGATCAGGTCCCAGTCTCAGGAAGAAGCCCAAGTGAACACTCAGGCCATGGTAGACCTAACCCAGTCCTTGGGGTGAATAATAAATCAGGAGAAATCAGAACTAAAACCTACTCAGGTGTTTTCATTCGTGGGCTACGAATACCATCTAGATTCAGCCCTTGTAAAACCCACTCAAGAGAGATGGCTCAAACTTCAGGATTTGATCCTGCGACTCAAGTCAAAACATGTTTTGACTGCAAGATGTTTGATGTCGCTAATTGGGTTGCTTGCTTCAACGGAGAAACGGAGGCCCTTTCAGTTTCATCTCAAGGAGCAATGGAGATATCCTCAGTCACTGGACAGCCTCCTTCCTTGGACAGAAACGATTTCAGCACACCTTGAGTGGTGGCAAAATCCCACAAATGTGATGAAAGGTGCAGACCTTCATCCGAAAGACCACAGTATCCAACTCTTTACAGATGCCTCAAATGAAGGCTGGGGCTCTCACTTAGAGCAAACCTCTACAAAGGGTCTGTGGTCAGACAGGGAAAAAGGCTACACGTAAATGTTCTAGAGTTGAAGGCGGTTTCTCTGGCCCTTCAAAGTTTCAAGGACCAGTGTCAAAACCAAAAAGTGTTGGTTGCAACTGACAACCCAACACTGGTGGCCTATATAAACAAACAAGGAGGAACTCACTGAGCAGAGATGTGTGCTCTCCTGTGGAAAATCATGAACTGGTGCCATCATTACCAGATAACCTTGAAAGCCAGACACATTCTAGGGTGTCTAAACGTGATGGCCGACCTTCTGTCCAGGTCGAACCAAGTGCAGTCAACAGAATGGCTACTTCATCCACAGGTGTTCAAACAGATCTGTCAAAAGTGGTTCACCCCTCATGTAGATCTATTTGCCACTCGTCTGAACCACAAACTTCCACTGTACTCCAGTCCCAGACCAGAATGCTTGGGACATAGATGCTCTAAACATAAACTGGTTGAGTCTCACTGCCTATGCTTACCCTCTGATGGCTCTCCTTCACAGGGTGATCCAAAAAATCAGGCAATGCAATTGCCTGATCATTGATATAGCCCCCAGGCTGGCCAGGGATGCCCTGGTTTTGGGACCTAGTGCAGCTCTCAACTGAGATCCCACTTCAGCTACCAGTGTCAACAACTCTCAAACAGTCCCACACTTATGTGTTTCACAGCAATCCACAACATCTCAACCTCCACACCTGGTGTCTAGGAGTGGACAGTTCCAAGAACAAGGCTTCTCTGTGGATGTGGCAGAGAGAATTGCTGCCCCTCAAAGGTCATCAACAAGGACCATCTACAAGTCAAAGTGGGCCCTATTTGAAAAATGGTGCAGAGAAAATTCGGTGGATTTCTCCACTCCCTCTGTGAAACAAGTCTCAGACTTTTCATGTACCTGTACCAAGATCTAAACAGGCGCCCCTCGATCATTGGTTACAGGATGACCATTGTTGACACCTTGGGCCCAACTGGGCACCATATTTCCCAAAGCTCAGACCTTAACAGGTTGATCTCCAGTTTTCACAGGGATCGTCACAAAAGTTCCAGGAATCTCCCGAAATGGAACCTTTCAGCTGTTCTTAATGAGCTCACCAAAGCACCCTATGAGCCTATGAAAGACACAGACCTCAAACATCTTACTCTCAAAACTGCTTTCTTGTTAGCTTTAGCCTCCGGCAAGCGCCGCAGCGAAATTCATGCCTGGGTTGCAAACAAAGTATCTAATCTAGGCCAATGGGAAAAGGTTGTCTTGTTCCCTTCTTCTGATTTCATAGACAAAAACCAACTAGCAAGAGAAGGTTCTCAAAGTGTGTCTCCGGTGACTATTCCTGCTTTGACTACCATTGTAGATAGACAATTCAAAGAAGACAGTACCTTGTGTCCGGTATGGGCCCTGAGGTATTACTTGGATCGAACCAAAGATGTGAGAGGGTCTCGATCCCTACTTTTCATTTCCATCAAGAAAGGACAAACCTCAGACATCAGACCCGCTACTCTCTCTTCTTGGTTAAAACAAACCATCCTACTTTGTTACAAACAAGCAGACCAACAAGCCTTGGACTTGGTCCAAGTTAAAGAGCATGACATTAGGGCCTTCACGGCCTCTAAGGCCTTTTACACATTTACTAATTTTTACCTAAAAGACTTACTTGGTCAGACAACAACAATATGCATCTGGGTCCAGTAGTCCTAGAGTCTTCCCCTCAGACCAGTTATCCTCGGAAAGAAAAGAAGGGGGGCACATCCACTACAATCAAGTCTTCAGGAGTCTAAATCCCAGGGTCTAGGTATATGTTTACCTCATCAGGATGTTGGGTAAGGTCTTTTTATTGTTTCAGTATATTGTATTATTTATTAAGGACTTATTAAGGTTGTTATTTAATCTCATTTTAGGGTGGCAAAAATTATGAGATTCCCAAGCTGAGGGCTTGTTTTCATCGTGGCTTAGCCCTATGGGCTTTACTCTTCATAAGTGAGCATAGGCTGCACTTCTCTCCTCCAATCAAAACATCCAGACAGTTTTTTAGCACTGTCACAGATTCAATTCAGGTCTTTGGCTCTCTACAGACCCAGTCCTTGGGACTTGGGCACGGTAAATGGGACTCAGACTGGTATTTCTAAACATTTCAGCTACTTTTTCCATAGCTACAACATGGTGAGTAACTTGGGTGTCTATCTCAATAGATAAGTGAGTAATAGCTACTTTTTGACTTTTCAGTAACTTCCTTCATGAGTAAAATGACTTGTAACTTGAAAACTATTGCACTTAGAAAATTTCGTATAAATATGTTATTCAGCTAATTTTGAGCAAGCTATAACATAGTAAAATTTCAGACCTGTAGCTCATTGCATAGCTGAGTAATAGCTACTTTGAGGTTATCAGTGTTGAGTAAATCAGTTAGAACTTGAAAACTGTTGCATTTAGAGTATCTCTTTAAATATGTTATTCACCTATTTTTGGATCCGCTGTAACAAAGCAAATTTGCAGACATGTAGCTTATGTTATAGATGAGCAATAGCTAGTTTGAGGTTATCACTGTTGAGTAAATTAGCTATAACTTGAAAACTATTGCATTTACAGAAATTTGTGTAAATATGTTATTCAGCTACTTTTGGGTCAGCTATAACATAGTAAAATTGCAGACCTGTAGCTCTTTCCGTAGCTGAGTAATAGCTACTTTAATGTCACTGTTGAGTAAATCAGTTGTAACTTCAAAACTATTGCATTTAGAATATTTTCTTTAAATACTAGTATCTTATTCACCTACTTTTGGATCAGCTATAACATAGTAAAATTACAGACCTGTAGCTTATTTTATAGATGAGCAATAGCTAATTTGAGGTTCTTGCTGTTGAGTAAATCAGTTGTAACTTAAAAACTATTGCATTTACAGTATTTTTCATAACATGTTATTCAGATACTTTTGGGTCAGCTAGAACACAGTAAAATTGCAGACCTGTAGCCCTTTTCATAGCTGAGTAATAGCTACTTTGATGTTATCACTGTTGAATAAATCAGTTGTAACTTCAAAACTGTTGCAGTTAGAGTATTTTGTTTTTAATATTTTATTCACCTACTTTTGAATCAGCTATAACAGTAAAATTGCAGACCTGTAGCTGTTTTCATAGTTGAGTAATAGCTATATTGAGCTTCTCACTCATGAGTAAATCAGTTGTAACTTGAAAACTATTACATTTACAGTATTTTGTATACATATGTTATTCAGATACTTTTTGGGTCAGCTATAACATAGTAAAATTGCAAACCTGTAGCTCATTGCATAGCTGAGTAATAGCTACTTTGATGGTATCCCTGTTGAGTAAATCAGTTATAACTTGAAAACTATTAGGTTTAGAATATTTTCTTTAAATATGTTGTTCACCTACTTTTGGGTCAGCTACAGCATAGAAATATTACAGACCTGTAGCTTATTTAATATCTGAGCAACAGCTACTTTGAGGTTATCACTGTTGAGTAAATCAGTTGTAACTTAAAAACTATTGCACATACAGTGTTTTGCATAAATATGTTATTCAGTTACTTTTGGGTCAGCTATAACATAGTAAGATTGCAGACCTGTAGTTCATTGCATAGGTGAGTAATATCTACTTTGATGTTATCACTGTTGAGTAAATCTGTTGTAGCTTGAATACTATTGCAGTTAGAGAATTTTGTTTTGATATGTTATTCACCTACTTATGGATCAGCTATAACATTGTAAAATTGCAGACCTGTAGCTTATTTCATAGCTGAGCAATAACTATTTTGAGGTTCTGTTGAGTAAATCAGTAATAACTTGAAAGCTATTACATTTACAGTATTTTGTATAAATATGTTATTCAGATACTTTTGGGTCAGCTATAACATAGTGAAATTGTAGGCGTGTAGCTCATTCCATAGCTGAGTAATAGCTACTTTGATGTTATCCCTGTTGAGTAAATCGGCTATAACTTGAAAAGTATTGTGTTAAGAATATTTTCTTTAAATATGTTGTTCACCTACTTTTGGTTCAGCTATAACATAGAAAAATTGCAGACCTGTAGCTTACTTCATAGCTGAGCAATAGCCTTTTTGAGGTTCTTACTGTTGACTAAATCAATTGTAACTTGAAAACTATTGCATTTACAGTATTATGCATAAACTGTTATTCAGTTACTTTTGGGTCAGCTATAACATAGTAAAATTGTAGACCTGTAGCTCATTGCATAACTGAGTAATAGCTACTTTGAAGTTCTCACTGAACCTGAAACCTGAAAACTACTGCATTTAGAATGTTTTCTTAAAATATGTTCTAAACCTACTTTTGGGTCAGTTATAGCATTGTAAAATTGCAGACCTGTAGTTCATGGCATAGCTGAGCAATAGGTACTTTGAGGTTATCACTGTTTAGTAAACAGTTATAACTTGAAAACTATTGCATTTACAGTGTTTTATTTAGTATGTTATAGGATGTCATTCACCTAGTTTTCCGTTAGCTATTACATAGTGAAATTGCAGACCTGTAGCTCATTACATAGCTGAACAATAGCTACTTTGAGGTTTTCACAGTTGAGTAAATCAGTTATAACTTGAAAACTATTGCATTTAGAGAATTTTGTTATTGATATTCACCTACTTATGGGTCAGCTATCACATAGTAAAGTTGTAGACCTGTAGCTTATTGTATAGCTGAGTAATAGTTACTTTACGGTTGCAGTTAGAGTTTCACTGTTGAGTAAATCAGTTCTAATTTGAAAAATATTGCATTTACAGTAGTTTTTAAAATATGTTATTCACCTACTTTGGGGTCACGTATAACATAGTAAAGTTGCAGACCTGTATCTCATGGCATAGCTGAGCAATAGCTACTTTGAGGTTATCACTGTTGAGTAAATAAGTTGTAACTTGACAACTATTGCATCTACAGTATTTTATTTAAATATATTATTCATCCACTTTTAGGTAAGCTATAACATAGTAAAATTGCAGATTTATAGCTCATTGCATAGCTGAGTAACAGCAACTTTGAGGTTTTCACTGTTGAGTAAATTAGTTGAATGTTGTAAACTATTGCATTTGGAGAATTTTGTTTAAATGTGTTTTCATCTACCTTTGAATCAGCTATAACATAGTAAAATTGCAGACGTGTAGCTCGTGGCATAGCTGAGCAATATCTGTTATCAGGTTCTCACTGGTAAATAAATCAGTTGTAACCTGAATACTATTGCATTTACAGTATTTTGTTTCAATATGTTTTCCACCTACATTTTACTCAAACATGGTACTTTATTTTGGAGTGCCATTTGCAGGGTACAGTTTTTGTGTCCTTTTCTTCCTTCACTTCTACTCTAAAACTCAACACACACAGTCAGCTGACACAGAGCCCGTTCACGGGCACTGATTTCTTGTTTAAGATGGCAGCTGAAAATAAGAACATTGTAAATTATTCAGACATTAAAGGAGTTGTCCTTATTATCCAGTGTTATAGTTTTATATTATCTGTTATAGTTTTCAAGATAAAGAACATTTTCCATTTCCGCCAAAATTCAAGATTACAGCCAAATTTTGGAGAAGTCATAATTTTTCAGAGGTCCTAGAGGAGTAGTGTACTCAGTAGTCAGTACTAAAGTAGTCCAACATTTGCCTAAAATCACTGTTATATTACAGTTTTGGAAATAATTTTTTACATTTAGTTTCAAGAAAATCTACCCTTTCAACTATACCTATGACAAGGTCAAAACTGAATGATGCTGATTTTAATAGATGTTATTTGTACAAATTTAGTATGTTTTGCCATGGTGGTGTAGTGGTAAGTTGTAACACACTCACCTCCCTACTCTGAGGTTGGCGGTTCAAACCCCAGACCTTTTGTGGGAAAGTTGGTCATTGCTTACCGATGATCAGTAGTATACAGTACAGAACCTTGACCAACTGTATGTATTGGTTTCCTCTGCCCACAAAACTACCCATCGTGATATGTCCTGTACAGTGTTGAAAGCAACGGAAAGCCCAAATAAATAAAGCATGTTTTTTCAATTGCAAGGATGGGTTTTTATTTGCTTCATCCCACTGTGATATATATATATATGCATAAAAAATTTGTTTTTAAACATTGCACGACCGGTCCCGCCAAACACCAGAAAAAGATGTCCTGTATAGACTACCGGCAGGACCGGTCGGGAGTGTGCATTTGCTAGGTGGCACATCGTGCTTCCTTCCTGTCTAGACAGCGTGACATCATAGCATCTTTTTCGTTTGGCGCGTGGAGTGTGTGGGCGTGTTTTCAACGAGAGACGTTTTTTTGAACTTTTAAACAAATTCATCTGTTTTATTTTACTTCTACATATTTCTACTGAAGTGTCAACCATCATGTCGTCCCCAGGACAGAAACGAGGCACCTGAGGCCATGTTATGGCTATTTTTGACGGCGACCTGAAATGTGCACGATGTCGTGACAAGGGGATTGGAGAAGACTACTGCATTCTCAAGAAGGACTGTAGTATTTGTAAAGGGTTTACCCCTGAGCAAATTCACCAGCTATCTACCCCCACTTACAGAGAACGTAAGAGTAAAGAGAAGAAGTTGGTTTCGTCCTCCCCTGCTCCCACTCTCGTGGACCCTTCACACATGAGTGTGCTGGGTAAAGTGGAGGGGGACAAGGCTGTAAAGCCTGAAACCACCCCTGCTGCAAAGAAGAAGAATGCAGTGATTCACCAAAACCCTCTGCCAGCAAGAAGAAGCCCAGTGCCAGTAGCAGACCTTCATCTGAAGATTTAAAGAATCTGGACGATAAATGGGCAGAGAGGTTTGCAAGTCATTCACCGTTCCGGTGGAACTGGTTGTGAAGCCAGCAGCAGAAGTCCCCACCAGCCAGAAGCCATTCTTTGATCCTGCTGCCAGCACCAGTAGTTTGGCTAGACCTGCAAGTGTTACCGGTCCCAGCCTTGTTCAGGCCACTGGTGAGGCTGTAGATGAGATGCAGACTGCCACCCAGCCTCTTGAGGCTCCCGGTGCCGGGACAGCAACCCAGCCTGTTCAGGCCCCCGGTTCAGTCCCTGATGTACTGCCATCCGGTACTGGTGATGCTGAGCTCAGTGCAGAACAGACCCTGACTGGTAGAGTTGTCCAGAGCTCCAGTGACTCTGATAGTGAAGATGGCCAGCAAAGTGTGACCGGTTCCCTGTTGGAGGGAAACTACCGGGACAGGACCCCAGATAGAGATCTCACCAGGGACGATTCTGCAGATCAAGAAGTATCTGAGGAGGCCAACTACAGGGAGACTATTAGAGGAGTTAGATCCTTTATGGGTTGGCACAAGGTTCCAGAGTTCGAGAGTGTGTCCTCCTTTGATAACAATCCCTTTGCCATTTCACGTGTTCAGCCAACCGGTAAAGTGTCAGTCAAGCTTCCGGAGGATGACTGGTTATGTAAAAAGATGGACAAGCTTAATCTCACCATTACAGAGGGCTACCCTGCAAAGAATACTGACACTGCTGGCCTCTCCAAGGATCAGTTCATCAAGCCCCCAGGTCATCCAGATGGTATGGGATGCATACTGAGAAGAAGGACTGTGAGAGTAACACAGTATACACTTGGTCACCAGAACCAGCCAAGCTCAACCATTCCTTCAGTTGAGTTGCAAGACAAAGCTTTCCTACTGCCCCACCCTCCCGGGCCTTCAGCCAAGACATGCTTAGGCGTTGGGAGAGAACAGCTCATGAACAAACTGTCATGTGCAACCAGGCTGCTGGATTGTCAAGATGCTTGACCAGGGTTCAAGATGCTATGTCAGCTCAGCTGAAAACCCTACATCTGGACAAGAAGGGCAAGTCGTCGGAAAGAACAAAGCAGGCGGTTCAGGAATTGGACTACCTTCAACCGGTCAATATCACAAGCTATGGCCAGGACTATGCAAGACCTTTCAGAAGGGATTTTTATCAGCATGGCTAATTTCACTCTGGGACAGCTATCTACTTACATGCTGGTGTGAAGCAATACACTCTGAACGCCTTGAGAATGTCTCCTGTCCATCTCAACTCACTGTTCCCGGATCAGCTTATCACCAAGGCTGAAGAGGAAATCTGCAGAAGTGAGGAGAGGCGTTCTTCTGGCCAATCTCACAGACATCAAGGTCCTTTTAACCCTTATGCTCCCAGTGACAAGTCTGCTACCCATCCGGACCGGAAATCCGGTGTTCCCACATGGAAGCAAATAAGGGACAAGCAACAGTCAAAGAAAGGTCGTGGCAAGCCCTCAACATTTTCCCAGAAGCCGGCTAAGGGTTCTAAGCCGCGTAAATGACAATCAATGTGTAGAGTTTGTGACCGGTCAGAAGGACTCACCACCCACCACCAGAAGAACCCACCACCATCAGTGTTACCCGGAGACAAGAAAGTGACTTTAAATTTGAATGTAGAATTTTGTATTGCAAATGCTCATATTTTCACCGGGTTGCCACAAAGGAAAGGCGTAAATCCCAATTGTTGTCAAATGTACACAGAAATAAAATATGTGAAAGATGTTTCCTGTGCAGGTCACTTGAGTTCTGTAAATCTTGTCACAAATGCCCCACCTGTTGTCATGGATCCACCTGTAGGGGCAAGGTTACACAATTTTTGGAAAGAGTGGGAAGCTCTGGGTTCGAGTCCAAAGTAGTCACAATATTCAGAGAGGGTTACACCCTCCCCTTCCGGTTCAGACCCAACCTAACCAGGTCACCAACGGTCATAAGCAACTATGTCAACCCACAAAGACAGTCCCACCGTCTGGAGGCACTGTATCAGCTGACAAACAAAAATGCAGTGGAACCGCTAGAAAACCACAACTCACTGGGTTTTCACAACCGGCTATTTTTGGTACCCAAACCCAACAACCGGTGGAGACCTATACTGGATCTGAGCAACTTGAACACCTTTTTAAACTCAGAGTCGTTCACAATGGAGATCCCAGAGACAATAAGGACCTCCCTACATTCAGGGGAGTGGGTCACTTCCATAGACTTCAAAGACGCATACTTCCACATACCTATTCATAGTCAGTCCAGGAAAATACATGTGTTTTCACCTCCAGGATCGGTCGTACCAGTTCAGAGCCCTACCCTTTGGCCTCTCCACAGCTCCAATGAAGTTCACAGTGGTGGCCAAAGAGGTCAAACTGATGGCACTGTAGGGGGTATAAGAATCCACCAGTACCTAGACGACTGGTTGGTGAGAGCCACATCCCATCAAACTTGTATCTAGCATACACAGACGTTGACAGCTCTCTGTCAGGAACTAGGTTGGCTGGTGAACAAGGAAAAGTCAGAACTGGTCCCAAAACAGGTTTTCAACTTTGTAGGTTACCAGTTCGACCTGAGAGAGGGCAAGGTCAGACCCACACCAGAGCGATGGCAGGCCTTGACAGACAAGATTCAGTCACTACTGTCTGGTCCGGTGTGCCCGGTCCGGCAGTTCATGTCCCTCATAGGTCTTCTCACAGCAACAAAAAAGCAAGTCCCCCTAGGGCGACTCCACATGAGACCCATACAGTGGCACTTGAAAAACAACTGGAGGGTTCCAGAATCACTAGAAAAGGTGATTCCAGTCCCCAGGTCGCTCCACCCCCACCTAAGTTGGTGACTGGAAGAAGACAATGTGCTACCAGGTCAACCATTACACCCTCTAAAACATGCTCTTCAAATATTTACAGACGCATCCAAAGAAGAGTGGGGTGCTCACTTAAACGAGCACACTGCAAGGGGAACCTGGTCCCTTCCAGAAAGCAAGTTGCACATAAATCATTTAGAGCTAAAAGCAGTCTTTCTAGCTCTAAAAGAGTTTCAAAACCTCTGCTGCAACAAGACAGTACTAGTAGCTACAGACAACGCAGCAGTGGTTGCCTATATCAACAAAGAAGGGGGGATGAAATCGGCCTCTCTGTGTGCCCTACTGTGGAGAATACTGTCCTGGTGTACCAGGAAACAAGTAACTCTCAGAGCATGTCACATCCCCGGCCGTCTGAACATGATAGCAGACAAGCTATCCAGACTGGGCCAGATCATTCAAACAGAGTGGTCCCTTCACCCAGAAGTATTTCAAGCTATATGCTCCCGATGGCACCAGCCCCAGGTGGACCTGTTTGCCACCAGATTCAACATCAAACTGCCACAGTTTGTGTCACCGGTCCCAGACCCCCAGGCATGGACAGTGGATGCACTCAGCCTGTCCTGGGAGGACCTGGACCCATATGTCTTCCCACCAGCAGCCATCTTGGGCAAAGTGGTGGAGAAGTTGCAGGACTACCCTTGCAACAGGATGATCCTGATTGCACCAGGATGGCCCAACATGCCCTGGTGATGGGATCTAGTGGCAATGTCCAGTCAGATCCCACTGTGTCTGCCCAGCATACCAAACCTCAGCCATTCAACCAGGTCCTACACAGGAACCTGTCAAATCTGAATCTACATGCTTGGCTCCTAGGGCCTCAGCAATCAAGGAGCAAGGCTTCTCTGAGGCAGTGGCAGCACGAATTGAGGTTCCTCAAAGAGGACCAACCAGATCTGTCTATGAGGCAAAGTGGACCATTTTTACAAAGTGGTGCCTCAGTAATCTGAAAGCCATAGGTGACTTCCTCCTATACTTGTTTCAGGACAGGAAGTTGCAACCAGGCACTATTGATGGCTACAGATCAGCCATCGCTGACAAATTAGGCAATGTACCCATTAATGTCAGCAAGGATGAAAATCTCACTCGTCTCCTGGATAGTTTCCATAGAGACAGACCCAAAGGCAGGAGGGGTATTCCCTCTTGGAACCTCTCTCTGGTGTTACACCAGCTGACCAAGGCTCCCTTGGAGCCCTTAAAAGAGGCCTCACTGAAACACTTGACCTTCAAGACTGTTTTTCTACTGGCCATAGGTTCTGGCAAACGCAGAAGTGAGATCCATGCTTGGTTACATAAGAACATCAGACACCAGTCAGACTGGTCTAAGGTGTCCTTGTACCCCTCACCCAGCTTTCTATCCAAGAACCAGCTGGCTAAGGAGGGTCCAGATAGTGTAGCGCCAGTGGTCATACCAGCCCTGGCCTCATCTCTGGACAAGTCACTCAAGGGTGACAGGTCTCTATGTCCAGTCAGAGCCCTACGCTACTACTTGGACAGGACCTCAGATCTTAGGCAGAACAAGGAGTTGGTCTTTGTCTCCTTCAAAAAAGGGTTTGACAAAGATATCTCACATGCCACTGTCTCCTCATGGATCAAACAGACTGTGATCTTGTGCTATGAGCTCTCTGACCAGGAGGCCTTCACCTTGCATCAGGTTAAAGCCCACGATGTTAGGGCCTTTGCTGCCTCTAAGGCCTTCCAATCAGGAATCTCCTTAGAGCAGATTTTGTCAGCCTGCCACTGGAAATCTCACAACACCTTCACTCAGTTTTATTTGAAGGATGTTGCTTGGGCTGACTCAGAGCTTTTCCATTTGGGACCAGTTGTGGCTGCACAACAAGTGCACCACCAAGCCCATAAATGAGATGTGTAAATATGCAAATATGTACATACTGTAAATAAAGTAAAATGTACATACTGTATATACCTTGTACATATATATAAAAAAAATCTGACTTGCTTCCTTAGGGAAGTTTAATTTCTTATGGGACTGAACTCAGCCCCTCTCTCCCTTTTCCCTTTCTCAGAGCACCCCTGAGCAAGAAAAAGGGGGGGGCAACGTCGGTAGACTTCCGGTTAACCGGTTAGTTGGTAGCCGACCTTGACTTCACAGGGTTCTCTGACCCTAGGTCAAATGGGCCTTTTCAGTTTGTTTTGTTATGAGTTCACTAGAGTCCCTAGCTGCTTACCCACCTACCAAGCAGTAGTTATTCAGCAATTGTCCATTGGATAGGATGTATTAACGCAATAAAATTGCAAATTTAATAAGTAAATTAAATTTTTATAAGTTAATACCCTTTCCAATGGACAGGCAAGGCCCACCCAACTGGCCCCGCTATCAGCTTACTAGGGGTCTTACTAGGACTAGACACGAAAAAGATGCTATGATGTCACGCTGTCTAGACAGGAAGGAAGTTCGATGCGCCACCTGGCAAATGCACACTCCTGACCGGTCCTGCCGGTATTCTATACAGGATGTCTTTTTCTGGCGTTTGGCGGGACCAGTCGCGCCAACCGGTAAAGCAATTGTCCATTGGATAAGGTATTAACTTATAAAAATTTAATTTACTTATTAAATTTCCAATTTTCTTAAACAGCATTTTTTCCGGAATACAAAATATGCAGGAGGTATGATTTCTAGGAGGTATTGTTTCAGGTGGTAGGGTGTTAATTATTGATTGCAATATCGAAGATAATCTTTTTACTATATTCAATGTGTATGCCCCCACAAAAGACCAGTACACCGAGCAACAATGTTTTCTAGAGTATTTAAGAGAATTACTCCAGAAACATGAAGAAAAAACTTAATCTTGGCTGGGGACTTTAATACATATTTAAATTGTAAACTAGATAAAAAGGGCGGGAGCATTGAATCTGAAACAAAATTTTCAAAAGGACTAAAATTGGTTTGTGAAGAATATACTTTGATTGATATGTGGAGAGCAAGTAATCCAATAGAACGCAAATATACATGGCACGACAACACCCCAGCAGGAGTAATACAAGCAAGGCTGGACTACTTCCTAATTTCTCAACATCTCAATTATCTGATCTCTAATTGCAGTTTCAAACCTGGCTATAAGTCTGACCATAGTCTAATAAGTCTAAGTATAGATCTTCTTGATACTCATAAGAGAGGCAAAAGTTATTGGAAGTTTAACAATAGCTTACTTTATGACAAAACATATGTACAATTAATAAAAGAGGAGCTCAAGATGCTCGCCACAGACAATACAATTAAAGATAAGAGCTCATTTTGGGATTTTGTAAAATGTAAGATACGCTCCTTAACTATATCCTACAGTGTAACATTAGCCAAACGTAAGAGAAAACAGGAAGAAATTTTGTTTAAAAAACTAGAATCTATGGAGAATAACTTGGACTTAAATACTCAGGAATATAACATAGTAAAAAGGGAATGGGAAAATATACGGTTTTTAAAAACTGAGGGATCGATACTAAGATCGAAAGCACAGTGGGTAGAACATGGGGAAAAAAACAATAAGTATTTTTTAAATCTCGAAAAAAAGAACTACAATGTAAAATACATAAAAAAGCTTATTACTGAAAAATCAGTTATAATAACAAAACCAGATGAAATACTTCAAGAAGAGAAAAAGTTTTATGAAGATCTTTATACATCCAAAATTAATCAATGTGATGCTGATGCCAGCAACTCTTTCTTGAAACCTGAAATCATTCCCCAAATTAACGATATAGATAAACAGATATGGGATGCACCATTAAAACTGGAAGAGTTAATGAAGGCTGTAAAAGAACTAAAAAATGATAAAACTCCAGGAAACGATGGGTTAACTTCCAATTTTTATAAATTTTTTTGGTTTGATATAAGACTGTTCCTGTTTGACAGCTTTAGATATTCTTTTGAAAATGATATATTGTCAAATGATCAACGTAGGGGAATACTAAATTTAATTCCAAAAGCCAACAAGGATCTTTGTCATTTAAAGAATTGGAGACCGGTGACAATTTTAAACACAGACTACAAAATATTAACTAAAGTTCTTGCAAATAGATTGCAACCTTTGGTCGAAAAAATTATTACTTCTGATCAGGTCGGATATATTAAAGGGCGGCAAATCACAGAAAATATTCGAATTATAAGCGATATCATGTCCTATACTGATTTGAAACATATTTCAGGTTTCATTGCTCTCATTGACTTTGGAAAAGCTTTTGATAGTGTGGAATGGCCTTTTTTATTGAAAACCTTGAAAGCTTTTAATTTTGGGAATAATTTTCTTCATTGGATTAAGATTCTTTATACTGATATTCAATCATGTGTGAGCAATAATGGGTATTTCTCAGAGTATTTTCAACTAAGTAGGGGTATACAACAAGGGTGCCCAATATTGGCAATGCTATTTATTTTAGTAGCTGAAGTTATGGCAATTCATATACGAAACAATGATAAAATAAGAGGTATTAAGGAAGGAAAAAGTGTTCATAAGATTTGTCAGCTAGCAGATGATACAACATTATATTTGCAAGACATTGAATCTCTGGGGGAAACAATATTACAACTAAAAAATTTCCAGGCATGCTCAGGTTTGAAAATAAACCTAGAGAAAACAGAAGTAATACCTATTGGTGTTAGTAAACGAAAAGACATAAACCTCCCAAAAAGCCTAAGCTCAAGTGTAATCAACAAGGGTCCTTTCAAAACTCTAGGCATTTGGTTTTCCCATGACTGTAATGAAATGATCAGATTAAATTACCAAAGCAAGATAAATAAAATAAACTCATTAATAAATATTTGGCTATGCAGGAATTTATCTTTGAAAGGGAAAATCCAAATTATAAAATCACTACTTTTACCACAGTTAAATTATGTTTTGTCAAATATATACTGCCCTAGTCAGATTTTGAAAGAAATTGACAAAATATTGATACAGTTCTCATGGAACAACAACCCTCCCAAAGTAAAAAAAAGTACAATTATAGGAAATTATAGTGACGGGGGCCTAAAAATGCCTGATATTTTTACAATAAACACTACAGCCAAAGTAAAATGGATAAAAAGATTGATGGCAAGCTCTACTTTTGCAGGTAATTGGCAAGGTTTATTTCTATATCTCCTCAATATTGACAAGAACCTATTGAAACATAAACTTCCATCAAAAGTAAAGGATAAGGGCTTGACACCATTTTATAAACAGGTATTGGAGTGCTGGGGAGAAGTTCATGGAAATGAGCCTGACACAGTAGAAGAAATCTGCAATGAATTTATCTTTAATAATAAATATATATGTTCGAATAAAGAGCCTTTACAAGTAGGACTGTTAAAGATGCCCAATACAAAAATGTTCAAAGACATGGACATTAAAGACATTATAGGGAAAGAAGGTGATATACTTTCATTGGAACATTTTTGTAATAAATACAATATACATATGGACCCCCTAAGTTATAATAGACTAATCTCTTCTATTCCGAAATTTTGGAAGGAAAAAATTAAATTAGAAAGGAATCTTGTAATTACACAAAAAACCATAACAATAAAAGCAAGAGGGAGACTGAAAGATAATTCCAAAGTTAGCAATAAGGCACTATATTGGATAGCATTGGACAAGATATACAAGGAACCAACCGCCGTTGAGGCATGGATAATCAACTTTCTATTTCTTGCAAATGCTCCTTGGCATATAATTTTCAAAACGACACATACAATTTCACCAGAACCTTATCTGCACTCATTCCAGTACAAGATTGTTAATAGAATATTAAATTGTGGCACAAATCTATATAAATGGAAAGTGAAGGACTCTCCAAACTGCTCATATTGTGATGAGATAGACACACTGGAACATCATCTGTTTATTGTTCTTATACCAGGTATTTTTGGCTCCAAATTTCACATTGGTTAAATGATATATTTGGTCTTCCAGGTGAGGAGCTAACAGTTTGTGAAGTTCCGTTTGGCACTGCTATTGATGAAAAAAAACCAACATCATATATTTTGTGTAAAAACCTTGTAATTCTTTTGGGAAAGTGGTTTATTAATTCACAAAGATCCTTTAATACACCTTTAAATGTACATTTCTTTTTAAATTTTGCTAAAAATAAACTTAATATATATATAAAATTGCATAAAAATGCAGAAATGGATAAAAGAGTTGATGTAAGACTTAAAGATGGCATAAATTTAGTTAGGAGAAACTTGAATGAAGAGTGAGGGGGTACAGAAAATACAATATTAAAAAATAAAGTATTATTGTGAATTTTGAATTGTGTTTTCGAGAAATTGTGAATGCTATGTGTGTTAATTTTGTATTGTACATTCAGTTTTGGTGTATTTGTGTTTTGTCTTCATGTGAAGTGTATTCTTGTGCATTAGGGTAAAAAAGAAAAAAAAATGACTGAAATGTGTGACTTAAATAGATGGTTGGATAACAGAATGTCAGATAATGGTTGTTGTTCTATATATTTATGTCTGTAAACCATATTGATTAAGCCTGATATATACTGTATTTTTTAAGGATAATAGAAAGCCTGATTAAACATGGCAATAATGTTCAAAATAATATGGTGTGTATAAGACACTCTTAATGAGAGATGTAAAACCTAATGTGTGTATTTAAACTCTGTTATCTTCTAACTGTATTTCATGTCTTGTCTGAAAAAACATTTTTTACTTAGCAGAATAAAAAAAAAAGGTATTGTTTCAGGAGATATTCTTTTTGGGAGATATTTTACCAGTAGGTATTTTCCCTTGATTTGTTTTTTCTTCAGCAACTAGATCTTGAAAATTGATAATATACCTCCAGACCCCAAATGTAGTTAAATATGCTGAAACAAATTCATTTGTAAAAAAGAGTAAAAATTTGTGACAATTATTGTTAACCTAAAAGTTATCAATAGAAGAAAGTTTTATGAAAATTTGTAAAAAAGGTTTTGAAATGTATATCTTGGGGACAGTAGTGAAATTGTGAAAGAAATTATTCAAAAGAAACTACAACTACAATTTTAGACTTAAAACATAAAAAAATACTGACCACCTCAATTCCCCTTTTTATTTGGACATACATGATACTATATACTGACAAGCAGCACATTCTCTAGAAAATGCATTTAACTACATGGAAATGAGAAGTCCCACAGAGTTCATTGGGGTTATATTTTACATATACCAGTATTTTGGAGAAAAACCTCTGTTTAGTTAAATATAGAACTATGCTATGGATATAAGAGTAGGGCTTTTTTATTGGCTTAAAAAGTGCACAGGAATTACTGAGTTCTTTAGTTAATTTTTTAACACTAGGCAGACAATCACTTCCTGATGTAAGAGAGAAAAGTCCTTTTGTCAGGACTGGCTGTTTCTTCAAAAGTCATACAGTATCCATATATTTCACAAAAGACAAAAGGACTTGGTGAAAGTCTAGTCCTAGAGGTTCGGGATGGTAAACCAACCTATAGGAAATCATGAGCTGGGAATCTTCTGGTGTGGTAAGATTTGACCTTGGGCCCCTCCTTAATCAAGGCAAACTTCAAACTTAAAAGTGCTTAGAACTCGCTTATTATTGGTCCTAGAGGTTTGTGATGGTAAACCAACCTATAGGAAATCATGGGCTGGGAATATTTTGGTGTGGTCAGATTTGACCTTGTATATTTATAAGTCCAAGAAACAGAAAAAGTATTGCACATGGCAACATTTGTTGCCAATTAAAAAAAATTAAAAAGCTAATCAGCTCCTATCCATGCAGGGGTTTGGAATGCAAAGAACCCCCAAAAAGATATTAAAGCCCAAGAAACATGAAAAAGTATTGCCACGGCAACACTTGTTGCCAGATATTGCTAAGAAAGCAATCACACACAAACTCTCATGCCATTAAACCTCCACACCAAATTTAGCTGAGACACGTAAAAAACTGTACCTGTAAATGAGCAGCTATGAAGGGTGATTCAGAGGGAAAGGCAAAATAATATTCATGTCCAGCAGGATGGATATAATAATTAAAATAAGTTTTAACCTTAAACTCTCTTCTTTAACTTTCAGGTTTTTATGGTAACATTACAATAAAAACTCTGTTTTGGTCTAGATACATGTTTAATTTAAATGAAAACTCTCAACTATCACTTTAATATTAATATCATAAAAATTTGCCCTAACCTTAAACTGAATGTAAGTCAATGCAAATGTTAAGAGTTTAAGGTCATGTTAACCATGTAGACTCTGTTCAATGTTACTTATAGCCAAAATTTAAATGTGCTTAAAATCTATTGCACATAATTCAATATATTATCCCAAATTCTAAAAGAAAAGTAATTATAATGATGCCATAACTGAGAGTTACAGGTCACCTCAATGTAGTCTAAGGGCATTTCTGTAACATCAGTTACATGCACCTGCAAAATATAGATCAAATATGTCATGCCATTTTGGTATACTTTCTGGAATCATAGAAAAAGTTAAGGTCAGTAACATTCTTTCACACATGGGAGTTTAAGGTCACCTTAAAGTGGGACACACCTTCAGGACTAGATACATCAACATACCAAATTTAAATTAAATCTGTCATGCAGATTTTAAATACTCTCCAGAAATTGGAAAATTTAAATTCAATATAGTTATGCTATTACTAGGAGTTTAAGGTCACCTTAAAAAGGCCACACTTTGAAGACCAGCTACACCCACATACCAAATTTGATTTGAATCTGTGAAGCCATCCTTAAGCTATTGCCCACAAATCACAAAAGTAAAATTCAATAAAAAATGTGTTATAAATGGAAGTTTAAGGTCATCTTAAAATAGGGCGCATATCGATGACCAGCAACACCCACATGTCAAATTTAAATTTCATCCTACAAGCAATTTTTGACAGATTTTCCAGAAACAAAGTGTGATAACGATGCTGGCCCTATAGGTGATCCATCACAGCTGAGTGACACCAAACTGTTACAACCTTAAACTCATAAGTTTCTAAAATATCGGCAATTTATTGTAACCTTACAAAAGAGACCTTTTTCTTTTTGTCTAAATTTATGTACATGTTGAATATCGATGAAAAAATCTCAGCACATCAAATATCTTCCAAACACCAAAACAGTTGTCCCAACGTTAAAGTCAATGTTAGTTTAAGGTAAGGAGTTTAAGGTAATCTTTTCCTGAAAGTTCTGTTCAAGGTTTGTTACATCCAAAACTGAAACATGCATAGGATTGCACAGTATTGAAATACTGTTCAAAAATTGTCAAACTTAAATTAATATAATTCTGTTATCACTGGGAGCTTAAGGTCACCTTATTGTATGACACTTATCTATGGCCAGCTACATATACATGTAAAATATGAATGAAATTTATCAAGTTATTTCCAGTGTACTCTGGAAAAATTTTTAAAAATGTAAACTCAACAAATAACTTTTTAATACGCGGGAGTTTAAGGTCACTTTAAAATAGGGCACACTTTCAAAACTAGTTACAACCACATGCCAAATTTGAATTGAATCCATCGAGCTATTTTTGAGATACTTTCTGGGAATGAAAAACTTAAATAAAAATTAAAAATCAATATAAGTATCTTACTAGTGAGAGTTTAAGGTCACCACAATATACTATACAGCACACTCTGAGGAGCAGTTACATCCACATGCAAAATTTGAATGAAATCTGACAAGCAATTTCTGAGATACTGTCCGGAATACTAAGTGTGACGACAACAGACGACGTCGACACCACAAAATGAGATGATGAAGCAATCCCTATATGCCATGCAGCATAAATGCTGGTGACAAAAAAGTTTTAATTTCTGCTAATATTTCTTTCTGACTTGTCAAGACTGTCCGAGATTCAATCACAATTTTTCTGGGGTTTTTTTTGCAGTGTTTACAAGTGTTTCTCCAAAGAACTGAGGTATTTAGATATTTTTCCCATCATTCAGCCATTGAGCTCTAGATCGGATCATAACACCTATGATTTTTTTCATTACGAAAATTCTCTAGCTCCTTTTTTTTCATCTAATTTATATTGCTCAATTTGTTCAAAGTTTTTCTCCATGTTTTTAACTTCATTTCTTAGGTTTTGTTCTTTTTCACAAGACATCAGTTGGAACACGGGCAAGTCATAATTTAGCTTTTCCCTGTCTACAACAGTATTAGTTGTGATCAGAAAATCCTTATTTTTAGCAAAGAGCAACTGAATTTCCATAAACCTCTCCCCCGTTGGAATTTACAGATGATTAAAAGAAGAGATGTAGTGATCAGATCTATATCCTGATTTCATCTGGTATCTGTTAACTAGATCCAAGAGAGTATCAGATATTAAAAAGTATTCTAATCTTGCGTGTCTTCTAGGATGTTTTTCTGTGCCAGGTATATCAACGTGAGCTCTTGTTAAAAATTTGGAAGGTATCCTTTAAGCAAAGAATATTCATCATGTCTAATAGATCTCCTAGCATTGGGGTTCTTTATACTCCTATAATTGTATGTGTCCTTCTCTGGATCCAAAAGAAGATTAAGATCCCCACAAATAATACAACAATCACAAGATGAATCTTCTATGTTGCCTTTCACAAATTAAAAAAATTGTGGTGAATCATTATTTCGTGCATATGGATTGACTAGTCTGATAGAGAAATCGTTCATTGTGAAAAGTATTGATATGAAATTCGCAACTTTATCTCTCTCCGTTGCTGAGATTTTATAGTCAAATTTTTTGCCAATTAAGATTGTCGCCCCTTGAGTTTGTTCTAGAGACATGTATGAAGCATTCACCAGCCCATAATTTTTTTATTTATTTTAAGACATTGTTAACCCAATTTGTATCCTGCAGACAAAGAATGTCTGGATTCTGTTCCATTAAATAGTTTAATGCCCTTGTTCCACCAAAGGATTAAGCCCCGATCCTGTCGGCGACCCTTAATCGTGGACAGTCGGTGAAAAAAAACAAAAATGGGCGGGAAAACTGGATCGGTTTCAAAGTCGTGGATTAAGTACAGATCGTCCTCAGGAATCCTCAGGACGCCTCAGGTGGCCCCAGACAGTCCCTAACTGGTCTGGGACTAAGAAACGACTAAGCCATTTTTCTGGTCGGTTTGAACCACGATCCTGTCGTAGACAAACCGACTGGGTCCCAGGACACCTCAGGCCTCCTGGGACTAAGCCCCGACTAACCTACGATTAAGTCCCGACCCCACAAGGTGTCCTGAGGCGTCCCCAGGCGTCCCCAGACCGAGATAGCCGATTCTTGTTTTGCAATGGGACTAAGGGTCGCAGGAGGCCTGGGACTAAGGTACTAAGGGTCGGGGACTAAGGGTCGGGGACTAAGGGTCGCAGGCGGCCTGGGACAACATAGGACTGTGTAAATTTGGTCTGAGGAGGCCTGAGGAAGCCTGGGACTGGACATTTTGTTTATGGCGGGAAAAAATAATCGGTTGGGGTCGGGAGAAATATCAAACATGTTTGATTTTTCACAAGGCCCCAACCGACCACAACCGACCCTTACAGGACGCCTGGGACTAAGCCAATTTTTGAAACCGACCCTCAAAAACCCTTAATCGGGAGCCTTAGTCGTGTGGTGGAACACCCACATTAGACATCTGTACATTTTTAAAGATCGCTTATGCCCCTGTTCCACCAAAAGATTAAGGCCCGATCCTGTCTGGGACCCTTAATCGTGCACAGTCGGTGGAAAAGAAACAAAAATGGGCGGGAATACTGGGTCGGTACTGAAGTCTGGGATTAAGAACAGATCGTCCCCAGGACGCCTCAGGCGGCCCCAGACAGTCCCCGACTGGTCTGGGACTAAGAACCGACTAAGCCAGTTTTCAGGTCGGTTTCAACCACGATCCTGTCGTACACATACCGACTGGGTCCCAGGACGCCTCAGGCCTCCTGGGACTAAGCCCCGACTAACCCACGATTAACTACCGGCGTCCTCAGGCCTCCTCAGTCTTCCCCAGACCAGGATCCCCGATTCTTGTTTTCCAAAGTTGCTGGATTTTCTGGGTATATATATATAAAATTTGCGATATAATCACCATTACTTTTCTAGGAACACAGCAGGATGCCACCTTTTAATGGAAGACAGATTCAACAACAACTTAGGGCTTTTTTAGTTTTTATTCAGTTACAAATAATCATGTGTTTCCATTTCTTATGTCGACCACAGCAACCACCACCAGCACCACCAGCACCCATACAGAGACCTAGAAGAAGGCAGAACATGTGGGTCAGGCCATGGCTACTGCAGAGAGAGGAGAGGGGGGCCTACCACAACATTATGGCTGATCTGTATGCCACAGACATTCCAGGATTCACCAACTACATGAGGATGACCCCAGAATTTTTTGAAATGATAAAGACCAGACTGGAACCACACCTTGCCAGGCAGGCCACCAACTACAGAGCACCAATCAGTGTTGGGGAGAAGTTAGCCCTCACCATCAGATATCTGGCCACTGGAGAGTCATACACATCATTATCATGTCAGTTCAGGGTTGGAAGATCCACCATTTCCAAGTTTTTACCAGAGGTCTGCAGGGCCATCCAGGATGAGTTCACCAGAGAGTACCTCAAATGTCCTACTACCCCAGATGAGTGGAAAGAACTGGAGAGGGAATTCAGGATCAGGTGGAATGTTCCACATGCCCTGGGAGCCCTGGATGGCAAGCATGTGGCCCTGAAGAAACCCAAGAACACTGGAGCCCTCTACCACAACTACAAGGGGTTCTTTTCCATGGTGATGTTGGCCCTGGTAGATGGACAGTATAAGTTCAGATGGGTGGATGTGGGTACAGCTGGATCTTGCTCAGATGCCCAGATATTTAATGCCTCTCAGCTGAAGAGGAGGATTGAGGATGGCAGGATAGGCTTCCCTGACCCAGCTCCTATAACCCAGGGTGGTAGAGATGTCCCCTACTTTATTCTGGCAGATGATGCTTTTGCCCTGAAGACCTGGCTAATGAAACCCTATGGCAGAAGGCTGTTAACAAGGGAGGAAAGGATTGCCAACTATAGAATATCAAGGGGCAGGAGAGTTGTGGAGAACGCTTTTGGCATCCTGGTTTCAAGATTTAGAGTCATGAGGACCACCATTGAACTACCCCCAGAAACAGTTAGAGAAGTGGTCATGACCTGTGTGATTCTGCACAACATACTCAGAAGCCAGTACCAAGGTCAACCTGCTGGTCAGCAGCCTGGGGAGGATGATGATGATGTGCCTGGTGATTGTGGATTGATTGGTGGTGCTGCTGGTGGTGGCCAAGACAGAAACCCTGCTAGAGAGGCCAAAAGACAGAGGGATTACCTGAAGGACTACTTCAATAATGAGGGAGCAGTGGCCTGGCAAGATGGCAGAATATAAGTCCTGCTGCAGTAAACAGTCCTTTTCAGGACTAACTATAACAGTCCTTTTCAGGACTACCAATTATTCCAAAAACAATTAATCAGCTATGCTTGCTACAGACGGACAAACCCCATGCCAAACATAACTTTTTCAGACGGACAAACAGACAAACCCCATGCCAAACATAACTTTTTGAGACAGACAAACAGACAAACCCCATGCCAAACATAACTTTTTGTGACGGACAAACAGACAAACCCCATGCCAAACATAACCTTTTCAGACGGACAAACAGACAAACCCCATGCCAAAAATAACTTTTTCAGACGGACAAACAGACAAACCCCATGCCAAACATTACTTTTTCAGATGGACAAACAGACAAACACAAGTCACTCACCCAACAATCATACAAACCCAGTGTTAAACAAGAGCCAAACACAAAGTCACACATAATATCCTAAAATGAATTATTTTTTCATATATTTGGAAATCCACCTCCTAATTTCACCAATTTGATTTTGTTCATGGGTTGGAAATTTATTTGTAGCAGAAATGTTTCTATGGAAATCTTCAATTTTAAATCTTCACCTCTAATCACAAAAATGTGGAAAATATAACCATAAAACAAGTTTTGTTTTCAATAGTGGGGGATTGTGTTTGCAAGTTTGTCAGTTCGTTGGCATGGGTTCTATTTAATTTTGGGTTTGTGTGTTTCTTGGTTGTTGGTTACTGGTGTTGGGTTTATTTTTTGTAGTTGGGTGTTGGGTTTCTTACTGGGTTTGTTATTTGGGGGTTATGTTTGGTATTGGGTTTGTCTGTTTGTGGGTTGGTAAGTATGTAATAATGCCTTTTAACTCTAGGGAAGGTGTAAGTGTTGGACTATTCAATTAGAGATTTTAAACTATCCCATGGATTTTAATCTAAAAATGGGGTGATTAATGGCCATATTGGGAGTTATTTTTAATTTTTTTATGTGGCCTTTTTGGTTATGTGTGGTACCATGGGTTATTTGTTTCATGTTTGGGGTGGTGTAGGTGTTGGACTTGAACTTTTTTTTCTTGTGATAAGTATTTGTACTGAACTTTTTTTGTTTTGGGAGGGGAATTGGAATAACATGTAGCTGAATAATTGTTTTTGGAAGATTTGGTGGCCCTGAAAAGGGCCTGGCAGGTCAAAGACCCGCCCTGACTGGATGGCTACTGAGGAGGCTGCTGCTGCTGTTGAGGCGGTGCTGAAGTGGTGATAGTAAAGAGCTGCTGCTGCGGTTGTTGCTGCTGCTGCTGCTGAGGCTGCTCGACGATCTGTGTTGATGTCAGATCTGGTAGCTGGCTTAAGATTCCACTCAGATTGTGTCTGCTCCCTTCGTCCTGTACAGTTAGGACAGATGTCGGGTTGCTGAAGCCAATGGGGCTTGGTGTATAGTACACAAAACTGCTGCTAGCTGCTGCTTGAGTGGAACTAGATGCCTGTGGAGTGGTTGTTGGCAGTAGGCCGACCCTCTGGGACTCTGTGGTAACAGTGGCTGATCTTCTGGGCAATGGCTGACGTCTGCGGTTACTCTTAATAGTTTTGATGTCTCTAAATATCTTGCCCTTTAATTCTTCAAATTCTTCTTGAGTCATCTTTTCGGCCTCTGATGCCACGTAGTCAAAGAAGGGCTGCCTGTCTGACTTCTGATGCAGAAAACCATCTGCTCAAAGTGTTCGAGAATCTTGGAGTCTGTAGTTGAAACGGGCGTTGATGTAATGATGGACTGACTCCTCTCCTTCAAGACACTAGACTCGAGGTGTTCTGTGTCAGTAGTTGACCCACGTGATTCGTCCTGGACTGGCCTCAAAACCTGAACTTCTATTGGCCCCCTTTCTTCTGATGTGGGTTTTAAGGAAACCCATCTGTTGGTAGACCCAGGACTGTCTCTTGGTCATCTCCCTCGGGGCTTGGCCAGATTGGAGCTTGGACAGCTTCCCATAACGGGTTCACTGGGACTCGAACCAACGTCTCACATCAAAGGGCTGGAGCTTGAGTTCTGCAGATATTTCTGCCCAGAGAGCCTCTCTTCTGGTCCTGTCGTGGAAACGTGAATGTTCCTTGTCATACAGTTCAGGGTGCAGCTTTACAAATTCCACAATGGAAACTTCCTGGCTGTCTGTAAAAGTGGCACACACCCTGGCTCTCTTGGCTGAAGAATGGCACTCCGGATCTTCTTCACACCTCTCTTCTTCTTCTGCCACAGCTTCCCCAATAGCTGGACCTTCCTGAATCTCCTCCTCCTCTCTCCTCTCAGTTCCTTCTTCTGTAATAACTTCACTCCTCTCCTCTACTTGACTTTCCTTCTCCCTCTCATCCATCTTTTTCCTTCCTCTCTTCCCTCCTTTCTCTTTCCTCATAATCCAGTCGACAAAATAATAAAAAATAGTAAAATGTGTCTCCTATCTGTGAAATTTGCCCTAAGCTCAAGTAAAATATATATAAATAAAAACTGAAAACCCCTACAAATCAGTGACACACGTCTCTCAGTAGCCATACAGTCAGTAACAACGAGAATGTGTGCGCGGTCGCTTTTATAGTCCCAGACCCCCTCATTGCCTCGATTTCATTTCAGACGCGCGGAAAAGAGTCGGTTCTTAATCGGTTGTTAGTCCCAGGCCTCCTGGGGCGTCCTCAGGCCGCCGCAGACTGAAAATGCGTGGTCCCAGGCGTCCTGGGGAGGCCGGTTTGGATCGGTTACCCTTAGTCGGTTCTTAGTCCCAGACCTAGATTTTTGGGTCCCAGGACACCGCAGACGGTCTGAGGCACGGTCTTTCACACGCATGAAATTCATACGCATCATATTTGAGTCTGGGATTAAGAACCGGCCTCCTGGGACTAAGCTACGGAGGTCTGGGACTAAGGGTCGCAGGCGGCCTGGGACAACACACGACTGTGTAAATTTGGGTCTGAGGAGGCCTGAGGACGCCTGGGACTGGACATTTTGTTGACGGCGGGAAATATGAATCGGTTTGAGTCGTGAGAAATATCAAACATGTTTGATTTTTCACACGGCCCCAACCGACAACAACCGACCCTTACAGAAGGTCTGGGACTAAGCAAATATTTGAAACCGACCCCCCAAAACCAAAACGTTATTAAGATCCAAATATAACATACAAGACATGAATGCAGTATATACAGGAAAAAGTAATGAAAGATATTTTGTAGATTTTACAAGGAACTGACCCTACTTACATAAGACAAGACCCGTTAACTAAATGACAGTCAATTAGAATAATTCTCAGCATCTAAACTCAATGACAGGTTCATTTAAATTACGACTGACACAGTTACTCAGTTGAACCATATGAAATGCACATTTGATAAGAAAACCTCTCATTTCGATCATATTGAAGTTACAAATGATGTACTCATTGACTAAATAAGAGCTGCTAGGTGTAGTTCTGAACACCTGAACTCAATGACAAGTTTACTTAAATGATGATTGACAAAGTTACTCACATCAAACATAACATCAAGAAGTTGTCTCATGTTGAATAAAAGAACTTGATTTATAAGATTGATTTATAATTGATTAAATGACAGTATGTAGGTCTAATTCTGACCACTTGAACTCAATGACAGGTTTACTTAAATGTTGAACAAAGTTGCTCAGCTAACCATCACATCAATAAGTTGTTGCACCTTGAATAAAAGAATGTCTTGCTTTTATTGCACTCCAATAACTTACCATGTGGAACTGAATGCTGATCTCGGTGGCCGCAGGCCCTGGCCAACGTCCATGAAATAGACATTTAGTGTTGGCCTTAGCCTCAGGTTGTACTTTTCTCGTTGGCCACATGATTTGGAAGCGTTTGATTTTTTGCTTCATTTATCTTATATATCTCAGTAAATACGTATTGTTGGATGTTTTTAATTAGCCAGTTTTTGTAATTAATGTTACAGTATATTTTGTGAAAGTCTAACTTCGACAGGATAAATATTTCTTAACTTTTCAAACTTGTGAGTTTTTGGTTTGGCTTGCACGGATTTTATTGCTGTAAAAATGTCCCACCAAGCAAGCAAAGACAAGCCTAGATCCAGCAAATGTCGTCATTTCTGTTTACCTGTTTACCCTTTGATTCCCACAATTACTGGCCCACCTGTAGAGAAGCCAACAGTCCCTGTCTTACGTTAGAAAAGCTGTGTGAAATCTGTTCGAGTTTCTCCAAGAGCAAATCCTTAAGATTAAAAACGGGCGTAGGTATGTTCGGAAACAGAAGGTAACAGACAGATCCAAAGACGATGACTTGGATTTGTTGGGAGATGAGGATGTGGAGTACATAAAAACCCCTTCCTCCACTGCAAAGTGGTACAAGGTGGGACAGCCTTGCTTTGAAGATAAAATGCGGTCCTCAGTGGCCTAGTGGTTAGCAAGTTTGGCATCTAATCATAGGCTGTCACCTCTGTGGGTTCGAGTCCCACAAGTGGCAATTCTGAGGACCTGTCCCAATATGACCCTGGCTGTTGAACGGGACGTAAAACCCCAACTTTGACCTTTGACCTTTGAAGATAAACTGCAAGAATTAAACACAGATTTTTCTAAAATCTGTATCTCTCCCAAGCCCTCTGGAGCCCCTATGGGCAAAGTTTCCCTACCAATTCTTAAGGAACTGGAAGATCAGGCTAGGCAGAGTCTCTACTATCAACTTCACAGCTGCTTTTGCCAAAACTTCTTCTTGGAGAAGTGTCAACACAGTTTGAAAACGACCTTTAAAAAGGTCAAAACTCAGATTCCATAAGGTGCCAATCCTGAGAAAGCAGCCAGGCGTGGTTATGACAATGCCTGTGATTAGTTTGAGGTGCTGAATAAGACCATCCTTATTCAACAAAGAGATCTTGCCTGCCTAAGTAAATCTCTTGCCCATATACTCCAGAGGGAACTCTATACTATGGGCAAAACTGGCCTGCTCAGGTGCGAGGCTGAAATGACCCACTCACAACCACACTTAGGGGATACAAGACATCAAGAACTGAGGAATTCGCCATTTTGGCCTTCCTCATTGTTCAGGTCTCAGCTAGTAAAGGAGGGAGAAGACTTCCTCCTCCAAAAAGACACCTCTAAAGACTCACAGGGTTTTGCACCCTATCAAAACAAGCCCTTTTGTGGTTCCCACAAGAAGAAAAGAGGCTCCTACAGGAAACGCTCCTATGGGGGCAACTCCTCACAAAGCAGAAATCAATCCTCCTCAAGGCTCCAGGGGTCATTTTCAACCTCACCCCAGGGGACGTGGGCGTGGAAACCCCTCCCCCCAGTGACTCCTTAATAGCCTCCCTCAGTCCACCAGTATGAGGTCGCCTCCGTTCTTTCAGAAGAGACTGGCAAATAAACAAATGTTTAGACAGCGTATTAAACATTATCACCAATGGCTACATTCTGCCATTCATCTCAAAACCAAAATTGGTCAAAGCTCCCCTGATTCATTCAGGCTACAAGGTCCTTCACAAAGAACAAGCTCTGTCCTCTTGCCCTCTGTCCTCTTGCATCCAATCTGTCAAAGAATGCAATAGAAGGGTGGAAAATGTAAAATCTCTCGGGTTTTACAGTCGCCTGTTTCTAGTCCCCAAGCCTCACCAAAGGTGGTGGCCAGTGATAGACCTAAGCACGCTCAACGCCTTCCTACTTGTAGAAAGGTTCAAAACAGATACACCAGATTCCATCAGGGCCTCTCTGATTCCAGGTCACAGCTGTTCCAGTTCACCTCCCTTTCTTTCAGACTTGCCACAGCCCCACAGGTCTTTACAACGCTTGTAAAGGAAGTGAAGCTGATGGCCCTTACAAGGGGAATAAGACTTCACCAGTACCTGGACGACTGGCTGATCAGGTGCCAGTCTCAGGAAGAAGCCCTAGTGAACATTCAGACAGTGGTAGACCTGACTCAGCCCTTAGGGTGGATAATAAATCAGGAGAAATCCGAACTAAAGCCTGCTCAAGTGTTTTCATTTGTGGGCTACGAATACCATCTAGATTCAGCCCTTGTAAAACCCACTCAAGAGAGATGGCTCAAACTTCAGGATTTGATCCTACGTCTCCAGTCAAAACATGTTTTGACTGCAAGTTGTTTGATGTTGCTAATTGGGTTGCTTGCCTCAACGGAGAAAGTGGTCCTGGAGGGACGCCTTCACATGAGGCCCTTTCAGTTTCACCTCAAGGAGCATTGCAGATATCCTCAGTCATTGGACAGCCTCCTTCCTTGGACAGAAACCATTTCAGCACACCTAGACTGGTGACAAAATCCCACAAACGTGATGAAAGGTTCAGACCTTCATCCCAAAGACCACAGTATCCAGCTCTTTACAGACACCTCAAACAAAGGCTCGGGTGCTCACCTCCACAAATGGTCTGTGGTCAGACGGGGAAAAAAGGTTACACATAAATGTTCTAGAGCTGAAGGCGGCTTTGCTGGCCCTTCAAAGATTCAAGGACCAGTGTCAAAACCAAACAGTGCTGGTGCTATGGACAACTCAACAGTGGTAGCCTACATAAACAAACAAGGAGGAACCCACTCAGTGGAGATGTGTGCTCTCCTGTGGAAAATCATGACCTGGTGCCATCATTACAAGATAACATTAAAAGCCAGACACATTCCAGGGTGTCTTAATGTGATGGCTGACCTACTGTCCAGGTCGAACCAAGTGCAGTCAACAAATGCCGTCACTGCATCCACAGGTGTTCAAACTGATCTGTCACAAGTGGTTCACTCATGTAGATCTATTTGCCACTCGTCTGAACCACAAACTGCCACTGTACGTGTCTCCAGTCCCAGACCAGAATGCTTGGGACATAGATGCTCTAAACATAAATTGGTCGGGTCTCACAGCTTATGCTTATCCTCCAACGGCTCTCCTTCACAGGGTGATCGAAAAGATCAGACAATGTAATTGCCTGATCATTGTAATAGCCCCAGGCTGGCCAGGGATTTTCCTAGTTTTGGGACCTAGTGCAGCTCTCAACAGAGATCCCACTTCACCTACCAGTGTCAACAACTCTACTCAAACAGTCCCACAATTATGTGTTTCACAGCAATCCACAACATCTCAACCTCCACGCCTGGAACAAGGCTTCTCTGTGGAGGTGGCAGAGAGAATTACTGCCCCTCAGAGGTCATCAACAAGAGCCATCTATAAATCAAAGTGGGCCCTATTTGAAAAATGGTGCAGAGAAAATTCGGTGGATTTTTCCACTCCCTCTGTGAAACAAGTCTCAGACTTTTTCATGTACCTGTACCAAGACCTAAACAGGTGCCTTTGACCATTGATGGTTATAGGACTGCTATTGTTGACACCCTGGGCCCAGCTGGGCACCATATCTCCCAAAGCTCAGATCTCAACTGGTTACTCTCCAGTTTACACAGGGATCATCCCAAAAGTTCCAGGAATCTTCCAAAATGGAACCTCTCTGTTGTACTTCATGAGCTCACCAAAGCACCCTTTGAGCCTATGAAAAACACAGACCTCAAACATCTTACTCTCAAAACTGCTTTCTTGCTAGCTTTGGCCTCCGGCAAGCGCCGCAGCGAAATTCATGCCTGGGTTGCAAACAAAGTATCTAATCTAGGCCAATGGGAAAAGGTTGCCTTGTTCCCTTCTTCTGATTTCATAGACAAAAACCAACTAGCAAGCGAAGGTTCTCAAAGTGTGTCTCCGGTAACTATTCCTGCTTTGACTACCATTGTAGATAAACAATTCAAAGAAGACAGGGCCTTGTGTCCGGTACGGGCCCTGAGGTATTACTTGTACTGAATCAAAGACCTGAGAGGGTCTCGATTCCTACTTTTCATTTCCTTCAAGAAAGGACACACCTCAGACATCAAACCCGCTACTCTCTTTTCTTGGTTAAAACAAACCACCCTACTTTGTTATAAACAAGCAGACCAACAAGCCTTGGACTTGGTCCAAGTTAAAGCGCATGACATTAGGGCCTTTGTGGCCTCTAAGGCCTTTTACAGTGGGGTATCGATGGACCAAATCATGCAAGCCTGTCACTGGAAAGCTCACAACACATTTACAAATTTTTACCTAAAAGATCTTATTTGGTCAGACAATGACAACAATATGTATCTGGGACCAGAAGGAGAGTCACAATAAGTCCTAGACCCTTCCTCTCAGACCAATTTCCTCGGAAAGAAAAGAAGGAGGGGCACATCTGCTACAACCAAGTCTTCAGGAGTCTAATCCCAGGGTCTAGAATATGTTTACCTCAGGTTGTTGGGTAAGGTCTTTATCGTTATTAATGTGTATTTGTATAATGTTTAAGGACTTATTAAGGTTGTCATTTAATCTCATTTTAGGGTGGCTTAGATTTATGAGATTTTCAAGCCTTGGGCTTGTTTTCACCGTGGCTAAGCCCTAGGTGTTTTTACTTCTCAAAGTGAGCATAGGCTACACTTCTCTCCTCCATTCAAAACATCCTGACCGTTTTTAGCACTGTCATTTATTATTTTGGCTTATTACAGACTCAGTCTCCATGACTGGACTCTGTAAACCGGACTCAGACTGGCATTTTCAAAAAACATTCATTATATCTATTAATTCAAATCCAAGAAAAATTGACTACTTCTTCCAGTCTAAGCTGTAAACCCTCCGGACGGTTGGATTCAGCATTCAGTTCCACATGGTAAGCTATTATAGCAAAGTAAAATTTTAATTACTTAAATGTAGCTTTTATAAGCTATAAGCTTACCATGTGGAACTGAAGAGAGTCCCATCCTACCTCCCCGCTGTATTCCAGCTGAGGGGGTATGGTTCAAAATTGCAACGAGAAAAGGAGGAAGAGTTGAGAAGAGTTCCACGAGAGTTCCAGCTGAGGCTACGGCCAACACTAAATGTCAATTTTTCTTGGACGTTGGCCGAGGCATGCGGCCACCAAGATCATCATTCAGTTTCACATGGTAAGCTTGTAGCTTATAAAAGCTACATTTAAGTAATTACAATTTTCAATTTAATACTGTTGAAGTTACAATAGATTTGCTCATCCACTAAACACAGTTAATTAGGTTTAATTCTAAACACCTTAACTCACTTAAATAATGACTGACAAAGTTATTCAGATGAACCATAACATCAAAAAGTTGTCTCATGTTGAATAAAAGAACTTCTCATTTCAATCCCGTTGAAGTTAAAATTGATTTATAATTGATTAAATGACAGTATGAAGGTGTAATTCTGGCCACTTGAACTCGATGAGAGGTTTACAAAAGTTGCTCAACTAACCATAACATCAATAAGTTGTTACACCTTGAATAAAAGAATGTTTTGGTTTAATACTATTGAAGTTACAATAGATTTGCTCGTTAAGTAAACAACAGTTAATTACGTTTAATTTTAAATACCTAGACTCACTTAAATGATGACTGACATAGTTATACAGCTGAACCAAAAAAACCCTCATATTTCTCACTTCTTAGTGACTAAGATATTAACTGATATTTGTCATAAGCTCAAATGTTGTATAAATCAACAAAAAATACTACATATAACACGCATAGATATGAAGCTATATCACTGATAATTAGCATAACACGGAACATCAACAGGTAGTATTTCTCAGCTACAGGGCAATGGTCTCGACTATTGGCCAAGACTTGCAAATCAAGTATTAGAAAAATTAGGAAGTAGGGGTTTGGGTAGTATCATATCCATATTTTAAAAATTGAAATATTGTACTTTCATAACTTCTAAAAAATTGTACAATTCATGTCTAGCCCCATTACTTGATTAAAGTTTTGCTATTTGGTTTTATAAAAATTATAAGTACATTGATTAGACACAAAATCAGGCAGTGAGATTCTTTTTGTTGTTGTTGTTTATTCAGAAATTGCACCATCACTTGGAGTCGAAGGTTGCACGCATTGAGATGCCACAAGTAAACATTACTTATAATTTTGGAATAGAATGTGGTAATGCTGCGTTAGTAGAAAAGCACATATGTTCAGTCTGTGGAGGGTTAGGTGGATAGGCGTTTATAACCAGTTAGTGGGTAATGTACCTGTCAAACATCTAGGTTAAAGAAGTTGAACTATGTGTGAATTACTCTTTAATTCATGAATATTCATGAGGAACTGTCGGGCTTCAACATGTGACTGTCTAGAAAGTGAGTTTAAGTTCTGGTGAATAATGAACTTTTGATGTATTTGAACTGAGCTAGGGTGTGGCTGACAGTGTACGTTATTTGGGGAAGCAAATATTAAAGCTATTGATTAGAATTTTGGTGGGCCTTATAAACTTCAGTTTTTGTGGCAGCTCCAAAATATTTGACTGTTATTTTGTGATTGAATTTAACGTACACTGCCGGCATGGGTAGAAAGAAAAATAAACCTGTAGAAAAAGATAGCATTGCTAGTGCTGAATGTAAAGATATGAACAATAGTAATAGACTTGTCTCGGTTGAGGCGAAGCTTGATAAGCTAATTGAAACTATGGCATCTATGGAAGGACATATTCAGAAGCAAGAAGACAGAAGTCGGATCCGAGATCTTTCCCCGGTGCCATCAGCACACAGTTCTGTCAGAGTGGATCCGAAACTACCCAGTTTTGAAGAATTGAAGTCGGATGACAAGATCCAGATGGAGTTACAGAAAAGGCTGCATCAATACGACTACACGTCTAGGAATGAGGCAAAAGGTAAAATTTCTGATGCATTTAAATCAGGCAGATTTAGACCACGGGTGCACAAAGTAAAGAAAGTAGTAAATTGGCCCCAAGATTACTGTACTGTAGCTAGTGGTGGTCGCCAACCCACCTATGATGATTTAAATGTTAATCAGTGGGTACAAGGTATTATACAATGTGCAGTAGAAGAAAACAATGAAGTTGTAAAGCAAAATATGTTAAAACATTTTGTTAGCTTAATGCAAGATTGCATAGAATTGTCCTTTCCAACAGCTAGGCATGCCCATGGCATGATATTGCAAGAAATGGAAAAAGGTAATGTCGATTGGACCCAGACTGAAAAAATTGAAAAAATTAGGAGTCGTAATACCCAAGGAGTTTGGCAAGCAAATGCGATTCGAACCCAGGGCGAGAGTAGTGATAAAGTTATGTTGTGCAAACTGTACAACAAAGGTACATGTAGATTCGAAAAGCAAGCTAAGCACAGTGACAAAGGTATAGTTTACCAACACTAGTTCAGTAATTGTTTTACGGTCACAGGTAAAAAATATGAACATGCAAAAATCAGTCTTTACATTTGAAAAATGATAAAAAAGAAGGCCAAACTTCAAACAGAGTTTAATAGTATGGGTTTGCCTGAACTTGAGAGCTTGTTACAATATAATACAATATTAAGTTCGGGTCTTTCAGCCAAGGATGGTACTATTAATACAAACACATATTATACAGTACTGGAGGCGGAAATCTGCTGTAAATCAGCATCATACGGTAATATGAACTTGCATGGTTATAAACATGCAGTACATCATAATATACATGGAAATGTGTGTACTGATAGTAAAAATAGTCTATATGGTTATGGTAATAGTAACTGTCAGCATACCAGTGTTAACATGACCAAAGGTAAAGTATGTTGTAATATTTGGTTAAACGTGGAAGCTCCATGCTTTCTTGATAATTTATATGAAGATTATAACTTCAATATCTTCTCTCCAGTTTTTGTTCCTAAAGTTAATTTAAACATTGTAAATCTAAGTATATATGTAACAGTGACTCTGGTTATCTGGTGATGATGGTCATCATATAAACTGCACTGAGACCAACAATCATTTATAACTGTAGAGATAGAATAATGTAGCACAGTCATTGTGGAGACACATTTCTCAACCGTTTTGTACAATGTTTTTAAGTTTGTGTCAATTTATGGTTTTTGTCTTGTATTTGTATTTACTGTTGTTTTTAATTGCTGAAGAAGTATTCCTGATAGAAACATCATTTTGTGTTCACTTTCTTAACAAAAAAGATGAAAATGTTTTATATTTCGCCGAATTGACTATTGTAACTTCTGATATCCATCACACACACTGTAGCATTTCCTTATTAATAAGAAGCTATATTCCTCTTTCATGATTGGTTTGACTGGATACGGAGCAGCCAAGTACGTATATAGTCATATGATAAGCTTTGACATTAAAGGCAAAACTACCGTTCATTATGAAAGTGAAGGTCTTCTTTGGAACATACACTTATACATGATTCGTATGAGTGGGGATGTTCATCCCAATCCCGGACCTACTGATACTTCAGTAGTACCTCTAAAAATGTGTCATCTTAATGTTAGAAGCATCTGTGTAGATCATCTAACAAAACTTGGCATCATACACTCTAAATTGTGCGTAGAAAAGAGCTTTGATATAATATGCATCAATGAAACCTGGCTGGATAATTCTGTCTCGCATGATGAAATAGATTTAGATGGTTACAGTTTATACAGGAAGGACCGTAACCGACATGGGGGTGGGGTAGCTGTTTTTGTTTGTGATAAGATTGGCGTGAAGAATAGAATAGATTGAAACTTTTGACACTGAAACACTTATTTTAGAGGTCATGTTAAATTCTAAAATCTTTTTTTGATTTGTTGTTATAGACCACCTGGGTTCTCTTCTCAAAAAATTGAAGACTACCTTGGCAAATTTCAAAACATACTGGACTCTGTTTTTAGAAATAATAGCGAATCTATCTTTATTTTGGGGGATTTTAATGATAGGTGCACTAACTGGAATGATGCCCATCCAGGAAGTGAATTCAAATCATCTTTTAAAAACATGATTTCAAATAACAATCTCTTCCAAATAATAACTGAACCAACACATATCACACCAACATCTGCCACTTTGCTGGACCTGATTATCACTGATTCACCAAGCATAATAGTAGAATCTGGTTTGGATGAACCAATTGGAGATCCATACCACAGTATGGTGTTCTGTCCTGTATATCTTCAAAGAGTACAGGAAAAATCATATACCAGAACTGTCTGGCACTATAACCATGGTGACTATGATGCTTTTAGAAAAGAGCTTGAACTGATGCCTTGGCACATTATGGAAAATTTTGACATTGATGAATGGGCTGAACTTTGGACAAATGAATTTCTTAAGATAGCCCAGAATAATATTCCGCAGAGGCAGGTCAAAATTCATCCGAAAGACAAATATTTTATGACAACAGAAATAAAGAAGCTATTGAGAAAAAGAAATCATTTGTGGAAACAGTGGAAGCGAACTCGCAGTGAAGTCCACTACAACTGTTTTAGTCTAGTGCGTAAAGAAGTGAAGCAAGCTATTAAACTATCAAAACATGTATTTGACAGAAAAAAGTTTGATAAAATAAATAACCAACAATGTAGTTCTAAAGATTACTGACACCTAGTAAAACAAGTTTATGGTAATAAACACAAGCCAAGTATCCCTACAATGATCGAAGATAAAACTATGCTATCATCAGCCCTTGAAAAAGCAAATCTATTTAATAATCATTTCATCAATAAAGCCAAACTTCCAGAAGTGGATAAACTCCCGGAAATTTTTGATATGCCTGTTATGCCAAATAAATTATTGTCCTCTGTTCCTATCACTGAAGAAATTATAGAGAATATTGTAAAGTATTTACCTGTAAGGAAAGCAAATGGCCCAGATAATCTTAGCAACCAGCTTCTGAAAGAAGGTATACCTGCTATATCTAAGTCATTATGTAGTCTTTTTAATGCTTCATTAACATCTGGTAAAGTTCCATAAATTTGGAAGCAAGCTAATGTAACTCCGGTCTTCAAAGGTAAAGGAAGCAAACAAGACAAATCTAATTACCGTCCAATATCATTATTGTCAAATGTAGGAAAACTTTTAGAGCACATTGTGTTCAAAGCTGTATACACGTTTTGTGTTGAAAATGGCTTATTGACATGGAGAAACTCTGGATACAAACCTAAGGACTCTACAATAAACCAACTATTGGTAATAACACATAAAATTTATCAAGCTTTGGAGAATGGACATGATTACTGCTTTGTATCACTTGATGCAACAGCGGCATTTGACAGGGTATGGCACCAAGGCTTGATTTACAAATTGAAAAAAATTGGTATAAGTGGTAAACTGTTGACATGGTTTAAAAATTATTTAAAAGATAGAAAACAGCGGATTGTAATTGAGGGTCAAACTTCAGAATATATATCAATTAGATGTGGGGTTCCACAGGGCTCTATTCTAGGTCCTTTATTATTTCTCATATACTTCAATGATATAACAGAAGATTTACAAACTGAGAGCTTTCTTTTTGCTGATGATACTGCCCTATGTAAATCATTAACCACTGATAACATTGAAACCGATTTCAGCAATTTAAATGATGATCTCCAAGTAATAAATAATTGGGGGAAGCAGTGGTTGGTCAATTTTAATCCAATAAAAACTAAGTACATTATTTTTTCCAAAAAAATAAAGGCACAAGCCTACCCAAGCTTATATCTGGGTGAAAAGAAACTCCAGAATGTTGATATATTAACACATTTAGGCATCACATTGAACTCGAGAATGACTTGGAAAATCATATAAACATAATTCAGGACAAGGCATTGAAAGCATTGGCAAATTTGAAAAGAATATCTGTCAGAGTACCCCGTCTAGTAAAGAGGCAAGTTTATACTAGTTTTGCATGTCCAATCATGGAATATGGGTCTGAAATTTTTGATAACTGTTCAGATGAAGAATGTAAACTGCTTGAAAATATTCAAAGACAGTTTTGTTTAATTACTACTGGGGCTTATAAAAAAACCAAGCCATCATCGCTATTCACAGAATGTGGGCTGGAGTCACTTTGGTCAAGGCGCAAAAAGAAAAATTGCAAGTTATGCATAAAATTCAAAATGGCCATGCCCCAGAGTACTTATCTCTTTTGTGTCTGCCAAATAGAGATAAAAAATCTGAGTATAAGCTGAGAGCTGGACACAATATTCAGCAAATCAAAACTAAGAAAACATACTTCTACACATCATTTTTTCCATCAACTATCCGTGAATGGAACAACCTGAATACAGACACACAGGATACATTATCATTCGAAGTTTTCAAATCCAGATTAAAAGGCAAAATCAATTTTAACAAAGCATACTTATGGTGTAATGACCGTGCATCTATTAATCTAAGTCGTATACAGATGGGCCTCAGTGCCTTAAATCAGCAACGTAAAGCTTTTCATTTCATTGAATCTGGCTCTTGTTCTTATTGTAATGCACACAGAGAGAGTATCAGTCATTACTTCCTACATTGTCCGAATTTCGCTGCTCCGAGGATAGAAATGCTACAGTATCTGAATGATGTTTTGTAAAAACCGACTAATAGTCTGACAGAAACTAAGTTGATAGAGTTAATTCTTTTTGGAACTGGTAATTATAATGAGGATAAAAAGTTAATCGAAACAGTAACAAAGTATATAACAAAATCAAAAAGGTTTGTGTAAATGTAATTGATTTACCGTTAATATTTTACAGTTCTACTTTTCACAGCTAAAAGTGAACACATAATGTAACCTACAACCTGAATTAATTTGTAAACATTGTAAATAATATGTACTGTATACATGAAAATTTGAAATTGAGTATGGGAACTTAGGAAAGAAAATTCTTATTGTTTGTATAAATACATATTGTATATATATGGAACTTGTTTTTGAATATTGTATGCATTTGTTGTTGGACAAGAGCCCCCTGTGGCCAGCGTAGGCTGTGGGCAATTGTCGTTAAATATATTATGTTTAAATAAAAAAAAATTTAAACATTGACGTTAAAGGTCCAGCATATATCAATAATCCAGGATGGCATACTATATATGGTAATATGTCAAGCGTTAATATTAACCTGTTAAAAACAGATAACACTCATATTAATGGTATGTGTGGTTATATGAAAGGTTGCACAAATGGCTTTGGAACTAAAAATCAGACACTGGACCACAATATACTTATATTGAGTTTACATGGTGACCCTTCCTCTGGCGGGGATATATTCCATAACACATGTAGCCACCAGCAGTTTGAGTACAAGGTCGAGAACCATCAAATGTTGGGTGCTTCTAACATTAATATAACTTCAAGTGTTATAGATGCACGTGTGAATGTGACAGTTAGTCCTGTAACTACATTGAATTTTGATGAAAATCTGTCCTCTGTATCTTTGCATGAAGTTAATAATGGTCAAACCTAAAAAAACTTTAGTGATGCAAGTATTACTATCACAAGTAATACTGTTTATGAAGAATATTATACAAGTATACAAGCATTTCAGCAAGGTGATTACAAGGTAGATCAGTGGAGTGGGAATGATAGTGACAGTTGTACGTATACGCTGCCTTCTAAATACTGTTGTGCTGCTAATACGTATACACATACTGATGCATCTATGGTGCAGTATAACCCTGACTCAGTTCATAATACTCCTTCATGTACATATAGTAACAATAAGTGTGATACTTTTAAGTTTTTAGTTAATGAAACGTTAGTTAACGACAATTTTATTGGCAACATATTACAAAACGGATACTTTGGTGAAATAGTGATTTCAAATTACAAATACTCAGTAAAGAAAGCTGATATATCTTGTTAAGTCAACGAATACTCCTGGCCACTGGGGAATTGGGAAAAAAACACTATATACTGGGCTGGCGTAGGTTTCATGCCTTGTGATTATGTTCTTCCATCATATGGATCCTCTTCTAAACAGCTAGGTCATGCTGATATGTTGGAGTGGGTGAAAAATGCTAATCATATTGTTAAAATGTCAGGAAGGCATAACTACTTAGAAACTAGGCTTACAGTACCTTCGGGACTTAATATATTTAATTGGCGTAGATATCTTGAACATTATAATTTAAAAATATTGTGTGAATACTTGGAATTTGGCTTTCCTTTATGTGTAGATGAAAAAATTCTTAAATATAGCTTGGAAGTAACTAGCCATGCTTCTGCTCTATGTAACCCTGCAGGAGTTGATAAATACTTTACAGAAGAAGTACAGTATAATGCAATGCTAGGCCCACTGGCAACTCCCCCCTTTAAAAAGATGCACTTCTCTCCTATTATGGCAAGGGCGAAATCTGATGGTGGTACAAGAGTCATTGTTGATTTGTCATGGCCTCATGCTAATAGTGTTAAAAGCTGTGTCCCTACTAATAATTTTGATTTTATGACTTTTCAGTTGAAGTATCCCACCATTGACCATATTGTGGAGAAAATTAGACAATATGGGAGTGATGCCTTATTGTACAAGGTGGATTTGCAAAGGGCATTTCGTAATTTACAAATAGACCCAGCTAATTATCATCTTTTAGGTTTGTCTTGGCGTCAGCAGACGTATATAGACGTACTGATGCCGTTCGGATTCCGGCAAGGAGCGGCGAGCTGCCAAATGTGTACAGATGCCATTGTATATCTTATGTGGTCACAAAAGTTCTGGGTTATGGCCTACCTGGACTATATCGTGGGGGTGGTCAAGCCTTTTTAACCCTAACACATTTATTGAAACATTTGGGACTTCCCAGTAATAACAAGAAAATTGAACCACCTAATCATAAAATAATGTGCTTAGGTATCGAAATCGATGCAAAACAGGGCACGCTATCTATTCCAGCCGAAAAACTCCAAAAAATTTCAAAAATGTGTCACAATTGGCGTTACAAAGACAAGGCTACTAGGCATCAGGTACAAAGGCTGGTGGGTCACCTAATATACATTCATAAATGTATTTCACCGGCTAGGCTTTTTCTCAATAGAATACTTGCTACCCTAAGGAATATGCCTGCTGTTGGATATAGTAAGCTCAATATGAATTTTTATAAAGACATTGCATGGTTTTGCAGGTTTTTACAAACATTTAATGGTACAGTTAAAATACATCGTGCTAATGTTGAAAAACATGTGATTTTTGTGGATGCCTCCTTAAAGGGCATGGGGGCTATAATGAACAATAAGGTCTATGCCATGAAGCTGCCAGAAAATATTTGTGAAATATTAAGTATTGTGCATCTTGAAGCTGCAAATATATTGGTAGCCCTTACATGCTGGGTCCAGGATCTTCAAAATAAACAATGTACCATTTGGTGTGAAAACCAGGCGGTAGTTGAAGTATTTTCAAATCATAAAATTAAAGATCCATTTCTGATGGCTTGTGTACGAAGAGCTTGGTTAATTTGTGCTAGTTATAATGTCAAATTGCAGGTTAAACATATCAGAGGTGCAGCAAATGTATATTCGGACATTTTATCTAGGTGGGAGTACAGAAGTCCAATACCTCAAATCCTGCCATTGGGAAAGTCCAAAAATACAGACTATGTTTCCCAATTTTGACATTTAATGTGCATTTTATCCCCTTCCCCTGTTTAGGGGAGGGCTTGCCCCTCATGCCTGTGCATCAGTACTGCCTCGTTGCTTTATATTTTAGGATCTCAAACGTTACAGTTGTTGGCTGGCAAGGCTTCCCAACGTGTGGCTTCTGGACTTCTTCTGCGTACTTCTGTCGCTTATACCAGAGGTTTTCATCTTTTCCTGGCGTTCACCATCTACATGGGTTTGCAGTGTTCCTGTTAAGAAGTGGCGGTACTGTCTTTCCTGGAGTATCTGATCCAGCAGGGGTTGGCAGCCCCGTCGGTGTCCAACTACCTCAGCATCTTGGCTCACTTCTTTGCTCTCTATGGAGGTGGTTCTACATGCAAGAAAAACTTTATTGTTAATCAAAGCTGTAAAAATGCATAATCCCATGAAACCAAAAATTAAAGGTGTATTATCAGTGACAATGTTAAAGCAGTTAATGTCACATTTGGTTAACGATGTTAATGTGATGGTGTTTAAAGCGATTTATTTGCTTGCCTTTTTTGGCTTTTTTAGACTAGCATCGTTGGTTCCTTCTAATGCTAAGCTTTTTATTTCAACAAGATTCCCTTTGGTAAAAGACATTGTCTGGACAACAGATGGTTTTCAGTTGATATTAAAATGTGCCAAAAATATGCAAAATTTTGACGAATTTAAGATCATTCATATTCCAAAATTATCATGTGATACAATCTGTCCTGTAATTGCCATAAAAACATTGATTAGGGAGTTGAAGCTTACTGCCAATGACCCTCTTTTTATGTATTATGTTCAGGGCCACAAACAAATTCTAACTACTTTTAAAGTATGTAATGTGTTGGTAAAAGTAATTAAATCCATGGGTCTCTACCCCAAAGATTATGGGCTTCATTGCTTTAGGAGAAGTGGGGCCAATTTGGCCTTTGAAATGAAGGTTCCATTAGAACACATAAAAATGCATGGCCATTGGAAATCTGAAGCTATTTGATCTTATTTAAAGACCACTTCTAAAGTGTCAGGTGTTGTAACAACAACATTTCAACGCCACATATTGTAAACTGTCCTACCCCTACATTTTGTCTTGGTACTTTTCATTTAGTATAGCTTACTGTTTTACTTTGCCAGTAGTTCTTTACAGTTACCTTGACCTCTGCAAAGGTCATCCTTGGGCTTTGTCCAGTAGTAATGCTTTGGCTAATTTTAAAAGTAATACTGATATGCCTCTTATACAGATTTATATAATGACCTCGAGGTCAAACTCTTCTCTTCTGCTGTAAATAATGCATTGGCGTTTGGAATAGAATTACTTGCTAGGCATTGTTTCCTCATATAGCTAAGTTGTGAAGCTTAGATTTTAAAGGGTCATTCAGCAGTTTGGAAGATAAACAGACTTTTAAAATATAATGGTATGTCAAGTATTTAACAGTAATGGCTATTACTTGCAGTGCTACAGCATCTGATATTATGATTGTCTTAAAGCATTGTAATTCCCATCACAGTTGTTAAAAATTGCAAAACAGTTATGTTATGAACAAAAGATTTGCGTTTAAAGCAGTAACTTAGTGGGAATATTGTATAAAAGAATTAATAAAGTAGTCTAATACTATAGTCATGTAAAATATTGGTGTTTTACCAATGTTTTATTAACCATGTATGTAAATGAAAATAAAAGCCAAATATGTTCTCAAATGCTTCTATTTTTGAGTACCCTCCAATGAGACTGATTGGTCAAGTCAAATTAGAAGAATAATTGGTCAAGTCAAATTAGAAGCATATTTGAGCAGTCTGATCAAAGTCATACATTTTGTGCTAAAGGAAAAGTGTGGAACTGATCATTACAAGACATAATTGCACTCTGATCAAGGGAACAAACCTAAGTTAAAAACCTTCAAACTTTTCAAACCTGTATTATAGTACAGAATCCTATCTATATTTCAACTGGCCCTCCTGGAAAATATCTATACTAGCTAAATTTTGATTAGGGATATTACCACTCAATATTGAAACTGCTAGATATAACATTATTAAAGATGAGCCAGGTAAATTAATTAGAACTAAACCTAAAGACTTTGGTTTGGTCTGTAATTCTGGTCTTACGGAAGGTGAATCAAAATTACTACTTAAATATTCTTATTCTACCGAAAAAAATTTTACTCCACCTCATAAAATTATGAAATTGCAATTTCCAATGGACAATTGCTAATCCGGTCGGCATAGACTGGCCCTCCAAACACCAGAAAAAGACGTCCTGTGTTTCCACCGGCTGGCCGGTCCCAGTACTGTGCATTCGATAGGTGGCGCATCGTATTTACTTCCTGTCTAGACAACATGACGTCATAGCATCTTTTTCATTGTCTAAACCTATTAGACCCCTAGTAAGCTGATAGCGGGGTCGGTGGGAGGGTCTTGTGTGTCCATTGGATAGGGTATTAACTTAAAAAAATTTAATTTACTTATTAAATTTGCAATTTTATTGCGTTAATACTTCCTATCCAATGGACAATTGCTGAATAACTACCGCTTGGTCGGCGGGTAAGTTACTAGGGACTTATGTGAACTCACAAGTAATAGCAAATTTTAACCTACGGTCTAGGCTGACTTCATCAGGAGACCTATAGGCCCAGGCCTGGGTTGACCTTAAGGTCAGGAAACCCTGTAAGGCCATGGTCGGTAGCCAGCAGCCGGTTACCCGGGGCTATACCGCCGTTGATCCCCCCCTTTTTTGCAGACCTGCTCTGAGGTAGGGGAAGAGAGGGATGAGTTCAGTCCCAGAATGTCAATAAACCTCCCGAAGGAAGCACGCCGCACTTAATTCTTATGTACATGAAGAACTGTTTATACATATATACAAATCTTCTCAATCTAAGGCCCACTTGTGGATCTGCTGAGCAGCCACTACCGAGCCCAATTGGTAAAGCTCTGAATCAGCCCAAGCCCCGCCCTTCAGATAGAACTGTGTGAAGGTATTATGTGACTTCAGTGGCAGGCTGACAAGACTGTATCTAAGGAAACTCCCGCCTGGAAAACCTTAGAAGCATCAAAGGCCCTGACATCATGGGCTTTAACCTGATGTAAAGTGTGGGCCTCCTGGTCAGAGAGCTCATAACATAGGATCACAGTCTGCTTGATCCAAGAGGAGATAGTGGCAGGTGAGATGTCTTTGTCAAAACCTTTCTTAAAGGAGACCAAAACCACCTCCTTATTCTGCCTGAGGTCCTGTCCAAATAGTAGCACAATGCTCTGACTGGACAGAGGGACCTGTCAGACTTGAGGGATCTATCCAGAGTTGGGGCCAGGGCTGTTATACCCCTGGGGCCACACTGTCTGGACCCTCTTTGGCCAGCTGATTCTTGGAGAGAAAGCTGGGTGACGGGTACAGGGACACCTTGACCAGTCGGATTGGTGTCTAATATTTCTGTTTTGCCAAGCATGTATCTCACTTCTACGCTTGCCCGACCCCAGGGCCAAGAGGAAAACTGTCTTGAAGGTCAAATGCTTCAAGGAGGCCTCTTTAATTGGTTCAAAATTACCCTTGTCAGCTGGTGCAAAAACCAGGGAGAGGTTCCAGGAGGGGATTCCCTTCCAGCCTTTGGGTCTGTCTCAGTGGAAACTATCCAGGAGACGAGTGAGATTTTCATCCTTACTGATATTGATGGATGAATTTCCCAGTCTATTAGCAATGACTGACCTGTAACCATCAATGGTGCTGGGCTGCAACTTCCTGTCCTGAAACAGGTACATGAGGAAGTCAGCAACTGACTTTACAGGGGGGGGTCCAAAGTCCACCTGAGGAGTGATACATCACTTTGTAAAAAGGCCCACTTGCCTCATAGACTGATCTGATTGATCCCCTTTGAGGAGCCTCCATTCTTGCTGCCACTGCCTCAGACAAGCCCTGCTCCTCGATTGCTGAGGCTCTAGGAGCCATGCATGAAGATTAAGATTTGTCAGATTTCTGTGAGGGATCTGATTGAATGGCTGTCAACAGGTTGGGCAGATTGGGCAGGCTCAGTGGAATTTGGCTGGACATGGCCACTAGATCCCAAAACCAAGGCATGTTGGGCCACCCCGGAGCAATCAGAATGATTCTCTTGCATGGGGAGTCCTGCAACTCCTCCACCACTTTGCCCAATATGGTTGATGGTGGGAAGGTCTATGCTTCCAGATCCTACCATGGCCGACTGAGCGCATCCACTGCTGTGACCAGGGGATCCGGTACCGGTGACACAAACAGAGGCAACTTGTTGTTGAACCTCATGGCAAATAAGTCTGTTTTGGGCCGGTGTCACCTGCTGCATATTGAGTGGAAGACCTCTGGAAGGAGAAACCACTCTGTTTAGATGGTCTGGCCTAGCCTGGATAGCTTGTCCACTACCACGTTCAGCTGGCCTGGAATGTGTCGGGCCTAGAGTCACTTGTTTCCTGGTACACCAGGTCAAGATTCTCCATAGTAGGGCACAAGTGAGCCTGACCTCACGCCTCCTTCCTTGTTAATGCATGACACTACTGTGGTGTTGTCGGTTGCTACAAGTACTATCTTGTTTGAGCAAAAGTCTTGGAACTCTTTTAAAGCCAAAAAGACTGCTTTAAGTTCTAGATAGCTTATATGCAGCTTGCTTCCCGGAAGGGACCCGGTTCCTCCTGCAGTGTGCTCGTTTAAGTGAGTGCCCCACCCTTCTATTGATGCGTCTGTAAATATTTGCAGAGCATGTTTTATTGGGTGTAATGGTTGGCCTGTAAGTACATTGTCTTCCTTCAGCCACCATTGTAAATGGGGGTGCAGGGACCTGGGGACTTGGATCACCTTTTCTAGTGATTCTGGTACCCTCCAGTTGTTTTTGAGATGCCACTGTATGGGTCTCATATGAAGTCGGCCCAGATGAACTTGCTTTTCTGTAGCTGTTAGTAACCTATCAAGGACATGAATTCCCGGACCGGGCAAGCCAGTAGGGATAGCAGTTTTAACATAGTCTCTTGAAGGTTCTGCCCCCGGTCCAGAGTCGGTTGGAACCGATCAGACCTGAAGTCAAACTGGTAGCCCACAAAATTGAAGTCTTGTTTGGGCTCCAGCTCTGATTTCTGAAGTTCATCAGCCAACCCAGTTGCTGACACATTATTTACTAGTTCCCGTGTATGTTGGAGACAAGCCTGGTGGCATCTGGCTCTCACCAACCAGTCGTCTAGGTACTGGTGGTAACTGATCATTACAAGACATAATTGCACTCTGATCAAGGGAACAAACCTAAGTTAAAAACCTTCAAACTTTTCAAACCTGTATTATAGTACAGAATCCTATCTATATTTCAACTGGCCCTCCTGGAAAATATCTATACTAGCTAAATTTTGATTAGGGATATTACCACTCAATATTGAAACTGCTAGATATAACATTATTAAAGATGAGCCAGGTAAATTAATTAGAACTAAACCTAAAGACTTTGGTTTGGTCTGTAATTCTGGTCTTACGGAAGGTGAATCAAAATTACTACTTAAATATTCTTATTCTACCGAAAAAAATTTTACTCCACCTCATAAAATTATGAAATTGCAATTTCCAATGGACAATTGCTAATCCAGTCGGCATAGACTGGCCCTCCAAACACCAGAAAAAGACATCCTGTGTTTCCACCGGCTGGCCGGTCCCAGTACTGTGCATTCGATAGGTGGCGCATCGTATTTACTTCCTGTCTAGACAACATGACGTCATAGCATCTTTTTCATTGTCTAAACCTATTAGACCCCTAGTAAGCTGATAGTGGGGTCGGTGGGAGGGTCTTGTGTGTCCATTGGATAGGGTATTAACTTAAAAAAATTTAATTTACTTATTAAATTTGCAATTTTATTGCATTAATACTTCCTATCCAATGGACAATTGCTGAATAACTACCGCTTGGTCGGCGGGTAAGTTACTAGGGACTTATGTGAACTCACAAGTAATAGCAAATTTTAACCTACGGTCTAGGCTGACTTCATCAGGAGACCTATAGGCTCAGGCCTGGGTTGACCTTAAGGTCAGGAAACCCTGTAAGGCCATGGTCGGTAGCCAGCAGCCGGTTACCCGGGGCTATACCGCCGTTGATCCCCCCCTTTTTTGCAGACCTGCTCTGAGGTAGGGGAAGAGAGGGATGAGTTCAGTCCCAGAATGTCAATAAACCTCCCGAAGGAAGCACGCCGCACTTAATTCTTATGTACATGAAGAACTGTTTATACATATATACAAATCTTCTCAATCTAAGGCCCACTTGTGGATCTGCTGAGCAGCCACTACCGAGCCCAATTGGTAAAGCTCTGAATCAGCCCAAGCCCCGCCCTTCAGATAGAACTGTGTGAAGGTATTATGTGACTTCAGTGGCAGGCTGACAAGACTGTATCTAAGGAAACTCCCGCCTGGAAAACCTTAGAAGCATCAAAGGCCCTGACATCATGGGCTTTAACCTGATGTAAAGTGTGGGCCTCCTGGTCAGAGAGCTCATAACATAGGATCACAGTCTGCTTGATCCAAGAGGAGATAGTGGCAGGTGAGATGTCTTTGTCAAAACCTTTCTTAAAGGAGACCAAAACCACCTCCTTATTCTGCCTGAGGTCCTGTCCAAATAGTAGCACAATGCTCTGACTGGACAGAGGGACCTGTCAGACTTGAGGGATCTATCCAGAGTTGGGGCCAGGGCTGTTATACCCCTGGGGCCACACTGTCTGGACCCTCTTTGGCCAGCTGATTCTTGGAGAGAAAGCTGGGTGACGGGTACAGGGACACCTTGACCAGTCGGATTGGTGTCTAATATTTCTGTTTTGCCAAGCATGTATCTCACTTCTACGCTTGCCCGACCCCAGGGCCAAGAGGAAAACTGTCTTGAAGGTCAAATGCTTCAAGGAGGCCTCTTTAATTGGTTCAAAATTACCCTTGTCAGCTGGTGCAAAAACCAGGGAGAGGTTCCAGGAGGGGATTCCCTTCCAGCCTTTGGGTCTGTCTCAGTGGAAACTATCCAGGAGACGAGTGAGATTTTCATCCTTACTGATATTGATGGATGAATTTCCCAGTCTATTAGCAATGACTGACCTGTAACCATCAATGGTGCTGGGCTGCAACTTCCTGTCCTGAAACAGGTACATGAGGAAGTCAGCAACTGACTTTACAGGGGGGGTCCAAAGTCCACCTGAGGAGTGATACATCACTTTGTAAAAAGGCCCACTTGCCTCATAGACTGATCTGATTGATCCCCTTTGAGGAGCCTCCATTCTTGCTGCCACTGCCTCAGACAAGCCCTGCTCCTCGATTGCTGAGGCTCTAGGAGCCATGCATGAAGATTAAGATTTGTCAGATTTCTGTGAGGGATCTGATTGAATGGCTGTCAACAGGTTGGGCAGATTGGGCAGGCTCAGTGGAATTTGGCTGGACATGGCCACTAGATCCCAAAACCAAGGCATGTTGGGCCACCCCGGAGCAATCAGAATGATTCTCTTGCATGGGGAGTCCTGCAACTCCTCCACCACTTTGCCCAATATGGTTGATGGTGGGAAGGTCTATGCTTCCAGATCCTACCATGGCCGACTGAGCGCATCCACTGCTGTGACCAGGGGATCCGGTACCGGTGACACAAACAGAGGCAACTTGTTGTTGAACCTCATGGCAAATAAGTCTGTTTTGGGCCGGTGTCACCTGCTGCATATTGAGTGGAAGACCTCTGGAAGGAGAAACCACTCTGTTTAGATGGTCTGGCCTAGCCTGGATAGCTTATCCACTACCACGTTCAGCTGGCCTGGAATGTGTCGGGCCTAGAGTCACTTGTTTCCTGGTACACCAGGTCAAGATTCTCCATAGTAGGGCACAAGTGAGCCTGACCTCACGCCTCCTTCCTTGTTAATGCATGACACTACTGTGGTGTTGTCGGTTGCTACAAGTACTATCTTGTTTGAGCAAAAGTCTTGGAACTCTTTTAAAGCCAAAAAGACTGCTTTAAGTTCTAGATAGCTTATATGCAGCTTGCTTCCCGGAAGGGACCCGGTTCCTCCTGCAGTGTGCTCGTTTAAGTGAGTGCCCCACCCTTCTATTGATGCGTCTGTAAATATTTGCAGAGCATGTTTTATTGGGTGTAATGGTTGGCCTGTAAGTACATTGTCTTCCTTCAGCCACCATTGTAAATGGGGGTGCAGGGACCTGGGGACTTGGATCACCTTTTCTAGTGATTCTGGTACCCTCCAGTTGTTTTTGAGATGCCACTGTATGGGTCTCATATGAAGTCGGCCCAGATGAACTTGCTTTTCTGTAGCTGTTAGTAACCTATCAAGGACATGAATTCCCGGACCGGGCAAGCCAGTAGGGATAGCAGTTTTAACATAGTCTCTTGAAGGTTCTGCCCCCGGTCCAGAGTCGGTTGGAACCGATCAGACCTGAAGTCAAACTGGTAGCCCACAAAATTGAAGTCTTGTTTGGGCTCCAGCTCTGATTTCTGAAGTTCATCAGCCAACCCAGTTGCTGACACATTATTTACTAGTTCCCGTGTATGTTGGAGACAAGCCTGGTGGCATCTGGCTCTCACCAACCAGTCGTCTAGGTACTGGTGGTAACTGATCATTACAAGACATAATTGCACTCTGATCAAGGGAACAAACCTAAGTTAAAAACCTTCAAACTTTTCAAACCTGTATTATAGTACAGAATCCTATCTATATTTCAACTGGCCCTCCTGGAAAATATCTATACTAGCTAAATTTTGATTAGGGATATTACCACTCAATATTGAAACTGCTAGATATAACATTATTAAAGATGAGCCAGGTAAATTAATTAGAACTAAACCTAAAGACTTTGGTTTGGTCTGTAATTCTGGTCTTACGGAAGGTGAATCAAAATTACTACTTAAATATTCTTATTCTACCGAAAAAAATTTTACTCCACCTCATAAAATTATGAAATTGCAATTTCCAATGGACAATTGCTAATCCGGTCGGCATAGACTGGCCCTCCAAACACCAGAAAAAGACATCCTGTGTTTCCACCGGCTGGCCGGTCCCAGTACTGTGCATTCGATAGGTGGCGCATCGTATTTACTTCCTGTCTAGACAACATGACGTCATAGCATCTTTTTCGTTGTCTAAACCTATTAGACCCCTAGTAAGCTGATAGTGGGGTCGGTGGGAGGGTCTTGTGTGTCCATTGGATAGGGTATTAACTTAAAAAAATTTAATTTACTTATTAAATTTGCAATTTTATTGCATTAATACTTCCTATCCAATGGACAATTGCTGAATAACTACCGCTTGGTCGGCGGGTAAGTTACTAGGGACTTATGTGAACTCACAAGTAATAGCAAATTTTAACCTACGGTCTAGGCTGACTTCATCAGGAGACCTATAGGCCCAGGCCTGGGTTGACCTTAAGGTCAGGAAACCCTGTAAGGCCATGGTCGGTAGCCAGCAGCCGGTTACCCGGGGCTATACCGCCGTTGATCCCCCCCTTTTTTGCAGACCTGCTCTGAGGTAGGGGAAGAGAGGGATGAGTTCAGTCCCAGAATGTCAATAAACCTCCCGAAGGAAGCACGCCGCACTTAATTCTTATGTACATGAAGAACTGTTTATACATATATACAAATCTTCTCAATCTAAGGCCCACTTGTGGATCTGCTGAGCAGCCACTACCGAGCCCAATTGGTAAAGCTCTGAATCAGCCCAAGCCCCGCCCTTCAGATAGAACTGTGTGAAGGTATTATGTGACTTCAGTGGCAGGCTGACAAGACTGTATCTAAGGAAACTCCCGCCTGGAAAACCTTAGAAGCATCAAAGGCCCTGACATCATGGGCTTTAACCTGATGTAAAGTGTGGGCCTCCTGGTCAGAGAGCTCATAACATAGGATCACAGTCTGCTTGATCCAAGAGGAGATAGTGGCAGGTGAGATGTCTTTGTCAAAACCTTTCTTAAAGGAGACCAAAACCACCTCCTTATTCTGCCTGAGGTCCTGTCCAAATAGTAGCACAATGCTCTGACTGGACAGAGGGACCTGTCAGACTTGAGGGATCTATCCAGAGTTGGGGCCAGGGCTGTTATACCCCTGGGGCCACACTGTCTGGACCCTCTTTGGCCAGCTGATTCTTGGAGAGAAAGCTGGGTGACGGGTACAGGGACACCTTGACCAGTCGGATTGGTGTCTAATATTTCTGTTTTGCCAAGCATGTATCTCACTTCTACGCTTGCCCGACCCCAGGGCCAAGAGGAAAACTGTCTTGAAGGTCAAATGCTTCAAGGAGGCCTCTTTAATTGGTTCAAAATTACCCTTGTCAGCTGGTGCAAAAACCAGGGAGAGGTTCCAGGAGGGGATTCCCTTCCAGCCTTTGGGTCTGTCTCAGTGGAAACTATCCAGGAGACGAGTGAGATTTTCATCCTTACTGATATTGATGGATGAATTTCCCAGTCTATTAGCAATGACTGACCTGTAACCATCAATAGTGCTGGGCTGCAACTTCCTGTCCTGAAACAGGTACATGAGGAAGTCAGCAACTGACTTTACAGGGGGGGGTCCAAAGTCCACCTGAGGAGTGATACATCACTTTGTAAAAAGGCCCACTTGCCTCATAGACTGATCTGATTGATCCCCTTTGAGGAGCCTCCATTCTTGCTGCCACTGCCTCAGACAAGCCCTGCTCCTCGATCAGACCTGAAGTCAAACTGGTAGCCCACAAAATTGAAGTCTTGTTTGGGCTCCAGCTCTGATTTCTGAAGTTCATCAGCCAACCCAGTTGCTGACACATTATTTACTAGTTCCCGTGTATGTTGGAGACAAGCCTGGTGGCATCTGGCTCTCACCAACCAGTCGTCTAGGTACTGGTGGATTCTTAAATCCTTGTGTATGGCCATCAGTTTCACCTCCTTTGGGATCACGGTGAACTCAAAGGGTGCTGTGGACAAACCGAATGCCCGACCTTGGATGTGAAATCTCAGGTATTTCCTGGATTGTTCTTGTATAGGTACATGGCAGTAGGCGCCCTTGAAATCTACTGAGGTAACCCACTCCCCTTGTTGGAGGGAGGTCCTGATGGTCTCCGAAAGGCTTGGTTTGTCCAGACCTAGAATAGGTCTCCAACGGCTGTGTAGTTTTGGAACCAAGAAAGGTCAGCTGAAGAAGCCCAGAGATTTTGAACTGGCTCGACTGTATCTTGTCCATAAGCTGATGGATTTTTGGTGACCTTGTCAAGTTGGTCTTGGGTACAGCCCCCAAGGCTTCTAAGGTTCCCCAAAAGGATTTAGTCTAGATCCTACAGGCAGATTGTGTTCCACATTTGGGACATTTTGGAAGTCTGACAAACATTTCCGGTCCCTCCGGACACTAGTCCGGTCTGGTGACAATGATCCAAGTTAACAGTCTCTCTGTTCTTGTTGTGGTCCGGTCAACTTTTCACATTTTACACTCTTTGCCCCAGACCAGCTGCCTGCAAGGTGCAGCATTCACACAGTAATTGTTATTTGAAAAAAGGCTGACCCCTGACTAGACGTGATGAAAATTTGTTTGACTGTAGACTACCTTTCCTCTTGCTGCTGAAAAGACCTATTTTTACAGTCAAGTCCAGAACCGATTACAGGCTGGTAAGAGGTGTGATAAGGCAAGGTTGTCTGGTAGTAGCTTTGGAAATTGCCATATCAAGACCACTGATTGGTCTAAGAATTTTCTGTAACCAAAATGACCTTGGGCAAATCTTTCAGGTACCAGGTCTCTGTTAACCAGTAATTTCCTGCAACCAGTAATTCTCTGTAACCGGCAAAACTGGTAGGCTGGAGTCACCCATGAATGTAGACAGCTACTGGTCTATATTTAGCTAGTCGGTTGAAGTAATTCTTGTAAATGCTTCCACATCTACCTGAAGAGTTGAATGGACTAGGTGGGTAGACTCTGTAACCGGCTTTGGTGAAGCAAGGTTGTATAGCCGGTACCGGTCGGTACAAGGCTGTGTAGCCGGTCGGTATACTCTGTAACCAGTTGTTGAAACAATTTTACAACTACTTTTGTGTTGAATTCAGCTTACTGTAGGTTTCCTCCATTAATCAAAGTATTTATTTTAATTGCACGTCTTATCTGTAGATTTGACAGTTGCTGGGAAAGCCCTTGTAAACTATTTTTAGAAGCAATTGTTGTTCAGCGTGTCACGTGACCAGTCTGCTGGTCGGAAGGGCACGCGATTGGCTGATTGGAGATGACGTCAGTGGTCGCGCTCTAGTGTGATACTTAACCGGCAACTTTACAGTATGCAAAAACCCCACTACCGACAACAAGGCCGGGTCTGCAAAGCAGGGACTGTAATCTGAAGAACGCACTTCCGACCTTCCTGGTCGGTGACAACATGTGACCAGCTTCATGATTAGGTAGGAAGGACACGCGATTGGCTGACTGGATATGACGTCAGAGGTCGCGTTCTTTTGAGCTGGCCGGTCGGCTGATGCTTTAAAAGCAGAGAAACCTGGACCAGTGCGCTCTGTAGATGAATTTCCTTCTTTCTTTCGTGATAAAACCAGAGAACTGGCCATCCACAACCCCCACTACCAACAACAAAGCCGGGTCTGCAAGGGAGGGACTGATATCACCTTCTATTGAGAGGTTGGCTGAACTGGAGCTTACCGGTCGACTAATGCTTTACAGCAAAGACGTCTGGACCAGTGCGCTCTGAAGATAACTGAAGAATGCAACTCTTGCTTCCTCTGAAGAATGCACCTCTTTGGGGAATTCCTTCTATTTACATTGTTCAAAACTACGTAGACTGAAGTTTCCGTGAATTTTATTTGTAATACTAGAAAAACGTTTCTATGGTGATTGTAACTGGAAGGATACAGCAGGTACATTCAAACAAAAGACACAGATAAAAATACCAAATAAGGTTGAAAATCCGTCATAATTCACACTTTTTCCTTAGAACTCTGAAGATGTTAAAAAAACACGTCTGCACAGTACACGCGCCAAGTGAAAAAGATGCTATGACGTCATGTTGTCTAGACAGGAAGTAAATACCATGCGCCACCTAGCGAATGCACAGTACTGGGACCGGCCAGCCGGCGGAAACACAGGACGTCTTTTTCTGGCGTTTGGCAGGCCGGTCTGCGCCGACCGGATTAGCAATTGTCCATTGGATGGGAAGTATTAACGCAATAAAAGTAATGTTACCCAATCACTGTAGTTATGTACAATGCTTTATTTTTGTTTAATGTAATTTTATTTGTATCATGTAATATTTTTCCTCCTTATTTTTGTTTTTTACCCCCTACAGATACACCACACTTACAGATTATTGTTTTGAAGTGACAAGCTCAATTGGGCTGGATACAAATGATTTTAATGTTTTGCATTTTATATATAATAATGTATTAATGTTTGTCAATAATAATGTCTTGTATATTGTGAATCAGGTCTGTTGCAGTGCGGGAAAATTAAGGCTCAGTTAAACCTCGACGACAGAATGTAATACTCCTGACTAGTCTGGATCGACCTCCCTATCTGACCTGAGGATGAGCTATTTTTTCTATATGATCAAAATGTAAAAGCATTAGCACAAGACGTAGAGGCTAAACCAACAAGTTGTAGCTGGTCACGATAATCATAGTGACAAGCCGAGATTAGAGCAGTCTGGATCCAAGCAAGACTGTATAAACTCCTAGTTCCTGCTGTATTTTTTTATCATTTTTGTCACTGCAAAGCTGAACATCCATGACACTTTCTGAAGAAGCTGGGGGCCCTTTTGGTTTTATTGAGTTGAATATTTTCATTTTATTCTGATTTGCAGACAGAAAAGGACCAAGACCTGAGCACCTGCCATACAGCCATCATCTTCCCCATAGCCCCCACCACCATCCAGGAGAAGGAAGCCACAAACGCCCTGGTTTTTTTGCCATGGATCTCCCAAAGGAAAGGTAAAGGCTGTTACAAACACCTCTTGGTTGAGTTAATACAGATTGACATTCCAGGTTACCCGAATTTTGTGAGGATGTCCCTTGCCGTTTTTGACCTATTTGAAGGTTGGTGCAATAGGTGCTTTTGGCCATGTTGTTGGTATAACAGATGGGAAACCTACCAGATCTGCGAGGAAATTTGTACAACTACAAAGATTTCTTTTCCCTGGTTCTGCAAAGCCTGTTGGAAACGGAATACAGATTTATTCGGGTAGATGTTCTGGCTGACGGATCATCATTAGATGCATTAATTTTCAACTGATGCAAGTTGAAAAAAGATAGAGGATGGCGCCTCAGTTTTTTCTGCCACCTGATCCTCTAAAGGAGGGAGGGCCTCTTTTGCATTATTTTTGGTTGGTGATCGATGCTCGCTCCTTGAAGCCATGGCTAGTGAAACCACACAACAGAAGACTACTGAGTAGACTTTTTACAGTGTGCACCACTAGGAAGTAAGCTGGGTAGTTACGGGCCTAATATGGCAATATCTGATTTAAATAAAATTTAAGGGGTGATAACTTTATATACATGAAAGTCAATGTTGGTGTAAAGACACAAAACTGGACAATTTATTGTGTAGTCTGTTGGAACCTTTTAATGATTAAAGAACCAGTTTTATGAAAAATCTCAGGTTGCTGGTTATGTGGGTGGTGTCTGTTTTCTTTTGTCATTTTATAACAAATTAGTGTGTTCTTGCTAAACTGTCATGATCACATTTGTGGGCCATTGAAGTAACACTTAATTATTTTGTTGATGATTGAAAATACAACTATCTAAATAAAGTTATTTTTTCATTGTAATAGTTGAGTAAATGAACTGTTTCAGTTTCAAAGTGAAACAATCATGTTTCATTAGTGCAATGTGTCAGCCCCTTATTTGTTGATTGGAATATAGGGGAAAGCCCCAACAGAGAAAAGTCTTACATATGAAAAGCCGTACACTTTTTGATGCCCATGCACAAAAAGCCCTACAACATTTTTCCCGATTGTGGAGAAAAGCAGTACCCATCATATGCAGTTTACTAATGAAAAAGAAGATAGCTACTCAGGGTTGAACATTACCTCAAGTTGATGTATCGCATTATAAATTCAATATACCATCTAGACTAGTCCATGGGCTCTACTAAAACCCCTGTGTCAATGGATGAAATAATGTAAGTTTGTTCAAATATGGATTTTGAATGGAACATGAAAACTAGGTATTTGACTTTGGTTGGCAATGATGAGGACTTGTCCCAATGTGACACTGGCTGTTGAATGGGACATAAAACCTCGACTTTGATTTTGACATAAACTAGCGCTCAGCAGGCATTAGGCCCACCCTTTGATTCTAATGGAAAAAGCTCTAGCGAGGCTCGAGCTTCTAGGAATCACTTTTTTTGTCTCCGGTCTTTCATTGACTGTGACATAGTGTGATGAGTATCTGTCTCTCCACTGAAGTTAAGCAGCAATGAGCTACATTAGCACTGGGATGGGTGACCGCTTCAGTGCAGTACTGCTGTCTCTGATGGCTTTGCGGTTCGCGCTAATAGACCGAAACCCCTTTTGGCCTTGTTACTTAATCTCTTTATTAATACATTCAAACCAAAGCCTATGAGCTAACACTTGTGGGACTTGAAACCACAGAGGTGACAGCCTATGATTGGATGCCAAACTTGGTAACCACTAGGCCACCGAGGACCTAGCACTAGTTTATAATCTAAGAGAGCATTCCATTGCATTAACACTACTGCAGGGTAATGAATACATTGCTGTGATCGGGTTATTTATAAGAGTTCCACATAAATGTGTTAGGTCAGGAACTGAGGCTTATCAGGTTTAAAAGTTGTCACAGTCAGACAAGGAAAAAGATACAATTCCATTTTTTGCAAGTGAAATTAGTGAAATATCTCTTGAACTAGGTCCCTTTTTAAAATTAAGTGTGTTTTTGTCCAAGTCAGATAGTTTCAGATCAACTAACTACATGTATTGTTTAGTTCTCATTTAGTTGCATCATTCAGATTGCAATTTGCGCATTATGGATATTTCTTGTTGAGAAAATATCTCAGTCTAGAACAAGACTAGTCAAAACCAGAAAGCATACACCTATATCTCTTTGACTTACTCATCTACACAGTGCAACACAGTCAGTCTTGGGCCACACTATTTTGGAACAGGTACAGAAAATCCTTCTGCCATACAATAAAATGGGTTCTTATTAAACATTTCTTAGATAATGATCTTAAATACCCCCTGTACACGACTGACCACCCATACTACCCTTAGTGGTAAGTTTGAGCTCCACCCACATGCTTGTTAAATGATTCCATTGCAAATTATAAATAGGAATGGTGACACTGTAGAAACTCTAGTAAGGAAGAAGAATTGCGAACTACAGGATCTTCAAAGGCAGATATACAACTCTTGTATAATCTCCCATCAAAAATTGAACATATCCCAACAGAAAAAAAATACTGAGGAAAAAATTCGAAATACCCATGTCAAATATTTCACAAAGTTGGTAAAGTTTTAACTTTTGTTTCACAAAGTTTTCCCAAGTTTCTGATTGGTAAGTGTCCAGCTTTCACAAAGTTTACCTAATATTAACCTTTTTAAAACAAACCTCCAAATAAAATGAAACTTAAACCAAAAAGTACTTAAAAATTCAATTAAAAATTCCAAGAAAAACAGTTCAAAAAGGGTTACGAAAAGAAATTAATTTATTCTGGCAGTCAGTGACTCAGTGTGGAAAGGAGATATGTTTGGTTTCGGATTGTTTTATGCTTTTCATTTGCATTTTTTGAACAGGCAGCTTAGTAGTGAAGGTCTACTGCAGCTGTTGTGGGGGCTGTGATGGCTGCTGCTGTGGAGGCTGTCATGACTGCTGTGATGTCTCTTTCTGCTGGATGGTGGCAGGAGAGGTGGTATACTGCTGCTGCTAGTCGGCTGGTGTGTATGGTTGTTGTGTGTCTATCACCTGGTAGTGCATGACTGAATGTTCTCAAACAGGCTTGACAGGCCTGGGGTATTAAGTGCTGCTTCATCTCCCATGCCAAAGGAGACGGGCGTTGTGTTGAAAGTTTTTGTAGGGCTTGTTGCAAAATGTAACTGTCTTGAAGAGGTCTCATTTCTAAAAGTCTCTTTCTTCGAAGTGGTTACTCCTCTGTGGCCAAGCAGTTACAGAATGATGTTTTCGAACCATAGAACTTACCATAGACTCCATCTGTGAAATCTAGGACCTGCTGGTCTGCTGATGATGGCTGGGACACTACACTGGTACTGGCTGTACGGGCAATGGTTGGCAGGTGTGTGTGCAGCAAATGTTCATCTCAATGATGTCCGTGCCTGAAGAGCCTTTGGGTATATAGTGAGCGGAGCTTGCACTGGCACTTGGTGTTCTGTGTGGTGACTGAGGACTTGATTCCCATCATTCTGATGTGTGACTTGACAAAACAAAACCTATCCTGAATCCAGTGCTGTTTATCAGGTATCTGCTTCAGGGCCTTGCCTGATTTGGGTCGACTTGGCCTGACCTTGCTATGGCCTGTCCTTTGGGACTCAAACCATGTCTTGCAAGTCTGGACAGAGAATTTGCATCTTCTGGCAAATCTTTCTCAGAGGCTATCCTTCCTTGCCTTGCTCTTGAAGAGCTCATGGTCTTGTCATACAGTTCCTTGTGGTCCTTCACAAGATCAACTTTTGCTACAAACCTTCTTCCTACACAATTGGGAAGATCACTACCTGGTTTTCCCCGCACTCTCCAGCTACACCTCACTCTCACTTCTTTCTGTCCTCTGCCCCTTCACTTGCAGTGCCTCATCCCTCTGTGGCCTGTCAGTTTCTCCTCTGTCTCCCCCCTCTTTGGCCTGTTCCTTTCCTCCCTCTCTCTCCCCTCTCTCCCTCTGTAGCCTCTCAGCTTCCTCCCTCTACCTGCTCCTCTCCATCCTCCTCTGGATGTCAGCAGCTGTATCCCCCAAACAAACTCTGTAGGTGTGTCTGTGTGTACTTCTGTTTTCCAGGTATTCCTTCTGCCTTCTAAGGAGCCATCATAAAGCATCATAGTGGCTTTAAAAAAACAAAAAGCCAATAGCTAGCTGGCAAAATTTATGTGTGCACAGAATCTTCAAACTTTTATTTTCAAAAAAAAAACAAAAACAAGAGGAGAGTGCCCGTGAACGGGCACTGTGTCAGCTGACTGAGTGTTTTTGATTTGTGAAGGTAATAATGATAGGAAAGCATAATTATCAGGGAAAGTGCTGTACAGAAGTACAGTAAATGGTAATTGAACAGCATGTTCAAACGAAATTCTGAAACTGACAGAAGAAAAGGACAAAAAAGTTTTGCCCTGCAAATGGTATTATGAAGGAAAGTAACAAGGTAACTGTTTAAGTGTAAAGAGTAGGTTAAACCATATTTAAAGAAATACTGCAAATGCAGTATCCTCGTACGACCTTGAAGAAGGGGTCCACGGTCAAATCCAACCACACAAAAACATTCCCAGCCCATGATTTCCTATAGGTTGGTTTACCATCCCAAACCTCTAGGACCAATAATAAGCGAGTTATAAGCACTTTTAAGTTTGGCTGTCCTTATTTGACCTTGAAGGAGGGGTCCAAAGGTCAAATCTGACCACACCAAAAGATTCCCAGCCCATGATTTCCTATAAGATGGTTTACCATCCCAAACCTCTAGAACCAATGATAAGAGATTTATAGGCACTTTTAAGTTTGGCTATCTTTGTTTGACCTTGAAGGAGGGGTCCAAGGTCAAATCTGACCACACCAAATGATTCCCAGCCCATGATTTCCTGTAGGTTGGTTTACCATCCCAAACCTGTAGGACCAATAACAAGCGAGTTATAAGCAATTTTAAGTTTGGCTATCCTCAACTGACCTTGAAGGAGGGGTCCAAGGTCAAATCTGACCACACAAAAAGAATCCCAGTCCATGATTTCCTATACGTTGTTTTACCATCCCAAACCTCTAAGACCAATAATAAGCGAGTTATAAGCACTTTTAAGTTTGGCTATCCTCGTTTGACCTTGAAGAAGAGGTCCAAGGTGAAATCCGACCACATCAACAGATTCCCAGCCCATGATTTCCTATATGTCTGTTTTCCATCCCAAACCTCTAGGACCAATAATAAGTGAGTTATAAGCACTTTTAAGTTTGGCTATCCTCATTTGACCTTGAAGGAGGGGTCAAAGGTCAAATCTGACTACACCAAAAGATTCCCAGCCCATGATTTCCTACAGGTTGGTTTACCATCCCAAACCTCTAGGACCAATAATAAGGGAGATATAAGCACTCTTCATGACTGACAAAGAAGCACCTGTGGTGGCCATCTTATTTTTCAAAAGGAATCCAAAAATATTCCCAGTCAAGATTTTATAATGAGGAACATATCCTGCGAATTTGAGATCTCTACCTATAATACCCTTTCCTCTAGAGGGCCAACAAAAGTCCTTGTTTAAAGTCGAATAAACGTCCCTGGCGGCCATCTTGTTTTTCAAAAATATTCCCAGGCAACATTTTATGGTTATTAATATATTCTGCAAACTTGAGAAGGCTAGCTATAATATTTTTTTCATTAGAGCGGTAATGGTGAAATCTCTCTACACACTGCGGCTATCCAGTGGATACAATGATTTACTCAATAGTGAGAACCTGAAAGTAGCTATTGCTCAGCTATAGCATGACATAGAGGTCTGCAATTTCACTATGATATAACTGTCCAAAAATTATGTGAATAACATATTTAAACAAAATACTCTAAATGTAATAGTTTTCAAGTTACAACTGATTTACTCAACAGTCAGTACCTGAAAATAGCTATTGCTCAGTTGTGCAATGAGCTACAGGTCTGTAATTTCACTATGTTATAGCTGACCCAAAAGTAGCTGAATAACATATTTACACAAATTTCTGTAAATGCAATAGTTTTCAAGTTATAAATGATTTACTCAACAGTGATAACCTCAAAGTAGCTATTACTCAGCCATGCCATGAGCTACAGGTCTGAAATTTTACTATGCTATAGCTGACCCCAAAACAGGTGAATAACATTGAAACAAAATACTGTAAGTGCAATAGTTTTCAAGTTATAAGTGATTTACTCAACAGTGATAACCTAAAAGTAGCTATTACTCAGCTATGCCATGAGCTTCAGGTCTGAAATTTTACTATGTTATAGCTGACCCCCAAATAGGTGAATAACATATTGAAACAAAATACTCCAAATGCAATAATTTTCAAGTTATAAGTGATTTACTCAACAGTGATAACCTAAAAGTAGCTATTACTCAGCTATGCCATGAGCTACATGTCTGAAATTTTACTATGTTATAGCTGACCCAAAAGTAGGTGAACAACATATTTAAGCAAAATACTGTAAATGCAATATTTATCAAGTTACAATTGATTTACTCAACAGTCAGTACCTGAAAATAGCTATTGCTCAGTTGTGCCATGAGCTACAGGTCTGTAATTTCACTATGTTATAGCTGACCCAAAAGTAGCTGAATAACGTATTGAAACAAAATACTCTAAATGCAATACTTTTCAAGTTATTAGTGATTTACTCAACAGTGATAACCTAAAAGTAGCTATTCCTCAGCTATGCCATGAGCTATAGGTCTGTAATTTCACTATGTTATAGCTGACCCAAAAGTAGCTGAACAACATATTTAAGCAAAATACTCCAAATGCAATATTTTTCAAGTTACAACTGATTTACTCAACATACAGTACCTAAAAATAGCTATTGCTCAGTTGTGCCATGAGCTACAGGTCTGTAATTTCACTATGTTATAGCTGATCCAAAAGTAGGTGAACAACATATTTTAACAAAATACTCCAAATGCAATATTTTTCAAGTTACAACTGATTTACTCAACATACAGTACCTAAAAATAGCTATTGCTCAGTTGTGCCATGAGCTACAGGTCTGTAATTTCACTATGTTATAGCTGATCCAAAAGTAGCTGAACAACATATTTACACAAATTTCTGTAAATGCAATAGTTTTCAAGTTATAAGTGATTTACTCAACAGTGATAACCTCAAAGTAGCTATTACTCAGCTATGCCATGAGCTACAGATCTGAAATTTTACTATGTTATAGCTGACCCCAAAATAGGTGAATAACATATTGAAACAAAATACTCCAAATGGAATAGTTTTCAAGTTATAAGTGATTTACTCAACAGTGATAACCTCAAAGTAGCTATTACTCAGCTATGCCATGAGCTACAGCTCTGTAATTTTACTATGTTATAGCTGACCCCAAAATAGGTGAATAACTTATGAAACAAAATACTCTAAATGCAATAGTTTTCAAGTTATATTATTATTATTTGGGGTTTAACGTCGCTTTCAACACTGTACAGGTCATATCACGACGGGTAGTTGGAAGGGCAGAGGAAACCAGTACATTGAGTTCGCTAGGGTTCTGTACTGTAAACTGCCGACCAACGGCAAGCAACTACCAGCTTTCCCACTTGAGCCTGTGCGGGGATCGAACCCCGGCCTCAGAGGTGGGAGGCAAGAGTGTTACCACTCTGCCACCGTGGCCCCTTTTTCAAGTTATAAGTGATTTACTCAACAGTGATAACCTAAAAGTAGCTATTACTCAGCTATGGCATGAGCTACATGTCTGAAATTTTACTATGTTATACCTGACTCAAAAGTAGCTGAATAACATATTTATAAGAAATTCTCTAAATGCAATAGTTTTCATGTTACAAGTGATTTTACTCAAAATGGTAGTTACTGAAAAGCCCAAAAGTAGCTATTACTCACTTAGCTATTGAGACAGACACCCAAGTTACTCACCATATTGTAGCTATGAAAAAAGTAGCTGAATAACATATTTTAACAAACTGCTCTAAATGCAACACTTTTCAAGTTATAAGTGATTTAGTGCATGATTTCATGAATTTTAATGCATTAAAAATTATTAAAAAAATTTATTTAAAAAAAACTAAGACAGATCCAGGTCTCATACTCACACAAGAGAATCTACCTCTGGCCTAGTACATATATGCAAGATATGAGAGAAATCCCTGCAATAGTCACTGAGAAAATTGTGATAAAGTGTTGACATTTTCACACTTTTGGTGGGGGTACCTCCCTTGTAACGTCTCTAGCAAACAGACGAGCAGACAGATTTGCATGCCTTGAACAATTTTTCATCTTCGATAGATAAGGTATCTTTTAAAAAAAACAGCATGTCTCTAGGCCTTGTAGTTTTGGAGAAGATGTTCACGCGGACGCGTACGCCCACGCCGCAGAGTGACGACATAAAAAAAGCCTATCTCAGCACTACCAGTTGTCATCCATTACTATTGAAAATCCAAATGAGGCATTCTGGCAGGTAACATGCCTTTTATAGGGGCAGATCCTATAACTGAAAAGACTTAAGAGGAGACATGAAGCTGACCTGTCCTATACACTTGCCAGTTTGTCTGTTGCTGTGACTGCCTTATTTGTTACTTTTTAGATCTTATCCTGAAGTGACCATGATAATACGTAAAAAGACAAGGACAGGCAGTTTCATAGTGGGTGGAGCCAGAGTCTAGAAGGAAAAATGTAGAGGGGCAGTGAAATAACACATGTTTGATATTCAGCAGACCCACTAAGTAACTTCTGAAGCTGAGTTTGCTCTTTCTACCTGTTTTTAGAATATATCTTGTTAATTAGTATATGCACCTAATTGTTGTCAGGAAACATTGTGTATACACTGTCTATGTGTTCATTGCATTAGGATAAGTTACACTGACCTTCAAAATAACAATGGAAATAAACGAGTTTTGCTCTTTAATTGTATGTCATCAGTTCTTAATATTAATTCAGTGCTTGTTTTTAAACGGTTACAACTCAATCATTGACACGACTGGGGAGTATTTAACTTAAGTGGATGACGAGGGTGCTGTGGTGACATGCTTTGGTGGTGGGAGATATAGTGCTTGTTGTTTGGCTTGTATCGATTGCAAATTGTGACATAGTGGCTGTGATGAAATTGATTTTATTGCAGATGGTAGTGGTATTTGTGGATAACTACATAATAAGGGACTTTGGGAATCATTTGGTGTTGATGTAGTGTCATGGCTAACTGGAGACTGTAGGGGTAACTGTAGGGGTGACGTGTCCGGGCCTGTTTCATACAGAAGATTTTTTAAGTCAGCCCAAAAGAACTTACAGAAATTAGTTGTAATCCCATCTAAGCCCGGTGACTTATCATTTTTCATATTTTTAAGTGCATGCGAAAGTTCATCCACACTTATTGGAAGATCGAGATTTGATTTAACATCTTGATCTAGCTTTGGTATATTTATATTTGTTAAAAATTTCTCTTCTATTTTACAATTAGATATGGAATCAATGTTCCTGGTTGTATATTCTCAAACAAGAGGAGAGTGCCCGTGAACGGGCACTGTGTCAGCTGACTGAGTGTTTTTGATTTGTGAAGGTGATTAGAGGACAGAATAATTATCAGGAAAAGGGCTGTACAGAAATACAGTAAATGGTAACTGAACAGCAAGTTCGAAAGAAATTCCGAAGCTGACAGCAGAAAAGGATAAAAATGTTGTGCCCTGTAAATGGTATTATGAAGGAAAATAACAAGGTAATTGTTTAAGTGTAAAAAATAGGTTAAAACATATTTAAAGAAATACTACAAATGCAATATCCTCGTTCGACCTTGAAGAAGGGGTGCAAGGTCAAATCTAACCACACAAATACATTCCCAGCCCATGATTTCCTATGGTTTACCATTCCAAACCTCTAGGACCAATTATAAATGAGTTATATTGCAAATTTAATAAGTAAATTAAATTTTTATAAGTTAATACCCTATCCAATGGACAATAGCTTATCCGGTCGGCGCAGACCGGCCCGCCAAATGTCAGAAAAAGACGTCCTGTGTTTCCACCGGCCAGGCCGGCCCAGTCCTGTGCACTCGCCAGGTGGCGTGTAGTACTTCCTTCCTGTCTAGACAGCGTGACGTCATAGCATCTTTTTCGTTGTCTAAACCTATTAGACCCCTAGTAAGCTGATAGCGGGGTCGGAGGGAGGGTCTTGTGTGTCCATTGGATAGGGTATTAACTTATAAAAATTTAATTTACTTATTAAATTTGCAATTTTATTGCGTTAATACATCCTATCCAATGGACAATAGCTGAATAACTACCGCTTGGTCGGCGGGTAAGTTACTAGGGATTAAAAGTTGAACTTATGTCCGAGATTGTAAACATCTCTCCTTTAGCCTGGGTGGACCTTGAAGTCAAAAAACACCCCTAAGGCTATGGTCGAATATCATCATCCGGTTGTCCGGAATGGAACCGTCAGAATCAACCTTGCCCCCCCCCCTTTTTTAACAGACCTGCTCTGAGGTAGGGGAAGAGAGGGATGAGTTCAATCCCATAAAATAACACCTCCGGACACCTTGTGTTTTTTTTTTTTTTTTGGTTCTTAACTAAACGTGCTATATATACAAATATGTGCAGTATTTACATATGTACAGATCTCCTCTAGGTACCAGTCTGTTGGTGGATCTGCTGAGCAGCCACAACCGGTCCAAGATGGTAGAGCTCTGAGTCAGCCCAAGCCACATCCTTCAGGTAGAATTGGGTGAAGGTATTATGAGATTTCCAGTGGCAGGCTGCTAAGATCTGTTCTAAGGAAACTCCCGATTGGAAAGCCTTAGAAGCCGCAAAGGCCCTGACATCATGAGCTTTAACTTGATGTAGGGTGTGGGCCTGATGATCAGAGAGCTCATAGCATAGGATCACAGTTTGCTTGATCCATGAGGAGATAGTGGCAGGGGAGATGTCTTTGTCGAAAACCTTCTTGAAGGAGACAAAGACTAACTCCTTGTGTTGCCTGAGGTCTGAAGTCCGGTCCAAGTAGTAGCGCAGTGCTCTGATTGGACAGAGGGATCTGTCAGACTTGAGGGATTTATCTAGAGTAGGAGCCAGGGCTGGTATTACCACTGGGGCTACACTCTGTGGACCCTCCTTGGCCAGCTGATTCTTAGAGAGAAAGCTGGGGGATGGAAAAAGAGACACCTTAGACCAGTCCGACTGGTGCCTGATGTTCTTATGCTGCCATGCATGGATTTCACTCTGTCTTTTGCCAGAGCCCAGGGCCAAAAGGAAGACAGTCTTGAAGGTCACATGCTTCAGAGACGCCTCCCTAAGTGGTTCGAAGGGAGCCTTTGTCAGCTGGTGTAGTACCAGGGAAAGGTTCCAGGAGGGTATCCCCCTCCGCCCTTTGGGTCTGTCTCTGTGGAAACTTTCCAAGAGACGAGTGAGGTTATCATTTTTGCTGATATTGATTGATGTGTCACCCAGTTTATCAGCAATGGCAGATCTGTATCCATCAATGGTGCTGGGCTGTAATTTCTTGTCCTCAAAGAGGTACATTAAGAAGTCAGCTACTGACTTTACAGGTGGTGACCTGAAGTCCACCTGATTAGTGTCGCACCACTTTGTAAAAATGGTCCACTTTGCCTCATAGACTGATCTGGTTGACTTTCTTTGAGGAGCCTCAATTCTTGCTGCCACTGCCTCAGAGAAGCCCTGTTCTTTGATTTTTGTGGCTCTAGGAGCCAGGCATGGAGATTTAGATTTGTCAGATTTCTGTGAGGGATCTGATTGAAGGGCTGTGTTAGCAGACTGGGCAGGTTGGGTAGGCTGAGAGGGACCTGGCTGGACATGTTCACTAGGTCCCAAAACCAAGGCATGTTGGGCCACCCCGGGGCAATCAGAATGAGTCTCTTGCACGGGGAGTCCAGTAGCTTCTCCACCACTTTGCCCAATATGGCGGTCGGTGGGAAGGCGTATGCATCCAGATCGTCCCATGGCAGGGTGAGAGCATCCACTGCTATAGCCAGGGAGTCCGGTACCGGAGAGACAAACTGAGGTAACTTGTGGTTGAACCTCGTGGCAAATAGGTCTATTTGAGGCCGGTGCCATTGATTGCATAGTTGTTGGAAAACTTCCGGAAGGAGGGACCATTCTGTTTGGATGGTCTGACCCAGCCTGGATAGCTTGTTTGCTATCACATTTAAATGGCCTGGGATGTGTCGGGCTTTTAGAGTCACTTGTCTCTGGGAGCACCAGGTCAAGATTCTCCATAGTAGGGCACACAGTGGGCCTGACCTCATGCCTCCTTCCTTGTTTATGTAAGCTACCACTGTAGTGTTGTCGGTTGCCACCAGAACCATTTTGTCTACACAAAGGTTTTGAAACTCTTTGAGGGCCAGGAAGACCGCTTTGAGTTCTAGATAATTTATGTGCAGTTTGCTTTCTGGCACCGACCAGGTCCCTCTTGCAGTGAACTCGTTTAAGTGAGCGCCCCACCCTTCTTTTGATGCGTCTGTAAATATCTGCAGAGCATGTCTTACTGGGTGTAGTGGTTGGCCTTGAAGCACATTGTCTTCCTCTAGCCACCATTGTAAGTGGGGGTGCAGGGACCTTGGTAGGGGGATAATCTTCTCTAGAGATTCTGGTACCCTCCAATTGTTCTTGAGATGCCACTGTATGGGTCTCATGTGTAGTCGGCCGAGGTGAACCTGTTTTTCTGTGGCTGTTAGTAGGCCTATCAGGGACATGAACTGTCGGGCCGGACAGGCCGGTAACGAAAGGAGTAGATGTATCTTGTCCTGAAGGCTTTGCCACCGGTCCGGTGTAGGTCTGACCCGACCGGACCTGAGGTCGAACTGGTAACCTACAAAGTCGAAGATCTGTTTGGGTTCCAGCTCTGATTTCTCCAAATTCACCAGCCAACCTAGGTCCTGGCACATTTTGATCAGGACTTGGGTATGGTGGAGACAAGTTTTGCGGGATTTGGATCTCACCAACCAGTCGTCTAGGTACTGGTGGATTCTTATACCCTTGTGTGTGGCCATCAGTTTCACCTCCTTTGCGACCACAGTAAACTCCAAGGGGGCTGTGGACAGGCCGAACGGCAGGGCCTTGAATTGGTATGTTAGCCCTTGGACGTGAAATCTCAAATATTTCCTGGATTGTTCCTGTATTGGAATATGGAAATAGGCGTCCTGAAAGTCTATGGATGTGACCCATTCCCCTTGTTGGAGTGATGACCTGATGGTTTCCGGCGTCTCCATCTTGAATTTCTCCACCTTGAGGAAGAGATTTAGTTTGCTCAGGTCTAGGATAGGTCTCCACCTGTTGTTTGGTTTCGGAACTAGAAATAGCCGGTTGAAAAACCCTAGGGACTTTTGATTTTGAACTAGTTCCACTGCATTTTTGTCGATAAGTTGATGTAATGCCTCCATCAGGTAGCTGTCCCTGTGAGGATTGACATAGCAACTTACGACTGTGGGATATCTTGTGAGCCTGGGTCGAATCCGGAAGGGGAGGGGGTAACCCTCTTTCAAAATATGAGTTACCTTCGGACCGGCCCCTAGCTCCAGCCAAACTTTCCAAAAGTGTTGGAATCGAGCCCCTACAGGATAAGTTGTGACAACATTTCTGACATTTGTTACAGGTTGGGTCTGGTCGGGATCAGTCACAGTGTCATCCGGGTCGTTGTCGGACACCTCCCCTTCGTCTACAAAGATATCCACTGGGGGTCGGTCGGAAAACTCAGATTCGGAATCAGTGTCCATGAAAGCTGAGTCATGTTTGCCGGCCGGCACTGAGGACGATTTACTGGAGGCCTGAAGAAAAGGTGAGCCGGTCCCAGGTAAATCTGAAAGTTGGTCGGTGTTTGTTTTGTCCTTAGGCAATTTGCTGGTCGATTGAACCTTGGAGCCAATCTGAGAGACACCCTGCAAATCTGAAGATTTCTTGACAGTAGATGAAAGCGATTTGTCCGTTGCCTGTCTCTGAGGAGAGTGGTCGGTGCTGGACAAATCTGAGGTTGGTAGTTTTTCAGCCGGTCGGAGGAAGGGGTCTGAGGATTTAACTACACCAACTGGTGGGGTGTGCGTCGGTGTGATCTTAACCGGAGCAAAGGTCGGTTCTTGATTATCCAAGGTTTTTGCAATGAGGAGAGCTTCTAGTCTATTAAACCTCTCCGACCATTTAAGGTCTAACTCGTCAATCCGGGAATCTGCTGCGGATTTGTGAGCTTGAGGTGGCGATTTAGAAGGCTTTCCTTCAGCAGTCTTGTGGTGTTTAGCGGAAGTTTTCTTTTCTTGGGATTCTGTTTTCTTCTTTTTCTTTTCAGAACTCAAACCCGGGGATTTGACTACCCCTTGGGCGTCCACAGCTCCCACTACCGTCACAGAGGACGGGTCGATGAGAGAGGAACTAGCTGAGTCTTTGTTTGGTGTATCAGAAGATTTCTTAAGCTCTCGCTTTTCCTTTTTAATCCTATAACTAGGAGTGGACAACTGTAAGCGTTGGTCCTCTGTGAGGGAGTTGCAAGCAGGGCAGTCATTATGTAAAATACAAGGATCTGAGCCTTTACTTTTTTCTCTACATCTAGCGCAGAAACTATGGCTGTCGAAACTGGCCATAATGTGACCACAGCTCCCGTGTTTCTGGCTAGGAGAAGACATAATGTACTGAAAGGATGTGAAAATAAGATACAAACGTTCTATGACACTCCCACAACAATGTTATATAACTTCCGAAACACTTCTTGAAGATAAACTGACAAATTCCAAAATATAAATTCACTCTCAAAATTTCGTGTACACAAGGCACGCGCCAAACGAAAAAGATGCTATGACGTCACGCTGTCTAGACAGGAAGGAAGTACTACACGCCACCTGGCGAGTGCACAGGACTGGGCCGGCCTGGCCGGTGGAAACACAGGACCTCTTTTTCTGACGTTTGGCGGGCCGGTCTGCGCCGACCGGATAAGCTATTGTCCATTGGATAGGATGTATTAACGCAATAACAAGAGGAGAGTGCCCGTGGACGGGCACTGTGTCAGCTGACTGAATGTTTTTGATTTGTGATGGTGATAATGAGAGGAAAGCATAATTATTAGGGAAAGGGCTGTACAGAAATACAGTAAATGGTAACTGAACAGCATGTTCGAAAGATATTCCGAAGCTGACAGAAGAAAAGGACAAAAAAGTTGTGCCCTGCAAATGGTATTATGAAATAAAGTAACAAGGTAATTGTTTAAGTGTAAAAAGTAGGTTAAACATATTTAAAGAAATACTATAAATGCAATATCCTCGTTCGACCATGAAGAAGGGATCCAAAGGTCAAATCTGACCATACCAAAAGATTCCCAGCCAAAGAATTTAGGATGGTTTACCATCCCAAACCTCTCGGACCAATAATAAGTGAGTCATAGGCACTTTTTAAGTTTGGCTATCCTTGCTTGACCTTGACGGAGGGGGTCTAAGGTCAAATCCGACCACACAAAAAAATTCCCAGCCCATGATTTCCTGTAGCTTGTTTACCATCCCAAACCTGTAGGACCAATAATAAGCGAGTTATAAGCAATTGTAAGTTTGGCTATCCTCAATTGACCTTGAAGGAGGGGTCCCAGGTCAAATCTGACCACACCAAAAGAATCCCAGCCCATGATTTCCTATATGTTGGTTTACTATCCCAAACCTCCAAGACCAATAATACGCGAGTTATAAGCACTTTAAGTTTGGCTATCTTCGTTTGACCTGGAAGGAGGGGTCTAAGGTGAAATCCGACCACACCAAAAGATTCCCAGCCCATGATTTTCTATAGGTTGGTTTTCCATTCCAAACCTCTAGGACCCATAATAAGCGAGTTATAAGCACTTTTAAGTTTGGCTATCCTCATTTGACCTTGAAGGAGGGGTCCAAGGTGAAATCCGACCACACCAAAAAATTCCCAGCTCATGATTTTCTATAGGTTGGTTTTCATTCCAAACCTCTAGGACCAATAATAAGCGAGTTATAAGCACTTTTATGTTTGGCTATCCTCATTTGACCTTGAAGGAGGGTTCCAAGGTCAAATCGGACCATATTAACAGATTCCCAGCCCATGATTTCCTACAGGTTGGATACAATGATTTACTCAACAGTGAGAACCTGAAAGAAGCTATTGCTCAGCTATGCCATGACATAGAGGTCTGCAATTTCACTATGTTATAGTTGACCAAAACGTCTGTGAATAACATATTTAACAAAATACTCTAAATGTAATAATTTTCAAGTTACAACTGATTTACTCAACAGTGAGAACCTCAAAGTAACTATTACTCAGCTATGCAATGAGCTACATGTCTGAATTTTTGCTCTGTTATAGCTGACCTAAAAGTAGGTGAACAACATATTTAAGCAAAATACTGTAAATGCAATAGTTTTCAAGTTACAACTGATTTACTCAATAGTGAGAACCTGAAAATAGCTATTGCTCCACTACGCCATGAGCTATAGGTCTGTAATTTCACTATGTTATAGCTAACCCAAAAGTAGGTGAACAATATATTTTAACAAAATACTCCAAATGCAATATTTTTCAAGTTATAGCCGATTTACTCAACAGTCAGTGCCTGAGAATAGCTATTGCTCAGTTGTGCCATGAGCTACAGGTCTGTAATTTCACTATGTTATAGCTGACCCAAAAGTAGCTGAATAACATATTTGCACAAATTTCTGTAAAGGCAATAGTTTTCCAATTACAACCGATTTACTCAACAGTGAGAACTTCAAAGTAGCTATTACTCAGCTATGCAATGAGCCACAGGTCTGGAACTTCACTATGTTATAGCTGACCCCAAAATAGGTGAATAACATATTGCAACAAAATACTCTAAATGCAATAGTTTCCAAGTTATAAGTGATTTACTCAACAGTGATAACCTCAAAGTAGCTATTACTCAGCTATGCCATGAGCTACAGGTCTGAAATTTTACTATGTTATAGCTGACACAAAAGTAGCTGAATAACATATTTATACTAAATTCTCTAAATGCAATAGTTTTCAAATTATAAGTGATTTACTCAACATTGAGAACTTCAAAGTAGCTATTACTCAGCTATGCAATGAGTCACAGGTCTGGAACTTCACTATGTTATAGCTGACCCCAAAATAGGTGAATAACATATTGAAACAAAATACTCTAAATGCAATAATTTCCAAGTTATAAGCGATTTACTCAACAGTGATAACCTCAAAGTAGCTATTACTCAGCTATGCCATGAGCTACAGGTCTGAAATTTTACTATGTTATAGCTGACCCAAAAGTAGGTGAACAACATATTTAAGCAAAATACTGTACATGCAATAGTTTTCAAGTTACAACTGATTTACTCAATAGTGATGACCTAAAAGTAGCTATTACTCAGCTATGCCATGAGCTACAGGTCTGAAATTTTACTATGTTATAGCTGACCCAAAAGTAGCTGAATAACATATTTATACGAAATTCTCTAAATGCAATAGTTTTCCTATTACAACTGATTTACTCAATAGTGAGAACTTTAAAGTAGCTATTACTCAGCTATGCCATGACCTACAGATCTGAAATTTCACTATGTTATAGCTGGCCCAAAAGTAGCTGAATAACATATTTATACGAAATTCTCTAAATGCAATAGGTTTTAAGTTACAAGTGATTTACTCAATAGTGAGAACTTCAAAGTAGCTATTACTCAGCTATGCAATGAGCCACAGATCTGAAACTTCACTATGTTATAGCTGATCCCAAAATAGGTGAATAACATATTGAAACAAAATACTGTAAATGCAATAGTTTCCAAGTTATAAGCGATTTACTCAACAGTGATAACCTAAAAGTAGCTATTACTCAGCTATGCCATGAGCTACAGGTCTGAAATTTTACTATGTTATAGCTGACCCAAAAGTAGCTGAATAACATATTTATACGAAATTCTCTGAATGCAATAGTTTTGAAGTTATAAGCGATTTACTCAACATTGATAACCTAAAAGTAGCTATTACTCAGCTATGCCATGAGCTACAGGTCTAAAATTTTACTATGTTGTAGCTGACCCAAAAGTAGCTGAATAACATATTTATACGAAATTCTCTAAATGCAATAGTTTTGAAGTTACAAGTGATTTTACTCATGATGGAAGTTACTGAAAAGCCCAAAAGTAGCTATTACTCACTTAGCTATTGAGACAGGCACCCAACTTACTCACCATATTGTAGCTATGAAAAAAGTAGCTGAATAACATATTTTAACAAAATGCTCTAAATGCAACACTTTTCAAGTTATAAATGATTTTGTGCATGATTTCATGAATTTTAATGCATTAAAAATTATTAAAAAAATTTATTAAAAAAAAAGTAAGACAGATCCAGGTCTCATACTCACACAAGAGAATCTACCTCTGGCCTAGTACATATATGCAAGATATGAGAGAAATCCCTGCAATAGTCACTGAGAAAATTCTGATTAAGTGTTCAAATTTTCACACTTTTGGTGGGGGTACCCCCCTTGTAATATCTCTAGCAAACAGACGAACAGACAGATTTGCATGCCTTGAACAATTTTTCATCCTCGATAGATAAGGTATCTTTTAAAAAAAACAGCACGTCTCTAGGCCTTGTAGTTTTGGAGGAGAAGTTGTTCACGCGGACGCGTACGCGTACGCCCACGCCGCAGAGTGACGACATAATGTCAGCTGACTGACAAGTCAGCTGACATAAAAAGCACTTTTAAGCTTGGCTGTCCTCATTTGACCTTGAAGGAGGGGTCCAAAGGTCAAATCTGACCATACCAAAAGATTTCGAGCCAATGATTTCCTATGGGATGGTTTACCATCCCAAATCTCTTTCACCAATAATAAGCGAGTTGTAGGCACTTTCAATTTTCGCTATCCTCATTTGACCTTGAAGGAGGGTTCCAAGGTCAAATCGGACCATATCAACAGATTCACAGCCCATGATTTCCTGTCTGTTTACCATCCCAAACCTCTGGGACCAATAATAAGCGAGTTATAAGCACTTTTAAGTTTGGCTATCCTTGTTTGACCTTGAAGGAGGGGTCATTGAAGGTCAAATCTGACCACACCAAAAGATTCCCACCCCATGATTTCCTACAGGTTGGTTTATCATCCCAAACCTCTAGGATCAATAATAAGGGAGATATAAGCACTTTTCATGACTGACAAAAAACACCTGTGGCGGCCATCTTGTTTCTCAAAATGAGGCCAAAAATATTCCCAGACAACATTTTATGGTTATTAATATATACTGCAAACTTAAGAAAGCTAGCTATAATATTTTTTTTCATCAGAGCAGTAATGGTGAAATCTCTCTCTACACACTGCGGCTATCCAGTGGATACAATGATTTACTCAACAGTGAGAACCTGAAACTAGCTATTGCTCAGCTATGCCATGACATAGAGGTCTGCAATTTCACTATGTTATAGCTGACCAAAAATTCTGTGAATAACATATTTAACAAATTACTCTAAATGTAATAGTTTTCAAGTTACAACTGATTTACTCAACAGTGAGAACCTCAAAGGAACTATTACTCAGCTATGCAATGAGCTACATGTCTGAAATTTTACTATGTTATAGCTAACCCAAAAGTAGGTGAACAACATATTTAAGCAAACTACTGTAAATGCAATAGTTTTCAAGCTACAACTGATTTACTCAATAGTGAGAACCTGAAAATAGCTATTGCTCCGCTATGCCATGAGCTATAGGTCTGTAATTTCACTATGTTATAGCTGACCCAAAAGTAGGTGAACAACATATTTTAACAAAATACTCCAAATGCAATATTTTTCAAGTTACAATTGATTTACTCAACAGTCAGTGCCTGAAAATAGCTATTGCTCAGTTGTGACATGAGCTACAGGTCTGTAATTTCACTATGTTATAGCTGACCCAAAAGTAGCTGAATAACATATTTGCACAAATTTCTGTAAATGCAATAGTTTTCCAATTATAACTGATTTACTCAACAGTGAGAACTTCAAAGTAGCTATTACTCAGCTATGAAATGAGCCACAGGTCTGAAACTTCACTATGTTATAGCTGACCCCAAAATAGGTGAATAACATATTGAAACAAAATACTCTAAATGCAATAGTTTTCAAGTTATAAGTGATTTACTCAACAGTGATAACCTAAAAGTAGCTATTACTCAGCTATGCCATGAGCTACAGGTCTGAAATTTTACTATGTTATAGCTGGCCCAAAAGTAGCTGAATAACATATTTATACGAAATTCTCTAAATGCAATAGTTTTTAAGTTACAAGTGATTTTACTCATGATGGAAGTTACTGAAAAGCCCAAAAGTAGCTATTACTCACTTAGCTATTGAGACAGACACCCAACTTACTCACCATATTGTAGCTATGAAAAAAGTAGCTCAATAACATATTTTAACAAAATGCTGTAAATGCAACACTTTTCAAGTTATAAGTGATTTACTCAACAGTGATAACCTAAAAGTAGCTATTACTCAGCTATGCCATGAGCTACAGGTCTGAAATTTTACTATGTTATAGCTGACCCAAAAGTAGCTGAATAACATATTTATACGAAATTCTCTAAATGCAATAGTTTTCAAGTTATAAGCGATTTACTCAACAGTGATAACCTAAAAGTAGCTATTACTCAGCTATGCCATGAGCTACAGGTCTGAAATTTCACTATGTTATAGCTGGCCCAAAAGTAGTTGAATAACATATTTATACGAAATTCTCTAAATGCAATAGTTTTTAAGTTACAAGTGATTTCACTCATAATGGAAGTTACTGAAAAGCCCAAAAGTAGCTATTACTCACTTAGCTATTGAGACAGACACCCAACTTACTCACCATATTGTAGCTATGAAAAAAGTAGCTGAACAACATATTTTCACAAAATGCTGTAAATGCAACACTTTTGAAGTTATAAGTGATTTAGTGCATGATTTCATGAATTTTAATGCATTAAAAATTATTAAAAAAATTTATTTAAAAAAAAGTAAGACAGATCCAGATCTCATACTCACACAAGAGAATCTACCTCTGGCCTAGTACATATATGCAAGATATGAGAGAAATCCCTGCAATAGTCACTGAGAAAATTGTGATAAAGTGTTGAAATTTTCACACTTTTGGTGGGGGTACCCCCCTTGTAATGTCTCTAGCAAACAGACGAGCCATTACAAATGCGGTACCCCCACCCAAAGTGTGAAAATTTCACAATTTTCTCATTGACTACAATTTCTCTCTAATCTTGCATATATGTACTAAGCCACAAGTTGATTCCCCTGTGCGAGTATCAGGCCTGGATCTTTCTTAGTTATTTTTTTATGAATTTTTAAAATAATTTTTAATGCATTAATTAAAATTAATGAAATCATGCACTAAATCACTTATACTTGAAAAGTATTGCATTTAGAGCATTTTGTTAAAATTTAAAGCTAAAAAAATTATAAAAGCTACATTTAAGTAATTAAAATTTTCAATTTTATTACGCTACAACAGTTTACCATGTGCTGAATGCAACCGCCCGGTGGTGGGATTACAGCTGAGACTGGAAGTATTTTCCATTTTTCTTGAATTTAGAATTTAAAAATAGACCAAAGTATTGCCAAATTACCAGTCGGAGTCCCGGTTACAGAGCCCCAGTTCTAAAGGTCGGACCTGTAAGTAGCCAAAATTGCAAATTTAATAAGTAAATTAAATTTTTATAAGTTAATACCCTATCCAATGGACAATTGCTTTACCGGTCGACGCGACCGGTCCCGCCAAACGCCAGAAAAAGACGTCCTGTATATAAAACCAGCAGGACCGGTCAGTAGTGTGCATTCGCTAGGTGGCGCATCATACTTGCTTCCTGTCTAGACAGAGTGACGTCAGTTCATCTTTTTCGTTGTCGAAACAGATTTAGACCCCTAGTAAGCTGGTAGCGGGGTCGGTTGGGAGGGCCTTGCCTGTCCATTGGATAGGGTATTAACTTATAAAAATTTAATTTACTTATTAAATTTGCAATTTTATTGCGTCAATACATCCTATCCAATGGACAATTGCTTGGTAGGCGGGTAAGCAGCTAGGGACTTCTGTGAACTCATAACAAAACAAAATAGTACAGGCCCATTTGACCTAGGGTCAGAGAACCCTGACAGGTCAAGGTCGGCCACCAACTCACCGGTTAACCGGGAGTCTACCGATGTTGCCCCCCCCTTTTTTCTTTCCTTCCAGAGTCGGTTTGAGAAGGGAAAGATAGAGAGGGGCTGAGTTCAGTCCCAGAAGAAATAAACTTCCCAAGGGAAGGAAGTCACAGTTTTTTTTTTGTTTTTTTTTTAAACAATATGTACATATTTACATATATACAACATCCCCTCACTTCTGGGCCTGGTGGTGCACCTGCCGGGCAGCCACTACAGGTCCCAGGTGGAAAAGCTCCGAGTCAGTCCAGGCAACATCCTTCAAATAGAATTGGGTGAAGGTGTTGTGAGATTTCCAGTGGCAGGCTGACAAGATCTGATCTAAGGAAATAGATCAAAGACTAACTCCTTATTCTGCCTGAGGTCTGCAGTCCTGTGCAAGTAGTAGCGCAGGGCTCTAACTGGACATAGGGACCTGTCACCCTTGAGTGACCTATCCAGAGATGGTGCCAGGGCTGGGATGACCACTGGTGCCACACTATCTGGACCTTCCTTAGCCAGCTGGTTCTTGGATAGGAAGCTGGGTGAGGGGTACAAAGACACCTTAGACCAGTCTGACTGGTGTCTGATGTTCTTATGTAACCAAGCATGGATCTCACTCCTGCGCTTACCTGAACCCAAAGCCAGCAAGAAAACAGTCTTGAAAGTTAGATGTTTCAAGGAGGCCTCTTTCAGGGCTTCAAAGGAGCCTTTGTGAGCTGATGTAAAAACCAGTGAAAGGTTCCAGGAGGGGATGCCCCTCCAGCCCTTAGATCTGTCTCTATGGAAACTATCCAGGAGACGAGTGAGATTCTCATCTTTGCTGACATTAATGGTGGAATTGCCCAGTCTGTCAGCAATGGCGGATCTGTAGCCATCAATAGTGCTTGGTTGTAACTTCTTCTCCTGAAACAAGTGCAGGAGGAAGTCAGCAATGGCTTTCAGAGGTGGTGCCCTGAAGTCCACCTGATTACTGAGGCACCACTTGTAAAAATGGTCCACTTTGCCTCATAGACAGATCTGGTTGATCTTCTTTGAGGAGCCTCAATTCGTGCTGCCACTGCCTCAGAGAAGCCTTGCTCCTTGATTGCTGAGGCTCTAGGAGCCAGGCATGTAGGTTCAGATTCGACAGGTTTCTGTGAAGGACCTGGTTGAATGGCTGAGACACTAGGTTGGGTATGCTGGGCAGACACAGTGGGATCTGGCTTGACATTGCTACCAGGTCCCAAAACCAGGGCATGTTGGGCCACCCTGGAGCAATCAGAATTATTCTGTTGCAGGGGTAGTCCTGGAGCTTCTCCACCACTTTGCCCAAGATGGCTGCCGGTGGGAAGGCGTATGGATTCAGGTCCTCCCAGGAGAGTCTGAGTGCATCCACTGCCCAAGCCTGGGAGTCTGGTACCGGTGATACAAACTGTGGTAGTTTGTTGTTGAACCTGGTGGCAAACAGGTCCACTTGTGGCTGGTGCCACCTTGAACATACAGCTTGGAACACTTCTGAATGAAGTGACCACTCTGTTTGAATGGTCTGGCCAGGCCTGGATAGCTTGTCTCCTATCACGTTCAGCCGGCCGGGGATGTGACGTGCCCTGAGGGTTACTTGCTGCCTGGTGCACCAGGACAGAATTCTCCACAGTAGGGCACACAGAGAGCCCGATTTCATCCCCCCTTCTTTGTTGATATAGGCAACCACTGTTGTGTTGTCTGTAGCTACCAACACTGTCTTGTTGAAGACTAGGGTTTGAAACTCTTTTAGAGCTAGAAATACTGCTTTCAGCTCCAAGTGGTTTATGTGTAACTTGCTCTCTGGTAGGGACCACCGTCCCCTTGCAGTGTGCTCGTCTAAGTGAGCGCCCCATCCTTCTTTTGATGCATCTGTAAAGATTTGCAGAGCATGTTTTAGAGGGTGTAATGGTTGACCTAGAAGCACATTGCTTTCCTCCAGCCACCACCTTAGATGGGGGTGGAGGGATTTGGGGACCGGGATCACCTTTTCCAGTGACTCTGGGGCCCTCCAATTGTCATTCAAGTGCCACTGTATGGGTCTCATGTGTAGTCACCCTAAGTGGACTTGCTTTTCTGTTGCTGTGAGTAGACCTATGAGGGACATGAATTGTCGGACCGGGCAAAGCGGATCCGACAGTATTGATCTGATCTTGTGTGTCAAGGCCTGCCAACGTTCTTCTGTTGGTCTGACCTTGCCCTCTTTCAGGTCGAACTGGTAACCTACGAAGTTGAAGACCTGTTTGGGAACCAGCTCTGACTTTTCCTTGTTCACCAGCCACCCTAATTCCTGACAAAGTGTGACTAGGGTTTGAGTATGCTGGAGACAGGTGTGGTGGGTAGAGGCTCTCACCAGCCAGTGGTCTAGGTACTGGTGGATCCTTATACCCTTCTGAAAAGCCACGAGTTTGACCTCTTTGGCCACCACTGTGAACTCCATGGGAGCTGTGGACAGGCCAAAGGGAAGGGCTTTGAACTGATAGGACCGACCCTGGAGGTGAAAGCGCATGTACTTCCTGGACTGACTGTGAATTGGTATGTGGAAGTATGCGTCTTTGAAATCTATGGATGTGACCCACTCCCCTGCTTGGAGGGAGGTTCTTATTGTCTCTGGGGTTTCCATCTTGAACGTCCCTGTGTTTAAAAAGGTGTTCAAGGTGCTCAGGTCTAGGATCGGTCTCCACCGGTTGTTGGGCTTGGGTACCAAAAATAGCCGGTTGTAAAACCCCAGTGAGTTTTGATTTTCCACCGGTTCGACTGCATTCTTGTTTATCAGCTGATACAGTGCCTCTAAAGGGAAGGACTGTTTGGTTGGATTGTGGTAGTTGCTTATTACAGTCGGTGACCTCGTCAAGTGGGGTCTGAACCGGAAGAGGAGAGTGTAACCCTCCCTCAATCTCCAGCCACTGTCTGACCAGCTGGGACCCGAAAGGGTAGGCTGGCTGACTGGTCAGGTAGCTTAACAGGCATTTCACTGGGACCAGTGACTGGTCAAAGAATTCCTCTGTAACCAGTTCCTTAGGCTGCCACTGGTTGGCCTAAACAGCTGTTTGGGCCTTTAAGGAACTTCTGCCGGTTTGTCAGTCAGTCCTGGAGACCTGCCCAGTACCAGGCCTTCAACGGTTATACGTGAGGCAATGCTCTGTAACCGGTTCCTGGTGGCTCCACAGTTCTGCATAGACTCACCGGAGTTGGCAGAACTGGGAGAACTACTTCTTAGCAAGGATAGGCTCATATGAAGTTGCCTTCTTCCTGTCCACAGTGGTGGTTCAGCAGCTTTTCTCTGCAATCAAACAAGCTCTGTAACCGGTCAAACCGGTAGGCTCTGAGAGAAGGCTAACTGTTGAACCTGTTGTCAGCACTGAATTTGAAGCTGGTTCCTTGCCAGTAAGGATGGGAACAGTAGATTTCTTGTAACCAGCAGCACTACGGTTCCGGAACCAGCAACACTCCGGAACCGGCAATTCTCTGTAACCGGCAAACCTGTTGTCAGCACTGGATTTAAAGCTGGTTTCTTGCCCTTAAGGATGGGTACAGATTCCTCTGTAACCGGCAACACTCCGGAATCGGCAACACTCAGGAGCCGGTAATTCTCTGAACCAGTAGCCCTGCTGTATGTCACCAGCAACTCTGTGTAACCGGTAATCCTGTTTAACCGGTAGCCCTTGCTGGATTTCTGTGACCACAACCGGCAGTCTGAACAGAACTGGTGCCGGTATCCCTCATCACTGGCTGGCTAGTGACCCTACCGGTAGCCTGAACAGGACCGGTACCGGTGAAAAATTCTGCACAGGGAAGATAAGGGTCTCAATGGTCACCGCAACTTCTGGTAGGTGAACCCTCTGAGCAGCCGCACCGGTGGTCTGAACAAGACTGGAACTGGTACCCCCAACAGTCACACCAGTGGAAAGGCCTCTGGTGGAGGTTCCAGTATCAAAACAGGGCTGATCACTGGTAACCACTGAAGGGGGGTTCCTCGACAGCTTCACAGGAACATGACTGGAACCGGTACCCCAACAGTCCCACCAATGGGAGGCCTCTGGTGGAGGTTCCAGGATCAAAAAGGGGTGATCACTGGCAACCACTGAAGGGGTTTCTACACAGGAACAGCACCCACCGGTAGTCTGTACAGACCGGAACCGGTAAAACTCCCAACAGTCCCACCAGTGGAAAGGCCTCTGGTGAAGGTTCCAGTATCAACACAGGGCTGATCACTGGAACCACTGAAGGGGGGTTTCTTGACAGCTTCACAGGAACATGACTGGAACAGGTACCCCAACAGTCCCACCAGTGGAAAGGCCTCTGGTGGAGGTTCCAGGATCAACAGGGCTGATCACTGGCAACCACTGAAGGGGTTTCTTCACAGGAACAGCACCAACCGGTAGTCTGTACAGACTGGAACCGGTAAAACTCATCACTAGTGCTCCCCACCGGTAGTCTGACCAGAACTGGTACCGGTAAAACTCATCACTTCTTGTCAGCTGAACCAGTCACGTCTGGGGATTTGCTTGCCGGTAGTTGTGCTGAGATCTGTGAAGTCACATGACCGGCACCGGCAAAAATTCGCAGAGTTCAATGACCATTTGTCATCTAACTTCTTCAGGCCAAGAGACGAGTTGCTGGATTTCTTCTTGCCAGTTAAAAAGTGGGTGTAGAGCAATAAATACTCGTCTTTACTTCTAAAACTTCTGTTGAAAACACGATTCCTCCATTGTTGAATGCGTATCACGTGACCAGGTCCGGGTCACGTGACAAGCATAAGCTGGAAGTGATGACGTCAGAAGAGGCATTCTTCTTTCCTTCTAATTTCTTCTCGTCGACATACACTCCGTGTTACTCGACTAAGTAGAATTAAATGGAGGGTGAAACGTGGTAATTACAAACTTCTGATCAGAAGAAGGAATGCTGCAGGGACGACACACGAGCTTTCACCCACGACTCGTCTCAACGACAAGTATACAGAAAATCTTCAAAACTGGCTATAAAAAGCTGGATAATGCCTCGTAAGGTCCTGGAGAGGCCCTGATACGTATGTAACACAATATATATATTTTCAGATGAAAATAAGCTTTAAATTCGTAGAATAAACCGCGTTTCCTTCAAACTTGGAGATAACTTCAAAACGCGTCTGCACACTACACGCGCCAAACGAAAAAGATGAACTGACGTCACTCTGTCTGGACAGGAAGCAAGTATGATGCGCCACCTAGCGAATGCACACTACTGACTGGTCCTGCTGGTATTATATACAGGACGTCTTTTTCTGGCGTTTGGCGGGACCGGTCGCGCCGACCAGTAAAGCAATTGTCCATTGGATAGGATGTATTAACGCAATAAAAACCAAAATTTTAATGAATGACAGTACGGGTACTGCCTGGATGTTTTGAGAGAAGAGAGTGCAGCCGTGCTCACTCAAGATAGCCCCCAAAGGCATCACTGCCATGAATACCAGCCCTAGGCTTGAATCTCATCAATTTACCACCCTAAATATGAGATTATGGTACACTGATAAACACTAAATACATTATACAGTTAAAAACATAAAGATAGATAAGAGACCTTACTGAGCCTTTGTCAGCTGGTGCAACACCAGGGAAAAGTTCCATGAGGGAATGCCCCTCTGACCTTGGGTCTGTCTCTGTGGAAACTATGCAAGAGACAAGTGACATTTTCATTTTTGCTGACATTTATGGCTGAGTTACCCAGTTTTTCAGCAATGACCAATCTGTAGCCATCAATGGTGCTTGGTTCTAACTTCCTGTCTTGGAAAAGGTACAACAGGAAATTGGCTATGCCCTGAAGTCCATCAGATTACTGAGGTACCACTTTGTAAAATTGGTCCACTTTGCCTCCTAGACTGATCTGGTTCATCCTCTTTGAGGAGCCTCAATTCTTGATGCTACTGCCTCAGAGAAGCCCTGTTCCTTGATAGCTGAGGCATGCTGGACCACCCTGGAACAATCAGTATGATTCTGCTGCATGGGTAGTCCTTCAACTTCTTCGACACTTTGCCCAAGATGGCGACTGTTGGGAAGGCATATGGGTCCAGATCCTCCTAGGACAGACCGAGTGCATCCACTGCCTAGGCCAGTGGGTCTAGAACTGGTGACACAAACTGTGGCAGTTTGTTATTGAACCTGGTGGTGAACCGTGACCTGGTTCTGACCAATCCGTCATCTAGGTACTGGTGGATCCTTATATCCTTCTGTAAAGTAATTAATTTGATCTCTTTGGCCACTACTGTGAACTGCACAGGTGCTGTCGACAGACAAAATGGTAGTGCTTTGAACTGGTAGGACTGATCCTGGGCATAATGCATGTACTTCCGGGACTGGCTCTGATTTAGAATGTAGAAGTATGCATCTTTGAAATATATGGAGGTGACCCACTTGTAGGGTCCAAGTTTCTTATTGGCTCATGTCTCCAGTTTGAATGACTCTGTGTTTTTAGGAAGATATTCAAGGTGCTCAGGTCTAAGATATGTCTCTGCTGGTTGTTGGGTTTGGGTACTAGAAAGAGGTTTCAGAGTTGTTACTGGTTACACTGTATTTTTGTTTCAAAAGCTGATGCAATGCCTCCAACAAGTAGAGGTGCTTGTGGGGATTTACATAACTTCCGATAGTGGGTAACCTGGTCAAATTTGGATGGAACAGGAAGGGCAGGGTATAGCGTTCTCTGAGAACTGTTACAACTTTGGGACTGGCCCATAGGGCTACCCATTTTTTACAAAACTGGTGCAATCTGGTCCCTACAGGTAGATCTGGAGCAACAGTTGGGACATTTGTGACAAGATTTACAGAACTCAAGTGACCCACACAGGAAACATTTTTCACATATTTTATTTCTGTATGATGACCATTGTCAGGATTTACACCTTTCTTTTGCGAATACCCTTTTGCAAAATGAACAGGATTGACAACACAAGAGTTTACAGGTAAACAAGTTATAAATAATGTCTCTCTCTTGACTGTCACTAGTACAAAGCTTAAACTCTTCCCCTTGCCGGACACATGCAGAGAGTCCCTTCAGTCCGACCACATTTACAAAGTAATTTGAAAATTTTAATTACTTAAATGTAGCTTTTATAAGCTACAAGCTTACCATGTGGGACTTAATGCTGATCTCAGGTTGCCACACCCGGGGCCAACGTCTTAGAAAAAAAGACAGTTCTTGTTAGCCACCGGATATACTGCTAGTTGTCATCACGTGATAACCTCTGACTTCTCGCCCTACTTTCTCGTTGAAATTTTCTAAAACCTACCCCTCAGCTGTAAACAACGGGGAGGCAGGGTGGGACTCTTCTAAGTCCCACATGGTAAGCTTGTAGCTTATAAAAGCTACATTTAAGTAATTAAAATTTTCAATTTTATTACGCTACAATAGCTTACCATGTGGGACTTAATGCTGAATTCAACCGCCCGGTGGCGGGATTACAGCTGAGTCTGGAAGATATGTCATTTTTTCTAAGATTTTGAATTAATATGTATAGAATAGTGCCAGAAATACCAGTCTGAGTCCCATTTACAGTGCCCCGATCCCGAAGACCGGGCCTGTAACGAGCCAAAAACCTAAATAAAATGAGAGACAGTGCTGAAACTGTCTAGATGTTTGATTGTAGGACGGAAGTGCAGCAGTGCTCACTTCAAGGTCTAAGGGTCCCTGAGGGCCCTTCACTAGTGACTGACCAACCCATGGTTGGACATCTCATAAATTTTTGCAACCTGAATATGAGATTGACAACTAAATAAGTCCTTAATAGAAGTTACTTGATAACTGAAAAACAAAAATGACCTTACCCGTAACATCTTGAAGGTAAAGGAATACCTAGATCCTGGGAGAGACTCCTGAAGACTTGGTTGTAGCGGATGTGCCCCCCCCCCCCCCCCCCCTTTTTTTCTTTCCGAGGACAACTGGTCTGAGGGGAAGGATCTAGGGTCCCAGATAGATATTGTTGTCGGTGTCCGACCAAGTAAGGTCTTTAAGGTAAAAATTTGTAAATGTGTTGTGAGCTTTCCAGTGACAGGCTTGCATGATTTGGTCCACCGATACCCCACCGTAAAAGGCCTTAGAGGCCGCGAAGGCCCGGATGTCATGAATTTTAACTTGGAACAAGTCCAAGGCTTGTTGGTCTGCTTGTTTGTAACAAAGTAGGATGGTTTGTTTCAACCAGGAAGAGAGAGTAGCGGGTCTGATGTCTGAGGTATGTCCTTTCTTGAAGGAGATAAAAAGGAGGGAACGAGACCCTCTCAGGTCTTTGGTTCGGTCCAGATAATACCTCAGGGCCCGTACCGGACACAGGGTCCTGTCTTCCTTAAATTGTCTATCTACAATGGTAGTCAAAGCAGGAATAGTCACCGGAGACACACTTTGAGAACCTTCTCTTGCTAGTTGGTTTTTGGCTATGAAATTAGAAGACGGGAACAAGGCGACCTTTTCCCATTGGCCTAGATTAGATACTTTGTTTGCGACCCAGGCATGGATTTCGCTGCGGCGCTTGCCAGAGGCCAAAGCTAGCAAGAAAGCAGTTTTGAGAGTAAGATGTTTGAGGTCTGTGTCTTTCATGGGCTCAAATGGTGCTTTTGTGAGCTCGTTGAGGACAACAGAAAGGTTCCACTTGGGTAAATTTCTGGAACTTTTGGGACGATCCCTGTGAAAACTGGAGAGTAACCTATGAAGGTCTGCATTGTGTGCAACATGTTGGGCCGTTGGGCCCAAAGTGTCAACGATTGCAGTCCTGTAACCATCAAAGGTCGAGGGGCGCCTGTTTAGGTCTTGGTACAGGTACATGAAAAAATCTGAGATTTGTTTCACAGATGGAGTGGAGAAATCCACCGAATTTTCTCTGCACCATTTTTCAAATAGGGCCCACTTTGACTTGTAGATGGTCCTTGTTAAAGACCGCTGAGGGGCAGCAATTCTCTCTGCCACCTCCACAGAGAAGCCTTGTTCTTGGAGTTGTCCGCTCCTAGACACCAGGCGTGGAGGTTCAGGTGCTGGGGGTTGTTGTGGAACACATACCTGTGGGACTGTTTGAGTAGGGTCGTTGACACTGGGAGTTGTAGTGGGATCTCTGTTGAGAGCTGCACTAGGTCCCAAAACCAGGGCATCCCTGGCCAGCCTGGGGCTATTACGATGATCAGGCAATAACATTGCCTGATCTTATGGATCACCTTGTGAAGGAGCCGTAGGACGGTACGCATAGGCCGTGAGGTTGGTCCAGTTTATGTTTAGAGCATCTATGTCCCAGGCCCTTGGGTCTGGGATAGGAGACACGTACAGTGGGAGCTTGTGGTTCAGGTGAGTGGCAAATAAGTCTACATGAGGTGTGAACCACTTCTGGCAGATCTGTTTGAACACCTGTGGGTGCAGAGACCATTCTGTTGACTGCACTTGGTTGGACCTGGACAGTAGGTCGGCCATCACATTCAGGCACCCTAGAACGTGCCTGGCTTTCAATGTTATGAGGTAGTGATGGCCCCAGGTCATGATCTTCCACAGGAGAGCGCACATCTCTGCTGAGTGTGTTCCTCCTTGTTTGTTGATGTAGGCTACCACTGTTGAGTTGTCCGTTGCAACTAACACTGTTTGATTCTGGCACTGGTCCTTGAAGTCTCGAAGGGCCAGGGAGACCGCCTTCAATTCTAGGACATATATGTGTAGCCTTTTTTCCCAATCTGACCACAGACCTTTTGTGGAATTTTGGTCTAAGTGAGCGCCCCAACCTTCGTTTGAGGCGTCGGTAAAGAGTTGGATACTGTGGTCTTTGGGATGAAGGTCTGCACCTTTCATCACATTTGAGGGACTTTGCCACCAATCTAGCAATGGCTTCTGTCCAAGGAAGGAGGTTGTCCAGCGACTGAGGATATCTCCAGTGCTCCTTGAGATGAAACTGAAAGGGCCTCATGTGAAGGCGTCCCTCCGGGACCATTTTCTCCGTTGAGGCTAGCAACCCAATTAGAGACATCAAACATCTTGCAGTCAAAACACGTTTTGACTTGAGAAGTAGGATCAAATCCTGAAGTTTGAGCCATCTCTCTTGAGTGGGTTTTACAAGGGCTGAATCTAGGTGGTATTCGTAGCCCATGAACGAAAAACACCTGAGTAGGTTTCAGTTCTGATTTTTTCTGATTTATTATCCACCCCAAGGACTGAGTTAGGTCTACCACTGCCTAAGTGTTCACTTGGGCTTCCTCCTGAGACTGGGACCTGATCAGCCAGTCGTCCAGGTATTGGTGAATTGTGAGTCCTCTAGAGAGGGTCATTAGTTTCACTTCCTTTACAATCATTGTAAAGACCTGGGGGGCTGTGGCTAGTCCGAATGGGAGGGAGGTGAATTGGGACACCTGAGACTTGTAGCAAAACCTTAGGTATTTCCTTGAGTTTGGATGGATGGGGATGTGTAGGTATGTGTCCGACAGATCTATCGACGATACCCACTCCCCTGGAATCGGGGAGGTCCTGATGGACTCTGGAGTTTCCATTTTGAACTTTTCTACGTGTAGAAAAGTGTTGAGCCTGTTTTAGGTCTATGACTGGCCTCCACCTTAGGTGAGGCTTGGTACTAGGAACAGGTGACTGTAAAACCCGCGAGATTTTACATTTTCCACCCTTTCTATTGCGTTCTTTGACAGAAGAGACTGGATACAGAGGCCAGGACTTGGTCTTTGAAGGACCTTGTATTCTGACCGGGTCAGGAGTCTGACTGGACTTGGATTAAAAAGAATGACAGGATTTGTTTGCCAGTCTTATCTGAAAGAACGGAGAACTCCTACTGGTGGACTGAGTGAGGCTGGAGGAGTCATTGGGGGGGGAAGGGTTTTATGCCCTCGTCCCCTGGAGTGGGTCGAAAAGACCTTGGAGCCTCGGCTACTCGATTTCCCCCTACCTGGGGAAAACGATGGATACTGCTAGGGATGGAATGACCCCCATTGGGGTGGTTCCTGTAGGAGCCTCTAGATGCGGGGAATTGGAAAGGGTTGATTAATAGGGCCTAAACCCTAAGAGTTATGACGGGTGCCTTGATGAGGGACTCCTGTCCCTCCTAAAGTAGTTGTGAATGGGGAACTTTAAGATCTAAAGATCCAGTATCTCACCTGAATTCACCATACCCCTTCTGACTACTTATGTGCACCATGGAATTGAGTTTGACCTGTCTGGTAGTAGCCTTGCTACTGTCTTAACATATATATAACCAGGTTGTATTCAAAAAAAAAACCTAGTGAAGAGCAGCCTGAAGCTCAACTCTTGTTGACCAGAAGGGGAAGAGGGGCTTACCCAAGGAGGCCCCTAGGGAGATACAAAATTGAAAACTTGTAATTTGTGTTCAAAACAAGGTTGTTCCATTTTAAGGGAAATTAAACGGCCCAAGTTCCTGTTGGCCTAGTACATCATTCAGAGTCCAGACTGTGGAGGATCTAGGCATAAATTCCCTGGGGGCAGGGAGGTTAAAAAAAAAACTGCCTAAGTTTCAATGTCCTCAAAAAATGGTTAGGGTGAAGTCAGGCAACCTACTTCCCTAAAAAGAGCCAGGACTGAATGAAGGACCTTGTTTAGAAGGCCTCTTGGGCTTGAGGACTTGGACTTGGACCCAAGCCTCCAATAAGTGATATTTACTGCCAGGCTGGTGAACCATTAGTCCAAGTTTTTTTGGTTTTTTTTTTGTGTGTGTGAGGATTGTTCAGTGTTATGATCTGGAATCATCATCCGAACATCAGATTAGATGATCCGGTCATCCGAGGATCAGATCTACATACAATCAACCGAGCATTGGATTTCAGATTAGATGATCCGAGAGATGCAATAAAATACTGCATCCGATTCTCGGGTGCATTAAAATCTCGGATGAACTAAGATCTTATCTGGGTTCAGATTTAAGCAGGGATCTGATCCACCCTGGAGAAAGAAGTTGGATATTATAATTTCTATGTAAGCTTTCCTTAAATTAAGCTTCCATGTAAACTTTGCCTTTCCTTCTTTGAAGGAACTACACAACTGGATTTACGTAAGTAAATCAACAGTGACACAAGGTCACCTGGTCCACCCGCCTCACTGCAGGTAGGGCTAGTTGTGAGATAAGGAAAGCAGTAATTACACAGAATTTAATTAAATAACATGTCATAAAATGTCATTTATGCTGCTTTGAACCCTTAGCCGGTTTCTGCTGGTAGGCTGAGGCCTTGCCATGTCCTTTCTTGCCCTGTTGTCTGTCCCTAATTTGCTTCCAAGCAGGGAAGTCTGGTTGCTGAGATGACTTGGAAGTAGAAGAAGCATAGGGGCGTAACAACCGGGCTTCTTTTTAGAGGAACCAGAAAAACATTTCCTCATTTCGTGAGACCTCCTGCCTTCACCAGTATTTGGTCAGGGAACAAAGACTGCATATGTAGTGGGACATTGTGTAAAGCAGTGAGAGTGTCCTGTTTAACCCGGCTGTGAGATAATCAAGATAGATCTCACGACAAGCTAGTGTAAGGTTTGCCATGTTAATGAAGATGCCCTCCGATAAATCTTGCATCATGCAAGCCATGGCCTGGGTGATGGACCTGTTGAATGTCACCAAGTATTCTAATTCGTCAACAGTATGCTGTGACTTTCCTGAATCTTTGCCTTTGCCCTTGTCGGAGTGTAGAGTTTTAGGTTGTACCACCATAGAGTCTTGAACCTTGGTGAGGCCCAGTCCAGCGGCCAGATTGCACATCAATGTCTGTTCTCTAGCTGATCTCTCCCATCTTCCCAAGGTGTCTTGATTGATGGACCAGGAAGAAGAGGCAGAAGGCAACCTGTGTCTGGCAATCCTGCTGAAACTACTGTTAAGCTTGGCAGGGTGCGGTGACCAAGACAATACTTCTGAGTTCACAAAGTCCTTTTTGTCAGTGTACATGTCGTACCATTTAGAACTTCTAGTCTTCACAAATTGGTCCCTTAACAGCCCAGCAGTTTCGGAGTTTCGGACGGATACCCTTTAGCTATGGCGACATTCAGTTTCTCAAGCTTTCTGCAAAGCCAGTCATCAGCCGGTAACTTGATGGATACTTTCCTGGTAGGCTGTTTTCTAGAACCAGCAAGGGGTTATTGTCCAGTGAAGATGATGAGCTGTCAAAGTCTCGTATCTGGTGCCAGACCTCACCCCTCTCATAGTTTCCCTGTAGTTTGCTGATTCAGAAAACTCCTAGTTAAGCTCATCATCCTTGGGTCGGCCCCTGTCTGACAAATCGCCCTGGTCACGAACAGAAACAGGGGATTCTAGTTCACTGTGAAGAACGTCCTCAGAGTCAGACACACCAGCAGCAACAGTCTTCTTACTGGTGAGGGACTGATCTGGGCTGGGAGAGTACTTCAGATCTGGCACCGGGAGCCTCAACAGACTGGGTGGCTAATCTCATCGTACCGGGAGCATTAACAGGCTGGGTAGCAGTCATGCTGGCAGCAACAGCCCCGGTGGCCTGAAAAGGACTGGCACTGGTAACTATAACTTCAGAAGACTGGGTGACACCGGCACCGGTAGATATCTGGCTGTTATTGGCTGCTGGATTAAACAAGAGTAAAGTGCCTGTGGCACTGTGTCAGTGTTTTTGAGGTGTGAAGGTGATAATGAGAGGAAAGCATAATTATCAGGGAAAGTGCTGTACAGAAGTACAGTAAATGGTAATTGAACAGCATGTTCAAAAGAAATTCCGAAGCTGCAAGAATTTTAAAGATATGAGTCACCCACTCATTAAGTAAGTGCTGAAAAGCTGAAAATAGTTATTACTGACTTACCTATGGAGATACACCTCCAAGTTATTGACCATGTTGTGGCCATAAAAAAAGCAATTGTAGGACAAAAAGTATCTGGACAAAAAGTATTGACCTTAAAATGAGGACAAAAAGGACCTGGACAAAAAGTATTGCATATCCTGACAAAAAGTATTAATTTTTTTTTTATTTTACATTTATTGTTGTATAAAACATATGTAAGTCACTGGACGTTTACAGCACAAAGAAGTATTTATTTGTATATTTGTCACCGACACTTTTTTTGTATTTTAACAAGTTAATCCTCCCTCAGCAGCTTCATACCATTAATCTATGCTTAGGCTTTTGAAATCTTTGTTATTATCATTTGTTACTCAAACCTACCAGAGTACACTTGAAAAGGAACACTTAATAATGTGTCTTGTAGTTTTTATCCCAATTGCATTGTCAAGTGTTTCCATATCAAAGATGGAATTAATTACAATTACATTAATCTTTTCATACATTATTGCTTTTGTGTTGTTAAAACAATAACTGTTCTTCAATTGAAAAGGAAAGAAAGTTCAAAGACAGTGAAGCTATATCTAATATAGATAAGATAAATTTTTATTATACTGACGTTGTGTTATACAATATCGAAATGCAGTATATTTAATATATTTTTCTTAACACCCAGCCACAAAGGCTTACAAGTCAGTTTAATTCATACAATTAACACAAAGTGTGTACGTGAGAATAAGAAAAAAAGAAGTATAAAAATATCATTTACCCTAATTATTAGTGTATAAAAAAGACTTTCTAAATTCCCAAATTGACACTACATAATTTGCAAAGATGCGAATATGTTTACCATTTAATTTCATTAGAAATATAAATTTATCAACTGCATCATTATTCATAAATTTCTTTGAAACATTACTGCAAATATATGTGAAAAAGTTATCCCTATAAGTCTGACATCTTGGGCACTGCACAACAAAATGGATTTCATCTTCAACTTCCCTTTCATCACAAACACACACTCCTTTTGACAATTCTTCTGTAGAAAATCTCCCTTTTTCTATGGCCAATTGTAGTGTACTAGATCGTAATTTGGCCAAAAGAGATCTCTGCAGTTTTGTGAGGTTTATTACTAAATATTCTTCTGTGCCAATGTGATCTTTATATTTAGTATATGTTCTTAGTTTAGGTTTATATAATATATAATATAATACAACAGATTATAGATTTTCTTTGATTGCAAAGGATACAAGATTAAAAGGCAGTGAAGCCACATGTATTGTAATTCAAAGGGTTTCACTTCATAAGTAAGTAACTAAGTAAGTAAGAAACACTTATACAGCGCTGAATTTGATGTAAACATCCTCTAAGGCGCTGATGTGCAAAAAGGGATAGTCCAGTTCCAGAAAGATGTCCGTTTCCATATTAGCGTCCGGTAGGGGAGATAGGCTATGGTGGAGGATAAGCCAATCTAAAAAGGTATGTTTTCAACTGTTTCCTGAAACCAGAAATGCTTTCTATGGTTCTGATGGCTTGAGGAAGCTTGTTCCACTCTGTGGGAGCCCCTGCTATGAAACTGTGTAGCCCTGAGCGTTTATTTGGTTTAGATGAAGAATAGTATAATAATAGTATTTCTTTGATTGGAAAGAGGGAAGGTTGTGAAGCCATCTAATATACTTCATACAATTTCACTTCATCAAAGTTTTTCTTTGATTTTAAAGGATAGAATGCTGTGAAGCCACATCAAATATACTTCAAAAGATTTCACACCATAATAGTTGGGCTTTGATGCATCAGGCAAAACAAAAAGCAATGAAGTCACTTGTGATAATGTTAATCCCACAACTTATATTGAAATTTAAAGGACCATGTAAATCCCAAACACTGTTTTGCAATGTAAAAAAAATAGCATCAGAGATGCCCGTACCCCACAGCCTGGGGAAATATTTTTCAACACCATGAGATATAGAAGTAGTAGAACAATACAATGTTCAAGATACTTTCAGAGAAGTGTCATTTATATTAAGGTCCAAATAATGCTTAAGTAGAGAAAATAATATCTAAGGAAAAGAAATGTATATAAAGATGAAGTATTAAAACAAAACAATTCAATAATAAAATGACAGCACTTATCAGTAAACCAAAAATGGCCGAATTAAGGTTTGGATGCTTTGAATATTACCCATGCATACAGAAGTGGCAATACATTCAATGAATGCTTATGTGTGGTGTTGGAGAAAAGCCTGTGGCGCACTTGATGAAATTCCATCTGTTACAATGGGAACTTGCAAAAGGAAATTCTTAATGAATTCTAATATGACTTTAACAGTGCTTAATCTGCATCAACAGAAAGACCCAAAGGTGCAACAAGATTTTAAAGGTCAATACAGCAAGGTCAAAGGTCACACCATGATGTGGCACACCTAAAACCCTCAACCAATGTCCCTACCAAGTATAAACTTCCTACACCTTACAGTCTCTGAGATATAGCCTGGACAAGATTTTATAGGTCAAGGTCACTACAGCAAGGTCAAATCAAGGTCACACTATGACGTAGCACACCTACACCCCCCTAACCAATGTCCCTACCAAGTATCAACTTCCTACACCTTACGGTTTCCAAGATATAGCCCGGACCAGGTTTTATAGATCAAGTTCACTACACCAAGGTCAAAGGTCAAGGTCACACCATGATGTTGCACACCTACCACCCCCAACCAATGTTCCTACCAAGTATCAGCTTCCTACACCTAACGGTTTCCGAGATATAGCCCGGACAAGATTTTATAGGTCAAGGTTACTACGGCAAGGTCAAATCAAGGTCAAACCATGACGTTGCACACCTACACCCCCTAACCAATGTCCCTACCAAGTATCAACTTCCTACACCTTACGGTTTCCGAGATATAGCCCGGACAAGATTTTATAGGTCAAGGTCACTACGGGAAGGTCAAATCAAGGTCAGACCATGATGTTGCACACCTACAACCCCTAACTAATGTCCCTGCCAAGTATCAACTTCCTACACCTTATGGTTGCCGAGATATAGCCCGGACAAGATTTTCAAATGCAAGGTCACTACGGCAAGGTCAAATCATGACTTTGCACACCTACACCCCCAACCAATGTCCCTGCCAAGTATGAACCTCCTACACCTTACGGTTTCTGAGATACAGCCCAGACAAACTATTTCCAGCCGCCCGCCTGCCCATCTGGACACCATAGGTGAAAACAATACCCCAACAGCCCTTGAGGGCTGTGGGGTAAAAATCTAAAAAAATAAGTAAACTGAAGTTCATATATGTAGACATTCATATAATACACATGCATAAATAAACTATGTATGAAATAATTTTTGTTCTATGCGCAAGACTTTTTACCTCCATTCACCATTGTAGTGGTGTAATGCAAGGATTTTGCTAAAATAACTATCTTTTCCACAGTAGCAGCAAAAGGTAGGCATATATTTGTAGAACTTGAGTAACCTTCGTCCAATGTATCTGTAGAAGTCAAGTTCCTAGCAAAACCATGACACAAATCTGTCTCCAAACTGCGCATGGATCGCATGATACCTAAAAATCCACAGAATTGTAAGGTATTTACTTGTATAACATGTCCAAATGAAGATTATTTCTTCTTGATATGTCATAAGTATCCATATTTTAAGACATTTTGTAAAGAAAATGTCCACAATCAGAGCTTTCCAAAACACGTTTTGACTACTAAGATGGCCAACAAAATATGATAAAAACAAAGAGGGGTCAGGTGACCTAGTGGCTGGAGGACGGACTACTGATTAAGGTTGCTATATAACCTTAAAAACCCTTTTTGGCGTTGGCCATTGGGTTGGATGGCTCCAACATAATAGCTACTTTTAGGAAATGGTAGGAGTATTTCGCTATAAAATTGTAAGATTTCAGATAAATCCCTATCATAGTGACTGAGAAAATGGCGACCAAGTGTGTAATTTCATGTTTTTCAACACAAAAAAAAAATATTTAAAATAAATTAAGACAGATGTGGGTCTGATACTCCCACAAGAGAATCTACTAGTACTCCACTATATATAAATACTAGAAATGACAGAAGAAAAGGACACAAAAGTTGTGCCCTGCAAATGGTATTATGAAGGAAAGTAACACGGTAACTGTTTAAGTGTAAAAAGTTGGTTAAAACATATTTAAAGAAATACTGCAAATGCAATATCCTCGTTTGACCTTGAAGGAGGGGTCCAAGGTCAAATCCGACCACACAAAAAGAATCCCAGTCCATGATTTCCTATACGTTGGTTTACCATCTCAAACCTCTAAGACCAATAATACGCGAGTTATAAGCACTTTTAAGTTTGGCTTGAAGGAGGGGTGCAAGGTCAAATCTGACCACACCAATAGATTCCCAGCCAATGATTTCCTATAGGTTGGTTTACCATCCCAAACTTCTAGGACCATTAATAAGCAAGTTATAAGCACTTTTAAGTTTGGCTATCCTCGTTTGACCTTGAAGGCAGGGTCCAAGGTCAAATCCGACCACACCAAAAGATTCCCAGCCCATGATTTTCTATAGGTTGGTTTTACATTCCAAACCTCTAGGACCAATAATAAGCGAGTTATAAGCACTTTTAAGTTTGGTTATCCTCATTTGACCTTGAAGGAGGGGGTCCAAGGTCAAATCGGACCACATCAACAGATTCCCAGCCCATGATTTCCTATATGTCTGTTTACCATCCCAAACCTCTAGGACCAATAATAAGCGAGTTATAAGCACTTTTAAGTTTGGCTATCCTTGTTTGACCTTGAAGGAGGGGTCAAAGGTCAAATCTGACCACACCAAAAGATTCCCAGCCCATGATTTCCTATAGGTTGGTTTACCATCCCAAACCTCTAGGACCAATAGTAAGTGAGATATAAGCACTTTTCATGACTAACAAAGAAACACCCATGGCAGCCTTGTTTTTTCACAATGAGTCCAAAAATATTCCCAGTCAAGATTTTTTAATGAGGAACATATCCTGCCAATTTGAGATCTATACCTATAATACCCTTTGCTCTAGAGGGCCAACAAAAGTCCTTGCTTTAAGTGTAATAAACGCCCATGGCGGCCATCTGGTATTTCAAAATGAGGCCAAAAATATTCCCAGGCAACATTTTATGGTTATTAATATATCCTGCAAACTTGAGAAGGTTAGCTATAATATTTTATTGTTAGAGCGGTAATGGTGAAATCTCTCTACACACTGCGGCTATCCAGTGGATACAATGATTTACTCAACAGTGAGAACCTGAAAGTAGCTATTGCTCAGCTATGCCATGACATAGAGGTCTGCAATTTCACTATGTTATAGCTGACCAATAATTACGTGAATAACATATTTAAACAAAATACTCTAAATGCAATAGTTTTCTAGTTACAACTGATTTACTCAACAGTGATAACCTCAAAGTAGCTATTACTCAGCTATGCAATGAGCTACATGTCTAAATTTTTACTATGTTATAGCTGACCCAAAAGTAGGTGAACAACATATTTAAGCAAAATACTGTAAATGCAGTAGTTTTCAAGTTACAACTGATTTACTCAATAGTGAGGACCTGAAAATAGCTATTGCTCAGCTATGCCATGAGCTATAGGTCTGTAATTTCACTATGTTATAGCTAACCCAAAAGTAGGTGAACAACATATTTTAACAAAATACTCCAAATGCAATATTTTTCAAGTTACAACTGATTTACTCAACAGTCAGTACCTGAAAATAACTATTGCTCAGCTGTGCCATGAGCTGCAGGTCTGTAATTTCACTATGTTATAGCTAACCCAAAAGTAGGTGAACAACATATTTAAAGAAAATACTGTAAAAAATGGAATAGTTTTCAAGTTATAACTGATTTACTCAACAGTAAGAACCTGAAAATAGCTATTGCTCAGCTATGTGATGAGTTACAGGTCTGCAATTTCACTATGTTATAGCTGACCAAAAATTAGGCAAATAACATATTTAAACAAATACTCTAAATGCAATAGTTTTCAAGTTACAACTGATTTACTCAACAGTGATAACCTCAAAGTAGCTATTACTCAGCTATGCACTGAGCTACAGGTCTGAAATTTTACTATGCTGGCATAAAAAGGGCTGTCACTGGTCACCACTTCACTGGACCGGTTCCACTGGTACTGCAAAAGACTTGGTAAAATCATGGCTTCAAGTCATGCGAATCACTGAGCTCACTTGTCTTCAAGGGTTTTGAGATCATCAGAGGTTGGTTTGTTGCTGGATTTCTTCTTACTGGGCTTTGAAGACTCATCAGGCTTCTTTTTCTTGCCAGCAGGGGTCTCTTCTGAGACCCAACCTCCCTCTACCCATCCTAACATTTTAAAGTCCTTAGGGCTCACCAAACTGGGGGTAGAAATAACAGGGGAGGCAGCAACCATCTTCTTTTGTTCTTTTTCCTTCCTAGTTCTGTAGTTGGGGGTGGTTAATTGGTGGACTTGTTCTGCAGCAGACTTTCACCAAGTCCTTTTATCTTTTGTGTAATATATGGGTACTGTATGACTTTTCACCAAGTCCTTTTGTCTTTTGTGTAATATAAGGGTACTGTATGACTTTTGGAGAAACAACCAGCCCTGACAAAAGTTTGTTTTTTGAGAGACTATCCCCCATACTCCAGATTGCTTGTGGTATAATGAACTCCTGTAAGTTTCGAATTTAAATTTAAATGTTCTGGTTACTGATGGATAGAAATACAAAGACTTGGAGCAAGTTTAGTTCTGCAGTAAATGCCTTGCAAATTGGACAGTCCTACTTCTGAACACAAGGGTCGTCTCCCAACCCCTTGTTTCTTCAACAAGCACATTTCATGTGGCCATCGAAAAACAGCCATTACAAGGCCACAAGTGCTGGTGATAACATAGTACTCTTAGGAACACTGTAGAATAACACTGAATTACAATATAGTTCAGTTAAATTAAGAATTTGCTGAAAAACTTCAAAATCTTGGTCCATTGGACAGGATGTATTAACGCAATAAAATCAACTTTCTAGTTATGAGAACCAGCCAGTAGAAAAAGGACATATTTCAATGAAAAGAGTGCATAAGGTTATTCAGAGCACATTTATTGAAATTTTAAATAAACAAGTACATCCACACACACAATGCATTTCACAATCTCCCTATTGAGCTAAAGCTGGTGGGTGATATTGAATCTACCATATAAATTCTATGTCTGCTGACCCTCAGAACGTCCACTATTCCCTTCCCTCCCCACAATGTACTCCTGGGTGTCTGCAACCACAGTAGAAAACTCCTCAAGCACGCTGTCTTGTATAGCCGTGCCATTGATCACATGACCCTCTCCACTTGCTACCAAGCTAACAAACTGGCCCGTGTCTACAGCAAGCTCTTCTGAAGTATTGTTGTATTGAGTTGCAGAGAATTTATCTCCTGGTGAAGTCATGACTTGCAAAACTGGAGGGGAAACATTCGATATATTCTCCTGGTAACAAAAAACAAATACAAGTAAGTACAAGGCAACATGCCTTAGTGCCTCGATGTACTGATTCATCACTGCTTATTCGGTATTCTTCATATTTTTGGGGGAAAAAATTATTAATACCCATAATGAGTATGCACATATCAAAGCAAAACTTGGGATGCTTCTTTTACAGATGTTTTATATGTTATACAATCATTTTTACAAATAATATACTTCTATATAGAAAGTAGGTAAATATCTATCAGCAATACTTTACAGAAGTGTGCAAAACTGTTGGTGGCCAAATGGCCAAGTACCACCTGATTGCCCAATATTAAATTTTTGTGGCCTAAGGGGCAACTCAGTTCTCTGGGGTGGGTTTTGGTTGTGCATTATTGAGGATACAAGACTAGAAACTTTTTCAGGGACCAGACAACTCAATTTTGTTAGCATATGTGCATCTATATCTATTACATCAAATGCAACAATTCTAAAACTTTACATACTGCCATCATTAAAATGAAAGGTATACATTTATTAAATAAAACGATTAATTTATATAAATATGTCATTTCATTTATTGATATCTGAGAAGAAATATTAAGGAAAAATGTTTAAATCAGCATGTTCTATTATATTCTTCTAATATCCTCCATGCATATTGGCTGGCCATTTAAGTGTACAGCAATAGGTTTATTTTAATGGGTGATCAGTGATTAGTTAGATCACAGTGTGCTATTGGCCCGACCTAATTAGAGAGCCATTAAAATAGAAAAGATCTATGTGATCATACGTTAATATACACCAGTCTTTTGTAAAGAAATCTTGAATACAAAAGGAAATAAATATCTATAATATTTGAATTCAAAATATATACTGCATTAGGTGTATTTAGATGAGGTTAAAAATTGAAAATTTTAACTCCATATGAATATGCCTAAAGAGAATTGCAAATGACAACTATGAAGACATCCAGTTTGTGCTATATGGCTCATGTTGTGCTATATCAGCCCAAATTATTCACAAACTCTATCATGACTAGTGCTATGTTCACTGTGTGTAGAAGTTTGAGGTTGTGCATTGTACTTTTTTCTTACAATATCGGGACACAAATGGCCACCAAAGGTTTACTGCAAATTTCACACACACTGCCTCACAGCAATATGCAGCAAATAAACTGACCACACCCACTACAGTAGCTAGACCCAGAATAAATCAATTTAAAGTCCAAGTGTCATAACTTAGAACCTTTAATTGTAATATTAGTGAGATTCAATTTACTAAAATAATAGGTTAAATATATTTTATAATTTTCTTCAAGTCCAATCATATGCAATCCTCCTTTTCTATAAATTACACATTACATCGATGTTTATGTAGACAAATCAAACTTGGTACCATACACTGAGAATTGCTTTAATATTCATAGCCCATAATTTCCCGGAATCTGTTTTTACATTCCCAACAATAAGGTAGGTAAAAGGCCTTTTTAGTAACTCCAACCTACCTGACCTTGAAACAAAGGTCAAAATATTTGCAGCCCATTATTTCCTATAAGACTGGACAAACAAAGACCTGGACAGAGGCAACATCTGCCATTTAAACAGATGTTATCAGCCTTATCTGACATCGCCAACAAGTGAGATACAGGGCCTGGGCTTTCATTGTAAGTCAACAGCATTTGATCTTGAAATAGAGTTCAAATGTCAGATCTTGTCCTGCAAACACTCACAGCCAATTTCTAAGAAATGGTTCTCCCATTTCACACACTAAGTTCCACTTTAAGGGCAGATACAAGGCATTTTTTGTTAAGTCCACCATTCACCTTGACACAGGATGAAGTGATCTTCACCCAATGATTTTAAGTTACTTTGGTACATGAGGCTTCAGAAGCAACTAGACTAAGGACGCATCTGTGGCCAGATGCTGGATGTATCCACCGACAAAGGCCAACTAACATAGTTTAGAAGATAAACAGCATTTTTCGTTAATAAGCAAGCTGAAAGCACTTTTAAGTTTGGTTACCCTTATTTGACCCTGTAGCAGGGGCCCAAGGTGAAGTCTGACCTGATCAAAAGATTCACAGCCCATGATTTCCTATAAGTCGTTTTCACATTGCAAACCTCTAGGACCAATAATAAGCAGGAGGGGCCCAAGGTCAAATCTGACCACATGAAAAGATTTGCAGCCCATGACTTCCTATAAGTTGTTTTTATATTAATGAGTTATTTGAGAAATACTGGCTATCTGCAATACTTCTAGAGATAATTTGCATTTACTCATTTTGAGTAGGTGAATAATTAGCTACAGGTCTGAAACTTCACCAAGTGAAAGCTCTCTCAAAAGTAGGCGAATGAGTTATTTGAGAAAAATTGGCTACCTACAATACTTTTAGAGATAATTCGAATTTACTCATTTTCAGTAGGTGAGTAATTACCTACGGGTCTGGAACTTCACCATGTGAAAGCTGTCCCAAAAGTAGATGAATGAGTTATTTGATAAAAATTGGATATCTGCAATACTTTTAGAGATAATTAGTATTTACTCATTTTCAGTAGGTGAATAATTAGCTACAGGTCTGAAACTTCACCAAGTGAAAGGTCTCCCAAAAGTAGGTGAATGAGTTATTTGACAAAAATTGGCTATCTGGAATACTTTTAGAGATAATTTGCATTTACTCATTTTCAGTAGGTGAGTAATTACCTACGGGTCTGAAACTTCACCAAGTGAAAGCTCTCCCAAAAGTAGGTGAATGAGTTATTTGAGAAAAATTGGCTATCTGCAATACTTTTAGAGATAATTCGCATTTACTCATTTTGAGTAGGTGAATAATTAGCTACAGGTCGGAAACTTCACCAAGTGAAAGGTCTCCCCAAAGTAGGTGAAGGAGTTATTTGACAAAAATTGGCTATGTGGAATACTTTTAGAGATAATTTGCATTTACTCATATTGAGTAGGTGAATTATTAGCTATGGGTCTGAAACTTCACCATGTGAAAGCTCTCCCAAAAGTAGATGAATGAGTTATTTGATAAAAATTGGATATCTGCAATACTTTTAGAGATAATTAGCATTTACTCATTTTGAGTAGGTGAATAATTAGCTACAGGTCTGAAACTTCACCAAGTGAAAGGTCTCCCAAAAGTAGGTGAAGGAGTTATTTGACAAAAATTGACTATCTGGAATACTTTTAGAGATAATTTGCATTTACTCATTTTCAGTAGGTGAGTAATTAGCTACGGGTCTGAAACTTCACCAAGTGAAAGCTCTCCCAAAAGTAGGTGAATGAGTTATTTGAGAAAAATTGGCTATCTGCAATACTTTTAGAGATAATTCGCATTTACTCATTTTGAGTAGGTTAGTAATTACCTACAGGTCTGGAACTTCAGCATGTGAAAGCTCTCCCAAAAGTAGGTGAATGAGTTATTTAAGAAAAATTTGCTATCTGCAATACTTTTAGAGAAAATGCAGAATTACTCATTTTTAGTAGGCAAGTAATTTAGCCACAGGCCTAATTTAGACATAAAGCCTACCAATAGAATACTGTGGTGCACCCTCTAATATACCTTGCAAACTTGAGAAGGCTAGCTATAATATTTTTTTCGTTAGAGCAGTAATGGTGAAATCTCTCTACACACTGCGGCTATCCAGTGGATACAATGATTTACTCAACAGTGAGAACCTGAAAGTAGATATTGGTAAGCTATGCCATGACATAGAGGTCTGCAATTTCACTTTGTTATAGCTGACCAAAAATTATGTGAATAACATATTTAAACAAAATACTGTAAATGTAATAGTTTTCACGTTATAACTGATTTACTCAACAGTGATAACCTCAAAGTAGCTATTACTCAGCTATGCAATGAGCTACATGTCTGAATTTTTTCTATGTTATAGCTGACCCAAAATTAGGTGAACAACATATTTAAGCAAAATACTGTAAATGCAATAGTTTTCAAGTTACAACTGATTTACTCAATAGTGAGAACCTGAAAATAGCTATTGCTCAGCTACACCATGAGGTATAAGTCTGTAATTTCACGACGTTATAGCTGACCCAAAAGTAGGTGAACAACATATTTTAACAAAATACTCCAAATGCAATATTTTTCAAGTTACAAGTCATTTACTCAACAGTCAGTACCTGAAAATAGCTATTGCTCAGTTGTGCCATGAGCTACAGGTCTGTAATTTCACCATGTTATAGCTGACCCAAAAGTAGCTGAATAACATATTTACACAAATTTCTGTAAATGCAATAGTTTTCCAATTACAACTGATTTACTCAACAGTGTGAACTTCAAAGTAGCTATTAATCAGCTATGCAATGAGCCACAGGTCTGGAAATTCACTATGTTATAGCTGACTCCGAAATAGGTGAATAACATATTGAAACAAAATACTCTAAATGTAATACTTTTGAAGTTATAAGCAATTTACTCAACAGTAATAACCTAAAAGTAGCTATTACTCAGCTATGCCATGAGCTACAGGTCTGAAATTTTACTATGTTATAGCTGACCCAAAAATAGCTGAATAACATATTTACACAAATTTCTGTAAATGCAATAGTTTTCCAATTACAACTGATTTACTCAACAGTGTGAACTTCAAAGTAGCTATTACTCAGCTATGCAATGAGCCACAGGTCTGGAACTTCACTATGTTATAGCTGACTCCGAAATAGGTGAATAACATATTGAAACAAAATACTCTAAATGTAATACTTTTGAAGTTATAAGCAATTTACTCAACAGTGATAACCTAAAAGTAGCTATTACTCAGCTATGCCATGAGCTACAGGTCTGAAATTTTACTATGTTATAGCTGACCCAAAAATAGCTGAATAACATATTGAAACAAAATACTCTAAATGCAATAGTTTTCAAGTTACAAGTGATTTTACTCACGATGGAAGTTACTGAAAAGCCCAAAAGTAGCCATTACTCACTTAGCTATTGAGACAGACACCCAAGTTACTCACCATGTTGTAGCTATGAAAAAAGTATCTGAATAACATATTTTAACAAAATGCTCTAAATGCAACACTTTTCAAGTTACAAGTGATTTAGTGCATGATTTCATGAATTTTAATGCATTTTAGACATTTTTGTGTACCAGAGGCCTAATTTAGACATAAAGCCTACCAAAAAGATAGGGTGGCGAGTCCTCTAGCATACCAAGCCACCTGCCAAATATGAAAGAAATCTGGAAAGAAATGTGGACTGTAGGTCGCTAACAAGCAATATTCCACATTTTAGACATTTTTGTGTACCACAGGCCTAATTTAGACATAAAGCCTACCAAAAAGATAGGGTGGCGAGTCCTCTACCATATCAAGACACCTGGCAAATATGAAAGAAATCCGGAAAGAAATGTGGACTGTAGGTCGCTAACAAGAAATCTCTGCGGACGCGGATGAGGGCGCGGACGATGATGAATCCATAGTATCCCCGCGTCAGGGATACAATTATAAGGGAGATACAAGGGTTTCCAGTATGCTGACATCATTTGACTATGAAAGCAGCTTTAATTTGAGAGAGACCCTCATTTTGATCCAGGGAACATTATGTTCAATCACAATATCTTACAGTCTCCATGGTTGCATCACAAGGTAAAATGCTGACCAGATCTGCAGTTGTTTCAAGATCTTCTGATTTGGCCTCCAAGACAGTGATCCCATGTATTGTTCTAGAGTTGGTCGTACAAGGCACTAGACAAAAATACATAAACAAGCAATCAGTGCCAGTGAATGGGCTCTGTATCAGCTGACTGTGTGTTTTGGGTTTACAAAAGTTTGCCCTGCAAATAGTATTCAGAAATAAAGTCCCAAGTGAAATGATAAGGTGTAAAATGTAGGTGGCAAACATTTAAACAAAATACTATAAATCTTATGGTGTTTGAGTTGCAACTGATTTACTCAACAGTAAGAATCTGTTTTTGCCCAGCTATGTAATCAGCTGAAGTGCTGCAGTTTTACTATGGTATAGCTCACCCAAAATTAAGTGAATGACATATTAGACACAAGCAATTAGTACCCGTGAACAGGCTCTGTGTCAGCTGACAGTGTGTTTTGAGTTTTAGATTAGAAGTGAAAGAAAGAAAGGACACAAATGTTGTGCTCTGCAAATGGTACAAAGAAGTAAAGTATCAAGTTAACTATTAAGGAGTGACAAGTAGGTAGAAACATATTCAAACAAAATACTGTATGCAATAATTTTTAAGTTACAACTGATTTACTCAACAGTGAGAACCTGAAAGTAGCTATTGCTCAGCTATGCAATGAGCTACTGGTCTGCAATTTCACTATGTTATAGGTGACTGAAAAGTAGGTGAATAACATAATATAAAGAGAATACTCTAAATGAAATAGTTTTGAAGTTACAACTGATTTACTCAACAGTGAAAACCTGATAGTAGATATTGCTCAAAAAGGTCTGCAATTTCACTATGTTAAGGCTGACCCAAACGTAGGTGAATAAGATATTTAAGAAATTACTGTCAATACAATAGTTTTCAAGTTATAACTGATTTACTTATCGGTAAGAACCTGAGAACAGCAATTGCTCTGCTATGCAATGAGCTACACATCTGCAATTTTACTGTGTTATAGCTGACCAAAACAAAAAGTAGGTGAATAACATATTTAAACAAAATACCCTCAGCTGAAATATAGCGGGGAGGTAGCGTGGGACTTTCCTCAGTCCCACATGGTAAGCTTGTAGATTATACAAGCTACATTTAAGTAATTAAAGTTTTCAATTTTATCGAGCTACAATAGCTTACCATGTGGGACTGAATGCTGAATTCAACCGCCCGCTGGCGGGATTACAGCTGAGACTGGAGGAATGTTTTCCATTTTTCTTGAATTTAGAATTTAAAAATATACCAAAGAATTGCCAAATTACCAGTCTAAGTCCCAGTTACAGAGCTCTAGTTCTAAAGTCGGGTCTGTAAGTAGCAAAAACCGAAATTTAATGAATGACAGTACGGGTACTGTCTGGATGTTTTGAGAGAAGAGAGTGCAGCCATTCTCACTCAAGGTAGTAGCCCCTAAGGGCATCACTGCTATAATAATACACCCCTAGGCTTGAATCCCATCAATTTTGCCACCATAAATATGAGATTATGGTACATTGGTTAAAAATATAAGAGACCTTAAAAATATAAGAGACCTTACTGTAAACATCTGGAGAGGTAACCAATACCTGGACCCTGTGATAGACTCCTGAAGACTTGACTGCAGCGGGTGGGCCCCCCCCCCCCCCCCCCCCCCCTTTCTTTTCTTCCCGAAGATGAGTATGCTGAGGGGAAGGGTCTAGGACTTGTTGTGCCGATGGTCCCAGATACATAATGTTGTTGTCTCAACCAGTAAGGTCTTTACGGTAAAAAAGTGTGTGAGCTTTCCAGTGACACGCTTGCATGATTTAGTCCACCGATACCCCACCGTAAAAGGCCTTAGAGGCTGCGAAGCCCCTAATGTCATGCTTTGACGGACCAGGTCCAAGGCTGTTGATCTGCTTGTTTATAACAAAGTAGGATAGTTTGTTTGGATAGGAAAAGAGTGTAGCGGGTCTGATGTCTGAGGTATGTCCTTTCTTAAAGGAGATGAAAAGAAGGGATCGAGACCCTCTTAGGTCTTTGGTTCTATTCAAATAGTACCTCAGGGCCCGTACCGGACATTAGGTCCTGTCTTCCCTGAATAGTCTACCTACAATGGTAGTTAGAGCAGGAATAGTCACCGGAGACACACTTTTTCCCTTCTCTTGCTAGTTGGTTTTTGGCTATGGAATCTGAAGAGGGGAACAAGGCAACCTTTTCCCATTGGCCTAGATTGGATACTTTGTTTGCAACCCAGGCATGGATTTCGTTGCGGCGCTTGCCGAGGCCAAGGCTAGCAAGAAAGCAGTTTTGAGAGTAAGATGTTTGAGGTCTGTGTCTTTCATAGCCTCAAAGGTTGCTTTTGTGAGCTCATTCAGAACAACAGAAAGGTTCCATTTAGGAAGATTCCTGGAACTTTTGGGACGATCCCTGTGAAACTGGAGAGTAACCTGTTGAGGTCTGAACTCTGAGAGATATGGAGCCCCATTGGGGCAAGGGTGTCAATAATGGCTGTCCCATAACCATCAATGGTCGAAGGGCGCCTGTTTAGATCTTGGTACAGGTACATAAAGAAGTCTGAGACTTGCTTTACAGAGGGAGTGGAGAAATCCACCAAATTTTCTCTGCACCATTTCTCAAGAAGGGCCCACTTTGACTTGCAGATGGTCCTTGTTGACGATCTCTGAGGGGCAGCAATTTTCTCTGCCACCTACACAGTGAAGCCTTGTTTTAGAGCTGTCCACTCCTAGACACCAGGGGTGGAGGTTGAGATGCTGTGGATTGCTGAGGAACATATGATTGTGGGACTGTTTGAGAAAAGTTCTTACATTGGAAGTTGAAGTGGGATCTATGTTGAGAGCTGCACTAGGTCCCAAAACCAGGGCATCCCTGGCCAGCCTGGGGTTATTACAGTCATTAGGCAACTGAATTGCCGGAAGTTTGCATCACCCTGTGAAGGAGAGCCGTGGGAGGGTAAGCATAAGCAGTGAGACTCGACCAGTTTATGTTCAGAGCATCTTTGTCCCAAGCATATTGGTCTGGGACTGGAGACACGCATAGTGGAACTTTGTGGTTCATGTGAGTGGCAAAAGATCTACATGAGGAGTGAACCACTTGAGACAAATCTGTTTGAACACCTGCAGATGCAGTGACCATTCTGTTGATTGGACTTGGTTCGACCTGGACAGAAGGTCGGCCATCACATTCAGACACTCAATGTGTCTGGCTTTCAAGGTTATCTGGTAATGATGGCACCAGGTCACGATCTTCCACAGGAGACTGCACATCTCCGCCGAGTGGGTTCCTCCTTATTTATTTATGTAGGCTACTATTGTTGAGTTGTCCTTAGCAACCAACACAGTTTTGTTTAAACACTGGTCCTTGAACCTTTGAAGGGCCAGAGAAAACGCCTTCAGCTCTAGAACATTTATGGGTAGCCTTATTCCCTGGTCTGACCACAAATCCTTGTAGAGGTTTGCTCTAAGTGAGCGCCCCAGCCTTCGTTTGAGGCTCTGTAAAGACTTGGATACTGTGGTCTTGGGATGAAGGTCTGTCTTTCATCACATTTGTGGGATTCTGCCACCATTCTAGGTGTGCTGAAAGGTTTCTGTCCAAGGAAGGTCAGGCTGTCCAACGACTGAGGAAATCTCCAGTGCTCCTTGAGGTGAAACTGAAAGGGTCTCATGTGAAGACGTCCCTCCAGGACCATTTTCTCCTCTGAGGCAAGCAACCCAATTAGCGACATCAAACATCTTGTAGTCAAAAACATGTTTTGACTTGAGTCATAGGAACAAATCCTGATATTTGAGCCATCTCTCTTGAGAGGGTTTTACAACGGCTGAATCTAGATGGAATTCATAGCCCACAAACAAAAACTCTTGAGTAGGTTTAGTTCGCACTTCTCTTGATTTATGAGCCAGTCTAAGGACTGGTTAGGTCTACCACTGTCTGAGTGTTTATTGTGCTTCTTCCTGAGCCCTATCAGCCAGTCATCCAGGTACTGGTGAAGTCTGATTCCCCTTGTCAGGGCCATCAAATTCACTTCTTTTACAATCATTGTAAAGACCTGAGGGGCCGTGGCTAGCCCAAAGGAAAGGGGGGGGGGTGAATTGAAAACTTGTGACCTGTGGCAAAACCTTAGGTATTTCCTTGAGTTTGGGAGAATGGAGATGTGAAGTTAGGCGTCTGATAGGTCTATCAACGACACCCATTCCCCTAGAATCAGAGAGGCCCTGAACGACTCTGGTGTTTCAATTTTGAACCTTCCACAAGTAGGAAGGTGTTGAGCCTGCTTAGGTCTATTACTAAGGTCTGTAAAACCCGAGAGATTTAGATTTTCCACCCTTTCTATTGCGTTCTTTGACAGAGGAGACTGGAAACAAGAGGTCAGAGCTTGTTCTTTGAAGGGCCTTATAACCTGATAGAATCAGTGGAGCTCTGACCAATTTGGTCCGAGATGCATGGAAGAACGTAACTATTGGTGATAATGTTTAAGACGTTGTCTGACCATTTGTGAGCCAGTCTTTTCTGAAAGAACAGAGGCGACCTACTGGTGGACTGAGGGAGGCTAGAAAGGAATCATAGGAGAAGGGGTTTCCACACCCTCGTCCCTTGAATGAGGTCGAAAGAGACCCCTGAAGCCTCTTAAGTTTGACTTCCCCCTACCTAAGGAAAACGATTGGTTACTGCTTGAGAGGAATTTGCCCCATAGGAGCGTTTCCTGTAGGAGCCTCATTCTATTGTGGTGGGGAACACGAAAGGGGAATTGATAGGGTCTAAAAACCCTATGGGTCTTTGGGGTTGCCTTAAGGAGGAAGTATTCTTCATCCTTGACTAATTGAACAGAGGAGAAGGCCATAAAGGGTGAATTCCTGAGTTCTTGATATCTACTGAGTAGAATCCCCTGTGATTGAAGGAGGGTCATGTTGGCCCCGCATCCTAGCAGGCCAGAGTTTGTCCATTGTATACAATTCCCTCAGGAGGATATGGGCTACAGATTGTTAGGTGGAGAGGTTCTGCCTAGTTTAGTGCTCAAGTTCCTTAGAACTTGTAGGGAAACTTGCCCATAGTGGCTCCAGAGGGTTTAGGAGAGATACAGATCTTGGCAAAATCTATATTGAGCTCCTGAAGATTGTCCTCAAAAAACAAGGTTGTTTCACCTTGTAATAATTTGTTGTTGGCAAACTATATAGAGTGGATAATCTTGTCTCTCTGCCAGTAGACTCGAAGCCTGAACATCTATTTACCCCAACACATCATGGAATCACTGCTTTCTTTACAAAAAACAGCCCATTGTCCAATCACTACAGTTGCAAAATGCAGGTAAATGGGGAAGTATACTGCTGTATGGAGCAGTAACTTATGAGTTCTAAAACTGAGCTTTTCGGTGATCAACAAAGTGTTGTGAAGATCAAACGAACCAATAACCCAGTAGAGCAAAAGAGACTAGGGCACAAGATTCAGAATTATAGACAAGATAAATGGAAAATCGAGGTGGAAGACATCCTGTTTAAAGGTCTGCGAGCCAAGTTTGAACAAAACTCAGAGGCAGCCAACTTTCTACTAGCCACTGGAGATATTACTATAATTGAGGCCAATCCGAAAGACAGTGTTTTTGGTGTAGGACTTGACTTACGTCAACAAGACATCTGGAAGAGAGAGATGTGGAATGGATCTAATATTCAAGGCAAGACACTTGAAAAGGTACGCTCCATCCTGAGGACAAAGAAATAATAAACCTAGGTGACTTAAACTGTGAGGGGAAAAAGAATTGTCTTATGCTGAAAATAGTGAACATAAAAAAATTGTTATAAAGTTTTACATCGGTTTTCTCTATGAAAAAACTAATAATCGTGTTTTACATTCAAAATATGTAAACAAGTTCAGGTTATGCATAATTTAGATATTATGTTAATGATCTAACTAATATATTGTATACAACAACTCTAATATGATTAATGTCTAAGGAAGTGAAACTATAAACAAGCACATAATTACTCTGTAATTTAAAACTTCAAACAGGCACATAATTACTCTGTAATTTAAAACTTAAACATGAAGTTAATGGTTAATATGTATGTGTGTATGTTTATGTATGTATATATGTCCCTGTCCCTGTGAGTGTATGTATGAGTATATATATATATATATATATATATATATATATGTTTTTTTGGGGTTTTTTTGTGAACCATAGATTAAATACCTGGTGGAGTCTAGAACACATCAAATGGAATATGTAGTGAATACAGTTCTTAATTGAAAAATTTGAAGCAATCGTAAAGTAAATGTTTTTTCATTTAACAGTTACATGTTAAGTATAGTTAGAATGAAAGCAAAATTTTACTTCCCAATGGATTGGTTAAAAATTAATTACTTCTTTCTGCCATTGTTATTAAATTCTTGGCTATCTGCCTCTTACTCATCAATAGATAAAGATTGTTTGGTGTGCACTTTTGAAGAATGATTTTGTCAGTGGATATCTGACAGCTATATGAAAATTTAAGTGGGATAATTATTAACCTTCATATTCAGATATGTATATCTTTGAGTTACAATACATATCGAATATATCCTAATTTATTCTTTTCTCATGGCACTTCTTCAGGGAGAGGGGTTTGTATTATATTACCAAATAACAGTGACTTCAAAATTATAGATCAAATTTCTGATAGTAAAGGGAGATTTTTATTGATTCATTTAAAATTCGATAATACAGAATTGGTAATAGTAAACGTCTTCATGCCCACAAAAGACAAAAAGAGGGAACAACTAGATTTATTGTCATATGCCAATGATAATTTATTAAGATTCATTGACAAACAAATTATATTGGGAGGAGATTTTAACACATATTTGAACCCCGATATTGATAAATATGGAGGTCAAAAAGAGGAAATATCTAAAACTGGCAAGAATCTGTTAAATATTCTAAATACTTTTGACCTCTTTGATGTCTATAGATTACAAAGCCCTAAGGGACGCCTGTATACATGGTGCAACAGGGAAAGATCTGGCTTAGTACAGTCAAGATTAGACATGTTTCTTGTCTCAAATTCTACGCTATTTCTTAATGTCAATTTTAAATCTCTGCCTGGTATACTATCTGACCATAATTTGATTCAAATTAAATTTGATAAGGATAGAACTTGGCTAAGGGGATGTGGGTTTTGGAAATTCAATGTTGAACTTTTAAAGGATTTAGACTATGTAAATCTTATAAATTCCGAAATCTCAAACATTGAAAAAGAAGATAACAATATACAGGATAAATCACTTTTATGGGATTTCATTAAATGTAGACTTAGAGGTAAAACAATATCTTATGCAGCATACAAGGCCAAACAACAGAGAGCAAAAGAAAGAGATTTACAGGAACAATTAGCGAAACTAGAACAAAATCTTAGCATGACTCCATATTTCAATTGCTTAGAAGCCTACACTGAAGTTAAAGATGAACTTGAAAGCATCTATCTTGACAAAATTAAAGGAGCAGTCATTCGTTCAAGGGCTGAGTTCATAGAACACAATGAAAAAAATTCAAACTAGTTTTCAAATCTAGAAAAGAGAAATTTTAATATGAAATGCATTAAATGTCTAAATATTGACAACAAAGTTGTAACAGACGAATCTCAAATCCTACATGAGCAAAGGAAATTTTATGAACAAATATATAGCGACAACAATAAAGAGCATGTCCTTATGGACACTCTAGAGAATAGCTTTCTGAATAATATAGAGATCCCAATATTATTGGAAAAAGACAAAATGCTCTGTGAAAATCCAATAGTGTCAAAAGAATGTAGTGATGCTCTCTCGCAACAGAAAAACAACAAATCTCCAGGCTGTGATGGATTTCCTGTTGAATTTTATAAATTCTTTTGAATAAAATTAAATACTTTGTGTATGATAGCTACAAGTGGGCTTTTGAGAATAAAAAAATTATCCTCTGATCCAAAAAAGAGGAATTATCACGCTTGTACCCAAAAAGGACAAAGACTTGTGTCAACTTAAAAATTGGCGTCCCATAAGCCTACTGAATGTAGATTATAAAGTTTTAACTAAAGCTTTGGCCATGCGTTTGCAAAATGTTCTTAACAAAATTATAAGTACTGATCAAGTGGGATACATAAATGGTCGTTATATGGGAACAAATATCCGAACAACAGCTGATATCTTAAATTATTGTAAATCCAAAACTGACAAAAAAGCCCTGATTGCCATGTTGGATTTTGAAAAATCATTTGATTCTGTCAAGTGGTCCTTCCTGTATCAATGCCTAAAAGTATTTAATTTTGGAAATTCTTTTATATCTTGGGTAAAAACCATATATACAGATATAGAGAGTTGTGTAACAAATAATGGCTTTTCACCAAATTTCTTCAAATTAAAAGAGAGGAATAAGACAAGGCTGCTGCCTATGTGCTCTCTTATTCATAATAGTGGCTGAGGTCTTGGCCATCAATTTAAGATGTAATCACTCGATACATGGAATTGTTATTGAAAATAATGATTTCAAGAGATGTCAGCTAGCTGATGACACCATGCTTTTTCTAAGAGATATTCCGTCACTAAAGTCAGCATTATCCTTGCTGCAAGATTTCTTCATAATTTCAGGTTTAAAACTAGACTAGTAATAGGACACCCTGTTGATAGTAGCTGCGACATATGAATGGAAACAGGATAGCATAGAAGAAAAACACACATTTGAAAATTTTAATTACTTAAATGTAGCTTTTATAAGCTACAAGCTTACCATGTGGGACTGATTGCTGTTCTCGGATCGCCGCAAGGCATTATGGCCAACGTCTAAGAAAAATAGACATTTATAGTTGGCCATAGCCTCTGGTTGTCGTCTCGCGGTACACTCTCACATTCTTCTCCTTTTCTCGTTTCAATGTTAAACCATACCCCCTCAGCTGTAATACAGCAGGGAGGCAGGGTGGGACTCTTCTCAGTCCCATATGGTAAGCTTGTAGCTTATAAAAGCTACATTTAAGTAAATAAAATTTTCAATTTTATTGCGCCACAATAGCTTACCATGTGGGACTGATTGCTGAATCCAACCACTCGGTGGAGGGATTACAGCTGAGACTGGAAGATATGTCAATTTTTCTTAGATTTTGAAGTAATAGATAGAATGAATGTTAGAAATACCAGTCTGAGTCCCGTTTACAGTGCCCCAATCCCGAAGACCGGGCCTGTAAAGAGCCAAAAACCTGAATAGAATGGATGACAGTGCTAAAACTGTCAAGATGTTTTGATTGTAGGAGAGAAGTGCAGACATGCTCACTTAAGGAGTGTAAGGGTCCTGAGGGACCATCCACGAGTGAAAAAACCAGCCCACTGGTTGGAATTCTCATAAATTTTTGCCACCGAACATGACAACCTTGATAAGTCCTTAATACATCTTATACTTGATAAACTGAAAATACAAAATGACCTTACCCGTAACATCTTGAAAGGTAAACCTATACCTAGATCCTGGGATAAGACTCCTGAAGACTTGGCTGTAGCGGATGTGCCCCCCCTTTCTTTCCGAGGATGACTGGTCTGAGGGGAAGGACTTGTTGTGCCGCCACCACTGGTCCCAGAAACATATTGTTGTCGGACCAAGTAATGTCTTTTAGGTAAAAATTTGGAAATGTGTTGTGAGTTTTCCAGTGACAGGCTTGCATGATTTGGTCCACCGATACCCCATCATAAAAAGCCCTTAGAGGCCGCAAAGGCCCAAATGTCATGCGCTTAATTCTTGGACCAAGTCCAAGGCTTGTTGGTCTGCTTGTTTATAACAAAGTAGAATGGTTTGTTTCAACCATGAAGACAGAGTAGCGGGCCTGATGTCTGAGGTGTGTCCTTTCTTGAAGGAGATGAAAGGGAGGGATTGAGACCCTCTCAGGTCTTTGGTTCTGTCCAAATAGTACCTCAGGGCCCGCACGGGACGCAAGGTCCTGTATTCTTTGAATTGACTGTCTACAATGGTAGTTAGAGCAGGAATATTCACCGGAGACACACTTTGTGAACCTTCTCTTGCTAGTTGGTTTTTGGCTATAAAATCAAAAGGGAACAAGGCAACCTTTTCCCATTGGCCTAGATTAGATACTTGTTTGCAACCCAGGCATGGATTCCGCTGCGCTTGCCGGAGGCCAAAGCAAGCAAGAAAGCAGTTTTGGAAGTAAGATGTTCGAGGTCTGTGTCTTTCAGAGGCTCAAAGGGTGCTTTTGTGAGCTCATTCAGAACAACAGAAAGGTTCCATTTTGGAAGATTCCTGGAACTTTTGGGACGATCCCTGTGAAAACTGGAGAGTAACCTGTGAAGGTCTGAACTTTGTGCAATATGGTGGCCCGCTGGGCCAAACGTGTCAACAATGGCCGTCCTGTAACCAACTATGGTCGAGGGGCGCCTGTTTAGATCTTGGTACAGGTACATGAAAAAATCTGAGATTTGTTTCACAGATGAATTGGAGAAATCCACCGAATTTTCTCTGGACCATTTCTGAAATAGAGTCCACTTGAACTTGTAGATGGTCCTTGTTGATGACCTCTGAGGGGCAGCAATTCTCTCTGCCACCTTCACCGAGAAGCCTTGTTCTTGGAGCCGTCCACTCCTAGACACCAAGCATGGAGGTTGAGATGACTGTGAGACTGTTTGAGAAAAGTTGTTGACACCGGGAGTTGCAGTGGGATCTATGTTGAGAGCTGCACTAGGTCCCAAAACCAGGGCATCCCTGGCCAGACTGGGGCTATTACAATGATCAGGCAATAGCATTGTCTGATTGTGGATCACCCTGTGAAGGAGAGGTGTCGGAGGGTAAACGTAGGCAGTGAGAGCCATCCAGTTTATGTTCAGAGCATCTATGTCCCAAGCATTTGGGTCTGGGACAGGAGATACGTACAGTGGAAGGTTGTGGTTCCGATGAGTGGTAAATAAGTCTACATGAGGTGTGAACCACATTTGGCAGAACTGTTTGAACACCTGCGGATGCAGTGACCATTCTGTTGACTGCCCTTGGTTCGACCTGGACAGAATGTCGGCCATCACATTCAGGCACCCTGGAATGTGTCTGGCTTTTAATGTTTTTTTTTTTTGTATTTCATATGTTTATTTCAATTTAAAGTTCAATGTTACATTACAAGTTTACAAAAGAATAAAAATAATATATCACACAACAGTCGATACTGTAATAACTGTGTCTCATAGAACACATTTTAATACACCAAACTTTTTCTATGAATGACTCTTTTACTCTTTGAAATTTGCATTTCTTTCATTACTAAAACTAATACATCATACAATAGTCTGTGCTGTAATACTACCTCGTATAACACATTTTAATAAACCAAATTTTTCCATGAATGACTCGTTTTCATCCTTGATATTTGCACTTTGTTCCATTACTACAAGGGTTTCTTTGATCAAATCTAAATATGCTATAAAAAGTATCAGCTTTTTATTCCTTTTACATCTGCTTATGAATTGCTTACCTAGAAGTACAACCAAATTGACCATGTAAAAAAACTTTGGATTCAAGTTTATGAGACCTAGAAGAACCTCTAAGACTGTGAATGTCTTGTTGATATTCATAGTTACCGCTAGCCATTCACTAACATTTTCCCAAAAGGATTTGACATCCTGGCAATAGTAAAAATAGTGTTCTAAATTATCTACACCTTGACAGCTTTCACAGCTCTGAGTTTGGCTTATTCCCCAAGTAAACAAATTGTAATTGCAATTATAAACGCGATGTAGAATCTTGAACTGCATAGTCTGTATATACGTGTCTTTTACAATCTTGAAACATAATACATATATTTTTTTCCAATCAACATGTTCAAGAAAAGGGTAGTACTCAACCCATTTATTTTGACTGACAGGAGTTATTATCTTCTGGGTTACAAAATATTTATAAATTTGACTATTCTTTAATGTTTGTATGTTACTGAAACATTTATATGGAATTTGATTTCCTGAACCAACATTAGTGAGCAATGGTGTCTGTAGAAGTCTCTTCCATTCCCTTGGGATAGCTGAGATTATTTGATTATATTTCATAATCGATATATTTATATTATACATTCTTTCAAGCTCTTCTCTTTTCATAAAACTACAATTTGTTGTGTCAAATATATCTTTTATTGAGGTTATTCCTGCATTTACCCAATCTTTATAATTTTTGTAAATTATATCATTGCCTATGCATATTGACACATTTTTACAAATATTTTGTTGCAAAACTTCAGAACTATTGCATGGTTCTACGTTTGTAAAATTAAACCACGTGTAAAGTAAAGATGAATAAAACTTTGTTGAGCATGTTTTGTAAACACAGCATGGGTTGGTTCTGTTTAAAAGATCTTCTTTGCTAAAACCCATTAATTCATGAGCTAAGAATTTCCATTTAGCATTAATGTTATTGAGTAATCGTTTAACAAAGGTTATTCGAGCTGTATTAATAATAGCTTTTGTGGATATCATTTTTAAGCCACCCAAAGGAACTGGTAGTATCAACACTTCTTTTGAAACCAAATGCTTTCTATTGCTCCAGACAAAATTAAAAATTATTTTTTCTATATGAGCAATAAATGTATCATTCAATGGAAAAACAGAAGCTAGCTGCTGCAGATGTGGAACTATCAGAGATTTTAATACCGTTATCTTGCCTTTAATTGTGAGACATCTTGAACTCCATGAGTTTATAGTATTTTGCATAGTTTTCATCTTTTCATTAGTATTCAATTGAAACATTTCATCATAATTTATTGAGAACCAAAAACCCAAAGTCTTAAAAGGGCAGTCTATCCATTTGATACCAAACAAATTATTTGGTGTACAATCAATAGATTGTAATGCAAGAGCTTCTGTTTTTTTCTTATTTAATTTTAGACCTGCGTATCTATAGAATTCTTCAAATGTTTCCATAACTACCTTTACTGATTCCAGGTTATAAAGAAACATAGTCATGTCATCAGCAAACATACAGAGACGTATTTCTGTTTTTCCAACAATAATACCAGTTAATTCTTCAGAGTGTCGCAAAATTATAGCTACAACCTCTACTACTAGAAGAAACAAAAGTGCACTGATAGGACAACCCTGTCTTACCCCCTTTGAAAGTTTGAAAAAAGAAGACATATGACCATTATTTGAGACACAACTTTCAATTTCTGAATACAAGGTGGCGATCCATTTCTGGAAGTTTTTGCCAAATCCATATTTTTGCAACACATGCCTAAGAAAAGTCCAGTTTATGGAATCAAACGCCTTTTCAAAGTCAACTAAAAGTATTATACATGGATGGTTTTTTATTTTACAAAATTCAATCATATCTGAGATAAGTCTAATATTCTCAAAACAACTTCTGCCACTCATATATCCTATTTGATCAGCATTTATCAATTCAGGTAAAGCTATTTTCAATCTATTAGCTAAAACTTTTGTTAAGATTTTATAATCTGTGTTCAAGATAGACAAGGGTCTCCATGACTTTAGCTCAGTAAGGTCTTTGTCTTTTTTTGGAATGAGATTGATAATTCCTTGTCTTTGACTTATGGCGAGTAGACCTTTTCTAAAGGAATTTTTGTAGGTACTGAGTAGAATATCCTTGATATCTTCCCAAAAAACTCTATAAAATTCAACTGGTAGACCATCGATTCCGGGAGTTTTATTCAGAGCCAGACTTTTGACAGCTTTATGAATTTCTTCAAGTGTTAATTCATCATCGCAAATTATTTTTGTGCTGTTAGAAATTTGTGGAATGCTAATTTTATCTAAATATGCTGATAAGTCTTCATTATTTATACCATTTCCCGAATTTGAATATAAAGATGAGTAAAAATTTTTTTGATGTTCCAAAATTTCGGTCTGACTGAAAATAAGTTTATTGTTAATTTTCAAAGACTTGATACTTCTGATATTATTTTTGGCCTTTTCTAGGTTTAAAAAGAATTTTGATGGTTTCTCATTATTTTCAAGCAAATTGCATCTAGATCTTACCATAGCACCTTTTACTTTATTTTCATACAACTCTTCTAATTCTTTTTTAACTTGGTTATATTCATTTACACTATTTAAATCTGGTGTGCTGGTAACAAGATTTTCTAACGCTTCAAGTTTAGCTGAAAGCACATCTATTATTTTATTTTGTTCTTTATGTTTGGATATGGAGTATGTTATTGTGTCTGTTCTTATTTTACATTTTATGTAATCCCATACAAGGTCCTTGTTAATCAAATTTTTTGCATCTGTTTTTGCTGTTAAAATTGTTTGTTTTATTAAACCCAAATAGTTTGTATCTTGTAGTAAGCTTACATTCATTTTCCACAGCCCCCTGCCTTTTTTTTGCTGATTTATAACTGATAAGTTTAAGGAAAGTAGACTATGATCTGATTTTATACTTGGCAAGATATCTGTAGAGATTGTAGCAAATTCCAAATGACATGAAATTAAGAAGAAATCAATTCGAGATTGTGCGATTCCATATCTTGTTTTTTCACGCCTAGTGAACCTCTTTTTCTGTGGATGCTTTAATCGCCATATATCCACTAGGTCAAGGTCATCTACAAGTTTTTTTAAATAAAGTTTGTAGTTCGGCACACCTTTTGAAACATTAGATTTTCCTAAAAAAACATCAAGATCTGTATTAAGGTCTCCTGCAAGAATTAGGTTATTTCCAAGATAGCTTTCAAGAATCTCTAACAGATATTTACCAAAGGCCAATTGCTCTTTTGATTTATCCCCAGTTGGTGCATAAATATTTACGAGGGTATAATTTTCACCGAATATGTTACATTCGATAAGTGAAAACCTGCCATCAGTGTCTTGTTTGACATTTACAATGTCAAATGTTATTTTATGAGAAAACAATATTGCCACTCCCTTGCTATTTGTTTGGCCATGTGAAAAAAAAATCTTATTACCCCATTCGTTACACCATATTTCTTCAGATGTGAGGTTGCTATGACATTCTTGTAAAAATATGATGGCATTTCCCTTTGATTTTAGCCAAGAAAAAATGCTTTGCCTTTTTGTCTTGTTACCAGCTCCCCTTACATTTAAACAATAAAACTGTAAGTCATTCTCCATAACATATAAATAAATTCACCAACATATGAGCTAGACAACTGATAATTCTGCATATGATCAGACTTATGTATGATATATTATACTCATTAACCAAAGTTTGAGTCCCGTGAGTCTTGTGACACTGACATTGTATTCTTGTAATGATCTCTATGTATATGTACAATCTATACACAATTAACAAAAACAACACAAAAACTTGATAAACAAACATTAGTTTTTACAAGTGAATATGTAAAGAAAATGAAAAGGGGCTGAAGCTGTCGCATAGGAGAGGGCGAAAAGTATTATTCAAAAATAAAAAACTAGACAGCTAATAATTCTACATATAGTCTAACTAAGCTGAGCTATAACTTTAAAGTAACCAACTTTCACAAATAATGTCTGTCTCCTTTTGAAGCCACAATAAACTGCTGTCTAACAAAAGGACATTATGCACAGACAGAGAAAGAAGGTTCAAAGGTTGACTATTAGCAAAAGCTTCCTTATGGAGATTTTATTCCATATTTATATTTACAAGCTTCTACTGACTTCATACACACAAGGCTCTTATATAATAAGGCACTTCTTAATTGAAGTAAAGGTGTCAGTGCACTATTAGGTAAAAGCTTTAATGAAATTCATTCGCTACTATCAAAAATTTCTTGTGATAAAGTCAAATATATTCCAAATACAAATAGAAATCATTGTGGCTGAATCAAGGTCAAAGGTAAACATAAATAAGATTTTAAAGTTCAAGGTCACTACAGCAAGGTCAAGGCCATGTAAGTATCTTACTATGACTTTGCGCACCTACAAAGAAAGACAACACTTTACAACTGATATTAGATAATAAATATATCTAACTGAGGCAGGAAATCATTATCTGTTCATTTGCAACATAGTAAGTGTCTTACTATGACTTTGCACACCTACAAAGAAAGACAACACTTTACAACTGATATTAGATAATAAATATATCTAACTGAGGTAGGAAATCGTTATCTGTTCATTTGCACTAATTCAGTTGCCTTTTGTGCAGAAAATGAGTTTAGTTTCATAAATTTAAGCCATGAACTGATCAATACACAACCACAATAAATTATCAGACATTATCCTTGTAGTAACAATACCCACAAAGAAAAGAAGAAAAATCAATAGTTTAACTATTTACAACTTGCTAGCAATGAGTTGATATCTTCCATATGGAAAAAAACCAGTTATATTTGACATTTTATAACTTCATAATGACTTCTACTGACTTTATAGTTCAGTAGCCTTTTGTGCAATGACAATTGATTAGTTTTAACTTCATACATACAAACCATTCTACATACTCTTTTTACTGCTTTTACTGTTATTTTCGTTCCATGACAACTTTATAGAGATAGTAGATAATGCTATAATACAATTTAATCTTATCTATTCATTTACAGTAATACAGTGGCAGACAAGTAAATTAGTGCATTTTCCTTACATAAATTGTCCATCTACTGGTACAGCCATGATAGATTTGCACACATTATCTTTGTACTAATATGACACATGAGTAAAAGGAGTGTACTTGTTAGCAGTACTGCAATGGCTTTTGTACAGACAAGTAACTCAATACACTTCGCTTACATAGGTTGTCTATCTACTTGTGAAGCTGTGATATATATTATCACACACAATCTAGACACATGAGCAAAAAGAAAATACAAAGTTTTTAAATTATTATTACAATTTGTTGGCAATAGCTTCCTTATACAGACCAGTTTATATTTCATACATTCTAACTTCATATAAATTTTTAACTGACTTCATATCTACAGATCACTTCAGTATTGAGGCTGCTACAACAGGGTAGCACCTTTATAATGATAACAATGTGTGTAATGGATAAGACTATAAGTCCTATTTATTTATTTACAGTAACAGGGTAACATTTTGTCCAGATTAATAGAAAATTAATAATCTTTAATGTTATTAATATTAGCTATCTACTTTTCAAGACACAAAAGATCATCTGTAATGTGAAAATACACCAAAATAAGAAAGTACAAAGGTTTTACTTTTAATGTTATGTGATAGTGATGGCACCAGGTCATGATCTTCCACAGGAGAGCACACATCTCTGCTGAGTGAGTTCCTCCTTGTTTGTTTAAGTAGGCTACCACTGTTGAGTAGTCCGTTGCGACTAGCACTGTTAGGTTCTGGCACTGGTCCTTGAAGCTTTGAAGGGCCAGGGAGACCGCCTTCAATTCTAGGACGTTCATGTGTAGCCTTTTTTCCTGGTCTGACCATAGACCCTGTGTAGAACTTGATCTAAGTGAGGGCCCAAACCTTCGTTGAAGCGTCTGTAAAGAGTTGGATACTGTGGTCTTGGGATGAAGGTCCGCACCTTTCATCACTTTTGAGGGATTTTGCCACCAGTCTAAGTGTGCTGCAATGGCTTCTGTCCAAGGAAGGAGGCTGTACAGCGACTGAGGATATCTCCAGTGCTCCTTGAGATGAAACTGATAGGGGATCTCAAGTGAAGGCGTCCCTCCGCGACCGTTTTCTCCGTTGAGGCAAGCAACCGAATTAGCGACATCAAACATCTTGCAGTCAAAAACACGTTTTGACTTGAGTCTTAGGATCAAATCCTGAAGTTGAGCCATCTCTCTTGAGTGGATTTTACGAGGGCTGAATCTAGATGGTATTCGGAGCCCACGAATGAAAACACCTGGTGAAGCCTGAGTCCTCTGGAGAGGGCCATTAGCTTCACTTCCTTTACAATCATTGTAAAGACCTGGGGGGCTGTGGTTAGACCGAAAGGAAGGGAGGTGAACTGGAACACCTGTGACCTGAGGCAAAACCTTAGGTATTTCCTTGAGTTTGGGTGGATGGGGATGAGCAGGTAAGCATCCGACAGATCTATCAACGATACCCACTCCCCTGGAATCAGGGAGGTCCTAATGGACTCTGGAGTTTCCATTTGAACCTTTCTACATGTAGAAAAGTGTTGAGCCTGCTTAGGTCTATGACTGGCCTCCACCTTTGGTGAGGCTTGGGAACTAGGAACAGGCGACTGTAAAACCCGAGGGATTTACATTTTCCACCCTTTCGATTGCGTTCTTTGACAGAAGAGACTGGATACAAGTGGCCAGGGCTTGGTCTTTTGATGGGCCTTGTACTCTGACAGGATCAGAGGGAATCTGACCAAATTTGGCTGTCCAGCGACTGAGGATATCTCCAGTGCTCCTTGAGATAAAACTGAAAGGGGATCTCAAGTGAAGGCGTCCCTCCGGGACTGTTTTCTCCATTGAGGCAAGCAACCCAATTAGCGACATCAAACATCTTGCAGTCAAAAACACGTTTTGACTTGAGTCTTAGGATCAAATCCTGAAGTTGAGCCATCTCTCTTGAGTGGATTTTACGAGGGCTGAATCTAGATGGTATTCGGAGCCCACGAATGAAAACACCTGGTGAAGCCTGAGTCCTCTGGAGAGGGCCATTAGCTTCACTTCCTTTACAATCATTGTAAAGACCTGGGGGGCTGTGGTTAGACCGAAAGGAAGGGAGGTGAACTGGAACACCTGTGACCTGAGGCAAAACCTTAGGTATTTCCTTGAGTTTGGGTGGATGGGGATGAGCAGGTAAGCGTCCGACAGATCTATTGACGATACCCACTCCCCTGGAATCAGGGAGGTCCTAATGGACTCTGGAGTTTCCATTTGAACCTTTCTACATGTAGAAAGGTGTGGAGCCTCTGTTACTCGATTTCCCCCTATCTGGGGAAAACCATGGATACTCCATTGGGGTGGTTCCTGTAGGAGCCTCTAGATTGTAGGGAATGGAAAGGGTTGATTAATAGGGTCTAAACCCTGAGTTATTACAGGTGCCTTGATGAGAAACTCCTGTCCCTCCTAAACTAGTTGTGAATGGGGAACTTTAAGATCTAAAGATCCAGTATCTCACCTGAATTCACCATACCCCTTCTGACAACCTACATGCACCATGAAATTGAGATTGACCTGTCTGGTAGTAGCCTTGCTACTGTCTTAACAGATATCCATAACCAGGTTGTATTCAGAGGAACCTAGTGAAGAGCAGCCTGAAGCCCAACTCTAGATGACCAGAAGGGGCTAGATGCAAGGAAAATCCGAGTATCAAATCATACTCGGGTGGATAGAAGTTGGGAATAATGAATCCGATTCTCGGGTGAATTAAAAAACTCGGATGAACTAAGATCGGATCTGGCTTCAGATTCAAGCAGGGATCTGATCCACCCTGGCTAGAAAGAAATTGGATATTATAATTTCCATGTAAGCTTTCCTTAAAGGGTTTTTTGAAGAGAACTACACAACTGGATTTACGTATGCAAATCAAGAGTGACACAAGGTCATCTGCCCCACACGCCTCACTGCAGGTAGGGCTAGTTGTGAGATAAGGAAAGCAGAATTTTATGTAAGTATTAACATTTAAAAATGGTCAATAATACAGGAAAGAAGGGATAAAATATTTTATTTCATTTTATTTTATTGGTAAATTATTGTAAGAAACACGCGTCTCTCAGCACATGCTGTCTAGACGTGATGTCATCACAGGGGCTTCCCCGAGGATTCCCCAAGTGAGTTTCGTGCTTTATATCATATTTTAACCCTTAAAATGGACAAATACTGTTGAAGAACGGGGATAAACCATGAAGAAATTTATCTTATTTGATTTCAACGGGCATATATTCCTGTATATAAACTACCTACACGAGACGTGCATTAGTTGTAAGTACGTAATTGCTGTCTTGAGAAAAAACGGAAGTTGTTTCCGATGATTTCACTCGACAAGGACTCGTTTGTATTAAATTTATATATTTTTTAAACCCTAAAATGGTCCAATAATGAAGCAGATAGGGGTTAAATATTTGATTTTATTGTTTTTTATTTTATTGTACCGACAGGCATATATATATATATATATATCCTGTATTAGAAACCACAAACGAGTCGTTGTTTCTTTACAACGTGAACCCGGATGTGGACTTCAGTTGTAAAATATGCTAAAAATACTTATCTGAACTATGAAAAGACACTGAAATATGATTCTATGTAATAAAATAAAGAAACTGATGTAGTTTCCATATCCAACGACAAGTATATCCTTGTGAAAAAGAGATAACTTCCCTTCTAAAATACAGCATTACTAATACTGTACAAACAAATGTTCTCCAAACGTGTTAAACATTATCACCAATGGCTACGTACTGCCACTAATACGCGTCAAACGAGAAAAGGAGAAGAATGTGAGAGTGTACCACGAGACGACAACCAGAGGCTACGGCCAACTATAAATGTCTATTTTTCTTAGACGTTGGCCATGATGCCTTGCGGCCATACGCGAACAGCAATCAGTCCCACATGGTAAGCTATTGTAGCGCAATAAAATATCATGTGTAATGTCCACCCATGAACTTTTTGCAAAAATTGTACAGTAGTGTTACAAGACCCTGTTTCATTTGTAAAATATATCAATGATGCTTAAATATTTATTAGTGTACATGTAAATTATTTCAGCTTCATGCCCCTTTTGCATTGGTTGGGTCGAAAATTTTGACAAAGTCACTCTATCTTGCATGGTTAAGAAGCAAATTTCTGTTTTTCTATTTTTGGCAAAAATTCAAAAATTCAAAATGGCCGCCATTTTTGGGACGAGGAAATTTTTTTTGAAAATTGCCAAGAGTACATTTCTTAGATACCCTATGGGTCGAAAATTTCAACGAAATAACTCTATTTGGCACAGTTAAGGAGATAGAAGCAAATTTGTGTTTTTCCATTTTGGGCAAAAATTCGAAAATTCAAAATGGCCGCCATATGTGGGGATGGGAAAATTTTTTGAAAATTGCCAAGAGTACAAATTCTTAGATACCCTGTGGGTGGAAAATTTGACGAAATCACTCTATCTTGCACTGTTAAGGAGATAGAATCAATTTTGTGTTTTGCCATGTTTGGCAAAAATTCAAAATGGCTGCCATATGTGGGAAGAGGAAAATTTTTGAAAATTGCAAAGAGTACATTGCACAGGTACCCTGTGGGTTGAAAAGTTCGACGAAATCGCTCTATCTCACACGGTTAAGGAGATAGAAGCAAATTTGTGTTTTGCCATTTTTGGCAAAAATTCGAAAATTCAAAATGGCCGCCATTTTTGGGGAGGGGAAAATTTTTTAAAATTGCCAAGAGTACAATGCTCAGATACCCTGTGGGTCGAAAATTTCAACGAAATCGCTGTATCTCACATGGTTAAGGAGATATTAGCAAATTCGTGTTTTGCCATTTTTGGCAAAAATTCGAAAATTCAAAATGGCCGCCTTTTTTGGGGAGGGGAAAATTTTTTTAAAATTGCAAAGATTACATTCCTTAGATACCCTGTGGGTCGAAAATTTCGACGAAATCACTCTATCTCGCACGGTTTAGGAGATATGAGCACATCAATTGTGCCTTTTTCGGTACTCAAAATAGCCAATTACTCATTTATTTAATTAATTACTCACTCATCTATGAAGCAATTCTCCCAAAAGCAATCCCATACAAGCTATTAACCCAATGAACCTCCATACCAAATTTCAGAAAGATAGGCTTAATAGCATTCCTTAAAATGACTGGAAACCAAAGAGATACTCAAAAATAGCAAAGTAGCTATTACTCAGTTAGCTATACAGCTATCATCACCAAAAGCAATCCCATACTAGCTATTAACCCAATAAACCTGCATGCCAAATTTGGTAAAGATGGGATAAGAACTGTTGCCTAAAATGTCTGGAAACCAAGTGTGACACCGAATGCCGGAAAAAGCAAAAATAATATGTCCACCCCCCAGTTGGTGGACATAATAAACCAAAAACAGAAGTGTTTCCCATAAATTTTACTTCAGATTTAGACGAGTCAATTGGTATATCTTGGGAAAAAAAAACAATTTTAAAACTTTAGGTGTTTGGTTTTTCTTAGATGAACTACAAATGATTCAGCTTAATTTACAGGGAAGAATTGAAGAAATAAAGAACACCTTTAATGTATGGTGTGGTCGAAATATGACTATTTTTGGAAAGGTCATGGTCCTGAAGACACTGGTGCTAAGCAAAATTATAAATATAATTATGTAGTGTAATTCACATCCCTGATACATTTATAAAGGAGGTAGATGCATTGTTTTTTGAGTTTCTCTGGGGAAAAGGAAAAAGAGCAAAAGTCCAGAAACAAATAGCCACCAATGCTAAAAATTTGGGAGGGATCAAGATGATTGACTTTATAAATATGATTTCTTCCTTGAAGGCCATGTAGGTCAAAAGATTATTGTCAGAAAATACAGATAAGCCATATGTTGAGAAATGGAAAGTTTTTGCTTTGGCCAATGCTGGTATAACAGATCAAACTCTGTTACTACACAAACTAGACCCAATTATTTTTAGAAATGTCAAACTAAATTCTATAGCGATGTTCTAGAATCATGGTTTAAATTCTTTGCGGTTGCTCCGAATAGCTTAGAAGAAATTCTCAATGAGAAATTGAAATATATTAATAAATATATAACTGTTGGAGGTAAAGTAATAGAATCATGTTTTAGAGTTATCAAGCAGACAGGAATAACCAAAATAGGTCAACTATTTCATCACCAAACTTTGCTACTAAGGCTTATTTTTGAACAGAGATATAACGGTCATCTGTCTGACCTAGACTTTAATGCTTTGATATGTGCTATTCCATCAAATTGGAAGCTGAAACTTAAAACAGAGAACAGGCTTGACAAAATTCCTGTCTGCTATGATATTAGTCACCTAAAAATAAACTTGAATAACCTCACAAATAAAAAGGCTAAACTTTATGAAAGCATAACATACAGTAAACATATTCCCACTGCAGAGAACAAGTGGGTGGAGTATTACCCTTTTTAGAAAAGACCGACTGGTCTATTATCTATAAGATATCATTCAGAACAACACCAAACATTAGGCTGCATAGTTTACAGTTCAGTATTCTTCCTCATTTCATAGGGTGTAGCTATAATTTAAGTAACTGGAAAATAAAAGATAGTCCCTTGTGAGCATCATGCTCACAATTAGATACCGTGGAACATTTTTTTCTACTATTTCGAAGAAGTACAAGTTGTTTGGAGCAGTCTAAAAAAAAGTAAATATTAACATTTTAAAGCTAAATTGCCAACTTACAGTTTTAAAAATTTTATTTGGAATTCCCTCGACAAGTTTACTTCATAAACTACTAAACTTATTAATATTAGTTGGAAAACAATGCATCTATGTGACAAAAAAGAATGAGAAAAATATTACTTTAAAGATCTTTATTAATTTACTTAAAAACAGTTAGAAAGTGAAATGTACCTTATTGTGTTAAACAAGAGTAAAAATGGTGAATGTCTCTGTGAATTATATAAAAAAGTAATGAAATATTATAAAACAATGTAACAGGTAAATACTATCTACCCATGGTAGGAATTTAATGTAAATGCAATTTACAAATAACCCATGTGCTATATTGTGAAACAAAATATTGAAAAAAAAAAAAAATGTTGTTGAAGTAGGTGTTTATAAATTTACCCTCCTGTAAATTGGAGGCCAGGGAGTCCTATTCAAATATTTTAAAGATATCTTTGAGGTATGGACTTTGAGGGAGCATAGCTAAAGGGCCTCTTGGCCTGAGCTCCTGTTGGCCTTTCGTCACCCAGGAGCAGCATCGTAGACAAGGACCTAGGCAAGTTTTCCTGGGTCAGGAAAAGAAAGAACGTGCCGAAGGACTACTTCTGTATGCTATGAAGGGAGGTCAGACATATCTACCTCCCTGTTGCTGGTCATGTTCAGCAGGAGCCTGTTGAGGCTTTAGATGAACGCACCCCTTGAGGTTGTTCCAAGTGATCGGAAGAAGTATTCGAGTAATTGGATTAGGTCCGACCATCCAAGTGTTTGGATTCACTCTGAGTGATATGCAAGTAAGGTTCCAAGTTGGATCCGACCATCCGAGTGATTGGATTCAGGATCTGAGTGCTTGGAGCCATGGTTGGATTGTGGATCCGACCATCTGAGTGATCGGATGCAATCGGAAAATAAACCAGGCATCCTATTGGAAGGGAGATCTGGTCCACCTCCCTTTCAAGTCAAAGATTGACTTAGCCAGGATAAGGGTTCGAAACTCTGAATTAATGCAGAGAATAAGTTAAAAGAGGAACCCCATGAAGCAAGTTAGGAGGACAATGCAAAAGAATGACACTTCCTGAAATGAAAGAGTGCATTAAATAACATAATAAAATATATGTCTTCTCACCAAGAATTGTACATACAATATTCTAGATATTTAGATTAACATAACTTATAAAACTGCACATGGAAAAGGACTTGCTATTGCCTAACCAACGTCACCCAACCAGAGTTGGTGACCCTAGAACACCTGTTGTGCAGAAGAAGACGTTGAGAACAAAGACTCGTATTTGTGCTTTATTTCATATTTAAACCCTATAAATGGACCAATCATGTAGTAGATAGGGGTTATATTATTTATTTTATTTTATTTCGACAGGTACAAACCCTGCAAATAAGCTACATACACGAGTTGGACGTTTTGGAAAAAGAAACTAGAAATAGGACGCCCTGTTGATAGAAGGTGCGAATAGAAACAGGATAGCATAGAAGAACACACATTATCATGTGTAATGTCCACCCCATGAACCTTTTGCCAAAATTGTACAGTAGTCTTACAAGACCCTGTTTCATTTGTAAAATATATCAATGATACTTAAATATTTATTAGTGTAGATGTAAATTATTTCAGCTTCATGCCTTTTTGTATTGGTTGGGTCGAAAATTTTGACGAAATCACTCTATCTTGCACGGTTAAGAAGATAGAAGCAAATTCCTGTTTTTCTATTTTTGGCAAAAATTTGAAAATTTAAAATGGCCGCCATTTTTGTGAAAAGGAAAAATTTTTGAAAATTGCCAAGAGTACATTTCTTAGATACCCTATGGGTCGAAAATTTCAACGAAATAACTCTATTTTCCACGGTTAAGGCCAATTTGTGTTTTTCCATTTTGGGCAAAAATTCGAAAATTCAAAATGGCCGCCATATGTGGGGAGGGGAAAATTTTTTTGAAAATTGCAACGAGTACATTTCTTAGATACCCTGTGGGTCGAAAATTTCGACGAAATCGCTCTATCACGCACGGTTAAGGAGATAGAAGCAAATTTGTGTTTTGCCATTTTTGGCAAAAATTCAAAAATTCAACATGGCCGCCATTTTTGGGGAGGGGAAAATTTTTTGAAAATTGCAAAGAGTACATTCCTTAGACACCCTATGGGTGCAAAATTTCGACGAAATCGCTCTATCTCGCACGGTTTAGGAGATATGAGCACATTTGCCTTTTTCAGTATTCAAAATAGCCAATTACTCATTTATTTAATTAATTACTCACTCATCTATGAAGCAATTCCCCCCAAAAGCAATCCCATACAAGCTATTAACCCAATGAACCTCCATACCACATTTCAGAAAACTAGGCTTAATAGCGTTCCTTAAAATGTCTGGAAACCAAAGAGCTACTCAAAAGTAGCAAATTGAAAAATTTAATAGTAATTTAAATTTTTATTAGAAATACTTACCATTTCCTAACAGTAGCTATTTGTTGGAGCCATCCAACCCAATGGCCAATGCAGAGATGCGATTTTAAGGTTTACTAACAACCTTAACCAAGCCATTGGGTTACAGTAGTCTGTCCTCCCGCCAAAGAGGTCACATGACTACATTGTTTACCTCATTATTTTTGTTGCAAGTAAAAGAATGACTTGCGGGGAGGCGGGAGGGAAATTTGAGTGTTAGGAAATGGTAAGTATTTCTAATAAAAATTTAAATTACTATTAAATTTTTCAATTTTATAGCGAAATACCCTTACCTAACAGTAGCTGAATTCAGCCTTGTAGGATGGAGGGAATTCTTTTTAAGAAAACCACTACCTAACCTACAACTAGACATCATGAGAACTTCATAATGGAATTACATGCATTAATGAACATATAACTTCCACACATTCACAACATACAACTCCAAAAAATGGCAGTATGTAGCTGTAGTTCTCACAACTGCTGACAATGTTGGTGTCGCAAAAAGATGTCATAAATAGATATACCATCTACATTGTAACATCCGACCCCAAAACAAGGTCAAACCAACCTGTAAGTGTCATCAGCATAATGCCAAATCCTTCCCAAGTCAGATTTAGGCAAACATTGATATCTAACTACAAATACATCCAGCATTGCAGACATACCAGCCACAAACTGCAAATGTACCAATATAAGTATGAAACACATACTTATAAAGTAACAAACTGTAACTGCAACTGTAGGAACCAATTTCAAAACTGACCCTATGACAACAGAGGTTTTTCAGGCAGAAATTGGTATACATACGATGCAATTTCCAATAACATGTATCAAGAACTCATGTAAGGAAAGCATCTATAAAAACTAAAGATGCAATCAAAAACATACATCAATAGTTTCCGTGACTCAATCTTGACTCAATCAAGATGAAATAGATGCCAAAAAATAAGTCTTATTAAGAAACTTTCTTAATGGCAGTAAAAACAAAAGATTTTGTTCTATCTCAAACCTTTTGATTACCAACCCCTAACATGACAGACAGACCCACATTGAGTCAAACTGTTGTCCAAAGAGGCTAAGAGCTGGCATGACCACAGGCTTAAGTGCAGTAGGGCCATCCAAAGCAAACTGGATCTGGCAATTGTGACCAATTCTCCTTATAACTAAAGGAAGAATATGTCCAAGCATTAATGTCACTCCTTTACCATGACTCTGCAATCCACAGAGACACAGAACACTGGCTCAGTTGCAGTAATTGCAGTAGGCCCATCTGCAGCCAACTGGTTCATGGCCAAAAGGGCAGTCAATGGGCCAAAGTACTTGTGACCCATTCTCCCTATAACTAAGGGAAGGGTCCAAACATGACTGTCACTACTTTACCTGAAGCCAAGACCAAAGACTGTCTTGAAAGGAAAAAACTTCAAGAAAGCCTTCCTTACAAGATCAAAGGTTGTCTGATAAGAGCATGTAGGACCAATGACAAATTCCAAACATTGGTTTGTCTCTTACTAAAAGTTGTTAATGTCTTATTTGTCTCAACTTTTAGATACTTCTTGAACCTTTTGGCCCCAAACCATCCGCAATTGCTGTTCTATAGCCCACAATAATGGATGGTATTAGGATGTTTCCTTAAACTAGTATTTCAGGAAATTTGCTCCATGTGGAATGGTACCTGGCTCTCTTCACACCACTTCCCAAAAAAGAACAATTGATTCTCAGATTCTCCTTGAGGAGTGCTCCTTCAGTGTTTCACCACTTCCTCTGGGAATTTTCCATAATATTCATGCCTGACTTCCAGATGCCAAACATGAAGATTCAAGTAAACTAGATTGTTGTGAAGTCTGTTGCTGAATGGTTGAGTCAACAGATTTACCCCCAAAGGAAGTCTTACAAGAAGTTTTGTGGACAGATTCATCAGATCCCAAAACTACAAAATCCCTGGCCACCCAATCATGAAGATTCTGCACCTGTAGGTGGTCATCTGTTGAATCACCTGAGGGGTGAGGGCCACTGGACATAACTGACCAGACCCTCCCCCATGACATTCAATGCATCTGTTCCCCAATCCCAACTATCTGGGACATGAGACATATACATGTTACAACACCTGCAGGACCAAGACCCTGGGCAAAAACACCTGTCTGTCCAGACCTTCACAAGAGATGTTCAAGCACCTGTTTTCAGAGCAGAGCTACATAGGAATCTTGTGATTCATCTTGTTGCAAACACATCAACCACTGATTGATGGCAGCAATGTGTAATATGATTAAAAAACCTGACGATTCATAGCCCCTTTAGTCTGAAATAACTTATCTTCCTAGACAAGGAATCTGCCAGAACATGTAGATTCCCTGGGATGTACTTCCCTGATTCTGAATCATTCTGGCATTGGACTGAACCATGATTCTACAGATCAAGGTACATATTCCCCGAGTGGAAGCCTCCCTGGCTGTTCACATAGGCAACCACTAAAGAATTGTCTGTGAAATCAACTGATTTCAACTCATAAGCTGATTTCTGAATCATATTAAGGTAACAACATAGCTTCCGGCTGTATAATGTTATGTTATGAGGAGTCTTGACTCTTCCTGATTCCACAGACCAATGGCTGTGGATGCTTCAAGAGAGCCCCCAACCCTTAGGGAAGCTTCTGTGAAAGGAGAGAGACTGGGCTCCTTCCAAAGGAGTGGTGAGTTCTCCTTCAAAATTGAACTATTGGTCCACCAGTGAAGATGATCCCTGAACCAAAGACCCAAGAAATGGGATATCCAGAGACAGCAGTGTTTCCAGATACCATTGGAATGACTTCCTGTGCAGATAACCCAATGGTATAGTCTTCTCCATTGAAACCATGCTTTTAAGGTGACATGAGCTTCCCTGAAGATAAGTGAGAAGCTTTCAACATGGTAACTGTCTTTCCAAGAAGACAATAGATTTCCTTTGAGTTGGGAAGACTAGACCTACCCTGAGGTCGAATTGTAACCAAACTTCGATTAATGGAGTTGGAAATAAATCTGATTTTTAGAAATTTGATCCAACCCAGGCTCTCGACAAGATGCATCCCCAGTGGGTGTATCCCTGGTATTGCTGTTTTGAATATGTTGTCATTAGCCAATCGTCTATATACTGGCGAATACTGATGCCTTCTGCGAGAGCCATCAGCTTCAACCCTTTTGCTACACTGGTGGACTCGAGAGAGAAACTGTAGTAATACTGAAGGGTAAGGCAGTGAACTGGTAGAATCTATAGTCTCCAATGAAGCGAAGATACTTGTTAGCCGAGTCTACCGGTGACGAGTGTGTACCCATAAGGTCGAGTGAAGTCATCCACTCGCCTTTTATAGACGAATTCCAAATATCAAACATTCTATATTAAGTAAGGTACATGCAAGCTCATATACCTGACCTTAACAACTACTGGCTGCCATTTCTTCCTTGCTTGTCACAAGAAATAAACTGTAAAACTCAAGCGATGTGACACCGGTGACTTTTGTCGATCAATCCATAAACAGCTTCTATCAAAACTGCTGTTTCTCTCGTTTTTTTTTGTTTTTTTTACTTCTGCCAACCTCACTTCTGAAAGGTCTGACTGAATATTATCCTGTTACCAAGACTTGTATACTACCAAAACTTCCATAGGGCCTGTAAAAATAAGATCCTCTCCCCTTTTAACTAGCTGAGGAGTAGGAGGCACTTGTAACTCTATTTCCAGGGTAACTGTCATGCTAGACAGTATTTTCCATGAAAATACTAGATGAAATCCTCTGAACATCTGATATGTCCAGCAAGAGAACCTCATTAGGAGTGAAAAATGCATTGTAGGTTTGCTAAAGGCATTGTAAGTTACATCCCTCCTGTTGAGTCACATGTTCTTAGACATGGTCAAACTGCAACAAGAAGATTTGAACACAAACTGGTTGACTGGACTGGAAATGCAACCATCATTGCACCCAGTCCAGGGCATATTGAAGTCTATAACATAGCATAGTGATCTCTAGGATCCTCTAAATTTGACCTGAACTGAAGAAGTGAGACAATACGCGCTTTCTCTCTCTTACAGTCCCCTACCAGGGACCTTGTTTCCAAAGTGTCTGAAAGGTCATGTTCCTCCTGCAGACCTCCTGCAACTAAGGAGCTGTCCAGGAAAGTGATGTATGTAAGGAAGTCCAAGCAAAACTTCTTCCTGTATAGCTGCTCTTTAAAAACATCAGAGGCTTCAAACTCCTTGAAACCCAACATAAAAGCCACATTCAATGCTGGCTGTTCACCCAAGGAATGTGGGAATTCCAAAAGAAGGTAAATGTGACCAAACAAGGGAGCATTCACAGAAACTGCGCCTGTTAAATCAATCCCTAGCCATTCAATAACAGTCAGCCAAATAAGGAATAGATTCCTTGTATTCTTGAGATGAATCATAATCCCCATCACCTGACAACCTGAATCTAACCTTTTGAGAGGTATAGAAACCCGATTGTACTCAATTCTTGTCTAAAACTATTGAAACAAAAGCCTTTCCTTGTAGAAATGAATGGCACTCCCGGGCATCTGACAACCCGAATCTAAACCTTTTGGAAGGAATAGAATACTCAATTGTGCATGGATGACGTCACACAGGTGTTTTCCTCTGGTGAATGTTTTGACTGGACCTCGACGGAAGAGTTTTCCGAAGGGGTAGTCCTTCCTGCATTCAAAACTCCGCCACGGAGCAGTGTCCATGGTAACTGTAATGGCTGCCCCCAAGGGAGATTCCTTCTTCTGTAGCGTCGACAATCTATTCGACTGGGAAGTACATTGTGATAAAAAATTGCTTTCAACGCCTGGCTATAAGAACCCGACGTGAACAGCAATAACGGCCACTCGAATTGTCATTCTAATCCACGATGCAGTGTCCAACGGCAACTACAATGGCTGCCCCCATTCTCATTCAAGATGGCGCCGTCCAGATCGCTTCTGTTATTCAAGAATACACTATCTCTAGATATGTATGCTGCAAAATTGCAAATTTTAATTAGTAAATTAAATTTTTATTAGTTAATACCTTACCTACCAGACGATAGCTATAGCCCGGCGCCAGCCGGTCCCGCCAAACGAAAGAAAAGACGTCCTGGGTTTCACCCCCGGCAGGACCGGTACACTACACTCCACTCGCCAGGTGGCCTAGTTCCTGCTTCACTCGCCAGAGGGACGTGACGTCATAGCATCTTTTTTGTCCCTAAGGTTGAATTGTAAGGCTGAAAGCGGGGAAGGCTGGGTGGGAATTTCCCGTCTGGTAGGTAAGGTATTAACTAATAAAAATTTAATTTACTAATTAAAATTTGCAATTTCATTGCGTTAATACATCTTACCTACCAGACGATAGCTAGAATAACTACCCAGTGGAAGGAGGGCAGCCTTCTGAGGATTGGAGAGAACTCTTATATTATGCTTAGGTGTGAGGTTCTAGCCCTTTTGAGGAGACATGTTAGTCTCGAGGGTAACTAGACCCACCTGCCCCCCCCCCCCTTTTTGACTGCTCTGAGGGGAGGAAGAGAGTAAGAGTTCAAGGCAATGAAATTCCACGGTTAACCTGGAAGAGTGGGGAAAGTCCTATACCCAGAGGATTATTCTGAAGTAAACGACTTTGAGAAGCCAAGGTCTAGGCTAAAGGTGAGCCTACACCTAAAACTAACTAGTATGTACACTATATAAAATTATATACAAAGAAGCTTAGGGGACTAGTGGTGGATCTGCTGGGCAGCCACCACAGGACCCAAGTGAAAAAGCTCCTTATCTGCCCAGGCAACATCCTTAAGGTAAAACTGTGTAAAGGTGTTGTGGGATTTCCAGTGGCATGCTGCTAGAATCTGGTCCAGAGATATGCCACCTTGAAAGGCCTTGGAGGCCGCAAATGCCCTAACATCATGGGCCTTAACCTGATGTAGGGTCAAGGTATCTTGGTCAGAAAGATCATAACACAAAACTACTGTTTGTTTGATCCAGGATGAGATAGTGGCAGGAGAGATGTCCTTGTTAAAACCTTGTTTGAATGAAACAAAAACTAACTCCTTTCCCGTTCTTAGGTCCTGGGTTTTGTCCAGGTAGTAGCGAAGAGCCCGAACGGGGCAAAGGGATCTGTCTTCTTTCAAGGACTTATCCAGAGTGGGGGCTAAAGCCGGGATGACCACCGGGGCCACGCACTCTGGTCCCTCTTTTGCCAAGTGATTTTTCGCCAAGAAGCTTGGTGAAGGGTAGAGGGAAACTTTGGACCAGTCAGCTTGGTGTCTGATATTTTTGTTTAACCAAGCGTGAATCTCACTCCTGCGTTTTCCTGAAGCCAGGGCTAGGAGAAAAACCGTTTTGAAAGTAAGGTGTTTCAGAGAAGCCTTTCTGAGTGGTTCAAAAGGCGCCTTTGTAAGCTGGTGTAAAACCAGGGAGAGGTTCCAAGCAGGAACCCCCCTGCGCCCTTTGGGTCTATCTCTGTGAAAACTGTCTAACAGTCTAGTCAAATTGTCATCCTTGCCAACATTAACCGAGGCATTTCCCAGTTTGTCTGAAATGGCTGACCTGTAACCATCAATAGTGCTGGGCTGGAGATTCTTTTCCTGGAAAAGATGCAGGAGGAAATCTGCTATTTGTTTTATAGATGGGTTCCTGAAGTCCACCTGACTTGTTTTGCACCATCTAACAAAAAGGGCCCACTTTGCCTCGTAGACTGCTCTGGTTGAACGTCTTTGAGGCGCCTCAATTCTTGCCGCCACTGGGCTAGAGAACCCTTGCTCCTTGATGGTCTGGGCTCTAGGAGCCAGGCATGGAGATTTAAGCTTGTCAGATCCCTGTGACGTGCCTTGTTGAAAGGTTGGGTCACTAGATCTGGATGGTGTGGAAGACAAAGAGGAACCATGGCCGACAGCTCCACTAGGTCCCAAAACCAAGGCATGTTTGGCCATCCCGGAGCAATCAGGATTGCTCTGTGATACCAATGGTCTGACAGCTTGCTGACCACCTTCCCCATCAGAGACACTGGGGGGAAGAGGTACATGTCCAGGTTTTCCCAGGACAGCGTCAGAGCGTCCACTGACCAGGCCTTCGGGTCTGGGATTGGGGACACAAACCGGACTAGTTTGCAGTTGTACCTTGTTGCAAACATGTCCACTTGGGGATAATGCCAAGTTCGACAAAGTCGGGGGCAGTGTCAAGGCATTGCCCCAGTCAGTCCTCCTCCAACCTTAATGATTATATTTTTGTTGGGGACCAGTCTAATTACTTAACAAAAAGTTTGGTCGCCAGGGTTTTATGATTCTAAATCAGGGAGACTTTCAAACCTATTGGTCAAGAGGTTTGTTTCTTGGCATTTCCCACCAAAATTCTAGGAACAGATCAGTATTGAATTGGAATCTGAAGACTCCACATGGACTTTTTACTTTTCTGAGGGACTTCAGATTCTTGATTCAGATTTACATGATAAGAATTTTTACGTTTTTAGTGCATTTTATACAAGAGATTTATTAACATTGGTGGACTTACATGATTACTGAACTACGAACTGTGATATTTTATGCTGTTGAGCAAGCTGTTTGCTGATCACCATCACTTTGCTCTCGTTTGACAACCTCAGGCTTGATTTCCATTGCCCGTGGCGGGCCATTAAGGGATGGTCTAACCTATTATTTTGTGTTGTGGTCATTTTCCAATTGGTTGAGATTTGGTATGAAATTTATGAAATCAAGCTCTGAAACGGTCATCCAAGAGCACTGAGAGAGGTGTGCTTCTTATGTTTTCAGTATCGTTTGAACATTGACAATTTTAAAAACAATATGGGTAAACAAAGAAAAAATTGTTGGAAGTGTGCAGAAAGACATTACCCTCCTACGGGTCGTAACTGTTTGAAAGCTGAAGTGTTGAACAGTACCAGAGTCAGTAGTAGTGCGGACGAGTCGAGGGTATCTGGGCCTGAAATGGAAAAGAACTCTAACGTTATTCCCAGTACCTCCAAACACATACAACCAAGTCGTACTCCTGATGGACCAGATGATATCCAGAAACAGATTTGGCAGCAGTTGAAGCAGGTCAGCCAGCGATTGGAGGTCGTAGAGGGCAAGTTCGAGACCGGGTCACAGCACAACAGCAGCCAGCATGCAGGAACAAGGGTGAAGAAGTTAAGTAGTAATTCCATTAGAACTGTTCAAAATAAGTGGTCTGATAGTGATTCGTCTGAGGACGAGTCCATACCTAGTTTAAGGTGTATGAAAAAATCTGAAAAAATCCAAAAAGAAATTGACAGTAGAATCAGGGAGCTTGAACGTCACAGTGAAGCTACAGGTACAGGGACAAAAATTAAGTCAAAACGTGGGGGGAATATTGATGTGTTGGTCAAAAATAAAGTGGCCTGGCCACATGAAGCAATATTAGGTGGGGCAACTAGGGCCAGATTGTCCTATGACCAGTTAAGCATGTCCCAGTGGGTTCAGGGATTTTGCAAGAACATGTTAGATGAGCCAGACCAAAAAATTAGGGAAAACATGATTCAGTATATGGGGGAGCTTTTTGAAGATGTAACTGACTTTTCATGGCAAGGGGCTAAAGCAGCTCACGCTGTATTGCTGTGTGAGTTTGAAAGGGGTACTCTAAATTGGGGTGACACAGCAAGAATCGATAGGATTCGTAGGGCACATGCCCAAAAACATGTTACCACAGCTCGGACATGGGGTAGGAATGAAAAAAATTCCAAACCATGGTATTGTAAACAGTTTCAAACTGGGACATGTACTTTCTCAAAGGACCATGAGGTGAATGGTAAAACTCATAAACATATCTGTTCCTTTTGCATAGGTCAGGGCAGGTTTTTGGGTCATGCAGAGAAAGACTGTATTTTTAGTAAGCGTCATAATCAAAAAAACGAGTGAGGGGCTGCCCTTCTGTTGAAAAAGGGGGGGCAGCATGTATAGTACTGAAAAAGTGTCAGTGTCGAAGTCACAAATGTATAATGTGTGTCAAAAAGTTAATGTCAGCATTGAAGATAATGACAAGGTACAGGTCATATCGGGTCAAGGTGGCATTGCGAGTGGTGATCAAAAATGTGCTCAAGGGAGAGATAAAAATGTACGTATGGATGTTAAAAATCCTCAGCATGGGGTCATGTGGGGACAAGGCCCTAAATCAGAGGTCTCGGTTTCAGGTAGAGCCTTTTATACCAAAAGACAAACCCCAGCTCAGATTGAAAGTTTATTGGTCCGTCCCTTGAATCATTGCATAAAAATTTTCCAAGCCAATGCTCAGGAAACAATGGCCAGGTCATATGCTTCTGTGGTCAAAGGTACTATTAAAGAGCGAAAATCAAATTCCAGATATTGCAAAGGGGGCGTTTTTTGGGCTGCTAGAGCGGGTAAACATGCACCAGTGAATAGTACTGGACTTTGCCCTGGTGTGCACACAAAAGAACGCGAGGCAGTAACAAAAGCTAGATACGATTCAGTGACAAGTGATCAAAATATTGCAATACCAATTAAACCTGACCATACATCGGCCAAGGCCAAGCAAAGTGATAAGGCATTACTGGACAATATGGCTCACAAGGTCAAGGAAAAGGGGGCTGTTTCAAATAAAAATTCTCAAAAATCACATTTATCAGACGATCAGGTTTTACTGTTTGACATCAGAAACACAGAAGGGGACAAATTCATAAATTCTATCATTTTCAATGATAGCAAGAAATTGGTCATCCCTCTCGAATGTAAGGCTTTTGATCAATGGAGGATTCAGTCAGATATGAATTTTGGATTCATACCACTGACGGATCCGTGCCTTCCTGTTGATACAACCAGATCAGACTTTTCGTGTGGTGATCCTATCAAATTGCATGGTGAGGTGAAAAAATATGACTTACCAAATTATTTAGGAGCCAGAATTCCTGTAAAATCCCAAATGAACATAGGGGCATGGAAGGTCTTGCTCAAGGATTACTGGGATCACCAGTTACTCCAGTGTTTGGAATTCGGATTTCCCCTGGGTTTTAATAGGACTTGTCCATTAAAGCATGACAAAGAAAATCATAAATCGGCTTTGCAATTCCCACAGGATGTGGAAAAGTACATACAAGAGGAAAAATCCTTTGGAGCGATAATAGGCCCTTTCAAAGAACCCCCTATCAAGGACTTGCATTTTTCACCATTCATGACTAGGCATAAGCCGAATTCTGATAACAGACGGGTGATCTTGGACCTTAGCTGGCCTAGGGGGGAGTCTGTGAATGCTGGGGTGGAAAAAGACGCGTTCTTAGGTGCGGATTTTAAGTTATCCTTTCCAAGTATTGATGACTTGACTAAAGAGTTACTCAAAATAGGCAAAGGCGCTCATATCTTCAAGGTTGACGTTAGTCGGGCATTCAGGCATCTGAATGTGGATCCCAGGGACTATGATTTGTTGGGTCTCAATTGGAATGGGACGTATATAGACACAAGAATTCCGTTTGGGAGTCGCCATGGCAGCCAATTCATGCAGCGCACAAGCGACGCCGTGCGTTACGTCATGCGTCAACGTGACGTAAGCGTCATAAACTATATAGATGATTTTCTTGGTTACGGTACGCCGGACGTTGCGCGACGCTCATATGACGCATTACTGGACGTCATGGCCCAGTTAGGAATAACTATCAGTGAGAAAAAATTAGTAGCCCCAACTACTCAAGCAGTTTGCCTTGGCATCCTAATCGATACAATCAAAGGAACTGTGGCTATACCAGACGACAAATTAAAAGATATAAAAATTATGGTGAAAGAATGGAAGGGCAAAAAATTTTGCACTAAACGCCAGCTCCAGTCGCTTCTGGGTACATTGCTGTACATTCACAAGTGTGTAAAGCCAGCAAGGTGTTTTCTGAACAGAATGTTGGAGACGTTGCGCAACGCAAGTAATCCTGCAAAAATTATATTGTCAGATGATTTCCATAGAGACCTGGGCTGGTTTGACCAGTTTCTCCCGCATTACAATGGCATTTCAATGTATGCACATCAGCCAGTCAAGGCTATCCTGGAACTTGACGCCTGTTTGACGGGTTTAGGGGGTCGGTGGAAAAATTTTGTGTACCACCTTCCATTGCCCAGAGGTTTTAGGAATTTGGACATTGTCCATCTGGAAATGATTAACATTGTTCTGGCATTGAAAATTTTCTCGCATTTCTGGAAAGGTAGTCGTGTCCTAGTCAAATGCGACAATGACGCCGTCGTGAAAGTTTTGAATGCGGGCAGAGCTCGTGATCCTTACCTGGGTGCCTGTGCTAGGAATATATGGTACATGGCTGCCTTGTCAGACATTGATTTGCAGTATGTACATGTGTTGGGAAAAAATAATGTGGTGGCAGATTTGTTGTCAAGATGGCAGTTCAGTGCTGCAAATGTTACTCAGCTTCAAAAATTTGTTCACAATCCTGTGTGGTTGCCTGTATCTATTGACATGATAGAAATAAATCATACATTGTAATTTAGGGCCAGGAAAAAGTAACCCTGGCTACAGATACTGTGCTTTGTATTTCCAGATAATGGGGCGTTGACAGAGTATTCTCGAAAAGCTACACAGAGGACAAAGTTGGCCTTCAGACCAAGAACTGCTAAATGTTATAGCATGTTGTTCAGATCTTTTGTGGCGTTTGGTATATGTGCAAAAGTAAAATTTCAATGCCTGTCAGTGTCAGAAGCTTTGTCATATTTAGAATTTTTGGTCGATAATGGGGTATCTTCTCATATGATCAGCAACCATATTTCGGCCATTAGGGCCATGTTTGTGATGTATGACCTCCCATATGGCGTATGGAACCATCCGAAAATCAGGTATTTCGTTAAATCTACAAAAATGACCAGGCCAATTGCATTGCCCAAGAGAAATATCATTAACTTGAACACGCTCAAGTCTATCATTGCGGCTACTAAAAAATATTCCAACTCACAGGTATATAAAGCAGTCTTCTTGACTGCTTTTTTCGGTTTTTTTAGGTTATCTAACATTGCTCCACATGCTGTTGGAGAATTCGATTCAACCAGACATTTTACTGGGGGAGACGTATTTTTCACAAACAAGAAGGTGCAGCTTTTGTTGAAATGGTCAAAAACTATCCAGTACAGGGATGAATACAAGATTATCTCACTGCCTAAATTGGGGGCTTCGATGATTTGCCCTTACAGGGCCTTACGCGATATTATGGACCTATATCAACCAGATGCCCAGGCGCCATTATTCCAAATTCGAACAAGGGCAGGTTGGCAGGTATTGACTGACTCCAGAATTCGCAAGGTTTTGGCCAGTATTAATGTAGATTTGAAATTGCCTTCCAATTTTTATACCTTTCATGCTTTCAGGCGCTCAGGTGCCTCTTTGGCCTATGAAATTGATATTCCTGTCAAAGATATCAAGGAGCATGGCACCTGGGCGTCTGACTGTGTATGGCGTTATATTCGTTCACAGGCGCATGCTGGCTCACAGGTCTCCACAAAGTTTAGACAATGCTTTAATAATGTTTGATAAAATGTTGGTCTACCCCTACTGTGGTTTGGGTTTGGGTGAACTGGTAGATGCTAAAGAATAATACACAATACATGCTTCAAGAGTAATTTGTACATATAGATTGGGTCAGATTCATTCTTTTATACTTGTACAGCAGTAAACAGAAACTTTTCAGTAATAGGTGACCTTTCGAGGTCAAGTAATTAACTTTTAAGGTCAAATAGTCACATGACCTCTCAAGGTCAAAAACTTATTCAAACATATATTGTCATTGACCTAGGGTCACGTGCATGACCTCTTGTACAGCAGTAAACAGTAATTTCTCAGCAGTAGGTGACCTTACAAGGTCAAGTAGTCATATGACCTCTCAAGGTCAAACACCTATTTAAACATGTATTTTAATTTACTTAGGGTCACGTGCATGACCTTTGATCAGGGTCAGGCACGAGGGTAAACATTGTCATATGACCCATCAGGGTCAAGATTTGACCTTTCAGGTCAACATACAGTGTTTTAGTAGCATTTTCTAGTCAGTAACTTTTTATACAATGTAACCTTTTAAAGTAAGAATCTTAAGTCTTCTGTATTTATGTATTTGTGAGGTGTATATACTTATTAGTTAGATTGTGTATTGCATATACAGAATTAATGAATATGTATAATAAAATTTTTAATCCTCTATGTTTATTTGTTGGAGTTGGGGACTGTCGGGGGCAGTGTCAAGGCATTGCCCCAGTCAGTCCTCCTCCAACCTTAATGATTATATTTTTGTTGGGGACCAGTCTAATTACATAACAAAAAGTTTGGTCGCCAGGGTTTTATGATTCTAAATCAGGGAGACTTTCAAACCTATTGGTCAAGAGGTTTGTTTCTTGGCATTTCCCACCAAAATTCTAGGAACAGATCAGTATTGAATTGGAATCTGAAGACTCCACATGGACTTTTTACTCCCACCCACCCTAGTCCCTTCTTGGCCTGGAGAGTCCCTTGGGGGATGATCGGGTTCCCTAACTTAACACCCCCTTGGCGCAGGGGGGGGGGTGGGTCACAGCAGCGTGCGTCAAGGCTTGTTAACAATGGCGTTCACGGGTTTGTGCTCCTTGTTAGGTTCCTGGTTGTTCCTCACTGGCCTCCAGGCCATTCAAAACATCATAATTTTAATATCTTTTATTTATCTGGGTGACCATCTGGGCGTTTTGAATTTCAAAGTCAGGGGTAGGGGTGAACTGGTAGATGCTAAAGAATAATACACAATACATGCTTCAAGAGTAATTTGTACATATAGATTGGGTCAGATTCATTCTTTTATACTTGTACAGCAGTAAACAGAAACTTTTCAGTAATAGGTGACCTTTCGAGGTCAAGTAATTAACTTTTAAGGTCAAATAGTCACATGACCTCTCAAGGTCAAAAACTTATTCAAACATATATTGTCATTGACCTAGGGTCACGTGCATGACCTCTTGTACAGCAGTAAACAGTAATTTCTCAGCAGTAGGTGACCTTACAAGGTCAAGTAGTCATATGACCTCTCAAGGTCAAACACCTATTTAAACATGTATTTTAATTTACTTAGGGTCACGTGCATGACCTTTGATCAGGGTCAGGCACGAGGGTAAACATTGTCATATGACCCATCAGGGTCAAGATTTGACCTTTCAGGTCAACATTCAGTGTTTTAGTAGCATTTTCTAGTCAGTAACTTTTTATACAATGTAACCTTTTAAAGTAAGAATCTTAAGTCTTCTGTATTTATGTATTTGTGAGGTGTATATACTTATTAGTTAGATTGTGTATTGCATATACAGAATTAATGAATATGTATAATAAAATTTTTAATCCTCTATGTTTATTTGTTGGAGTTGGGGACTGGGTGTCGAAGATCTCCTGATGGAGGGACCACTCTGTCTGAATGACCTGTCCCTGGCGAGACAACTTGTCTGCAATTACATTCAGACGGCCCGGAATATGTCTGGCCTTCAGTACTGTTTGTCTGAGATTGCACCAACATAGGAGTCGCCAAAGAAGGGCACAAAGTGAACCTGACCTCATACCTCCCTCCTTGTTGATGTATGCCACAACTGTGGTGTTGTCTGTGGCAATCAGGACGACCTTTCCTTGCACTAATTGTTGGAATCTTTTTAGTGCTAACAACACGGCTTTTAGCTCTAAGAAGTTTATGTGCAATTTGCTTTCGGGCACTGACCAAGTCCCGCTTGCTGTGAAGTCGCCTAAGTGAGCACCCCAGCCTTCTTTTGAGGCGTCTGTAAAGATTTGTATTGCGTGTTGTAGGGGGTGTAAGGGTTGACCCTTTAGGACCTTTGACTCCTGGGTCCACCACTGTAGGTGCTGATGGAGAGACCTCGGAATTGGGATCTCCTTTTCCAGAGATTCCGGGACTCTCCAGTGTTTCTTGAGGTGCCACTGAATAGGTCTCATGTGCAGTCTGCCTAGGGTCACCTGTTTTTCTGTCGCAGTGAGAAGACCTATAAGAGACATGAAAGTTCTCACTCGGCAAGATCTCCTCTGTAATAGCCCTGTTATTTTTTGTTGAAGGGCTTCCCAACGGTTTTGAGTAGGTCTGACCAGTCCGTTGAGCAGGTCGTACTGGTAGCCTACAAATTCGAAGACTTGTTGGGGTTCCAGTTCTGATTTTTGCATGTTTACCATCCAGCCCAACTCCTGGCAAAGGGCTAGGAGGGACTGGGTTCCCTGGTGGCAAGATTCTTTGGTAGGGGCTCGAATCAACCAGTCGTCTAGGTACTGGTGGATTCTTATACCCCGTGACTGAGCCATTAACTTGACCTCTTTGACCACAGCAGTGAACTCCATGGGAGCTGTTGAAAGGCCAAAGGGAAGAGCCCGAAACTGGTACGACTGGTTCTGGAAGTGGAACCTGAGGAATTTTCGGGATGTGAAGTGGATTGGAATGTGGAAGTAGGCGTCGCTGAAATCTATCGATGACACCCACTCGCCTTGTTGTAGAGAGGTCCGGATTGTCTCTGGAGTCTCCATTTTGAATGTTTTTACGCATAAAAACTGATTTAGAGTACTGAGATCCAAGATTGGCCGCCACTTTTGGTTCGGCTTTGGGACAATGAACAATCTGTTGAAAAAGGCTAGTGAGGTTCGAACCCTGACCCTCTCTACTGCCTTTTTCTTGATCAGAGCTTGCACTGCTTCTTGTAAGTGGGAGTCTCTGGTGGGGTTTGCATAGCCGCTTACTATCAGGGGTTCCCTTATTAAGGGAGGCCTGACCTTGAAGGGAAGCACATAGCCCTCTTTCAAAATGGATACTACCTTCGGGTTTGCACCCTTGAGAGCCCATATTTTCCAAAAATTTTGTAGGCGTCCCCCTACTGATTGGACATTTGCAACACTGAGGACATTTGACACACTTGGGGCAAAGACACAGTGATTTACAAAAGAAGCACTTTTCACATACTTTATTGTATTTTGTGAGTTTAAGATTGGACTTATGCCTTTCTTTTGCGGCTGCCTGATGTTTTTTACAGAAAGTACATGATGAACAACATTGTGACAATTTACAGAGTCTTTCACAAGAACAGGAAGACTTGTCTTTGTTACATTCACAACACCAAACTCCGGACAGGATGTTACTTCCGGAGGAACTTTGCAGTGATTGTCATTTATACGCCTTAGCATCTCTGGCAGGGCGCGAACCGCGACCGGGTTGACCACCCCTGCCTCTGCCACGGGCTCTCCCGCGATTGCCAAATGTCTTCCATGCAGGCATCTCTTTGCCAGGAGCCCCGGAGTTTCCAGAATCCTCCTGTTTCCATGTTGAATATGGCTGGTAACGGTGTTGCTTCTTCTGAGTACCGGCGAACCCACCACGGCCCGGACCGGGCTGGTTGGTACGCTTATGTGACTCAAATGCTGCTATTTCATCTTCCGCCCTCCGGATAATGTCGTCCGGAAACAGAGCCCTGGTCTGTAGAGGACAGTTCCTGAGAGAGGAAAAGGTATCTGGCTTGACGCCAGCTTTTAGGTGCTCAAGATAAGAATCCCTCCTGACCAGAGTTAAATTAGCCATTTGTATAAAAGTAAAATCTGAGAGGTGTTGGAGGGATTTGCCAACCGCAAAACTCACATTTTGATTGAATGCAGACAGGAAATGTAATTCATCAAGTGCACCCTGAGCTTTCGTGGAAGATTTTCCTTTTCCCAACTCTGTCTGAAGAATTTGTAACTGTTCTTGAACAGAGTCCTGTATTTTGGTGATGCACCTATTGAAACCAGCGGACTGGTTACAAATATAACTGGTCTCTTTTGCTGCTTTCTCCCACTTCCGGAGCGTATCCTGAGCAATAGGGCGGGAGGTGGGTTGGGATGAAGCAAGAGCAGGTTTACCAATTCGGGCAAAGGAACTGTTCAACTTCGCAGCGTCATTGGGCCAAGTAGTTACATATTTGCCCGGCCTAGTGATGTCTTTATTTTCAGCGGGATGAATCCCGTACCACCTTGCCTGAGACTTGGGGGGGCGGAGATACTGATCAACATGAAGTCCACCCGGTTCCGTAGACTTGGACGGGTAACCTTCTATGAGGACGAGGTTTAAATTTTCAAGTTTTTTACAAAGCCAGTCCTCTGGTGGTAAGTCGATAGAGACCTTGCCTACAGGTTGTGCCCGGTGGCCAATCCAGGGATTGTCTGACTTGGAACTTGGTGTATACTCAAGATCTGGGATATGTGACCAGCCCATGAAAGCACGTACTCCCCTAACAGTCTCTCTGTAGTTTTGATCTTCGCTCAATGTCTTATCCAAGTCTGGAGATTCTTGATCAGGATGGTCAGTGACGTCTTCTTGGTCAGATACCTCACCTTCCTCAAAGTGCTCCGGAGCTGACTTGAACAAGCTGGATTGCGGAGGAGGTTGAGGAAAAGCAGAGGCCACCGGGCCGGAAGAACTCTGTTGAGAGAATACCGGTTCCGGGTCCTGTTCAGAGTAAAGGCCTTCTAGAGGAGACGTCCTAGCTATTGAGCTGGAAGTGACAGTGGCACTAGGTTTTATCCTATCCGGGCCAGAAGCCGGGGCGGCTTGGCCGGAAGGGACAGATGATAAGAGAAAAGGTGCCTGAGAAAGAGCTCCCGCGGGAGCTTGATGCGGCACCGGTGCCTTGACCGGTGAGAAGGAAGGTTGAGGTGAAGGACGCTGCCCCAAGGTAATGAGTGCTTCCAGACGGGCCATACGTACTGACCACTTTTCGTCCAAGTCTTTTAACTCTTGGCGGAACATAGGTGGAGGTAAAGAGAGATCTTGCTCAGCAACATGGGGTGGAGAAGTTGAAGCAACTTCCTGAGATTCCACCTGCGACACGATAGTGACAGTGGACGGATCCACAAGGGCTTCTTTGCTTTTAGATTTCTCCTTCCGCAGTTTGTACGTAGGGGTTGAAAGCTGGAGCAATTGCTCAGGGGTTAAAGTGTCACAAAACTCACACTGCAACTTTAAAACACACGGGTCTTGGCCCAACCCTTTATCTCTGCATCTGGCACAACGAGAATGAGGGTCAAAAATAGCCATGATATGCCCGCAGGCTCCTTTCCTTTGTCCTGGAGATGCCATGGTAGTTTATCCAACTAACTGACAAATCGTAACACAAAACACACTGTATAACTTAAGAAATACTCAAAATAAAAAGAGTTTCCAAAAATTCAAACTTTGAATATCGCGCCAAACGAAAAAGATGCTATGACGTCACGTCCCTCTGGCGAGTGAAGCAGGAACTAGGCCACCTGGCGAGTGGAGTGTAGTGTACCGGTCCTGCCGGGGGTGAAACCCAGGACGTCTTTTCTTTCGTTTGGCGGGACCGGCTGGCGCCGGGCTATAGCTATCGTCTGGTAGGTAAGATGTATTAACGCAATGAAATTATAGCTTCCAACGTCCAGCAAACTGAACCAAACGACTGGCAAGCTATATAAAATAATCATTGTTGCATAATGACCATCTTATGTTGATTTTATTCCTCGAGGTTGAAGATGATGGAACTTTCGATGTCGCCATCCAAAAGTCCTCTATTTGCATAATATAATGCATACCTTCGAAGATTCAACAAAGGTATAAGTTCTGTATCATATACATGTAAAAAAGAAGTGAGATTCACTGTGAAATGTCAAAAAATAAATAAAAACCTTGACAAAACTTCTACTAATTTTCCAAAGACGTCCATACTGATGATGGCCAACAAAAATAATGAGGTAAACAATGTAGTCATGTGACCTCTTTGGTGGGAGGACGGTCTACTGTAACCCAATGGCTTGGTTAAGGTTGTTAGTAAACCTTTAAATCGCATCTCTGCGTTGGCCATTGGGTTGGATGGCTCCAACAAATAGCTACTGTTAGGAAATGGTAAGGGTATTTCGCTATAAAAGTAGCTATTACTCAGTTAGCTATAGAGCTATCATCACCAAAAGCAATCCCATACAAGCTATTAACCCAATAAACCTGCATGCCAAATTTGGTAAAGATAGGATAGGAACTGTTGCCTAAAATGTCTGGAAACCAAGTGGGACGACGGACGGCGGAAAAAAACAAAAATAATATGTCCACCCCCCAGTGGGGTGGACATAATTCTGACATCAAACACTCGAATTTGTGCTTTATTTGAAATTTAAACCCTTTAAATGGTCCAATAATGTAGCAGATAGAATAATGTAGCAGATAGGGAATAAATTCTCAAAATATAATATTTTATTTCAACAGGTGCTGATCCTCTATATAAGCTACATGTATGAGTCGGGAAGTTCAACTCTTTCTTCACAACTTGACCCGGGAGTGGATTAAATTGTAAAATATGTTAGATATACTTATCTGTTCTGTGATTTGTCACAAAAATACGATTCTAAATATATATATAAATAAATTGATGTAGTTTCAGTAACTGACGACAAGAAGATCTTGAGAAAACAGTAAAATATTGTGAATTTATTTCAAGCGCTTTATAAGATGGCGGCCAACGAGAGAAGAAGGACGAATTACCAAATGACACTGCTATGTATCCAAACGTCCATTTTTCTTGGTCGTTAGCTGGAGTCCTGCGGCCTCCCGAGTTAGCATTCAGTCCCACATGGTAAGCTATTGTAGCACAATAAAAGCAATAGTTTTCAATTACAAGTGATTTTACTCATTATGGAAGTTACTGAAAAGTCAGAAAGTAGCTATTACTCCCTTAGCTATGGGGACAGATGCCAAAGTTACTCATCATGTTGTAGCTATAGAAAAAGTAGCTGAATAACATATTTTAACAAAATGCTCTAAATGCAGTACTTTTCACGTTGTAAGTAATTTAGTATATGATTTCATGAATTTATATGCATTAAAAATTATTATAAAAATTCATAAAACATAAATAAGCAAGATACAGGCCTGATACTCACAAAAGAGAATCTACTACTGGCCTAATACTTATATGCAAGATGCGATAAAAATCCCTGCAATAGTCACCGAGAAAATTGTGATAAAGTGTAGAAAATTTTACACTTTGATTGGCAGTACTTCACTTGTAATGACTCTGGGAAACAGACGAACGAACAGATCTGCATACCATGAACAATTTTTCATCCTATATAGTTAAGGTATCTTTTTTTAAAAAAGAAATCAGCATGTTTCTGGGCCTTGTACTTTTGGGGGAGAAGCTGTTCATGTGGACGTGTATGCGGAAGCCGCAGAATGATGCCATAATGTCAGCTGAAAAACCTGTTAATGTAAGTGTTATAATTATAAAAGATGCCCAGAGATGCCCGTACCCCACCGCCTGGGGAAATAGTCTTCAACACCATTAGATATAAAAGTAGTGAAACAGTTCACGGATCAAGATACTTTCAGAGCAGTGTCAGTTAAAGGTCCAAATAATGTTTATGTAAAGAAAATAATGTCTAAGAGAAAGAAAATGTATGCAAGGATAAAGTATTAAAACAAGATGATTCAATAGCAAGATGACATTATTAATCAGTAAACTAAAAATTATGAAACTGTTAAATTTATTAATTGGGGAATAGCTATCAATGGAAAATAGCATCAGAGATGCCCGTACCCCACAGCCTAGGGAAATATTTTTTACACCATGAGATATATAAGTAATGTATCAGTACAAAGTTCAGGATACTTTCAGAGCACTGTCAGTTATATAAAGGCCCAAACAATGTTTAAATAGAGAAAATAATGTCTAAGAGATAGATAATGCATGAACTCTTTATCTACATCTGGCATGGCCGAATTATGGTTTAGATGTTTTGAATATTACCATGTATACAGAAGTGGTAATACATCCAATGAATGCTTATGTGTGGTGTTGGAGCAAAATCTGTGGCTCACTTGATGAAATTCCATCTGTTACAATGGGAAGTTGTAAAAGTAAAATTCTTAATGAATTCTAATATGACTTTAACAGTGCTTAATCTGCATCAAAAGACAGACCCAAAGGTGCAACAAGATTTTAAAGGTCAAGGTCACTACGGCAAGATCAAATCAAGGTCACACCATGATGCTGCACACCTACAACCCCTAACTAATGTCCCTACCAAGTATCAACTTCCTACACCTTACGGTTTCCGAGATATAGCCCGGACAAGATTTTATAGGACAAGGTCACTACAGCAAGGTCAAAGGTCAAATCAAGGTCAGACCATGATGTTTCACACCTACACCCCCTAACCAATGTCCCTACCAAGTATAAACTTCCTACACCTTATGGTTTCCGAGATATAGCCTGGACAAGATTTTATAGGTCAAGGTCACTATGGCAAGGTCAAATTTCAAATCCTGATCAGACCATGATGTTGCACACCTACAGCCGCTAACCAATGTCCCTACCAAGTATCAACTTCCTACACCTCACGGTTTCCGAGATATAGCCCAGACAAGATTTTATAGGTCAAGGTCACTATGGCAAGGTCAAAGGTCAAATCCTGATCAGACCATGACGTTTCACACCTGCACCCCCTAACGAATGTCCCTACCAAGCATCAACTTCCTACACCTTACAGTTTCCAAGATATAGCCCGGACAAAATTTTATAGGTCGAGGTCACTAAAGCAAGGTCAAAGGTCAAATCAAGGTCACACCATGACGTTGCACACCTACACCCACTAACCAATGTCCCTGCCAAAAATCAACTTCCTACACTTTATGGTTTCCGAGATATGGCCCGGACAAGATTTTATAGGTCAAGGTCACTACGGCAAGGTCAAAGGTCAAATCAAGGTCAGACCATGACATTGCACACCTATACCCCTAACCAATGTCCCTACCAAGTATAAACTTCCTACACCTTATGGTTTCTGAGATATAGCCCGGACAAGATTTTATAGGTCAAGGTCACTACAGCAAGGTCAAAGGTCAAATCAAGGTCAGACCATGATGTTTCACACCTACACCCCCTAATCAATGTCCCTATCAAGTATAAACTTCCTACACCTTATGGTTTCCGAGATATAGCCTGGACAAGATTTTATAGGTCAAGGTCACTATGGCAAGGTCAAATTTCAAATCCTGATCAGACCATGATGTTGCACACCTACAGCCGCTAATCAATGTCTCTACCAAGTATCAACTTCCTACACCTCACGGTTTCCGAGATATAGCCCAGACAAGATTTTATAGGTCAAGGTCACTATGGCAAGGTCAAAGGTCAAATCCTGATCAGACCATGACGTTTCACACCTGCACCCCCTAACGAATGTCCCTACCAAGCATCAACTTCCTACACCTTACAGTTTCCGAGATATAGCCCGGACAAAATTTTATAGGTCAAGGTCACTAAAGCAAGGTCAAAGGTCAAATCAAGGTCACACCATGACGTTGCACACCTACACCCCCTAACCAATGTCCCTGCCAAAAATCAACTTCCTACACTTTATGGTTTCCGAGATATGGCCCGGACAAGATTTTATAGGTCAAGGTCACTATGGCAAGGTCAAAGGTCAAATCAAGGTCAGACCATGACATTGCACACCTATACCCCTAACCAATGTCCCTACAAAGTATCCACTTCCTACACCTTACGGTTTCCGAGATATAGCCCGGACAAGATTTTATGGGTCAAGGTCTCTACGGCAAGGTCAAAGGTCAAATCAAGGTCACACCATGATGTTGCACACCTACACATCCTAACCAATGTCCCTATCAAGTATCAACTTCATACACCTTACAGTTTCTGAGATATAGCCCGGACAAGATTTTCAAATTCAAGGTCACTACAGCAAGGTCAAATCAAGGTCTCACCATGACATTGCGCACCTACACATCCTAACCAATGTCCCTACCAAGTATCAACTTCCTATACCTTACGGTTTGTGAGATACAGCCCGGACAAACTTTTTCCCGCCGCCTGCCCATCCGGACACCATGGGTGAAAACAATACCCCGACAGCTCTTAAGGGCTGTGGGGTAAAAAAGCACAATTATGTAAAAGTACATTATAATAATCAGTTGCAGTAATCCATATATCTTTGTCATAAGAGAAACATGTCTCGAATATGGCAGGTGAACACACTTGGGCAAAGCCAAAACTGGAAATAGGACGCCCTGTTAAGAGTAGCTCAACATATGAAAAGAAACAGGATAGCATAGAAGAACACACATTATCATGTGTAATGTCCACCACATGCACATTTTGCAAGAATTGTACAGTAGTCTTACAAGACCCTGTTTCATTTGTAAACTAGAGAATGTGGCTCGCCGCAGTGTATCCCCAGATTACTCCCAAAAGCTAATCACTAGTTCTTTCACTTATATCTGTCTTTAAAAATTACATTTGATGGATCCAGAAGATCCATATAGTGATCCGGATCACTTCCAAAATTCAATCATTTCATCCTTTTACCTTTTCAGACATATCCTAAAAAGTTCATCAAAATCCGTCCTTAAGTTTTTGATTTATCTTGTACACAAACACATCTGGCAGCCTGGATCCAGATGATCCAGATCACTTGTTCCTTGTCCCATTTAGGACATTTCCTGAAAATTTCATCAAAATCCACCCATGACTTTTTGAGCTATTTGTCTTTAAAAATTATATTTCATGGATCCAGAAGATCCAGATATTGGTCCAGATCACTCGCAAAATTAAACCATTTCTTCCTTTTACCACTTCTTCCTTTTACCATTTGTAACATATCCTAAAAATATCATCAAAATTCATGCTAAAATTATGTTGCAGCCTGGATCCAGATGATCCAGACAGTGATCCAGATCACTCCAAAAATGTAATCACTTGTTCCTTGTACCAATTAGGTCATTTTCTGAAAATGTCATCACAATCCATCCATAACTTTTTGAGGTATCTGTCTTTAAAAATTACATTTCATGGATCCAGAAGATCCATATAGTGATCCGGATCACTTGCAAAATTCAATCATTTCATCCTTTTACCTTTTCAGACATATCCTGAAAATTTCATCAAAATCCATCCATAAGTTTTTGAGCTATATTGTACATAAAACACATCTGGCAGCCTGGATCCGGATGATCCAGACAGTGATCCAGATCACTCCCAAAATCTAACCACTTGTTCCTCGTCCCATTAAGGACATTTCCTGAAAATTTCATCAAAATGCAACCATAAGTTTTTGAGTTATCTGTCTTTAAAAATTAAATTTCATGGATCCAGAAGATCCAGACAGTGATCCGGATCACTCCCAAAATGTAATCATATCTTCCTTTTACCATTTTGGACATATCCTGAAAATTTTATCAAAATCCATCTGTCAGTTTTTGAGTTATCTTGTTCACAAACAAACAAACAAATGAGGGTCAAAAATGACCCTCGGTCAGGTACTTTGGCGGTCAGTGGATGACCTTAAATGAAGATCTGTAACCGGTAAGCCTGGATGCTGGTACTCCATCATGTACTCAACCTCCAAAGCCATTTTCAATAGTTTCCATGCAATGTAGTCAGCATTAAGTGTGAAAATATCTCCAAATTTGCCAAAAATGACCCTTGGTCAGGTACTTTGGTGGTCAGTGGATGACCTTAAATGAAGATCTGTAACCAGTAAGCCTGGATGGTAGAAGTCCATCATGTACTCAACCTCCAAAGCCATTTTCAATAGTTTCCATGCAATATAGTCAGCATTAAGTGTGAAAATATCTCCAAAAAGGCCAAAAATGACCCTCGGTCAGGTACTTTGGCGGTCAGTGGATGACCTTCAATGAAGAGCTTCAAGGTCAAATTTCTGCATGCTTACAGAGGACATATATATGTATTATATATACCAGCCATAGGATGATCTGACTTTCTGTATGGGAGAACTGGGCCAAAAAGTGAAAAAATGGCCAAAATCTGACCTTTAAGAGGCCACCAGTGAACTTGAGATTGAAGGTCAAGGTCACATATCTATCGGCATTGCCCATATATACCCACATACCAAATTTGAAAGTTATAACTAAAATATTTTTTAAGTTATCGCGTCCAAAAGGAAATCTCTGCGGCGGCGGCGTGACCGTACTGAATCCTAAGTATCCCCGACTTTCGTCCGTTGATACAAATATATCAATGATGCTTAAATATTTATTAGTATACATGTAAATTATTTCAGCTTCATGCCTTCTTGCATTGGTTGACAATTTGCTCAAAATCACTGTCTCTAAAGGTTTTTGAGATAACCAACATTTTCGATTTCTGATAAAATTGAAGATGGTGGGTGAAATTTGAGAAAGTTGACATTTTTCAGAGGCAATATGCCAAAGATCTCTAATATCCAAATGGTCAAAAATTAGCTTGAAATTGCTCTATCCCTTATGGTTTTCAAGATAAACGACATTTTCAATTTCCGCCAAAATTCAAGATGGCAGCCAAAATCTCATTCCCAAGATAAATGCGTTTTTGCATTTTACGCAGAAATTCACGATGGCCGCCAAAAATGGTGGCAAAGCAATTTTTGTGAAATGTCCCCAGTACACTCTGCAGAAAACCTGCAGGTTAAAATTTTTATCAAACTCATTCTATCTCGAACCGTTTGCAAAATAAATGCATTTTTGCATTTTGCGCAGACATTCAAGATGGCTGCCAAAAGTGGCGGGAAAGCGATTTTTGCGTAAAGTCGACAGTAGACTCTGCATATACCCTGTGGGTCAAAAATTTCATTGAAATTGCTCTATCTCATACCATTTCCGTGATAAATACGCTTTTGCATTTTACGCAGAAATTCAAGATGGCCACCAAAAGGAGCAGGAAAGCAATTTTAGTTCAAAGTCGCCAGTAGACTCTGCATATACCCTGCGGGGCAAAAATTTTCATCAAATCGCTCTATTTCGTACCATTTCCGAGATAAGTGTTTTTACGTTTCACGCAGAAATTCAAGATGGCCACCAAAAGTGGTGGAAATTGATAATTGTGAAAAGTCGCCAGTACACTCTGGAAATTTCTCGCATAGTTAAGGAGATAGAAGCCAATTTGTGTTTTTCCATTTTCGGAGAAAATTCGAAAATTCAAAATGGCCGTAATTTTTAGGAAGAGGAAATTTCTTTGAAAATTGCAAAGAGTAGTTTGTTTAGATACCCTGTGGGCCAAAAATTTCGACGTAATCGCACGGTTAAGGAGATAGAAGCAAATTTGTGTTTTTCCATTTTTGGCAAAAAAATTCAAAAATTCAAAATGGCCACCATTTTTGGGGAGAGGAATATTTTTTTGAAAATTGCCAAGAGTATATTTCTAAGATACCCTGTGGGTCGAAAATTTAGATGAAATCGTTCATCTCGCATGGTTAAGGAGATAAAAGCAAATTAGTGTTTTTGCATTTTTGGCGAAAATTCGAAAATTCAAAATGGCCGCCATTTTTGGGGAGAGTAAAATTTTTTGAAAATTGCCAAGAGTACATTGCTTAGATACCCTGTGGGTCGAAAATTTTGATGAAATAGGTCTATCTCGCATGGTTTAGGAGATAGACATATTTATGTTTTTTGCTCTGTGGCTATTACTCAGGAGGTTAAAGCTATTACCATCAAAACCATTGCAATTGACCCTATAAACCTTTACACAAATTTTACAAAGATGAGTTAAATATGTTTCCTTAAAACGAGTGAAAACTGAAATGTAATTTACAGTAGACTCAAAGTAGCAAAGCAGCTATTACTCAGATAACTACAAAGCTATCATCAACAAAAGCTATCCTGGCCAAACTATTGACCCAATTACCCTTCACATAAATTTTTGTGAAGATAGAAAACATTGTTTCATTAAAATGTCTAGAAAAAAGTCAACTCAAAATAGCATCATTGCCTTGATAGCACAGTAGCTATTACTCAGCTATAAAGGTATTATAACTACAAGCAATCCCAAGCAAGCTACTGATCCAATAATCCTCCATCCCAAATTTTGTGAACATAGGTGAAATACTTTTCCTTTAAAATGTTTAAAATAAGTAGCTATTACTCAGTCAGTTACATAGCTATTATCACTAAAAGCAATCCCAAGCAAGCTATTGACCTAACTATTGCTCATACCAAATTTGGTAAATATATGTCAAATATTTTGGGAACAAAAGAAGTACACAAAACTAAGTAGGTATTACTCAGTTAGCTACTGAGCTATCTTCACCAAAAGCAATCCCATGCAAGCTATTAACCCAATAAACACCCATACCAAATTTGGTAAAGATAGGATAAATACTTTTCCTTAAAATGACCGGAAACGCAGAAAAAGTAAAAATAATATGTCCACCCCCCAGTGGGGTGGACATAATTAAAGGTTGCACCCTGATGTACACCTACATCCCCTAACCAATGTCCCTTCCAAGTGTCAACCTTCTACACCTTACAGAATCCAAGAAATAGCCCGGACAAGATTTTAAAATTCATGGTCACTATGACAAGGTTAAATCAAGATCACACTATGATGTTGCCAACCAACAACCCATAAGCAATGTCCCTACCAAGTGTCGGCTTCCTACACTTTACGGTTTCAAAGATATTGCCCAGCCTATATGTTAAATGTTAAGGTCACTACAGCAAGATTTAAAGGTCAAATTAAGGTCACACTATGATATTGCACTTTTACAAAACCCAACAAATGTTCCTATCAAGGTGTTCCATAAGGTGTAGCAAGTTGATTGCTACACCTTATGGTTGCCGAGATACAGCCCGGACAAGATATTATAGGTCAAGGTCACTACACCAAGGTCAATGGTCAAATCAAGGCCACACCACTATGTTACATATCTACACAACCCAACCAATGTCCCTATCAAGCATCAACTTCCTACACCTTACAGTTTCCGAGATACAGCCTGGACAAGATATTATAGGTCAAGGTCACTATGGCAATGTCAAAGGTCAAATCAAAGTCACACCATGGTACTGGACACCTACACAACACCCAACCAATGTCCCTACCAAGTATCAACTTCCTACACCTTACGGTTTCCAAGATACAGCCCAGACAAGATTTTATAAGTGAAGGTCACTCCAGCAAGGTAAAAGGTCAAATCAAGTTCACACCATGATGTTGAACACCTACAACCTCGTAACCAATGACCCTACCAAGTGTACCAACATTCTACATCTTATGGTTTCTGAGATATAGCGCGGACAAGATTTTATAGGTCAAGGTCACTATGGCAAGGTCAAATCAAGGTCATATCATGATGTTGCACACCTAAAACCCCCATCCAATGTCTCTACCAAATTGCAAATTTAATAAGTAAATTAAATTTTTATAAGTTAATACCCTATCCAATGGACAATAGCTTATCCGGTCGGCGCAGACCGGCCCGCCAAACGTCAGAAAAAGACGTCCTGTGTTTTCACCGGCCAGGCCGGCCTAGTCCTGTGCACTCGCCAGGTGGCGTGTAGTACTTCCTTCCTGTCTAGACAGCGTGACGTCATAGCATCTTTTTCGTTGTCTAAACCTATTGGACCCCAGTAAGCTGATAGCGGGGTCGGAGGGAGGGTCTTGTGTGTCCATTGGATAGGGTATTAACTTATAAAAATTTAATTTACTTATTAAATTTGCAATTTTATTGCGTTAATACATCCTATCCAATGGACAATAGCTGAATAACTACCGCTTGGTCGGCGGGTAAGTTACTAGGGATTAAAGTTGAACTTATGTCCGAGATTATAAACATCTCTCCTTTAGCCTGGGTGGACCTTGAAGTCAAAAGGCACCCTTAAGGCTATGGTCGAATATCATCATCCGGTTGTCCGGAATGGAACCGTCAGAATCGACCTTGCCCCCCCCCCCTTTTTAACAGACCTGCTCTGAGGTAGGGGAAGAGAGGGATGAGTTCAATCCCATAAAATAACACCTCCTGGAGGAAGTACGTGAGAGATTTTTTTTTTTTTTTTTGTTGTTGTTGTTCTTAACTAAACGTGCTATATATACAAATATGTGCAGTATTTACATATGTACAGATCTCCTCTAGGTACCAGTCTGTTGGTGGATCTGCTGAGCAGCCACAACCGGTCCAAGATGGTAGAGCTCTGAATCAGCCCAGGCCACATCCTTCAGGTAGAATTGGGTGAAGGTATTATGAGATTTCCAGTGGCAGGCTGCTAAGATCTGTTCTAAGGAAACTCCCGATTGGAAAGCCTTAGAAGCCGCAAAGGCCCTGATATCATGAGCTTTAACTTGATGTAGGGTGTGGGCCTGATGATCAGAGAGCTCATAGCATAGGATCACAGTTTGCTTGATCCATGAGGAGATAGTGGCAGGGGAGATGTCTTTGTCGAAACCCTTCTTGAAGGAGACAAAGACTAACTCCTTGTGTTGCCTGAGGTCTGAAGTCCGGTCCAAGTAGTAGCGCAGTGCTCTGATTGGACAGAGGGATCTGTCAGACTTGAGGGATTTATCTAGAGTAGGAGCCAGGGCTGGTATGACCACTGGGGCTACACTCTGTGGACCCTCCTTGGCCAGCTGATTCTTAGAGAGAAAGCTGGGGGATGGAAAAAGAGACACCTTAGACCAGTCCGACTGGTGCCTGATGTTTTTATGCTGCCATGCATGGATTTCACTCCGTCTTTTGCCAGAGCCCAGGGCCAAAAGGAAGACAGTCTTGAAGGTCACATGCTTCAGAGACGCCTCCCTAAGTGGTTCGAAGGGAGCCTTTGTCAGCTGGTGTAGTACCAGGGAAAGGTTCCAGGAGGGTATCCCCCTCCGCCCTTTGGGTCTGTCTCTGTGGAAACTTTCCAAGAGACGAGTGAGGTTATCATTTTTGCTGATATTGATTGATGTGTCACCCAGTTTATCAGCAATGGCAGATCTGTATCCATCAATGGTGCTGGGCTGTAATTTCTTGTCCTCAAAGAGGTACATTAAGAAGTCAGCTACTGACTTTACAGGTGGTGACCTGAAGTCCACCTGATTAGTGTCGCACCACTTTGTAAAAATGGTCCACTTTGCCTCATAGACTGATCTGGTTGACTTTCTTTGAGGAGCCTCAATTCTTGCTGCCACTGCCTTAGAGAAGCCCTGTTCTTTGATTTTTGTGGCTCTAGGAGCCAGGCATGGAGATTTAGATTTGTCAGATTTCTGTGAGGGATCTGATTGAAGGGCTGTGTTAGCAGACTGGGCAGGTTGGGTAGGCTGAGAGGGACCTGGCTGGACATGTTCACTAGGTCCCAAAACCAAGGCATGTTGGGCCACCCCGGGGCAATCAGAATGAGTCTCTTGCACGGGGAGTCCAGTAGCTTCTCCACCACTTTGCCCAATATGGCGGTCGGTGGGAAGGCGTATGCATCCAGATCGTCCCATGGCAGGGTGAGAGCATCCACTGCTATAGCCAGGGAGTCCGGTACCGGAGAGACAAACTGAGGTAACTTGTGGTTGAACCTCGTGGCAAATAGGTCTATTTGAGGCCGGTGCCATTGATTGCATAGTTGTTGGAAAACTTCTGGAAGGAGGGACCATTCTGTTTGGATGGTCTGACCCAGCCTGGATAGCTTGTCGGCTATCACATTTAAATGGCCTGGGATGTGTCGGGCTTTTAGAGTCACTTGTCTCTGGGAGCACCAGGTCAAGATTCTCCATAGTAGGGCACACAGTGGGCCCGACCTCATGCCTCCTTCCTTGTTTATGTAAGCTACCACTGTAGTGTTGTCGGTTGCCACCAGAACCATTTTGTCTACACAAAGGTTTTGAAACTCTTTGAGGGCCAGGAAGACCGCTTTGAGTTCTAGATAATTTATGTGCAGTTTGCTTTCTGGCACCGACCAGGTCCCTCTTGCAGTGAACTCGTTTAAGTGAGCGCCCCACCCTTCTTTTGATGCGTCTGTAAATATCTGCAGAGCATGTCTTACTGGGTGTAGTGGTTGGCCTTGAAGCACATTGTCTTCCTCTAGCCACCATTGTAAGTGGGGGTGCAGGGACCTTGGTAGGGGGATAATCTTCTCTAGAGATTCTGGTACCCTCCAATTGTTCTTGAGATGCCACTGTATGGGTCTCATGTGTAGTCGGCCGAGGTGAACCTGTTTTTCTGTGGCTGTTAGTAGGCCTATCAGGGACATGAACTGTCGGGCCGGACAGGCCGGTAACGACAGGAGTAGATGTATCTTGTCCTGAAGGCTTTGCCACCGGTCCGGTGTAGGTCTGACCCGACCGGACCTGAGGTCGAACTGGTAACCTACAAAGTCGAAGATCTGTTTGGGTTCCAGCTCTGGTTTCTCCAAATTCACCAGCCAACCTAGGTCCTGGCACATTTTGATCAGGACTTGGGTGTGGTGGAGACAAGTTTTGCGGGATTTGGATCTCACCAACCAGTCGTCTAGGTACTGGTGGATTCTTATACCCTTGTGTGTGGCCATCAGTTTCACCTCCTTTGCGACCACAGTAAACTCCAAGGGGGCTGTGGACAGGCCGAACGGCAGGGCCTTGAATTGGTATGTTAGCCCTTGGACGTGAAATCTCAAATATTTCCTGGATTGTTCCTGTATTGGAATATGGAAATAGGCGTCCTGAAAGTCTATGGATGTGACCCATTCCCCTTGTTGGAGTGATGACCTGATGGTTTCCGGCGTCTCCATCTTGAATTTCTCCACCTTGAGGAAGAGATTTAGTTTGCTCAGGTCTAGGATAGGTCTCCACCTGTTGTTTGGTTTCGGAACTAGAAATAGCCGGTTGAAAAACCCTAGGGACTTTTGATTTTGAACTAGTTCCACTGCATTTTTGTCGATAAGTTGATGTAATGCCTCCATCAGGTAGCTGTCCCTGTGAGGATTGACATAGCAACTTACGACTGTGGGATATCTTGTGAGCCTGGGTCGAATCCGGAAGGGGAGGGGGTAACCCTCTTTCAAAATATGAGTTACCTTCGGACCGGCCCCTAGCTCCAGCCAAACTTTCCAAAAGTGTTGGAATCGAGCCCCTACAGGATAAGTTGTGACAACATTTCTGACATTTGTTACAGGTTGGACATAAGACAATTGAGTGACACAAGAAACACCTTTCACATATTTTACTGTATGATTCTTTTGAAAGGGATGACAACCTGCTACCCCGGGACTTATTTCTTTCTTTTGCGAAAGCCCGGGGGCAGTATGAGCATGGTTCACAACATTTAATTTTACAAAAGTGTCTTTGTATTGTCTTTGATCTGTAACTGGGCTCCCGGCCAGCAGTCCTTCCTGTGATTTGAGAACACATTGATTGTCATTTATAGGACTGCTGGCCCTTGGCTGGTCGCGAGGAGTAGTAAGATGATTTGCCCCTGCCTCTCTTGCTTTGTCCTTGCTTTTTATCCCACATTTTTCCAAGCTGGATGATCCGGCTTTTTATTGTCTGGTCGCTTTTCAGGTCGCTCATATGGGTGGAAGCGAGCTTTCTTCCCGGTGTGAATCTGTCCTTTCGATTCAAAGGCGGCTATGTCCTGCTCTGCCTGCTTTAAGGCTTCTTCTGGGAAAAGTGTAGACATGTTAAGCGGACCTGTCCGGAGAGCAGCCAAGGTGTCCGGCTTTATACCAGGTTTGAGGTGAGATAGGTATGCATCCCTCCTGGTGAGTGTGGAGTTGGCCACTGTAATGAAAACAAAATCAGTAAGATGTTCAAAGGTCCTGGCCATAGCTTGGGTGATACCCGAGTTAAAATCCAGGAGGAACTGCAATTCCTCAGCAGCACCAGAGACCTTGGATGAAGATTTTCCCTTACTAAGATCCAACTTAATGGCTTTTAACTGTGATCTCATATTGTCCTGCACTTTGTTCAGACACCTATTGAATGCTGCGGCCTGATTGCACATGGTGGATGCTTCGCGGGCTGCCTTCTCCCAGCGTCGTAGATTGTCCTGAGAGATCTGACGCGAAGGGGGAGGGGTGGAGGCAATACCTGCTGCTCTGGCAATCCTGCTGTAGGTGCTGTTAACTTTGGCTGAGTCGGTATTCCAAGAAGACAATGACTTGCCAGAAGCGGACTTTTGTGGGTCAGATGCCAAACCGTACCATTTCTGTTGTGATCTGGCTGGTCGTATAAATTGGTCTTTCAGTAAACCACCCGCCTCTGAGCTGCGAGACGGGTAGCCTTCTACCAAGGTCAAGTTAAGTTTACCCATTTTTTTGCACAGCCACTCATCCGTGGGCATTTTGACCGACACCTTCCCTGTGGGTTGAGTCCTTGGGCCAGCAAAGGGGTTGTCGTCCGATGTAGATGTTGTGGTATCAATATCCGGAATGTCTGTCCACCCCATGTAGGACCTGATCCCCCTCATCGTCTCCCTGTAATTCTGATCCTCTGAGAGGGTCTGGTCGGGATCAGTCACAGTGTCATCCGGGTCGTTGTCGGACACCTCCCCTTCGTCTACAAAGATATCCACTGGGGGTCGGTCGGAAAACTCAGATTCGGAATCAGTGTCCATGGAAGCTGAGTCATGTTTGCCGGCCGGTGCTGAGGACGATTTACTGGAGGCCTGAAGAAAAGGTGAGCCGGTCCCAGGTAAATCTGAAAGTTGGTCGGTGTTTGTTTTGTCCTGAGGCAATTTGCTGGTCGATTGAACCTTGGAGCCAATCTGAGAGACACCCTGCAAATCTGAAGATTTCTTGACAGTAGATGAAAGCGATTTGTCCGTTGCCTGTCTCTGAGGAGAGTGGTCGGTGCTGGACAAATCTGAGGTTGGTAGTTTTTCAGCCGGTCGGATGAAAGGTTCTGAGGATTTAACTACACCAACTGGTGGGGTGTGCGTCGGTGTGATCTTAACCGGAGCAAAGGTCGGTTCTTGATTATCCAAGGTTTTTGCAATGAGGAGAGCTTCTAGTCTATTAAACCTCTCCGACCATTTAAGGTCTAACTCGTCAATCCGGGAATCTGCTGCGGATTTGTGAGCTTGAGGTGGCGATTTAGAAGGCTTTCCTTCAGCAGTCTTGTGTTTAGCGGAAGATTTCTTTTCCTGGGATTCTGTTTTCTTCTTTTTCTTTTCAGAACTCAAACCCGGGGATTTGACTACCCCTTGGGCGTCCACAGCTCCCACTACCGTCACAGAGGACGGGTCGATGAGAGAGGAACTAGCTGAGTCTTTGTTTGGTGTATCAGAAGATTTCTTAAGCTCTCGCTTTTCCTTTTTAATCCTATAACTAGGAGTGGACAACTGTAAGCGTTGGTCCTCTGTGAGGGAGTTGCAAGCAGGGCAGTCATTATGTGAAATACAAGGATCTGAGCCTTTACTTTTTTCTCTACATCTAGCGCAGAAACTATGGCTGTCGAAACTGGCCATAATGTGACCACAGCTCCCGTGTTTCTGGCTAGGAGAAGACATAATGTACTGAAAGGATGTGAAAATAAGATACAAACGTTCTATGACACTCCCACAACAATGTTATATAACTTCCGAAACACTTCTTGAAGATAAATTGACAAATTCCCAAAATATAAATTCACTCTCAAATTTTCGTGTACACGCGCCAAACGAAAAAGATGCTATGACGTCACGCTGTCTAGACAGGAAGGAAGTACTACACGCCACCTGGCGAGTGCACAGGACTGGGCCGGCCTGGCCGGTGGAAACACAGGATGTCTTTTTCTGACGTTTGGCGGGCCGGTCTGCGCCGACCGGATAAGCTATTGTCCATTGGATAGGATGTATTAACGCAATAAAATATAAACTTCCTACACCTTGCGGTTTCTGAGATACAGCCCGGACAAACTTTAAGGGCTGTCGGGTAATAATTTACCAAAAAAATGGACTCAGTGGAGCATTTTAGGGGTCAGGGCTGATCTTGAACCACAAACTTCAAGGTCAAATTTCTGTAGGATATAGAGGACATATATATCTATTAAAAAGTTAACCATAAAGAGATTCAACTTTTTATTGATGAGTAAAAGCCTCAGAATTTGCAAAACTCCTTGATGACCGTCAAAGAAAAGCCTGTGGTGGCCCTCTTGTTTTTCAAAATTAGGCCAAAAATATTCCTAGGCAAGATTTTGTATTGATGAACATACACTACAAATTTTAGACTTTTACCTATAATATCTTTTCCTCTAGGGCCTTAAAATGTGTAAAAGCCTATGCAAACTGTTAAAAAAACCACACTTGACTGCCATGTTGTTTTTAAAAATGAGGCAAGCTTCAAGGTCAAATATCTGTAGGCTATAGCGGATAAATATATTTATTAACAAGCATTCTGACGCATGCATTTATCTCCCGCCGTATAAATTAGATGTCCTAAAGATAGTGGAATATAAATTTTCCTGCGAGATGGAGGCACATGTAGAAGTGACAAGTTTAATGTTTGATTGCAATACTTTTAAAGACAAAAGGCATTTACTCATTTTAGTAGCTATTACTTTGCCATCCAAAGAGCTACAGTTCTGCCACTTCATTATGCAGATCAACTCAAAGTAGGGAAGCACGTCTTTAGAAGAAATAGCCTATCTGTACTACTTTTAGAGATACAAGACATTTACTTATTTTAGTGGCTATTACTCTGCCATCTAAAGAGCTACAGTTCTGCAACTTCACTATGTGGTAGATCACCCAAAAGTGGGTGAATGACTTATTTAGAAGAAATTGCCCACCTGTAATACTTTTAGAGACTAGACCAAGGATGCATCTGTGGCCAGATGCAAAATGTATCCACCGGCAAAGGCAAAAGTAGCTATTACTCAGCTATGGCACGAGCTAGAGGTCTGAAATTTTAGTATGTTATAGCTGACCCAAAAGTAGGTGAATAACATATTTGCACAAAATTCTCTAAATGCAATAGTTTTCAAGTTACAAGTGATTTTACTCATGATGGAAGTTAGTGAAAAGCCCAAAAGTAGCTATTACTCACTTAGCTATTCAGATAGACACCCAAGTTACTCACCATGTTGTTGCTATGGAAAAAGTAGGTGAATGACATATTTTAACAAAATGCTCTAAATGTAATACTTTTCAAGTTATAAATGATTTGGTGTTGAGTAAGAACTTCAAAGTAGCTATTACTCCGCTATGCAATGAGCCACAGGTCTGGAATTTTACTACGTTATAGCTGCCTCAAAATAGGTGAATAACATACTGAAACTAAATAATGTAAATGCAAAAGTTTTCAAGTTATAAGTGATTTACCCAACAGTGATAACCTAAAAGTAGTTATTATCCAGCTATGCCATGAGCTACAGGTCTGAAATTTTACTATGTTATAGCTGACCCAAAAGTAGCTGCATAACATATTTGCACAAAGTGCTCTAAATGCAGTACTTTTCAAGTTATAATTGATTTAGTGCATGATTTAATTAATTTTAATGTATTAAAATTTATTTTAAAAATTCATAAAAAAACTTAAGCATGTGAAACTTCTCCAAAATGTAGGTGAATGAGTTGAGAAATACTGGCTATCTGCAATACTTTTAGTGATAATAGGCATTTACTTATTTTGAGTAGGTGAGTAATTAGCTACAGGTCTGAAACTTCACCAAGTGAAAGCTGTCCCAAAAGTAGGTGAATGACTTATTCGAGAAAAATTGGCTATCTGCAATACTTTTAGAGATAATTAGCATTTACTCATTTTGAGTAAGTGAGTAATTACCTACGGGTCTGGAACTTCACCATGTGAAGGCTATCCGCAATACTTCTAGGGATAATTAGCATTTACTCATTTTGAGTAGGTGAATAATTAGCTACGGGTCTGAAACTTCACCAAGTGAAAGCTCTCCCAAAAGTAGGTGAATGAGTTATCTGAGAAAATTGGCTATCTGCAATACTTTTAGAGATAATTCGTATTTACTCATTTTGAGTAGGTGAGTAATTAGCTACGGATCTGAAACTTGACCATGTGAAAGCTCTTCCAAAAGTATGTGAAGGAGTTATTTGAGAAAAATTGGCTACCTGCAATACTTTTAGAGATAATTAGCATTTACTCATTTTCAGCAGGTGAATAATTAGCTACGGGTCTGAAACTTTACCAAGTGAAAGCTCTCCCAAAAGTAGATGAACGAGTTATTTGAGAAAAATTGTCTATCTGCAATAATTTTAGAGATAATTAGCATTTACTCATTTTGAGTAGGTGAGTAATTAGCTACGGATCTGAAACTTCACCATGTGAAAGCTCTTCCAAAAGTACCTGAAGGAGTTATTTAAGAAAAATTGGCTACCTGCAATACTTTTAGAGATAATTAGCATTTACTCATTTTCAGCAGGTGAATAATTAGCTACGGGTCTGAAACTTCACCAAGTGAAAGCTCTTTCAAAAGTAGGTGAATGAGTTATTTGAGAAAAATTGGCTATCTGCAATACTTTTAGAGATAATTAGCATTTACTCATTTTGAGTAGGTGAATAATTAGCGACAGGTCTGAAACTTCACCAAGTGAAAGCTCTCTCAAAAGTAGGTGAATGAGTTATTTGAGAAAAATTGGCTATCTGCAATACTTTTAGAGATGATTCGCATTTACTCATTTTGAGCAGGTGAGTAATTAGCTACGGGTCTGAAACTTCACCAAGTGAAAGCTCTTCCAAAAGTAGGTGAATGAGTTATTTGAGAAAAATTGGCTATCTGCAATACTTTTACAGAAAATTTGCATTTACTCATTTTGAGTAGGTGAATAATTAGCTACAGGTCTGAAACTTCACCAAGTGAAAGCTCTCTCAAAAGTAGGTGAATGAGTTATTTGAGAAAAATTGGCTATCTGCAATACTTTTAGAGATAATTCGCATTTACTCATTTTGAGTAGGTGAGTAATTAGCTACGGGTCTGAAACTTGACCAAGTGAAAGCTCTCCCAAAAGTAGGTGAATGAGTTATTTGAGAAAAATTGGCTATCTGCAATACTTTTAGAGATAATTAGCATTTACTCATTTTGAGTAATTAGCTATGGGTCTGAAACTTGACCATGTGAAAGCTCTTCCAAAAGTAGGTGAATGAGTTGAGAAAAATTGGCTATCTGCAATACTTTTAGAGATAATTCGCATTTACTCATTTTGAGTAGGTGAGTAATTAGCTAAGGGTCTGAAACTTCACCAAGTGAAAGCTCTGAATTAGCTACAAATGAGAAAATAGCTATTACTCACTTATGGCATGCAATAGAACCCCAAACTATGTACCATCTTATAGCTAAGGACAAAGTAGCTGAACAACATATTTTAGGAAAACACTCTAACTGCAATAGTTTTGGAGTTACAATGGCTTTACTCAACAGTCAGAATTTCAAAGTAGCTATTACTCAGCTATCAAAGATTCAACAGGTCTGAAACTTTACTATGTGATAGCCTACCAAAAAGTAGATGGACAACATATTTGAAAAGATTTCACTAACTTTAATACTTTTGAAGATATTTGACATTTACTTCTTTTGTTACTTAGCTACAAATGAGAAAATAGCTATTACTCACTTATGGCATGCAATAGAACCCCAAACTATGTACCATCTTATAGCTAAGGACAAAGTAGCTGAACATATTTTAGGAAAACACTGTAACTGCAATAGTTTTGGAGTTACAATGGCTTTACTCAACCGTCGGAATTTCAAAGTCGCTATTACTCAGCTATCAAAGGTTCAACAGGTCTGAAACTTTACTATGTGATAGCTTACCAAAAAGTAGATGGACAACATATTTGAAAAGATTTCACTAACTTTAATACTTTTGAAGATATTTGACATTTACTTCTTTTGTTATTTAGCTACAAATGAGAAAATAGCTATTACTCACTTATGGCATGCAATAGAACCCCAAACTATGTACCATCTTATAGCTAAGGACAAAGTAGCTGAACAACATATTTTAGGAAAACACTCTAACTGCAATAGTTTTGGAGATACAATGGCTTTACTCAACAGTCGGAATTTGAAAGTAGCTATTACTCAGCTATCCATGGTGCAACAGGTCTGAAAGTTAACTATGTGATAGCTTACCCAAAAGTAGATGAATACATATTTGAAAAGATTTCTGTAACTCTAATACTTTTGAAGATATTTGGCATTTACTTCTTTTGTTATTTAGCTACAAATGAGAAAATAGCTATTACTCACTTATGGCATGCAATAGAACCCCAAACTATGTACCATCTTATAGCTAAGGACAAAGTAGCTGAACAACATATTTTAGGAAAACACTCTAACTGCAATAGTTTTGGAGATACAATGGCTTTACTCAACAGTCGGAATTTGAAAGTAGCTATTACTCAGCTATCCACGGTGCAACAGGTCTGAAACTTTATCATGTGATAGCTTACCCAAAAGTAGATGAATAACATATTTGAAAAGATTTCTGTAACTGTAATACTTTTGAAGATACTTGGCATTTACTTCTTTTGTTATTTAGCTACAAATGAGAAAATAGCTATTACTCACTTATGGCATGCAATAGAACCCCAAACTATGTACCATCTTATAGCTAAGGACAAAGTAACTGAACAACATATTTTAGGAAAACACTCTAACTGCAATAGTTTTGGAGTTACAATGGCTTTACTCAACAGTCAGAATTTCAAAGTAGCTATTACTCAGCTATTCAAGGTGCAACAGGTCTGAAACTTTACTATGTGATAGCTTACCAAAAAGTAGATGAACAACATATTTGAAAAGATTTCTGTAACTCTAATACTTTTGAAGATATTTGACATTTACTCCTTTTGTTATTTAGCTACAAATGAGAAAATAGCTATTACTCACTTATGGCATGCAATGGGACCCCAAACTATGTACCATCTTATAGCTAAGGACAAAGTAGCTGAACAACATATTTGAAGAAAAAGTTGTAACTGCAATAGTTTTTGAGTTATGAGCCCTTTACTCCAAGTAGCTAAGATAGCTATTACTCAGTTATCTGTAGGCCTAAGTCCATAAAACCAAAAAAATTTTCGAGGGCGTGAAAATTCATTGGGACAATTAATTTACAAAAAATCTGTAGCTGTAGTAGTTTTGGAGGAATCTGCGTGACTAACTAACGCACGCACACACGCACGCACGCACGCACGCACGCACACACAGGCATCATTTCATAATCTCCCTCCCGGGCTAAAGCCAGGCGGGAGATAAAAATATCAACCATGAAGACATTCAACTTGCCATAGGTGAGAAAATGACTCTGAATGAATAAAACTCCTGGATGACTATCAGAGACATCTGAGGCAGCCATCTTGTTTTTCAAAATGAGGCCAAAAAAATACTCCCAGGCAAGCTTTTGTAATGATGAACATATACTGAATATTTGACAACTCTCTTTATAATACCTTTTGGTCTAGAGGGGATAAAGGCAAAATCTCTACACACTGCTTCATGACTGACAAAGAAACGCCCATGACAGCCATCTTGTTTTTCAAAATGAGGCCAAAAATATTTCCAGACCAGAGTTTGTAATGATAAACATATCCTGCCAATTTGAGATCTCTACCGATAATACCTTTTGCTCTGGAGGGATCACAAAACTCCTTATTGAAAGTCGAAAAATGCAGTGGCGGCCATCTTGTTTTTCAAATAAGGCCAAAAATATTCCCATACAAGATTGTAATGATGAATATATCCTGCAAATTTGAGAAGTCTAGATATAATATTCTTTTTGTTAGAGCAGTAATGGTGAAATCTCTCTACATACTGCAGCAGCAGCATAAGCGAAATGAAACGAAATCCATATGGAGGCCCAGCGGATACAATAAAGAAATCGTGAGTAAGAAAACTCTGCTTCCAGGCAAAATGATGGCCAACAAGATGGAAGTGTGTACTACATCACTATCTAGGTCACCTCAGTGCTAGGTGTTTTCACTGAATGAGGCACTTGGCCAGTATTATGCTCTTTTTTCTTGATTTGGCCAGGCGGCCACCTGAGATAGCATCTAGTTCCACATTGGAAGCTATTGTAGCGTAATAAATATACATGTTCAAATGCTGCAAGATTCAACTTAACTAGGTCAAGTTCAACATGAATGAACATTATTACCTTTAGCTTTATAATGTCTGGCTAATGTCCCATGTTCTGCAAAACCCCGGCCACAAAGTCTAAAAAAAGAAAACAGAAATAGCATCAGAGACGCCCGTGCCCCACAGCCTGGGGAAATAGTTTTTAACACCATGAGATACAGAAGCAGTGAAACAGTACAAAGATCTGGATACTTTGAGAGCAGTGTCAGTTATATAAAGTTCCAAATAATATTTAATAGAAAATAACATCTAAGAAACATCACAGCATTAATCAGTAAACTAAAAATTATGAAACAATAAAATTTATTAACTAGAGAATAGCTGTCAATGGAAAAAGCACAAATATGTAAAAGTGCACATAATAATCAGTTGCAGCAGTCGTAAGAGAAAGATGTCTCAAATATGGCAGGTGAACTCACTTTGGCAGAGCCAAAGTTAAAGGTCACACCATGATGCACACCTACACCCCCTAACCAATATCCTTACCAGTTTTCAACCTTCCTGTTAACTTCCTACACCTTACAGTTTCCAAGATATAGCCCAGACAAGATTTTAGAGGTCAAGGTCACTACGGAAAGTCAAAGGTCAATTCAAGGTCACACCATGACGATGCCACACCCCTTAACAAATGTCCCTACCATGTAACAACTTCCTATACCTTACAATTTCCGAGATAGAAACTGGATAAGATTTTTTAGGTCCTGGTCACTACGGCTAGGTCAAAGGTCAAATCAAGGTTGCACCATGAAATTGCACAAATACAGCCCCTAACCAATGTCCCTACCAAGTACCAACTTCCTACACCTTACAGTTTCCGAGATAGAGTCCAGACAAGATTTTATATGTCATTGTCACTTGGACAAGGTCAAAGGTTAAATCAAGGTCACACCATGAGGTGGCACACCTACACCCCCTAACCAATGTCCCTACCAAATATCCACCTTCTGCACCTTACGGTTTCCGAGATATAGACCAGACAAGATTTTATAGGTTAGGGTCACTACGGCAAGGTCAAACCAAGGTCACACCATGACGTTGCACACCTACACCCCCTAACCAATGTCCCTACCAAGTATCAACTTCCTAAACCTTACGGTTTCTGAGATACAGCCCGGATAAACTTTCCCACCGCCCGCCCGAACGCCCGCCCAGCTGGACACCAAGTGGGGTAAAAAAGGATACAAATGCAACAGAAGGGGTAAAAAAGGATACAAATGCAACAGAAGTATTTTCAGAACATACAAAGTTATCACGATCATCATCAAGATTTCAATAGATATCAGCAGTCTGCAGAAAAATTCAATAAAATATCATTTTGGTAACCTACTGTTAAACTGCTAGTCATATGACCATACAAGTTAATGCACTGTGCAAGATGGGTCCTGTCTTGTCTGTCTCCTCTCTTCATTGGCGAAAGAAGGTCGTATATTTGTTCAACTCCTCTCTTCATGGAGGAAAGAAGGACTTATATTTGTCCACCATTTTGTGGGACAGAGAACGAGCGAGAACATTGTCTAATATTGTGGAGTGTTAGGTAACTTTACCATACCTTCTTCAGGACTTTTTTTATCCACAACCTATTTTCAGAACATACAAAGTTATCACGATCATCATCAAGATTTCAATAGATATCAGCAGTCAGCAGAAAAATTCAATAAAATATCATTTTGGTAACCTACTGTTAAACTGCTAGTCATACGACCATACAAGTTAATGCACTGTGCAAGATGGGTCCTGTCTTGTCTGTCTCCTCTCTTCATTGGCGAAAGAAGGTTGTATATTTGTTCAACTCCTCTCTTCATGGAGGAAAGAAGGACTTATATTTGTCCACCATTTTGTGGGACAGAGAACGAGTGAGAACATTGTCTAATATTGTGGAGTGTTAGGTAACTTTACCATACCTTCTTCAGGACTTTTTTTATCCACAACCTAGAATCAGAAAAAGTGTTGCCATGGCAACACTTGCTGCCAAATATTGCTGAAAGGTTAACAAGCTCCTATTCATGCAGGGGTTTGGAATGCAAAGAACCCACAAAAATATAAGTCCAAGAAACAGAAAATAGAAAAAAGTGTTGGGTAACTTTACCATACCTTCTTCAGGACTTTTTATATCCACAACCTAGAATCAGAAAGTGTTAGGTAACTTTACCATACCTTCTTCAGGACTTTTTATATCCACAACCTAGAATCAGAAAGTGGACAATTGCTTTACCGGTCGGCGCGACCGGTCCCGCCAAACGTCAGAAAAAGACGTCCTGTATATAATACCGGCAGGACCGGCCAGGAGAGTGCATTCGCCAGGTGGCGCATCGTACTTCCTCTTCCTGTATAGACATCATGACATCATAGCATCTTTTTTGTGTCTAGTCCTAGTTAGACCCCTAGAAGCTGATAGCGGGGCCGGTTGGGTGGGCCTTGACTGTCCATTGGATAGGGTATTAACTTATAAAAATTTAATTTACTTATTAAATTTGCAATTTTATTGCGTTAATCCATCCTATCCAATGGACAATTGCTGAATAACTACTGCTTGGTAGGTGGGTAAGCAGCTAGGGACTCAAGTGAACTCATAACAAAACAGTATTGTACAGGCCCATTTGACCTAGGGTCAGAGAACCCTGAGAGGTCAAGGTCCGACTTTGCCCCCCCCCCCCCCTTTTCTTTCCTTTCCAGGGTTGGTCTGAGGAGGGAAAGAGAGAGAGAGAGAGAGAGAGAGAGAGAGAGAGAGAGAGAGAGGGGGGCTGAGTTCAGTCCCAGAAGAAACAAGACCACTGCCGTGGTGTGATCTCCCACCGCACTACATCAAAAAGTAGGTGAACAACATATTTGACAAAACTCCTTTAAATTGAATAGTTTTGCTGTTATAAATTATTTAAATAAAAAAAGTCAAAGTAGCTATTACTGAGTTAGCTATGGACCTACAGCTTTGAAAATTTGCAATGAGTTATTTGAGAAAAATTGGCTATCTGCAATACTTTTAGAGATAATTCGCATTTACTCATTTTGAGTAGGTGAGTAATTAGCTATGGGTCTGAAACTTCACCAAGTGAAAGCTCTCCCAAAAGTAGGTGAATGAGTTATTTGAGAAAAATTGGCTATCTGCAATACTTTTAGCGATAATTCGCATTTACTCATTTTGAGTAGGTGAGTAATTAGCTATGGGTCTGAAACTTCACCAAGTGAAAGTTCTCCCAAAAGTAGGTGAATGAGTTATTTGAGAAAAATTGGCTATCTGCAATACTTTTAGCGATAATTCGCATTTACTCATTTTCAGTAGGTGAGTAATTAGCTATGGGTCTGAAACTTCAAGTGAAAGCTCTCCCAAAAGTAGGTGAATGAGTTATTTGAGAAAAATTGGCTATCTGCAATACTTTTAGAGATAATTCGCATTTACTCATTTTGAGTAGGTGAGTAATTAGCTACGAGTCTGAAACTTCACCATGTGAAAGCTCTCCCAAAAGTAGATGAATGACTTAAAAAGTAGATGAACAACTTATTTGAGAGAAATTGTGTAGCTGCAATACTTTTGAAGATATAAGGCATTTACTCATTATGGTTATCATTAAAAATTGACAAAGTAGCTATTACGGTTTGCGAGATATTTGTCATTTTTCACATTTTCACCAAAAGTAGCAATAAAGTAGCCATTACTCACTTGTAGATTGAGCAACAGTTGTGAAACTTAAATATGTTACAGTTCACAAAAAAGTAGATGAACAACTTATTTGAGAGAAATTGTGTAGCTGCAATACTTTTGAAGATATAAGGCATTTACTCATTATGGTTATCATTAAAAATTGCCAAAGTAGCTATTACTCACTTAGCTATGGAGATACACTTCCAAACTAGTGACCATGTTGTAGCTGTGGAGATAGTAGCTGAACAACATATTGGAACAAAATTGTGTAGCTGCAATACTTTTGAAGATATAAGCCATTTACTCATTATGGTTATCATCAAAGTAGCTATTACTCAGTTAGCTATGGAGTTACAGCTGTGAAAATTCACAATACAGTATATCCAAAAGATAGGTGAACAACATATTCGACAAAAATCCTCTATATTCAATAGCTTTTGAGTTATAAGTGACTTGCTCAATGGTCAAATGTTAAACTTAGTATAGCTATTACTCAGTTAGCTATGGTGCTACACCTTGGACACCTCACCATGATATAGTACATGAAGGAGTTGTTGAACAACATATTTCAGGCCAATATTGTAAGTAACAGTTACAAAGACAAAATCAATTTACTCATTTTGCTCATTGTTAATAACAGAAAATAGCTATTACTCACTTAGCTATGAAGATAGAACCCTAAAAATGGTACCATCTTGTAGGCATGGAGAAAGTAGCTGAACAACGTATTTTACAGAAACACTCTAAATGCAGTCGTTTTTGAGTTATGAGCACTTTACTCAAAGTAGCCACCATTGCTATTACTCACTTAGCTATGGTCCTAGGTGTGAAATAACAGCATCAAATGAAAGGACATAAGCAATAAGGTCATAAAAAACATTGAAAAGGCCAAGGAGAAACAACCAGTGTGATGTACAGCCCTTTATAAAAGCGTGACACACACTCAACAACACACGAACACACGCACGGAATGCGTTTTATAATCTCCCGCCTGCCCGGCGGGAGATAATAAACTTCCCAAGGGAAGCAAGTCATAGTTTTTTTTTGTTTTTTTTTTAAAAAAACATATGTACATTTCAACATATTTACACTATGTATATATCTGGCATATTTACAATATGTACATATTTACATATATATACAGCATCTCCTCACCTCTGGGCCTGGTGGTGCACCTGTTAGGCAGCCACTACAGGTCCCAGGTGGAAAAGCTCTGAGTCAGCCCAGGCAACATCCTTCAAATAAAACTGAGTGAAGGTGTTGTGAGATTTCCAGTGGCAGGCTGACAATATCTGCTCTAAGGAGATCCCTGATTGGAAGGCCTTAGAGGCAGCAAAGGCCCTAACATCATGGGCTTTAACCTGATGCAAGGTGAGGGCCTCCTGGTCGGAGAGCTCATAGCACAGAACCACAGTCTGTTTGATCCATGAGGAGATGGTGGCAGGGGAGATGTCTTTGTTAAACCCTTTCTTGAAGGAGACAAAGACCAACTCCTTATTCTGCCTAAGGTCTGAAGTCCTGTCCAAGTAGTAGTGCAGGGCTCTAACTGGATATAGGGACCTGTCACCCTTGAGTGACCTATCCAGAGATGGTGCCAGGGCTGGAATGACCACTGGTGCCACACTATCTGGACCCTCTTTAGCCAGCTGATTCTTGGATAGGAAGCGGGGTGAGAGGTACAAGGACACCTTAGACCAGTCTGATTGGTGTCTGATGTTCTTATGTAACCAAGCATGGATCTCACTCCTGTGTTTACCAGAACCTAAGGCCAGCAAGAAAATAGTCTTGAAAGTCAGATGTTTCAAGGAGGCCTCTTTTAGGGGTTCAAAGGGAGCCTTTGTCAGCTGGTGAAGCACCAGGGAAAGGTTCCAGGAGGGGATGCTTATTACAGTAGGTGACCTTGTTAAATGGGGTCTGAACCAGAAGGGGAGGGTGTAGCCCTCCTTCAGTGTGGTGACTACCTTTGGACTCGAACCCAGAGCTTCCCATTTCTCCCAACACTGGTGTAACCTTGCCCCTACAGGAGGATCTGTAACAGCATGTGGGGCATTGTTGACAAAATTTACAGAACTCAAGTGACCTACACAATAAGCATTTTTCACATATTTTATTTCTGTGTACATTTGACAAAAGGTGGGACTTACGCCTTTCCTTTGTGGCAACCCGGTGACAATATGAGCATTTGCAACATGAGAGTCTACATTCAAATTTAAAGTCACTTTGCTGTTCCCGGCTACCACTGGTGCTGGGTTCAAGTCTCCCTGACTGGTAACATGTACAGAGTTCTTCTGACCGGTCACAGAATTTACAGTGATTGTCATTAATGAGACTTGAACCCCTTGGCCGGCTTCTGGGAGAATGTTGAGGCTTTGCCACGACCCTTCCTGGCTTGTTGCTTGTCTTTAATCTGCTTCCAAGACGGGAGGTTAGATTTCCTGTCGTGGTGGCCAGTCGACTTGTCACTTGCAGGGTAAGGGTGGAAGCGATTCTGATATCGGTGTGATGTACCAGACGAACGCCTCTCCTCACTCTTACTGATTTCCTCTTCAGTCTTGGAAATAAGCTGATCCGGGAACAGTGCATTGAGATGTACTGGAGACGTTCTTAAGGCGTTTACAGTATCTTGTTTCACCCCAGCATGTAGGTAGTCCAAATAACTATCTCTGCGAGCCAGAGTGAAGTTAACCATGTTAATAAAAAAGCCCTCGGATAAATCCTGCATGGTTCTGGCCATGGCCTGTGAGATTGACGGGTTGAAAGTGGTCAAGTATTCCAGTTCATTAACAGCTTGTTTCATCTTCTCTGATGACTTGCCCTTACTGTCCAGACGTAGGGTTTTGAGCTGAGTGGCCATTGAGTCTTAAACCCTAGTCAAACACCTTGATAAACCAGCAGCTTGGTTGCACATTATTGTCTGTTCCCTTGCTGCCCTCTCCCAATGCCTGAGTAGATTTTGACTGAAGGCTTGGGAGGGTGGGGCAGTAGGTAAGTTTCTTCGTGCCACCCTGCTGAAGGAATGGTTGAGTTTGGCAGGATCCGGAGAACCAGGTGCGTACTGTTGAACTCTCACTGTTCTTTTCAGCATGCATCCCGTACCATCTTGAAGGTCTGGGAGTTTTAACAAACTGGTCCCTGAGGAGGCCTGTGTTGTCGCTGTTCCTGGTGGGATACCCTTCTGTGATTGTGAGGTTGAGTTTAGACATTTTCCTGCACAACCAGTCGTCCACAGGAAGTTTTACAGAGACTTTACCGGTAGGCTGTACACGTGCACCGGCAAAGGGGTTGTCATCTGCAGCAGAGGACACAGTTTCAAACTCAGGAATCTTGTTCCAATGCATAAAGCTTCTCACACCTCTCATAGTCTCTCTATAATTGGCCTCCTCAGTAGGTTCCTGGTCAGTCTCATCCCTGGTGATATCCCTGTCCGGTGACCGGTCCCGGTGGATCTCATCATCCAGGGAACCGGTAAGACTGAGCTGGTCAGCTTCACTGTCAGATGCTGCACTCAGATCTACTTCACAGGTGGGCTGACCATCAGGGACTGAACCGGGGGTCTGAACAGGCTGGGTTGCTGTCCCAGCACCGGGAGCCTCAAGAGGCTGGGTGGCTGTCTGCATCTCCTCTACTGCTTCCCCGGTGGCCTGATCAAGGCAGGGACCGGAATTCACTGCAGTTTGACTGCTGGTGGTGGCACCAGGGTAAAAAAATGGCTTCTGGCTGGTAGTCGCATCTGAAGCTGGTTTTACAACCGGTTCAACCGGTACTGTGAAAGTCTTGGCCAACAGCATCGCCTCCAGCCGGGAGAACCTCTCTGCCCATTTATCATCTAGCTGTTTCAAATCATCAGCCGAAGGTCTGCTACTGGAAGATTTCTTTTTGCTGGCAGAGGGCTTGGGAGACTCACTACGTTTCGTCTTCTTGGCAGTCGTAGGGGTTGACTGAGGCTGTGAAGCCTTAACCTTCTCTACCTTACCATGCACACTCACGTGTGCAGGGTCCACGAGAGTGGGAGCAGAGGAGGACGCACTCGCCTTCTTCGCTCTCTGTAGGTGGGTGTTGATAACTGCTGAATCTGCTCAGGGTTAAACCCCTTACAGACATCACATTCCTTCTTGAGGACGCAAGGGTCGTCACCCATCCCCTTGTCTCGACAACGTGCACACTTGGAGTGGGAGTCAAACCCAGCCATAGCGTGACCGCATGAACCTCGTCTTTGTCCTGGAGAAGACATAGTCGTAGATAATACTGTAGAACTTCTTAAACGAACTCTAAAGGGGAAAACATCCCAATAACCGTCCTTAGGATCCTGGGTCTCCTGGTTACCGGACCGGTTCCCCCCTCCCTTCTTTCTCTCCTGAGATGGGAGAGGGGGAGAAAGAGTTCTAGCCCTGCGGAGTCCAAGAAGGGAGCCAGGAAGGCTACAAGCCCATCAACCAGATCTCTAGGGAACCTAGATGTGGGACTAAACTGGTTAGATTAACTGCAACAGGAGGCCTAACATACTTGAAGAAGAAAAACTTAAAGACGGAACTACCCATTGGTACAACTATCTACAATATGTACATATGCCTCCAGAAAAACAGGCACAAGGTATACAAGTGTAGGAGTAGACCTGTTGGGCCGCCACCACAGGGCACAGATGATACAACTACGAGTTGGCCCAAGCCACATCCTTCAGATAAAACTAAGTGAAAGTGTTATGCGACTTCCAATGGCAGGCTGATAAAATCTATTCCAAGGAGACCCCTCCTTGAAAAGCTTTGGAAGCCGCAAAAGCCGTAACATCATGAGCTTTGACCTGATGCAGAGTAAGCGACTCCTGATCTGACAATGAAACCATTTTCTTCTCTTTGTTCTTCCTATCTCTGTATGTGGGGGTGGCTAGTTGCTGGACCTGCTCTGGTGTAAAGGCTTTACAAATAGGGCAGTCTTTCTTGAGAATGCAGTTGTCTTCGCCAACCCCCTTGTTCCGACATCTTGCACATTTCAAGTGGCCATCAAATATAGCCATAACGTGGCCACACGTGCCTCTCTTCTGTCCTGGGGACGACATGATGATTAGTACTTCAGTAGAAATATGTAGATGTGAAATAAAATGGATGAATTCGCAGATAAACTTCAAAACGTCTCTCTGTAGAAAACACATCCGCACACTCCATGCGCCAAACGAAAAAGATGCTATGACGTCACGCTGTCTAGGTCCTGCCGGTATTATATACAGGACGTCTTTTTCTGGCGTTTGGTGTGACCGGTCGCGCTAACCGGTAAAGCAATTGTCCATTGGATAGGATGTATTAACGCAATAAAATGTTGATCTCAGAGTCAAACTGATATGGGTGTACTCATAAAAAGAAACATTTAAACTATTTTCTGTTTGAGGTACAAACACAGCCAACATATCCAATTAAAGCACACAGCTACCTCATTTTAAAGATAAGTTTTATATCCAACATTCATGAAGAGGTTAATCCTTCAGATAAAGTTTTGGATGAAAAAGCAAAATTTGTATCTGAAATATTAATGATTTTGGTATCAAAACCGGTATAAAATTATAGTTTATTCAGCTTATATGCTACAGACAGTGATATTTCATATGAAAGTGAAGCTCAATGCCTGCACTTTCTGGTGGTATGTATAGTATTTCTATGTTTTATATTTTAGATTGGTACAGGAGCAGATAATACTTGACACACACTTTCGGTACCTAAAATTGAAAATTTTAATTTACTTAGATGTAGCTTTTATAAGCTACAAGCTTACCATGTGGGACTGGATGCTTATACTGGTAGCCGCGAGGAACTACGACCAACATCTAAGAAAAAAAGACATTTATTCTTGGCCGTAGCCTCAGGTTGTTGTCACGTGATCTGCCCCTTATGTTACAACTTTTCTCGTTGAGATTTAAACCCATACCCCTCAGCTGTAATACAGCGGGGAGGCAGGGTGGGACTCTCCTCAGTCCCACATGGTAAACTTGTAGACCGGGAACCTCTTAGGTCCTTGGTTCGGTCCAGATAATACCTCAGGGCCCACACCAGACACAGGGTCCTGTCTTCTTGAACTGTCTATCTACAATGGTAGGAAAAGCAGGGATAGTCACCGGGGACACACTTTGGGAATCTTCTCTTGCTAGTTGGTTTTTGGCTATGAAGTCAGAAGAAGGGAACAAGGAGACCTTTTCCCAGTGGCCTTGATTAGATACTTTGTTTGCAACCCAGGCATGGATTTCGCTGCGGCACTTGCAGGAGGCCAAAGCTAGCAAGAAAGCAGTTTTGAGAGTGCGATGTGCTTTTGTGAGCGCATTGAGAACAACAGAAAGGTTCCACTTGGGGAGATTTCTGGAACTTTTGGGGTGATCCCTGTGGAAACTGGAGAGCAACCTATGAAGGTCCTCATTGTGAGCAATATGTTGGCTCGATGGGCCCAAGGTGTCAACAATGGCAGTCCTGTAACCATCAATGGTGGAGCGGCGCCTGTTTAGGTCTTGGTACAGATACATGAAGAAATCTGAGATTTGTTTCACAGATGGAGTGGAGAAATTCACCGAATTTTCTCTGTACTATTTTTTTTAAAGGGTCCACTGTGATTTGTACATGGTCGTTGTTGATGACCGCTGAGGTCCAGCAATTCTCTCTGCCACTTCCACAGAGAAGCCTTGTTCTTGGAGTTGTCCACTCCTAGACACCAGGCGTGGAAGTTGAGGTGCTGCGGGTTGCTGTGGAACACGTAGTTGTGGGGCTGCTTGAGGAGTGTTGTCGACACCGGGAGCTGCAGTGGGATCTCTGTTGAGAGTTGCACTAGGTCCCAAAACCAGGGCATCCCAGGCCAGCCTGGGGCTATTAGTATGATCAGACAATTGCATTGCCTGATTTTTTGGATCACCCTGTGAAGGAGAGCCGTTGGAGGGTGAGCATAGGCAGTGAGACCCGTCCAGTTTATGTTTAGAGCATCTATGTGCTAGGCCTTTGGGTAGGAGACACGTAAAGTGGAAGGTTGTGGTTCAGATATTGGCGAATAGGTCCACGTGGGGAGTGAACCACCTTTGGAAGATCTGTTTGAACACCTGTTGATGTAGAGACCATTCGGTCGACTGTACCTGATTCGACCTGGAAAGTAGGTCGGCCATCACATTCAGACACCCTGGAATGTGTCTGGCTTTCAATGTGATGTGAGAATGATGGCACCAGGTCATGATTCTCCACAGGAGTGCACACATCTCCGCTGAGTGTTCCCTCTTGTTGTTTATGTAAGCCACCACAGTTGAGTTGTCCGTCGCAACTAGCACAGTTTGGTCCTGACACTGGTCTTTGAAGCGTCTCAGGGCCAGAAAGGCAGCTTTTAATTCTAGGACATTTATGTGAAGCACTTTTTCCTGGGGAGACCACAGACCTTGTGTAGAACTTGGTTCTAAGCGAGCGCCCCAACCTTTGTTTGAGGCGTCTGTAAGGAGTTGGATACTGTGGTCTTTAGGATGAAGGTGTGAGCCTTTCATCACGTTTGCAGGATTCTGCCACCAAACCAGGTGTGCAGAGATGGCTTCTGTCCAAGACAGGGGGCTGTCCAGTGGTTGAGGAAATTTCCAGTGCTCCTTGAGGTGAAACTGAAAGGGCCTCAAGTGACGTCGTCCCTCTGGGACCATTTCTCTGTTGAGGCTAGCGACCCAATTAGAGACATCAAACATCTTGCAGTCAAAAACATGTTTTGACTTGAGGTGTAGGATAAAATCCTGGAGTTTGAGCCATCTCTCTTGAGTGGGTTTTACAAGGGCTGAATCCAGGTGGAACTCGTAACCCACGAACGAAAATACCTGAGTGGGATTCAGTTGAATTCATTGATTGATGATCCATCCCAAGGAATGGGTTAGATCTACCACTGCCTGAGTGTTCACTAGGGCTTCCTCCCACGACTGAGACCTGATCAGCCAGTCGACCAGGTATTGGTGGAGTCTGAGACCTGGAGAGGGCCATGAGCTTCACCTCCTTTGGGCCAGTGCGAAAGGTAGGGAGGTGAACTGGAACACCTGAGACCTGTGGCAAAATCTTAGGTATTTCTTTGAGTGAGGATGGATGGGGATATGAAGGTAGGTGTCCGATAGATCTATCGACGATACCCATTCCCCTGGAATCAGGGAGGTCCTGACGGACTCTGGAGTTTCCATCTAGAACTTTTCTACATGTAGAAAAGTGTTGAGCCTGCTAAAGTCTATACCTGGCCTCCACCTTGGGTGAGGCTTGGTACTAGAAACAGGCGACTATAAAACCCGAGAGATTTTACATTTTCCACTCTTTTGATAATGTTCTTTGACAGTAGAGACTGGATGCAATGGGCCAAGGCTGGGTCCTTTGGGGGTGGGGGTGGGGGTGGGGGGTGGGGGGGGGGGGGGGGGGGGGTGGGGGGGGTGGGCTTGTATTCTGATATTATCAGAGAAAAACTGACCAAGTTGGGCTTTGAGAGGAATGGCAGTACGTAGCCATTGGTGATAAGGTTTAATACGTTGGATGAACAATTGTTTGTTTGCTAGTCTCTGCTGAAAGAACGGAGGCGGCCTCCTACTGGTGGACTGCTTGAGGCTTTAAAGGAGTCATTGGGAAGAGGATCCACGCCCTCTTCCCCAGTTGTGGGTCGAAAAAACGACCCCTTGGAGCCTCTGAAGTTCTGTTTTCCTCTGTTGGAAGAAAAACGACTGGTTACTGCTGTGTGAGGAATTGCCCCCATAGGAGCGTTTCCTGCAGGAGCCTCTTTTCTTGTGGGGAGTACGAAAGGGCTTATTCTGGTAGGGTCCGAAACCCTGAGAATCTTTGAGGTGCCTTTTAAGGAAGGAAGTCCTTGCCTTCCTTCACCAACTATGATTTAAACAAGGAAGACGGCCAGAAGGACGCCTTCCGGAGTTCTTAAAGGGCTTATTTTGGTAGGGTTCCGAAACCCTGAGAACCTTTTGAGGTGCCTTTTCAAGAAGGAAGTCCTCGTCTTCCTTCACCAACTAGTTCTTGGTGCCTGGTTTCTCCTAAGGGAGGTTGTAATAGGGTCATTTCGGCTTCGAGCCTAATCAAGCCGGTATTGCCCATTGAGTATAATTTCTCTGGAGAACATGGGACAAGGACTACTAAGGCAAGTCTAGTCCCTGTGTTGGATCAGGATGGTCTTATTCCACAGATCCGGAGACTCACAAGCATTCTCATAACCATGTTTCGCTACTTTATCAGAGTCGGCACCTCTCCTGATCTGAGACTTGACCTGTTTGAAAAGTGTTTCAGGCTATATTGACACTTCTCCAAAGTGACATGACAGAAAGAGGAAGTCTTGGCAAAGGTAGTAGCGAAATTGCGACTGGAAAAATTCTGTCTTGCCTGATATTCCAATTCTTTAAGAATTGGAAGAGGAACCTTGATCATAGGAGACCAGATGACTTAGGAGAAATACAAATCTTGGCAAAGTCTGTATTCAGCTCTTGTATTTGTCCTAATAACAAGACTGGCCTAGCTGGTACCACTTGACAGTGGAAGGAGGTGGTTGGATGTACTTACTCTCAGGTAAATTTGCTGTTTGGAAGTCCTGATCAAACTTATCAAAGGCCTTCTTAATGATTGAATTGAGAGGCAACATGGAGGAAGGACCTCGTGGTCTAAGTTTTTGCCTGCCTTTCTCATCATCAAGGCACATGACCGCAGTTGAAGATCTAGGTAAGGATTCCCTAGTTTCAGGCAACTTGAGGATGCATCGAAACATATCCACCTCCTCAGCATCTTGGAATGGAATGTCAGCCAATGCTACTTCCCAATAATAAGGAGGGTAGCTATTACTCGGTTGGTTATGGACTTACAGCTCTCAAAATTTGCCATTACACAGTACATAAAAAAGTAGCTAAACAACATATTTGAGAAGAATCCTTTCAATTCAACAGTTTTGCTGTTATAAGTGATTTACTCAATGGAGAACCATCAAAGTAGCTATTACTCAGTTAGTTATGGACCTACAGCTCTCAAAATTTGCCATTACACAGTACATGAAAAAGTAGGTGAACAACATATTTGACAAAAATCCTTTAAATTCAACAGTTTTGCTGTTCTAAGTGATTTACTTAATGGAAAACCCTCAAAGTAGCTATTACTCGGGTAGCTATGGAGATACAGCTGTGAAAATTTCCCATGACACAGTACATCAAAAAGTAAGTGAACAACATATTTCACAATAATTTTCTAAATTCAATAGTTTTGGAGGTATAAGTGATTTACTCAATGTTGAAATTCAAAGTAGCCATTACTCAGTTAGCTATGGAGATACAGCCCTGAAACTTAGCCACAACACAGAACATTAAAAAGTAACTGATTAACATACTTGACAATAATTCCCTAAATGCAATAGTTTTAGAGTTATAAGTGATTACTCAATGTTGAAATTAAGAAATTTCAAAGTAGCTATTACTCAGTTGGCTATGGACTTACAGCTCTGAAAATTCACCACGACACAGTACATCAAAAAGTAGGTGAACAACATATTTGACAAAAATCCTCTATATTCAATAGTTTTTGAGTTATAAGTGTCTTGCTCAATGGTCAAATGTTAAACTTAGTGTAGCTATTACTCAGCTAGCTATGGTGCTACACCTTGGAAACCTCACTATGATATAGTACATGAAGGAGTTGTTCAATAACATATTTGAGACCAATATTGTAAGTAACAGTTACAAAGATAAAAGCAACTTACTCATTTTGCTCATTGTTAAAAACAGAAAATAGCTATTATTCACTTAGCTATCAAGATAGACCCCTAAAAATGGTACCATCTTGTCGGCATGGAGAAAGTAGCTGAACAACGTATTTTACAGAAATGCTCTAAATGCAGTCGTTTTGGAGTTATGAGCACTTTACTCGAAGTAGCCACCATTGCTATTACTCACTTAGCTATGGACCTAGGTCTGAAAAAACAGCATCAAATGAAAAGACATAAGCAATAAGGTCATAAACATTGAAAAGGCCAAGGTGAAACAACCACTGGGATGTACAGCTCTTTTTAAAAACTTGAAGAGCTTCAAGGTCAAATTATTGCATGCTTACAGAGGACATATATATGTATTATATATACCAGCCATAAAATGATCTAACTTTCTGTATATGAGAACTGGGCCAAAATGTGAAAAAATGGCCAAACTCTGACAAACAATAGCGTTCGTGGCATTGCCCATATATACCCACATACCAAATTTGAAAGGTCTAACTAAAATATTTTTTACGTTATCGCGTCCGAAAGGAAATCGCGGCGGTGGCGGCATGACTGCACCGAATCCTAAGTATCCCTGACTTTCGTTTGGGGATACAATAAATCGTACCTAGCTCTTGGACTATAACTGTTTTATCCAATTAATCTTGGGCGTATTATTTCATTATTTTTGGAAACTCTCATTCTTAAAAATGGTTCTCAGAAAATTCAATGACTGTCAGTCTATTTTTAAGAAGTTAAGAATAAAGTAACTTAGGGAATTATATTTACAGTCAAGGGAATATTAATAACAAGTTCATCTGCTTTTCAATTTCTTCTTCAATAGAAGATTAATTTTTTGCGTAAAAAACCTTACTTGCACTTGTAGGGCTTTTCTCCAGTATGTGTCCGCAAATGTCTCTCCAAGCCACCTTTCTCACGGAAACTTTTGCCACAGAAACTGCAAGCCCAGGGCAAAACACTGCTGTGAATCCTCATGTGCACTTTACAGCCATTCTGATTGAAAGAAAAGATGAATCAAAGTCAGTTTGATAAAAATTTAACACATTGATATGGGCTAAACTTTGCCTTCAACATTTGTATACATTGGTTTATCGAAAATAGGTGATCAACAGGTGGCATAACACACTACATGGTAAGAAACTACACTATAAACAACAGACAACAGCAATCAATTTGCAACTTTCCCACCATCAAATAAAACCATCACAAAACTAGACAAAAGTTATTTGCCAAGGCAAAAATGGAGCACTCCACAGTATGTAGTGTCAAAAGAAAGGAATGTGTACAGTGGACTCTGTTTAACTGAACATCCTGGAAGATAAATCTTTAGTTTTAAAATTGGGAGTTTTGGATAGCCAAGAGTGAGACTGTGGTCATGCAGGATACAATGATTTTGTCAATATTGCTGTTAAATACATAAAAAGAAAACAAAAGCTAATCCATAAGATAATCCATGATATTTGGCCAACTAAACCAGTACACATGTTGTTTATATTGCAGGTTTTGTTGCAGAAAAAAGGTATATGTTTTCAGATATCTTTAAAAACTAAACATAGTGATGAGATGGAACATCTTAATGTCCCGAAAATTTGCAAGAACTATTATAATAATCTTTTTTCATTCCTTTTTAAATATTTTTGAAACACCATTCATTTAATAAGCTCCCTTGATGTATGAAAACTTCTAATCCAGTCTCTGCAACCCCATTAAATAAAATAGTGCAACAGTATCATCCATTGAAGAAATTAATCTATTATCGGAAGCGACGACATACATATTTCCTCACAGAAATAGGTGAGAAAGACATCAAAGTAAGTTTTTTTTTTTTTTTGATACATCCAGCTAACAGTAATTTACGCGAGATTTCAGTGCTTTTTCTTGAATTTTTAGGTCGTCTTCTGCATATAGTTTCAGACAAAACAGTCGGAACAACTACTGACCAAAGAAATTTAAGTGTTATCGAAAGAGGAAAAATATATATATTTCTTCACAGAAAAGAAAAGAAATCCAGTTTATTTTATTTTTTGAATCCAGATAACAGTAGCAAAACAAAGTAGCACCCAGCCAGGCTTTGATCTGGTTCTGAAGTGAAATTTAAAAAATTGACAAATGAAAACAGAATTAATTTGAAAATGTTAATTACTTAAATCATGTAGCTTTTATAAGCTACAAGCTTACCATGTGGAACTTGAATGCTGATCTTGGGAGGCCGCAGGCCCCGGCCAACGTCCAAGAAAAACAGACGTTTAGTGTTGACTGAAGCCTCAGGTTGTCCTCTTGTGGCGTTCTGCCTCACTCATTCTCCTTTTCTCATTTCAATTTTTAAACCATACCCCCTAAGCTATAGTAGGCAGGGTGGGACTCTCTTCAGTTCCACATGGTAAGCTTGTAGCTTATAAAAGCTACATTTAAGTAATTAAAATTTTCAGTTTTATTGTGCTACAATAGCTTACCATGTGGAACTGAATGCTGAATCCAACCGCTAAGTGGAGGGATTACAGCTGAGACTGGAAGAAGTAGTCAATTTTTCTTTAATTTGAAGTAATAGATAGAATGAATGTTTATAAATAGCAGTCTGAGTCCTGTTTACAGTGCCCCAGTCCCGGGGACTGAGCCTGTAAGAAGCCAAAAGCCAGAAAAGGAATGAATGACAGTACTAAAAACTGTCAGGATGTTTTGATTGAAGAAGAGAAGTGCAGCCTGTGCTCACTTAGAGGAGTAAAGCCCCTAGGGCTGAGCCACGGTGAAAACAAGCCCTAGGCCTGAATATCTCATAAATTTAAGCCACCCTGAAATAAGACGAAATGACAACCTAAATAAGTCCTTAAAACATTATACAAATACACATTGAAAAAGGATAAAGACCTTACCCAACATTCTGAGGTGGTAAACATATACCTAGACAATGGGATTTAGACTCCTGAAGACTTGGTTGTAGCAGCTGTGCCCCCCCCCCCCCCCCTCTTTTCTTTCCGAGGATGAGTAGTCTGAGGGGAAGGATCTAGGACTTGTTGTGCTGCCACTACTGGACCCAGATATGTACTGTTGTCATTGTCCGACCAAGTAAGGTGATCTAAAAATTTGTAAATGTGTTGAGCTTTCCAGTGACAGGCTTGCATGATTTGAAACCCCACCGTAAAAAGGCCTTAGAGGCCCCAAAGGCCCTAATGTTATGTGCTTTGACTTGGACCAAGTCCAAGGCTTGTTGATCTGCTTGTTTGTAACAAAGTAGGTTAGTTTATTTTAGCCAAGAAGAGAGTGTAGTGGGTCTGATGTCTGAGGTATGTCCTTTCTTCAAGGAGAAATCGAGGAGGGATCGAGACCCTCTTAGGTCTTTGGTTCGATCCAAATAGTACCTCAGGGCCCACACCAGACACAAGGTCCTGTCTTCTTTGAAATGTCTATCTGGTAGTTAGAGCAGGAATAGTCACCGGAGACACACTTTGAGAACCTTCTCTTGCGAGTTGGTTTTTCGCTTTGAAATCTGACAAAGGGAACAAGGCAACCTTTTCCCATTGGCCTAGATTAGATACTTTGTTTGCAACCCAGGCATGAATTTCACTATGGCACTTGCCGGGGGCCAAAGCTAGCAAGAAAGCAATTTTGAGAGTAAGATGTTTGAGGTCTGTGTCTTTCATAGGCTCAAAAGGTGCTTTGGTGAGCTCATTAAGCACAACAGAAAGGTTCCATTTTGGAATATTCCTGGAACTTTTGGGACGATCCCTGTGAAAACTGGAGAGCAACCTGTTAAGGTCTGAGCTTTTGGAAATATGGTGCCCAGCTGAGCCCAATGTGTCAACAATGGCCATCCTGTAACCACCAATGGTCAAGGGGCACCTGTTTAAATCTTGGTACAGGTACATGAAAAAGTTTGAGACTTGTTTCACATAGGGAATGGAGAAGTTCACCGAATTTTCTCTGCACCATTTCTCAAATAGGGCCCATTTTGACTTGTAGATGGTCCTTGTTGATGACCTCTGAGGCGCCAAAATTCGCTCTGCCACCTCCACAGAGAAACCTATAATTATGGGACTGTTTAAGAAGAGTTGTTGACACTGGTATTGAAGTGGGAACTCTGTTGAGAGCTGCACCAGGTCCCAAAACCAGGGCATTCCTGGACAGCCTGGGGCTATTACAATGACCAGACACTGGATTGCCTGATCTTTTGGATCACCCTGTGAAGGAGAGCTGTGGGAGGGTAAGCATAAGCAGTGAGACCCGACCAATTTATGTCCAGAGCATCTATGTCCCAAGCATTTTGGTCTGGGACTGGAGATATATACAGTGGAACTTTGTGGTTCAGATGAGTGGCAAATAGATCTATATGAGAAGTGAACCACTTGTGACAGATCTGTTTGAACACCTGCGGATGCAGTGACCATTGTGTTGACTGGACTTGGTTTGACCTGGACAGAAGGTCGGCCATCAAATTCAGACACACTGGAATGTGTCTGGCTTTTAAGGTTATCTGGTAATGATGGCACCAGGTCATGATCTTCCACAGGAGAGTGCACATCTTCACTAAGTGGGTTCCTCCTTGTTTATGTAGGCTACTACTATTGAGTTGTCCGTAGCCACCAACACTGTTTGGTTTTGGCACTGGTCCCTGAAACTTTGACGGGCCAGAGAAACCGCCTTCAGCTCTAGAACATTTATGTGTAGCCTTTTTTCCCTGTCTGACCACAGACTCTTTGTAGTGGCTTGCTCTAACTGAGCGCCCCAGCCTTCGTTTGAGGCATCTGTAAACAGTTGGATACGCCGGTCTTTGGGATGAAGGTCTAAAACTTTCACATTTGTGGGATTCTGCCACCACTCTAGGTGAGTTGTCCAAGGAAGGAGGCTGTCCAATGACTGAGGATATCTCCAGTGCTCCTTCAGGTGAAACTGAAAGGGCCTCATGTGAAGGATTCCCTCCGGGATGATCTTCTCTGTTGAGGTAAGCAACCCAATTAGCAACATCAAACATCTCGCAGTCAAAACATGTTTTGACTTGAGTCGTAGGATCAAATCCTGAAGTTTGAGCCATCTCTCTTGAGTGGGTTTTACAAGGGCTGAATCTAGATGGTATTCATAGCCCACGAACGAAAACACTTGAGCAAGTTTTAGTTCAGATTTCTCCTGATTTATTATCCACCCTAAGGACTGAGTCAGGTGTACCACTGTCTAAGTGTTCACTTGTGCTTCTTCCTGAGACTGGGCACTGACAAGCAAGTCATCCAGGTACTGGTGAAGTCTGATTCCCCTTGTCAGGGCCATCAGCTTCACTTCTTTTACAATTATTGTAAAGACCTGTGGGGCCGTGGCTAGCCTGAAGGGAAGGGAGGTGAACTGGAACACCTGTGACTTGTGGCAAAACCTTAAGTACTTCCTTGAGTTTGGGTGGATGGGGATATGAAGGAAGGCATCTGATAAGTCTATCGATGACACCCATTCCCCTGGAATCAGAGAGGCCCTGATGAACTCTGGTGTTTCCATTTTGAACCTTTCTACAAGTAGGAAGGTGTTGAGCCTTCTGAGGTCTATTAACCATTGGTGATAATGTTTAACACTTTGTCTGAACATTTGTCTGTTTGCCAGTCTCTTCTGAAAGAATGGAGGCGACCTTCTACTGGTGGACTGAGGGAGGGTTTTAAGGAGTCATTGGGGGGAGGGGTTTTCATGCCCTCATCCCCTAAACTGGGGTCGACAAACGACCCTTGGAGCCTCTGTTGTTTGGTTTCCCCCTGGATGAGGAAAACGATTGGTTACTGCTTTGTGAGGAGTTGCCCCCATAGGAGTGTTTCCTGAAGGAGACTCTTTTCTTACTGTGGGGACCACAAAATTGCTTATTTTGATAGGGTCTGAAACCCTGTAATTCCTTAGAGTTGCCTTTTTGGAGGAGGAAGTCTTCTCCCTCCTTGACCAGTTGAGACTTGAACAAGGAAGAAGGCCAAAATGGTGAATTCCTAAGTTCTGGGCGTCTCATATCCCCTAAATGCGGTTGTAAAAGGGTCATCTTGGCCTCGCACCTTGGCAGGCCAGTGTTACCTATGGTGTAGAGCGCCCTCTGGAGTATATGGGCTAGAGATTTCCTTAGGCAGGCAAGAGCTCTCTGTTAAATAAGAATGGTCTTATTCAGAACCTCAAAATAGTCACAGCCATTATTATATCCACGCCTGTCTGCTTTTTCAGGATTGGCACCTTTCTGAATCTGGCTTTTAACGTTTTTGAAGGTAGACTTAACACTGTGTTGACACTTCTCCATAGTAGTGTTACAGCAAGAAGCAGTCTTAGCAAAAGCAGTGTTAAGGTGATGGTAGAGACGTTCTGCTAGGCTTGATGTTCCAGTTCTTTAAGAACTGGTAGGGGAACCTTGCCCATAGGGGCCCCAGGAGGTTTGGGAGAGATACAGATTTTGGAAAAATCTGTATTTAACTCTTGAATTTTGTCCTCAAAACAAGGCTGTCCCACCTTGTACCACTTTGCAGTGGAGGGGGTTTTATGTATTTACCCTCAGGCAAATTAGAGGCCTTAAAGTCCTGCTCAAACCTATCGAAGTCATCTTTGATGTGAGAGCTTAGAGGGAGCATAGATGAAGGACCTCTAGGTCTAAGCTCCTGTAGGCCTTTTTGGTCATCCAGGCCCACAACAGAAGTGGAAGACCTGGGCATAGTTTCCCCGGGGTCAGGGAGATCAAGAATGTGCCTGAAGGTCTCAACTTCTTCTGCATATTGGGAAGGTAAGTCAGCCATAGTTACTTCTCTGTTAAAAAAGAGGATCTGGATCATGTTGAGGTTGGTCTTGTTAAGAAGGGGCCCTAGGAGGCTTATAAGACCTTTTCATATGAACAGAGGACTGATCCTCATCTGAAGATGAAGACTGAGATATATACTTAGCCCGAACCTTGTGTTTTCGTTTGTGCGCATGCTTTTTGGCTCTAGCTGAACACACCTGTTTGGGTTGTTGCGACTGATCTGAATGATGAACCGGTTCGGAACAGAGCCATGTTCGGACTGAGCATCTCCGAACCATGGAGGAAGAGAGGGACCATTCACGTCCAACTCCTTGGCCTCATTTGTGTGTTCGGATAGCTGAGTGTTCGGAGCAGTGTTGGGGGCAAAGTATCGGTCTGTTTACTTGTATCAGGCTTTGAAGCTGAACTGGAGGTCTGATCCACCTCCACTTCTTTAGCAGTCTTTTTCATAGACTGAAACTCGTCTCTAAGAGACTTCATGGCTTCAAGCATGGAAGCCTGGAAAACCCCCATTTGTTGTTGCAATTGGATGTTAAATTCTGTTGTAAAGCCATGCCTGGGGTTGGTGGGACAGTTATAGCTGGAGGTTGCAAAGACAATGCTTAAAAACGTAAGGGTTGAGGATGTGGAGGTGAAGCAAATAAAGTTTCAGCAGCACCCTCAAGGTCTGCATGAGATGCTGCAAAAGACTCCACGTCTTCATCCCCTACTAAATCTAATTCATCGTCTTTGGAAGTGTCAGCAACTCTCTGCTTCCTGACATACCTGCGTCTGTTTTTAATTTTGAGAATTTGTTCTTCGGAAAAGCCCGAGCAAATCTCACAAGGCTTTTCATTTGTCACACAAGGGTCATCCCCTTTGTTAGATTCTCTACAAGACCGGCAGTAGTTGTGGTTGTCAAAAGGCAGACAGAAGTGGTGACACTTAAGGGATCTATGTTTATCTTTGCTTGCTTGGTGGGAGGAGATTTTTACAGCAATAAATCCGTGCAAGCCTGAACCGAAACTTGCAGACAATAAAAAGTTAATAAATACTTATCCTGTTGAACTTAAACTTTCACAGAATATGCTATAACACTATTTGAATTAAATAGCCAAATAAAAACATCTACAATACGTATATACTGAGAAATAGTAGAAAATGGAAAATTTAATAGTAAATTAAATTTTTATACGTTAATACTTTACCTAGTGGACAGATGCATTTGTCCGGCGCCCTGCCGGTCTCGCCAAACGTTAGAAAAAAAACATCCTGAGCTGGGCTCTGGCCGGGACTGGTAGTGTCCTGTTCATTTGCCAGGTGGCTGTGTAGCCTCCCTGTCGGTGTACTGCGCATGCGCACTTCCTCTTTTTGTTGTCTACCTTAGAAAGTCCCCTTTTTTTAGCTTAGAACGGCGGGGAAGGTAGGGTGGGAATCCCCCTGTCTACTAGGTAAGGTATTAACTTATAAAAATTTAATTTACTATTAAATTTTCCATTTTATTGCGTTAATACACCTTACCTAGTGGACAGATGCAGAATAACTACCCAGTGGATGGAGGGTAGCTGAATAAGGGGGAATTTCCAAGAACTCTGACAAGTAATAAGGGTGCCTGAGGCAATGGTCAAGTCGACCAGCCCTAAGTAAAACACGCACACACACACACCCCCCCCCCTTTTTCTTTGTACAAACTCGACCCAAGTGTACAGGGAGAAACGAGAGGGAGATTAGAGTTCCGACCCACCTAGTAGAGGAAGAAGAACAGGAACTGAAGTTGCTATCACTATACTCCTGGGTCCAATTGGGATCATGGCAGCCCAAAAGCAAGGATAGTAGAAGCTTTTTTTTATTATTATACACACATTCCTGTGCATTGCTACAATACTATATTATTCGTGGACCTGTTGAGCAGCTACCACTGGGTCTAAGTGTTACAGTTCCAATCTGCCCAAGCCACGTCTTTCAAATAAAATTGTGTAAAAGTATTATGGACCTTCCACGAGCAGGCTGAGAGGATCTGGTCCAAGGAGACACCTCCCTGGGAATGCCATGGCAGCAGCAAAGGCTCGAACACCATGGGCTCAGACTTGATGCAAGCTTTGGGCTTCCTCACCAGAAAGCTGGTAGCACTACAGCACAGTTTCCTAGATCCAGGAAGCGATGGTAGCCGGAATAATATCCTTATGGAATTCTTCCGGAAGGGTACAAATACCAGATTTTTTACCTTTGCAGAGGTCCTTAGTCCTGGCCAAATAAGAACTTAGGGTTCTTACTGGATAGAGTGATTTGTCCTCCTTAAGAGACTTATCCAAAGATGGGGCCAAGGCTGGTATGACTACCAGGGCCACACAGGAAAGACCCTTTTGAGCCAACTGATTTTAGGAACGGAAAGTGGGCAAAGGGTAGAGAGAGAGATCCTACTCCAATTTTCCTGATGCCGGATATTTTATACAGCCAGGCATGAATTTTACTACGTCTATTGCCTGAACCCAAGGCCAACAGAAAGACTGTCTTGAAAGACAAGTGCTTAAGAGAGGCATTCTGCATGGGCTCAAAAGAAGCCTTGGTCCACTGGTGAAGTACCAGTGAGAGGGTCCAAGTGGGCACTCCCCGCCTGCCCTTGGGCTTAACTCTATGGAACCTATCCAACAAGCGGGTTAGGTTCTCATCTTCACTGATGCCATCTTATGGCCTACCATATCAACAAAAGCCATCCTATAGCCTTCAATAATACTGGCTGAAGTTTTCCGTCTTTGAAAAGATGTAACAGAAAATTAGCAAAGGGATCACAGAGGGCGACCAGAAGTCCACCTCATTTGACTTACACCCTTGGACAAAAACGGCCCACTTTGATTTGTGAAAGGCTCTGGTTGAGAGTTTGTGAGGAGCTTCAATTCTTGCTGCCCCTTCCTCAAAGAACCCTTGTTCCTGAATGGCAGAGGCTCTAGGAACCAGGCATGCAGGTTTAGATTTCTGAGGTTTCCAGTGAAGACGCCTGTCAAAGGGCTGTGTTACCAGATCCTTAGTATAGGAAGCCTGAAAGGGATCTGAACCGATAGAACTGACCAGATCCCAAAATCAAGGCATGTTGGACCACCCTGGAGCAATGGAATCATCCGGTGACAGCCTTGATCCATCACCTTGGAGATTATGTGGCCAAGCAGGGAGACTGGAGGGAAGGTGTAAACATCCAGATTCTCCCATGGCGGACTCAGGGCGTCTACTGCCCAGGCTGTTGGATCTGGTACCGGTGAAACAAACTTGGGGAGTTTGTGATTGAACTGGGTTGCAAAAAGCTCCACATGTGGCCTGGCCCATAATGAGCACCAGATGTTGAAAACCTGAGATAGGTACCACTCTGTCTGGTCACTTGGCTGCATCTGGACAGCTTGGCTGCTATTACATTCAAGCGACCTGGAATGTGCTGAAACCTTGAAACTATTCCTCTGGGATGACACCAGGACAGAAGTCTCAAGGGCACAAAGACGGTCTGATCTCATACCGCCCTCCTTGTTCATGTAAAAGACTACAGTTGTGCTGTCCGTTGCTATCAATACAATCTGGTCCCTGCAAAGATGCTCGAAACTCTAGAGGGCCAGGAAGACTGTTTTTAACTCCAGAAAGTTGATGTAGAGGCGACTTTCTGTAAGTGACCAAACACCTCTTGCAGTTGAGTCCCCTAAGTGTGCTGGTTGAAGGGGACTCAATGATTGGTCCCGAAGTACATTACTCTTGTTTAACCACCAATCTAGTTGTGGATGGAGAGAGTGGGGCAACAGAATGACCTTTTCCAGACTCTCGGGTATGTGCCAATGTCGCTTCAGATACCACTGTATGCATCTCATATGAAGGCGACCTGACCAAAGTTGCTTCCCTGTGGTCGTCAGTAGGCCTATCTGGGGCATGAATTGCCTGACTGTACAATTTCCCGGTTCTTAATAAACTGGAGAACTTATTGTAATGTCAACCATCTTCTTGACTTGGTAGCACCTGACCGATCAAGAGAATGAACCGGTAACTGATGAAACTGAAATCCTACCGGGGAATCAGTTCTGATTCCTTCATATTTACTGCCCACCTACTATAAGGGTCTCATATGAAGGTGTCCCAACACTACCTGCTTTTCTGTGGCCATCAGCGGGCCGATTAAGGGCATGAACTGCCGGAGTAGGTCTCTTGCCCCATGGGTCTGTATTTTAAGTGACAGAGTATGCTAATTGGGCTTGACCAGGCCTTGAGAGGGGTCGAAACAGTATCCTACAAAGTTGAACACTTGTTGATGGATCAGTTTCAACTTGAGAGCAAATTAAGTACCCAACCCAGTTCTTGGTAAGGGCCAAAAAGGGTTGGGGAGAAATGTTAGAGGCAAGTTTCCTGGCATGGAGCTCTGAGCAACTAGTAATCTAGGTACTGGTGGTTTCGTATACTCCTTATACTCCTTGAGCCATAAGCTTCGCTTCCTTTACGAACTTGGGGAACTCCAACAGAGCCATCAACGAGCCAAAGGGAAGGCAGTGAATTGGTAGGTTTCATTTTTACGATGGAACCTTAGATATTTTCACAACCTTGGAACCAGTGGAAAATGAAAAGAGGCGTCGCTAAATCCAAAAGTGACCCACTCCCCTTGCTAAATGGAGAGCCTTATGCTTCTGGAATTTCCCCCTTTGAAGGTGCCTGATTTTAGAAACAAGTTCAACTGACTGAGATCTAAGACAGGCCTCCACTTGTTGGTTTTTGGAACCAGAAGCAACCTGTTGTATAAGGCCAAGGAGAATTGAACTACGGCCTTTTCACTGTAGTATGGAAAACAAACTCAGAGTTGAACCCAGGGACTGCCAGACCTGCCAAAAAATTTTCGCAGACGGCTTCCCCCTCAGGTGGGTTTATGACAACAGGTACCACCTTGACAATAACCATCACATGTAATTTACAATTTGATCTCACTGGATCAATACCCTCTAACTGTATATATGCAGGTAACTGAACTTGAGGGTCTGTTCCAATAATTTCATTTATATTGCTAGCCACCACATGAAGGCCTGGTGAAAGAAGGGGGGCTAGAACCTCATGATCATGGTCATGACCTCTGCCCTCAGAAAAATGATCCAAGCATGCTGTAGTTGAGAAGAAGCATTCTGGACTGCTTGGTGTCCTTTCTGTTGTACGGTTGTACTGGGACTTGTTACCAGTGTGCTGAAAAGTGCCTGAACTGGGACCTTGAGCGCCCATGGCAGCCTCAGGTTTAATAACATTCAGCTCTGTGGGGAACAGCTTGTGTAATGAAATCACTTGCAATTGGAATTTAGGAATGCATATTAGATGGTCAGTTCACTAACCTCCTGCCTTGTGAGCCCGGGACGGGTTACCTTAGGCAGCTATTAGGTTAAGCCTTTCCATTTTCTAGCAGAGCCAGTCATCAGGTGGCCTTGAAACTAATATTTTGTGAGAAGAAAGTATGTTTATGTGTTCTGTCACATAACCAGCACCCGACCAGTGGTTAACAAACAGAAAGTATTCTGGCAATGTAAGGTGGGGTAATAGCAAATACCGGACTGGTAGGCTCTAGACCCCTTGTATGATTGAGTCGTCACATGACGGGTACCAGACCAGAGCCAGGTGACGACAAAATAATGGGCAAAAGGTAAAGTAGGGTTTGGTACCCCATATATGTACATTTGTGTTGTCAAATGACCAGCACTGGGCCAGTGGGAATTAGTGACAAAATAATTAGAAATTTGCTTTCTGTGAAAGGGCAACTGTACCCAGAAGGGTTGGCACCCCCTGTGTATGTTAAAATGTTGTCACATGACCAGCGGTAGGAATTGTTGACAATAAGAAAATCTGTGAGAGGCTAACTGTAGCCGCTAGCCAGTACCAGGCTGGTAGGCTCTGACACCCTGTGTATGTTTACTTGAGTTGTCACATGACCAGGTAGCACTAAACAGGTGGGCATTGGTGACAAATTGTTAATGGGCAAATCTGAGAGGGCAGCCGTACCCAATACCGAACTGGTAGGATCTGGCACCCTGTATGTTTATTTTGCTATTACATGACCCGTACCGGAAAGGTGGGAATGGATGACAAAATAATAGGACAATCTATGAAAAGGGTAACTGCAGCCGGTACCGGGCTGGTAGGCTCTGGTATCCTGTGTATGTTTACTTGAGTTGTCACATGACCAGCACCGGACCGGTGGGGAACTGGTGACAAATTATTAATGGGTAAATCTGTGAGGGCAGCCGTAACCAGTACCGGACCGGTAGACTCTGGCACCCTGTATGTTTATTTTTGTTGTCACATGACCAGCACCCAACCGGTGGGGATTGGTGACAAATTATTAAAGGGTAAATCTGTGAGGGCAGCTTAAACCCGTACCGGACCGGTAGGCTCTGGCACCCTGTATGTTGATTTATTTGATTGTATCTGTAAGTCTTCTGTATAAAACGCCAGCACGTTTACAATATCCTCAATAAATTTATTTATTTTATGTAAGCGATAGACGCTTACATCACTGTAAGTTTATTTTTGTTGTCACATGACCAACACCGGGCCGGTGGGCTTGGTGACAAATAATTTGGAAACAATTACATACATAGATAAAGTATTCTGCAATTTGCAGTTTCCTCAATTTTTATAAATACCTGCAAATCTTCTTCTGTATAAAACACAGCACGTTTCCAATATCCTCAATAAATTTATTTATTTATTTCTCGTAAGCGATAGACGCTTACATTAACTGTTAGTTCATAGATGAAAACAGTTTATCCGCTTGCAGTGTCACATGACCAGTTTATTTTATTGTCACGTGACAAGCATTTGCTGGAGATGATGACGTCATCAGAAGACGATGCATTATCTGTAAATATGAAGGAAACACCCTTCTAAAATATTTTATATGGTGACACGGCCAGGAAACAGTAGTCCTTTGTAAATATCCACACAATAAAAGCTTGCAGTATGAAATAAAACACAGTCGTACTGATTCATTTCTGAACAAAATACTTCATGGATGCGGGGTCAAAGTTCAGTGTAAAATACCCAAACGATCCGCGATCCTGGCCAGCAGAAGAAGACATAAAGTGCTTCTATATATATTAATGAACATAATACTCGTTTTCCATTGTACAATATTTTGTTTTGATAAAATAAAATTTACAAACAAATCTATGAAATTTCCAAGCGTTTACACAGTACACCGACAGGGAGGCTACACAGCCACCTGGCGATTGAACAGGACACTACCGGTCCCGGCCAGAGCCCAGCTCAGGACGTTTTTTTTCTAACGTTTGGCGAGACCGGCAGGGCGCCGGACAAATGCATCTGTCCACTAGGTAAGGTGTATTAACGCAATAAAATATGAATGCAAAAGCAAACGTTTCCAACAGACTTCACCAAAGACTTGAGGGCTTGTCACGATACCAAAGCAATTTGAACCCTACCTAATCATGAAATGCATGATTTGACTTCTCACCATGACAGGATTTACAGGATTCGCTATAGATGCTGTCTGACCCTTATTTAATCTCAACCCTAATTATGCACTGTATGATTTTACTTCTCAACTTTACTCATCTTAGGCACTCTACATATATAAAACAAGAGGAGAGTGCCTGTAAACGGGCACTGTGTCAGCTGACTGAGTGTTTTTGATTTGTGAAGGTGATAATGAGAGGAAAGCATAACTAGAGGATCGCTCGCAAAAAAAAAAGATAATGATTTTGCATAGCAAAAACAAAGCGTCCCGAAAAGGATATAAAGGTGAGTGCTAAAGTATTAAGAAAATGGTTCGTTTCTAGCCTTATACTGTTGTGGCAACCAAAGTCAGCGCAGTCTGCTCTATCTAGCACGGTTTTCAAGATATAAGCATTTTTGTGTTTTGCAAAAAATAAAAAAATTAAAAATGTCCACTATATTTGGCGAGACAAAAATATTTTGAAAATTGGCATGGCTACTCTGCAGAGATACCCAGCAGGTCCAAAATTTTGTTGAGTTCACTCCATATAGCACGGTTTTCGAGATATAAGCATTTTTGTGTTTTGCAAAAACTTTGAAAATTCAAAATGTCCACCATTTTTGGGGAGACAAAAATTTTTGTCAAGACCACTGCCGTGGTGTGTATCTCCCGCCGAGCATTAAAGCAGAAGAAATAGCTTTTCCGAGATATTCACAATTTTTCATTTTCGTGTGTGAAAGGTCTTCCAAAAGTAGGTGAATGAGTTATTTGAGAAAAATTGGCTATCTGCAATACTATTAAGAGATAATTCACATTTACTCATTTTGAGTAGGTGAATAATTATCTATGGGTCTGAAACTTCACCAAGTGAAAGCTCTCCCAAAAGTAGGTGAATGAGTTATTTGAGAAAAATTGGCTATCTGCAATACTTTTAGAGATAATTCGCATTTACTCATTTTGAGTAGGTGAGTAATTAGCTATGGGTCTGAAACTTCACCATGTGAAAGCTCTCCCACAAGTAGATGAATGAGTATTTGATAAAAATTGGGTATCCGCAATACTTTTACAGATAATTAGCATTTACTCATTTTGAGTAGGTGAATAAATAGCTATGGGTCTGAAACTTCACCAAGTGAAAGCTCTCCCAAAAGTAGGTGAATGAGTTATTTGAGAAAAATTGGCTATCTGCAATACTTTTAGAAATAATTCGCATTTACTCATTTTGAGTAGGTGAGTAATTAGCTATGGGTCTGAAACTTCACCATATGAAAGCTCTCCCACAAGTAGATGAATGAGTATTTGATAAAAATTGGGTATCCGCAATACTTTTACAGATAATTAGCATTTACTCATTTTGAGTAGGTGAATAAATAGCTATGGGTCTGAAACTTCACAGAGTGAAAGCTCTCCCAAAAGTAGGTGAATGAGTTATTTGAGAAAAATTGGCTATCTGCAATACTTTTAGAGATAATTCACATTTACTCATTTTGAGTAGGTGAATAATTAGCTATGGGTCTGAAACTTCACCAAGTGAAAGCTCTGCCAAAACTAGGTGAATGAGTTATTTGAGAAAAATTGGCTATCTGCAATACTTTTAGAGATAATTCGCATTTACTCATTTTGAGTAGGTGAGTAATTTGCTATGGGTCTGAAACTTCACCAAGTGAAAGCTCTCCCAAAAGTAGGTGAATGAGTTATTTGAGAAAAATTGGCTATCTGCAATACTTTTAGAGATAATTCGCATTTACTCATTTTGAGTAGGTGAATAATTAGCTATGGGTCTGAAACTTCACCAAGTGAAAGCTCTGCCAAAAGTAGGTGAATGAGTTATTTGAGAAAATTGGCTATCTGCAATACTTTTAGAGATAATTCGCATTTACTCATTTTGAGTAGGTGAGTAATTTGCTATGGGTCTGAAACTTCACCAAGTGAAAGCTCTCCCAAAAGTAGGTGAATGAGTTATTTGAGAAAAATTGGCTATCTGCAATACTTTTAGAGATAATTCGCATTTACTCATTTTGAGTAGACGAGTAATTAGCTATGGGTCTGAAACTTCACCAAGTGAAAGCTCTCCCAAAAGTAGGTGAATGAGTTATTTGAGAAAAATTGGCTATCTGCAATACTTTTAGAGATAATTCGCATTTACTCATTTTGAGTAGGTGAGTAATTAGCTATGGGTCTGAAACTTCACCAAGTGAAAGCTCTCCCAAAAGTAGGTGAATGAGTTATTTGAGAAAAATTGGCTATCTGCAATACTTTTAGAGATAATTCACATTTACTCATTTTCAGTAGGTGAGTAATTAGCTATGGGTCTGAAACTTCACCAAGTGAAAGCTCTGCCAAAAGTAGGTGAATGAGTTATTTGAGAAAAATTGGCTATCTGCAATACTTTTAGAGATAATTCGCATTTACTCATTTTGAGTAGGTGAGTAATTAGCTATGGGTCTGAAACTTCACAGAGTGAAAGCTCTCCCAAAAGTAGGTGAATGAGTTATTTGAGAAAAATTGGCTATCTGCAATACTTTTAGAGATAATTCGCATTTACTTATTTTGAGTAGGTGAGTAACTAGCTATGGGTCTGAAACTTCACCAAGTGAAAGCTCTCCCAAAAGTAGGTGAATGATTAATTTGACAAAAATTGGCTATCTGCAATACTTTTAGAGATAATTCGCATTTACTCATTTTGAGTAGGTGAGTAATTAGCTATGGGTCTGAAACTTCACCAAGTGAAAGCTCTCCCAAAAGTAGGTGAATGAGTTATTTGAGAAAAATTGGCTATCTGCAATACTTTTAGAGATAATTCGCATTTACTCATTTTGAGTAGGTGAGTAATTAGCTATGGGTCTGAAACTTCACCAAGTGAAAGCTCTCCCAAAAGTAGGTGAATGAGTTATTTGAGAAAAATTGGGTATCCGCAATACTTTTAGAGATAATTCGCATTTACTCATTTTGAGTAGGTGAGTAATTAGCTATGGGTCTGAAACTTCACCATGTGAAAGCTCTCCCAAAAGTAGGTGAATGAGTTATTTGAGAAAAATTGGCTATCTGCAATACTTTTAGAGATAATTCGCATTTACTCATTTTGAGTAGGTGAGTAATTGGCTATGGGTCCGAAACTTCACCATGTGAAAGCTCTTCCAAAAGTAGGTGAATGAGTTATTTGAGAAAAATTGGCCATCTGCAATACTTTTAGAGGTAATTCGCATTTACTCTTTTTGAGTAGGTGAGCAATTAGCTATGGGTCTGAAACTTCACCAAGTGAAAGCTCTTTGGGATAGCTGCTCTGCAGAGATACCCTGAAGATAAAAAATTTCGTCGAAATCGCTCTATGTAGCACGGTTTTCGAAATATTAGCATTTTTGTGTTTTGCAATTTTTGCGCAAAAATTCGAAAATTCAAAATGGCCGCCATTTTTGGCAAGACAAAATTTTTTTGAAAATTGGCATGGCTACTCTGCAGAGATACCCTGTGGGTCAAAAATTTCGTCGAAATCGCTCTATCTAGCACGGTTTTCGAGATATAAGCATTTTTGTGTTTTGCAATTTTGCAAAAAATTCGAAAATTCAAAATGGCCGCCATTTTTTGCGAGAAATTTTTTGTTTGAAAATTGGCATGGCTACTCTGCAGAGATACCCTGTGGGTCAAAAATTTCGTCGAAATCGCTCTATCTAGCAGGGTTTTCGAGATATAAGCATTTTTATGTTTTGCAATTTTTGCGAAAAATTCGAAAATTCAAAATGGCCGCCATTTTTGGCGAGACAAAAATTTTTTCAAAATTGGGATAACTACTCTGTAGAGATACCCTGCGGGTCAAAAATTTCGTCGAAATCGCTCTATCTAGCAGGGTTTTTGAGATATAAGCATTTTTATGTTTTGCAATTTTTGCGAAAAATTCGAAAATTCAAAATGGCCGCCATTTTTGGCGAGATAAAATTTTTTTGAAAATTGGCATGGCTACTCTGCAGATATACCCTGCGGGTCAAAAATTTCGTCGAAATCGCTCTATCTAGCACGGTTTTCGAGATATAAGCATTTTTATGTTTTCCAATTTTTGCGAAAAATTCGAAAATTCAAAATGGCCGCCATTTTTGGCGAGACAAAAATTTTTTCAAAATTGGGAAAAGTACTCCGCAGAGATATCCTGCGGGTCAAAATTTTGTCGAAATTGCTCTATCTAGCACAGTTTTTGAGATATAAGCATTTTTGTGTTTTGCAATTTTTGCGAAAATTTCGAAAATTCAATATGGCCGCCATTTTGGGCGAGACAAAAATTTTTTGAAAATTGGGAAAACTACTCCGCAGAGATACCCTGTGGGTCAAAAATTTCGTCGAAATCGCTCTATCTAGCACGGTTTTCGAGATATAAGCATTTTTGTGTTTTCCTTATTTGGAAAATTCGTAATGATTAATTAATCATTAATTACTCGGCCATTTCTTGACCAATCAATGCCAAAATCTAATGATTTCCGGATTTTAATAGAATGAATGCATTTGCCAAGTTTCGGGTGAATTGATAAAATTCCTTTCAAGTTATCATCCGGACAAGCTTCCCCATCGAAAAAAGACATTTTTGGTCATGTGACCTCTCTGATTGGTTAAAATGTCACTGCAGCATATTCAAAAAAATTCCCCAAGGCTACTGCCTAAACCTGCCAAATTTGAAAAGAATCCGCCTAATGGTTACAGAGTTATAAGGAAAACAAAATGCGGAGCCGGCGGAGCCGCAGGAGCCGGCGGAGCCGGAAGCTCTCCCATACACAAACAAGCGTCCCTTGCGGGACGCTTAATTATCAGGGAAAGTGCTGTACAGAAGTACATTAAATGGTAATTAAACAGCATGTTCGAAAGAAATTCCGAAGCTGACAGAAGAAAAGGACAAAGAAGTTGTGCCCTGCAAATGGTATTATGAAGGAAAGTAACAAGGTGACTGTTTAAGTGTAAAAAATAGGTTAAAACATATTTAAAGAAATACTGCAAATGCAATATCCTCGTTCCACCTTGAAGAAGGGGTCCAAGGTCAAATCCAACCACACAAACACATTCCCAGCCCATGATTTCCTATAGGTTGGTTTACCATCCCAAACCTATACGACCAATAATAAGCGAGTTTTAAGCACTTTTAAGTTTGGCTGTCCTCATTTGACCTAAAATCTAATCTAATCTAATCTAATCTAATCTAATCTACTGCTTTGCAGGCGCAATATCTTCCCCAATAAGGGGAACTCAGTGCGCTAGTAACAAAAATCATTTCTTATAAGGAGAGTCGAGGGGCGTTCAAGGTCAGTGTACCAGGTTTGTGGGTGGGACCGAGAGGGAAGGAGACTAAGTTGGGAAGCTAGAGTTGAAAAGGTGCGTTTTGAGGTGTTTCCTGAAAGATGCGACAGAGGGACTGTTTCTTATTTGGAAGGGGAGAGAGTTCAAAAAAACTGGGGCATAGTGACTAAAAGAATTTGAGAAGTGTTTAATTGATTTATGAACTCTACGGTCAAATGTGGGGGTATGAAGGAACTTGAGTTTAGGGGTACTTCGTCTAGTATTTCTAAAGGAAGTGTAGGGGTGGATTAGTTCTCTTAGGTAAACAGGCTGACCTTGGTTGAGGATTTTATATGTAATGAGGCCTATTTTGAATTGTACCCTATACCTAACTGGAAGCCAATGGAGTTTTTTCAGTTGAGGGGTGATGTGAGAAAATTTTGAGGAACGGGTGACAACCCTGCAGAGTGAGTTTTGCACTAGTTGCAATCTTCTTAGCTCAAAGTCTGTGAGTGATAGAAACAGGGAATTGCAGTAGCCCAATCTGCTGCTGACCAAGGCATTGGCTAAAAGAACTGATGTTTTAAGGTCTAGAAGGGGGCGTATTCTGTAGAGGTCTCTTGCATGAGCTCTAGTGGACTTTATGACCTGTGACACATGGTCGGAGAAAGTGAAGTTGGAGTCAAACACCACTCCGAGGTTCTTGACACTTTGTGCTGGTGAGACCTGATTACCAAGAATATTGATTGGAAAGTGAGGAAGGAGTTGTTTACGGTTGTTTTTCGAACCTATCAAAATGAACTCGGTTCCCAAGTCAGATAAGAGTCATTTCGAAGTCAAAAAAGGGCAGTCAGGACTTTCACAAAATTCTACACTCAATAAATGAAAACAAGTCTATAGAACTCCTAAAGAAATGGGAACATCAATGTGGTGTTCCAATAAACAATAAAATGTGGAAGGATATCCTTAATGTCTGCTTTCACACCATCAAAGCTAATTCTTTAATTTGGTTTCAGTACCGAATAATAAACAGAATTTTAGGAACTAGGGCTTATATGCATAAAATTGGTATAGCTACTTCTGGAACTTGTTCATTCTGTGGAAGTTGTGATGAGACATTAGCACACATCTTTATCAATTGTGAAAAAAACAAAGGAATTTTGGAAAAATATTAAAACATGGCTCAGTAGATCAGTCAATTTTGAGATATTCTTAGATCCACTTGCCATCATGTTTGGTATTTCAAGTTCAAGACATTCACAACAAGCCACTAATGTTATTTATATTACTGGTAAATACTTCATCTTCATTTGCGCAAGAAAAAATGAAAGTTTAAATATATTAAACTATCAAACTTTCCTAAAGACAAAATATGTTGAACAGTATTACCTATCCAGAGTTCAAATGAGACAAATAGCTTTCTGTCAAACCTGGAAGATTTTTAGTCAGTTATTCAATTAGATAAATGTCCTAATAGTTTACTTTTATTTTTTGAAAAGTTACATTTACATACTTTATTAGGTTTTGTTTGTTTTACTTGTAATGTATATAGACAACCTGCTGTTAGAAGGTATTAGGTATTACAAACATAATTCGAAAAGAAACTGTAATTCCAAATGTTGATTCATAAAACTGTTAATATGCTATACGTCTCCCTTCTGTGACTATGTATGTACGTATGTAGCACTTGTTATGCGTCCGATGGAGGGTTTCCTACTCTCGCCCTTCCGGACTCTTGCACTGCTGTAAAAAAAGGGCAAATAAAAAAAAATTTAAAAAAACAAAAAAAAAACTCGGTTTTATCAGGGTTGAGTTTTAATTTATTTGTGAACATGAAATTTTGGATGCCGTTTAGGCAATTTTTTAGTTTTTGTACAGAGTAAGAAAAATTTGCTGGAGAGAGTGAAATGTATAGCTGAGTGTCATCGGCGTAGAAATGGTAATTGATGCTACTGTGAGATTGAATGATGGAGCTGATTGGGTTGGTGTAAAGGGAAAAAAGAATTGGACCAAGGACGGAGCCCTGGGGGACCCCATGCTGAAGGGCAACAGGATTTGAGAGTGTGCTGCCTACCTTGACCGACTGTGTCCTTCCCAACAGGTATGATTTGAACCAGCCAAGTGCCAGTTCACTGATTCCGTAGTAACCATTAAGTCTGTCCAGGAGTATAGTGTGATCAATGGTGGTCGAAAGCGGCGGAGAGATCTAGAAGGGTGAGGGCTGTAACAGACCCTTTGGCCATATTGAGAAGAATATCATTATGAATGTTAAGGAGGGCACTTTCAGTAGAATGGTGTTTTCTATAAGCCGACTGGAAGGCAGTCATCAGGCCGGCTTCATCAAGGTGAGTATGTAGCTGCGCTGCTACTACCCTTTTAAGTATCTTTGAAATAAAGTTTAGATTGGAAATGGGCCTGTAATTTTTGAAAACTTCCTTGTCTAAGGATGATTTTTTAAGAATTGGGGTTACATGGGCCTGCTTAAAGAAATTAGGACACGTACCTTGTGCTAGAGAGGCATTAATTATTGAGGTGATGGGGGTAATAAGGATATCCATGAATTCAAGAACAAGAAAAGTGGGCCAAGGGTCAAGGGAACATGATTTAGTGGGAGAGTCTTGAATGATTTTGGTGACCTGCTCTTCAGTTACAGCAGAGAAACAGGCGAATGTGGGTGGAGGAGAGTCTGGGGTGATGTGTCGGAAATTGAGTGAGGTAGAGAAAATTGAGTGTATTTTTTCAATTTTATCTGTAAAGAACTCGACAAATCTGTCAGCCAAAAGCTTTGGGGGGTTTATAGATGGGAGAATCTTTGCTGGGATTCTGTGTAACACATCACCCAGGACTCGCCATAGTTTTTGTGGATTGTGGTGATTGTCCCGAATTTTTTCTTTGAGGAATTCAGATTTGGCCTGCATGCAGATTTTATTGTACTGGTGGACTTTCTGCATGTATTGGGATCTATTGAAGGTAGATTTATTTCGGCGCCAAATACGTTCAAATAAACACTTGGTCTCCTTTGCCGCAATTACCGTTTCATTAACCCATCCTGGGATAAACTTCGCCTTGGTATTTTTGGTGTGTGGTGGTGCATATTTGTCAATAAGGGTGGACAAAGGAGGGGTCCAAAGGTCAAATCTGACCACACCAAAAGAATCCCAGCCCATGATTTCCTATATGTTGGTTTACCATCCCAAACTTCTAGGACCATTAATAAGCGAGTTATAAACACTTTTAAATTTGGCTATCCTCGTTTGACCTTGAAGTCAGGGTCCAAGGTCAAGTCTGACCACACCAAAAGATTCCCAGCCCATGATTTCCTATAGGATGGTTTACCATTCCAAACCTCTTGGACCAATAATAAGCGAGTTATAGGCACTTTTAAGTTTCGCTATCCTTGTTTGACCTTGAAGAAGGGGTCCAAGGTCAAATCTGACCACACCAAAAGATTCCCAGTCCATGATTTCCTGTAGGTTGGTTTACCATCCCAAACCTGTAGGACGAATAATAAGCGAGTTATAAGCAATTTTAAGTTTGGCTATCCTCAATTGACCTTGAAGGAGGAATCCAAGGTCAAATCTGACCACACCCAAAGAATCCCAGCCCATGATTTCCTATATATTGGTTTACCATCCCAAACTTCTAGGACCATTAATAAGTGAGTTATAAGCACTTTTAAGTTTGGCTATCCTCGTTTGACCTTGAAGGCAGGGTCCAAGGTCAAATCCGACCACACCAAAAGATTCCCAGCCCATGATTTTCTATAGGTTGGTTTTCCATTCCAAACCTCTAGGACCAATAATAAGTGAGTTATAAACACTTTTTAGTTTGGGTATCCCTCGTTTGACCTTGAAGGAGGGGTCCAAGGTCAAATTGGACCACATCAACAGATTCCCAGCCCATGATTTCCTATATGTCTATTTACCATCCCAAACCTCTAGGACCAATAACTAAAAATAGGACGCCCTGATGATAGTAGCTGCGACATATGAATAGAAACAGTATAGCATAGAAGAACACACATTATCATGTGTAATGTCCACCCCATTAACTTTTTGCAAAAATTGTACAGTAGTCTTACAAGACCCTGTTTCATTTGTAAAATATATGAATGATGCTTAAATATTTATTAGTACACATGTAAATTATTCAGCTTCAAGCCTTTTTGCATTGGTTGGGTGAAAAATTTCGACAAAATCGCTCTATCTTGCACGGTTAAAGGAGATAGAAGCAAATTTGTGTTTTGCCATTTATGGCAAAAATTAGAAAATTCAAAATGGCCGCCATTTTTGGGAACAGGAAAATTTTTTGAAAATTGCCAAGGGTACATTGCTTAGATTCCCTGTGAGTCGAAAATTGCGACGAAATTGGTCTATCTCGCACGGTTAAGGAGATAGTAGCAAATTTGTGTTTTGCAATTTTTGGCAAAAATTTGAAAATTCAAAATGGCCGCCATTTTTGGGGAGGGGAAAAGTTTTTGAAAATTGCCACGAGTACATTTCTCAGATACCCTGTGGGTTGAAAATTTCGACGAAATCACTCTATCTCGCACGGTTAAGGAAATAGAAGCAACTTTGTGTTTTGCCATTTTTGGCAAAAATTCGAAAATTCAAAATGGCAACCATTTTTGACGAGGGAAAATTTTTTTGAAAATTACCAAGAGAACATTGCTCAGATACCCTGTGGGTTGAAAATTTCGACGAAATCGCTCTATCTCGCACGGCTAAGGAGATAGAAGCAAATTTGTGTTTGCCATTTTTGGCAAAAATTTGAAAATTCAAAATGGCAACCATTTTTGGGGAGGGGAAATTTTTTTGAAAATTGCCACGAGTACATTTCTCAGATACCCTGTGGGTCGAAAATTTCGACGAAATCACTCTATCTCGCACGGTTAAGGAAATAGAAGCAAATTTGTGTTTTGCCATTTTTGGCGAGGGAAAATTTTTTTGAAAATTACCAAGAGTACATTTCTCAGTTACCCTGTGGGTCGAAAATTTCGATGAAATCGCTCTATCTTGCACGGTTAAGGAGATAGAAGCAAATTTGTGTTTTGCCATTTATGGCAAAAATTAGAAAATTCAAAATGGCCGCCATTTTTGGGAACAGGAAAATTTTTTGAAAATTGCCAAGGGTACATTGCTTAGATTCCCTGTGGGTGAAATCGCTCTACCTCGCACGGTTAAGGAGATAGAAGTAAATTTGTTTTTTCCCATTTTTGACAAAAATATGAAAATTCAAAATGGCCGCCACATGTGGGAAGAGGAAATTTTTTTTGAAAATTGCCAAGGGTACATTTCTCAGATACCCTGTGGGTTGAAAATTTTGACGAAATCGCTCTATCTCGCACGGTTAAGGAGATAGTAGCAAATTTGTGTTTTTCCATTTTTTGGCAAAAATTTGAAAATACAAAATGGCCGTCATTTTTTGGGGAGGGGAAATTTTTCATCTCAAACCTCTAGGACCAATAATAAGGGAGATATAAGCACTTTTCATAACTGGCAAAGAAACACCTGTGGCGGCCATCTTGTTTTTCAAAATGAGGCCAAAAATATTCCCAGTCAAGATTTTATAATGAGGAACATATCCTGCGAATTTGAGATCTCTACCTATAATATCCTTTGCTCTAGAGGGCCAACAAAAGTTCTTGTTTAAAGTCGAATAAACGTCCCTGGCAGCCATCTTGTTTTTCAAAATGAGGCCAAAAATATTCCCAGGCAACATTTTATGGTTATTTATATATCCTGCAAACTTGAGAAGACTAGCTATAACATTTTTTTCGTTAGAGCGGTAATGGTGAAATCTCTCTACACACTGCGGCTATCCAGTGGATACAATGATTTACTCAACAGTGAGAACCTGAAAGTAGCTATTGCTCAGCTATGCCATGACATGCAGGTCTGCAATTTCACTATGTTATAGCTGACCAATAATTACGTGACTAACATATTTAAACAAAATACTCTAAATACAATAGTTTTCAAGTTACAACTGATTTACTCAATAATGATAACCTCAAAGTAGCTATTACTCAGCTATGCAATGAGCTACATGTCTGAATTTTTACTATGTTATAGCTGACCCAAAAGTAGGTGAACAACATATTTAAGCAAAATACTGTAAATGCAATAGTTTTCAAGTTACAACTGATTTACTCAATAGTGAGAACCTGAAAATAGCTATTGCTCAGCTATGCCATGAGTTATAGGTCTGTAATTTCACTATGTTATAGCTGACAAAAAAGTAGGTGAACAACATATTTTAACAAAATACTCCAAATGCAATATTTTTCAAGTTACAACTGATTTACTCAACAGTCAGTACCTGAAAATAGCTATTGCTCAGTTGTGCCATGAGCTACAGGTCTGTAATTTCACTATGTTATAGCTGACCCAAAAGTAGCTGAATAACATATTTACACAAATTTCTGTAAATGCAATAGTTTTCCAATTACAACTGATTTACTCAACAGTGAGAAATTCAAAGTAGCTATTACTCAGCTATGCAATGAGCCACAGGTCTGGAACTTCACTATGTTATAGCTGACCCCAAAATAGGTGAATAATATATTGAAACAAAATACTCTAAATGCAATAGTTTTCAAGTTATAAGTGATTTACTCAACAGTGATAACCTAAAAGTAGCTATTACTCAGCTATGCCATGAGCTACAGGTCTGAAATTTTACTATGTTATAGCTGACCCAAAAGTAGCTGAATAATATATTTATACGAAATTCTCTAAATGCAATAGTTTTCAAGTTACAAGTGATTTTACTCATGATGGAAGTTACTGAAAAGCCTAAAAGTAGCTATTACTCACTTAGCTATTGAGACAGACACCCAAGTTACTCACCATGTTGTAGCTCTGAAAAAAGTAGCTGAATAGCATATTTTACAAAATGCTCTAAATGCAACACTTTTCAAGTTATAAGTGATTTAGTGCATGATTTCATGAATTTTAATGCATTAAAAATTATTAAAAAAATTTATTAAAAAAAAATAAGACAGATCCAGATCTCACACTCGCACAAGAGAATCTACCTCTGGCCTAGTACATGTATGCAAGATATGAGAGAAATCCCCGCAAACGTCACTGAGAAAATTGTGATAAAGTGTTGAAATTTTCACACTTTTGGTGGGGGGTACCTCCATTATAACGTCTCTAGCAAACAGACGAACAGACAGATTTGCATGCCTTGAACAATTTTTCATCCTCGATAGATAAGGTATATTTTAAAAAAGACAGCATGTCTCTAGGCCTTGTAGTTTTGGAGGAGAAGATGTTCACAGCCGCAGAGTGATGACATAATGTCAGCTGACTGACATAATAATACATAAATATTTGGAAAATTCTTACCGCAGACTTAAAGGCTTTGCTACAGATACTGCAGCAGTAGCGGCGATCCTGACTGTGCACTTTGAGGTGTTCACGGGCATGGGAGATTCGCTTAAACATCTTGCCACATTCCCCACACTCATATTTCCGCACATCTGAGTGGGTTGACATGTGTTTGGTCAGTGTATCCTTGGTCCGGAATTGCTTGTTGCAGATCAGGCATCGGAATGGTGTCTCCCCTGAAGAAACATGTAGGTGTGAATGCTAGCAGTGTTAGCAATTGAAGCAATACATATGGCCTCCCCAGATCAGCATTAGTTTGAAAAAATAGGCACAAAAGATGCATACTATATGGCATTCTTCTTATCTTTCACACTGTTGGTGCCTATGCCAACATAACTGATGTTTTGTGATTTTGTATATCAGCAGAAGAATGGAAAATTACACACTGGCTGTTAAAAGACTTCTTCTGTAGTAACAAAAATACCTGTCAATCTTTTTCAATCAATGTAATTCTTCGAGATATTTATACTATGACTGCTAAATGTCACAACAGCACTGGCATAGGTACAATATGGTACTCAAATAGGAAAGTATATATATTGATCAAAAACTACACTTTAAGATAAGGACACATAAGACATTTCAGGTGGTGGCGCTGTATCTAATTATGTGGTGTTGTAATCAATTCCATATTTTAGATCCTGTTCCCAAAAGTGTAAATTCAATGAAAAACTAATTATGTTTGATTTAGCAAATGCCATTACACAATGCATACATGAAAATAGCTATTATATTTTTAATATTTTTAATACCATGAGATATAGAAGTACTGTATCAGTACAAAGTTCAGGATACTTTTGGAGCACTGTCAATTAAATAAAGGTCCAAACAATGTTTAAATAGAGATAATAATGTCTAAGAGAAAGAAAATGCATGTAAAATGAAGTATTAAAGCAAGACAATTTAATAATAAGATGACAGCATTATACAGTAAACTAAACATTATGACACTCTTTATCTACATTTGGCATGGTCGAATTATGGTTTGGATGTTTTGAATATTACCATGCATACAGAAGTGGTAATACATTCAATGAATGTCTATGTCTGGTGTTAGAGTAAAATCTGTGGCTCACTTGATGAAATTCCATCTGTTACAATGGGAAGTTGTAAAAGTAAAATTCTTAATGAATTGTAGTATTCTGTATCAAAAGACAGACCCAAAGGTGCAACAAGATTTTAAAGGTCAAGGTCACTATGACAAGGTCAAAGGTCAAATCAAGGTCACACCATGATGCTGTACACCTACAACCCCTAACTAATGTCCCTACCAAGCATCAACTTCCTACACCTTACAGTTTCCGAGATATAGCCCAGACAAGATTTTATTGGTCAAGGTCACTACGGCAAGGTCAAAGGTCAAATCAAAGTCACACCATGACGTTGCACACCTACACCCCCTAACCAATGTCCCTACCAAGTATCAAGTTCCTACACCTTACAGTTTCCAAGATATAGCCTGGACAAGATTTTATAGATCAAGATCACTATGGCAAGGTCAAAGGTTAAATCAAGGTCACACCATGACGTTGCACACCTACACCCCCTAACTAATGCCACCAAGTATCAACTTCCTACACCTTATGGTTTCCGAGATATAGCCCGGACAAGATTTTCAAACTCAAGGTCACTACGGCAAGGTCAAAGGCCAAATCAAGGACAAACCATGACGTTGCACACCTACACATCCTAACCAATGTCTCTATCAAGTATCAACTTTCTATACCTTATGGTTTCTGAGATACAGCCAGGACAAACTTTTTCCCGCCGCCCGCCCGCCCATCCGGACACCATGGGTGAAAACAATACTCCCGACAGCCTTTAAGGGCTGTGGGGTAATAAAACAGCATATAAATATAAACCACGATGTGCTTTTTGAGGAGTTTTATTTTAACAGATGGCTAATACCTTGACAGAATATAATAAAAATTATAAAATAATATCAAATATGTTGTGTAGTGTAGTGTGTGGTTACATGTTAATGGAACGTAGCTGATCAGTATGTGTCAGTAGTTAAGTTTTTCAGTTTCAAAGTGACTGTTAATCTGATTTTTACGGGCCAATAACCCTGAGGTCTAAATACCCTTTTAAGGGAAACTAGATTGGGCCAACTCGGCGCCAACATATCCCCAGACAGGTCATCACTCACGCCACAGGTTTTGATCGGGAATTTTTTAAAACATAATTACCCATTATTATATGAACTTCAGCACATCAATCTACTCTGTTTATATCTTCCCAAGGAAGATGGTGTATCCCCAGACGCCGAATACATAACTCAAATTATATTTTCAATCTTCCTGCAATGATAACTCTAAACCTATTTTCAAAGTATTTAAATGATTGATGATTGAATGTCCATTCTAAAATAAACTAGATTGGGCCAACTCGGCGCCAACATATCCCCAGACAGGTCATCACTCACGCCACAGGTTTTGATCGGGAATTTTTTAAAACATAATTACCCATTATTATATGAACTTCAGCACATCAATCTACTCTGTTTATATCTTCCAAGGAAGATGGTGTATCCCCAGACGCCGAATACATAACTCAAATTATATTTTCAATCTTCCTGCAATGATAACTCTAAACCTATTTTCAAAGTATTTAAATGATTGATGATTGAATGTCCATTCTAAAATAATAATCCCAAAAGAGCATATCTGTTTCTATATTTGTTGACAAATAAAATATTATTTTTAACTCAACTCATCATACTTTTCAATCTTCCTTCAAAGTATTTAAATGATTGATGATTCAATGTCCATTCTAAAATTCATAATCCCAAAAGCGCATATCTGTTTCTATATTTGTTCACAAATAAAATATTATTTAAAAAAAAATTATTTATATTATTATTTTATTATATTATTTTTAGAATTTGCAAATTGTTTTCAGTTATTCATTTCCTCTATACCTATATATGTGGTCCATATATATGCAACCTAAATATGTGACACAATCTCAGTTCTGACTCCCCTTTGTGTTATATGTAATGAAGCCCACCACCTCCCACCCCCACCCCTCTCCCCTTCTCCACACCTCTCTCACTATTACACAAGATCTGCAACCCCATTGAGTTCTTTGTTTCTCATCTGATATCATTAAATACCTTTGTTTATTTAGTGTCACTCAATATAGCTGGAGGTCCCAGAGGTGGGTGGGGGGAATCCGGGTGGGGGATGCATAAATGGTAAACAAACAATCTATATAAAAGGGGTACTCAAATACAAAAAGAATTGAGAATTTTAAGTATGTGATTATCAACTGAAATGAGTTCATAACTGTAGGAGCTGTGTCAAAATTAACTGAGGCAAGTTGAATAAAACTGGGCTAGTTGAGGGTTAAAAATCCCCTACTTTTACTACATAAGGATATAATTTCATTAATATTGGGACTTAAAGCTCACTTAAAGTGTCCATTTTGTCTACTTGAATATGTTTAACCAGTTTCATTTTAAAAAGTTAAAAACTCAGCAAGCAGAGGTATAACACACAAAAATAAGTTCTTAAAAGACTAAGATAGCCATAACATTATTAATATTCAAAATTTAAATAGACAGGCATTTCCTTTTAAAAATTCAAAGATTTCAGCTCTATAACCCACATAGTTTGACAGTTACTGGGCTTTAAAGTGGCATAATGTCCATAAATTGGGTTTCTGTGGGCATTTTACAATTGTTAAAGAGACCTTAGCAATTAAACAACAGATCTGAAACTTTTTGGGGGACATACATAACAAACAAAAATTATATATAATACAGTTTAAGACTTGTCACACTAAGCATTTCCAAATAACAGGGCAAAATACGGAAAAAATGTCCAAAAAGGCACTTGGGCGAGTGTCTATGGCCCTCATACACAGGTTAAATGTCTACTAAAAACCTTGATTTTCGGCATATGTAAAAAGGACATAATAATGCATTCCCAGATGGGATTTCAGCTCCATCAATCACATAGTTTAACAGTCACAGGGCTTAAAGGTGGTTAAAAAGTCCAAATATTGGGTCTCTGTGGGCCTTTTAGAGATCTCGATGTGGCTTTCAAATTAAAGCTTCAGACTTAAAATTTGTTACATACTAAGATTACACATAGAATATGTATCTAATAAAGTTTGAAACTTCTCAGACTTACCATTTCCAAGTTACAGAGCAAAATATGTGAAAAATGTCTTAAAAGGGTCACTCAGGTGGGTGTTTAAGGTCCTCATACACAGGTTAAATGTCTACTTGAAGCCTTGATTTTTGGCACATGTAAAAAGAACATAATAATGTATTCCCAGATGAGATTTCAGCTCTATCAGTCACATAGTTTAACAGTCACAGGCCTTAAAATTGGCAAAAAGTCCAAATACTGGGTCTTTATGGGGCCTTCTAGAGACCTAAATGTGGCCTTCAAATTAAAGCTTCAGACTTAAAATTTGTCACATACTAAGATTACACATAGAATATGCATCTAATACAGTTTGAAACTTCTTAGACTTACCATTTCCAAGTTACAGGGCCAAATATGTGAAAAATGTCTAAAAATAGTCACTCGGGTGGGGATTTATGGTCCTCATACACAGGTTAAATGTCTTCTTAAAGCCTTAATTTTTGGCACATATATAAATAACATACTAATATCTTCCCTGATAGGATTTGAGCTCTATCAGTCAAATAGTTTGACAGTCACAGGGCTTAAAAGTAGCAAAAAGTCCAAATATTGGGTCTTTGGGAGCCTTTTAGAGACCTCAATTTGACCTTCAAAATTAAAGCTTCAGACTTAAAATCTGTTACATACTAAGATTACACACAGAATATATATCTAATACAGTTTGAAACTTCTCAGACTTACCATTTCCAAGTTACAGGGAAAAAGATGTGAAAAATGTCTTATAAGGGTCACTCGGGTGGGTGTTTATGGTCCTGATACACAGGTTAACTGTCTATTAAAGGCCTAAATGTTGGGGCACATATAAGAAAACACATAGATATATTCCCAGATGATATTTAACTTAGATGAGAGACATAGTTTGAAAGCTACAGTGCTTGAAAGTGGCAAAAAGTGCATAAATTGGGTCTCTGTGGGCACTTTTGAGACCTTAAGTCGACCCCTTTGGGTAAACCTACAGCCCTAAAATTTTCTACAGACAAGGATTACATATCAAAGTTATACCTAGCACAGTTTGAGACTCATCAGAATTACCACTTCCAAATTATAGGGCAAAATATGTGAAAAGTATAGCAAAAAATCCCCAAGTGGGGGTATTTATGGGCCTCAAACACAATTTTCTCCTCAACTTAAAGTCGTGATTTTCGGCACATGTACTAAGAACATATTAATGTGTTGTCAGGTAAAATTTCAGCCAGCTGAGCATCATAGTTTGTGACCTACAGGGCTCTAAGTGGCCAAAAGTCCAATTTCTGACCTTAAGGTGGCCATAAGTTCTTTTTTACTGGGAGTTTAAGGTCACCTTAAAATAGGGATCTTCCTTTGGGCACCCTTAACATGTGTACCAAGTTTGAAAAAAAAATATTAATTTGTTTTTGAGTTATCGCGTCCACAAGGAAATTTCTACGGCGGCGGCGGCGGCGGCGGCGGCGCGACGGACCTGAATCCAATATATCCCCGACTTTCGTCTGGGGATATAATAATCCCAAAAGAGCATATCTGTTTCTATATTTGTTGACAAACAAAATATTATTTTTAACTCAACTCATCATACTTTTCAATCTTCCTTCAAAGTATTTAAATGATTGATGTTTCAATGTCCATTCTAAAATTCATAATCCCAAAAGCGCATATCTGTTTCTATATATGTTCACAAATAAAATATTATTTAAAAAAAATTATTTATATTATTATTTTATTATATTATTTTTAGAATTTGCAAATTGTTTTCAGTTATTCATTTTCTCTATACCTATATATGTGGTCCATATATATGCAACCTAAATATGTGACACAATCTCAGTTCTGACTCCCCTTTGTGTTATATGTAATGAAGCCCACCACCTCCCACCCCCACCCCTCTCCCCTTCTCCACACCTCTCCCACTATTACACAAGATCTGCAACCCCATTGAGTTCTTTGTTTCTCATCTGATATCATTAAATACCTTTGTTTATTTAGTGTCACTCAATATAGCTGGAGGTCCCAGAGGTGGGTGGGGGGAATCCGGGTGGGGGATGCATAAATGGTAAACAAACAATCTATATAAAAGGGGTACTCAAATACAAAAAGAATTGAGAATTTTAAGTATGTGATTATCAACTGAAATGAGTTCATAACTGTAGGAGCTGTGTCAAAATTAACTGAGGCAAGTTGAATAAAACTGGGCTAGTTGAGGGTTAAAAATCCCCTACTTTTACTACATAAGGATATAACTTCATTAATATTGGGACTTAAAGCTCACTTAAAGTGTCCATTTTGTCTACTTGAATATGTTTAACCAGTTTCATTTTAAAAAGTTAAAAACTCAGCAAGCAGAGGTATAACACACAAAAATAAGTTCTTAAAAGACTAAGATAGCCATAACATTATTAATATTCAAAATTTAAATAGACAGGCATTTCCTTTTAAAAATTCAAAGATTTCAGCTCTATAACCCACATAGTTTGACAGTTACTGGGCTTTAAAGTGACATAATGTCCATAAATAGGGTTTCTGTGGGCATTTTACAATTGTTAAAGAGACCTTAGCAATTAAACTACAGATCTGAAACTTTTTGGGGGACATACATAACAAACAAAAATTATATATAATACAGTTTAAGACTTGTCACACTAAGCATTTCCAAATAACAGGGCAAAATACGGAAAAAATGTCCAAAAAGGCACTTGGGCGAGTGTCTATGGCCCTCATACACAGGTTAAATGTCTACTAAAAACCTTGATTTTCGGCATATGTAAAAAGGACATAATAATGCATTCCCAGATGGGATTTCAGCTCCATCAATTACATAGTTTAACAGTCACAGGGCTTAAAGGTGGTAAAAAGTCCAAATATTGGGTCTCTGTGGGCCTTTTAGAGATCTCGATGTGGCTTTCAAATTAAAGCTTCAGACTTAAAATTTGTTACATACTAAGATTACACATAGAATATGTATCTAATAAAGTTTGAAACTTCTCAGACTTACCATTTCCAAGTTACAGAGCAAAATATGTGAAAAATGTCTTAAAAGGGTCACTCAGATGGGTGTTTAAGGTCCTCATACACAGGTTAAATGTCTACTTGAAGCCTTGATTTTTGGCACATGTAAAAAGAACATAATAATGTATTCCCAGATGAGATTTCAGCTCTATCAGTCACATAGTTTAACAGTCACAGGCCTTAAAATTGGCAAAAAGTCCAAATACTGGGTCTTTATGGGGCCTTCTAGAGACCTAAATGTGGCCTTCAAATTAAAGCTTCAGACTTAAAATTTGTCACATACTAAGATTACACATAGAATATGCATCTAATACAGTTTGAAACTTCTTAGACTTACCATTTCCAAGTTACAGGGAAAAATATGTGAAAAATGTCTAAAAATGGTCACTCGGGTGGGGATTTATGGTCCTCATACACAGGTTAAATGTCTTCTTAAAGCCTTAATTTTTGGCACATATATAAATAACATACTAATATCTTCCCAGATAGGATTTGAGCTCTATCAGTCACATAGTTTGACAGTCACAGGGCTTAAAAGTAGCAAAAAGTCCAAATATTGGGTCTTTGGGAGCCTTTTAGAGACCTCAATTTGACCTTCAAAATTAAAGCTTCAGACTTAAAATCTGTTACATACTAAGATTACACACAGAATATATATCTAATACAGTTTGAAACTTCTCAGACTTACCATTTCCAAGTTACAGGGAAAAAGATGTGAAAAATGTCTTATAAGGGTCACTCGGGTGGGTGTTTATGGTCCTGATACACAGGTTAACTGTCTATTAAAGGCCTAAATGTTGGGGCACATATAAGAAAACACATAGATATATTCCCAGATGATATTTAACTTAGATGAGAGACATAGTTTGAAAGCTACAGTGCTTGAAAGTGGCAAAAAGTGCACAAATTGGGTCTCTGTGGGCACTTTTGAGACCTTAAGTCGACCCCTTTGGGTAAACCTACAGCCCTAAAATTTTCTACAGACAAGGATTACATATCAAAGTTATACCTAGCACAGTTTGAGACTCATCAGAATTACCACTTCCAAATTATAGGGCAAAATATGTGAAAAGTATAGCAAAAAATCCCTAAGTGGGGGTATTTATGGGCCTCAAACACAATTTTCTCCCCAACTTAAAGTCGTGATTTTCGGCACATGTACTAAGAACATATTAATGTGTTGTCAGGTAAAATTTCAGCCAGCTGAGCATCATAGTTTGTGACCTACAGGGCTCTAAGTGGCCAAAAGTCCAATTTCTGACCTTAAGGTGGCCATAAGTTCTTTTTTACTGGGAGTTTAAGGTCACCTTAAAATAGGGATCTTCCTTTGGGCACCCTTAACATGTGTACCAAGTTTGAAAAAAAAATATTAATTTGTTTTTGAGTTATCGCGTCCACAAGGAAATTTCTACGGCGGCGGCGGCGGCGGCGGCGGCGCGACGGACCTGAATCCAATATATCCCCGACTTTCGTCTGGGGATATAATTAATGCTATGTACCTACTTTTTGCATGTAATACATATTGAAATTATATGACATACAGCTCTATTTACATTACACACACATAGAACCACTTGATAATGAGCCCTACCCAAGTGAACCACCTAAAATCAGGCTGATTTTGTTCAAGTCTCTGACTGTATGCATGTGTGTCAAAGTATGCATCTTGCAGGGAGCAAACATGAGGTAGAGTGTGAATTTGCATCAAATGTACATCATTCACATTCAGCTTGAGAGTCAGCCTCACTTTGAGTGAATAGGATATTACCGTTAAGGAGCCTTATTGTATATTCACAAATAAATTACACTTATTTCACAGACTAATAACTCTTATTGAACTGTAAATGTGTGAAAGAGTCAATACTCCTGTGAAATACGGATTAGGAGTCACACCCTTTCAGTTCACCATCTAATACACTACCTCTGTGTCAAATTAAAGGTCAAACCCCTTCAAGTGGAACTCTGTTCAGCAGAATTCACTTTTAAGCTTGAATCAAATATCAAATCCTGAAAAGACCTTTTCCACTTGAATTAATTCTGTTAACTAGAATGCTAGGTTAAGCAGTATTGTTTTTCAGGTCAGTTGATGTTTGTTTAATATAGTTAACAGTTCACTCCCTCTACAACAGGGTACCGCGCTTGTTGCTGTTTGCAATACTCTAAAATGTATGACCCTCTAAAGGACAATCTGTGTAATTGATGGGAATTTTTACCAGAATTTTTACCAAAGGCAATTTGCATAAGCCAGTGCCATGGCTGTCAACTAAAAGAGAGCTTTTAACAATGAAAAGTAGGATAACAAGTTGAGAAGAACAATGTCAGTTTGGTATTTTTATGTTTATCTCATTCTTTGCTTTAAAATATGTGAAAAAGCAAATATTTAAGAAATATCATTTTGAAAGTTTCTTGGCACACTGGACTGGGTAATCCCTGGAGATGTGGGCGTATAAAACTGTAGGTATCAGATTGGTCAGTTGGTGCCAAGCTTAAACACTGGTTAATACTAAACCTCTAATTTAATGCAGAGTTTAACTTTATAATTTACCTTGTGCCATACTCTATATGGATAACGATGTAATAATTTAGTGTCACTTGTATTTTATGAACTTAATAAGAATTAAATTTCTTTTTCTAAGTGTACTAGTGATGCAAACAGTAATCGTATGGCAAAATCAGTTTCGGCAGAAATAACAAACTTAATAGAATGATTAAGAACGGGTTATCAAAAATATCTATATTTTAGGCAAATTAACTTCTGATATTGCATTAAAACAAAACCTGTAAATTTTGTTAAATATCTTAAACATTGGATTTCATTCATTTCAAAGCCACTGATAATTTTTTTAAACTTTGTAAATTTATAGTTTAAACACTTGTGCACTTTGAGAAATTTACAGGGGAATTTCCACTGAAATGTTGGGCAGCATATTTTGATAGTTTACAGAACATACTTTAACAGAACATAGTTGTACACTGTCTGATGGGTTCTTTCAGGAATTGGTAGTGTACAGTACTTGCCTGTATGTGCTCTGATATGCACTTTGAGGTAGTTAAGTGTAAACTTTCTCTGACATACAGGGCAGCCATGCAGCACTTTGACAGGCTGGTTGTTGGACTGCAGTAACACCTGGGAGTCAAGATTCCCCTGCAGCTCCAATAGCTGACGCAATGCCACATTTGCAGTCCTGAAAAGGAATTACACAAAATACAGGGTCAATATTTAGAGCATACTAGTACAGTGTTAGTTGCTAGCATTCTACAAATATGGGGCATAAACTATAAAAATAATCAACACAAGTAGAGGAAATTCATTAACTTTTGTCCGTCTTATAAGGCATGTCATGCTCAAAGTTCTGAGGAGAGATTAGACAGAAAACAAGCAATCAGTGCCCGTGAATGGGCTCTATGTCAGCTGACTGTGTGTTTTGAGTTTCAGAGTAGAAATGAAAGAAGGTCACAAAGGTTGTTCCCTGCATATGGTATTCAGAAGTAGAGTACAAAGTCAGCTGTTAAGGTGTAAAAAGTAAGTGGAAAACATATTTAAACAAAATACAGTTTTCAAGATATAACTGATGTACTCAACTGTGAGAACCTCAAAGTAGCTATTGCTCATCAATGCTATGAGCTACAGGTCTGAAACTTTACTATGTTATGGCTGTTTAGAAAGTAGCTGAATTGCAAATTTAATAAGTAAATTAAATTTTTATAAGTTAATACCTTATCCAATGGACAATTGCTAATCCGGTCGGCACAGACCGGCCCGCCAAATGTCTGAAAAAGACGTCCCGTGTTTCCACTGACTGGCCGGTTCCAGTACTGTGCACTCTCCAGGTGGCGCACGGTACTTCCTTCCTGTCTAGACAGTGTGACGTCATAGCATCTTTTTCGTTGTCTAAAAATAATTAGACCCCTAGTAGTTGATAGCGGGGTCGGTGGGAGGGTGTTGTGTGTGCATTGGATAGGGTATTAACTTGTAAAAAATTAATTTACTTATTAAATTTGCTATTTTATTGCGTTAATACATCCTATCCAATGGACAATTGCTGAATAACTACCGCTTGGACAGCGGGTAAGTTACTAGGGACGTAAGTGAACTCATAACAAAACTAACAAAATTTTCTCCAGACCTGGGTTGACCTTGAGGTCAGGAAACCCTTTATAAGGCCACAATCGGAAAGCAGCAGCCTGTTATCCGGGGCTATACCAGCTTTGCCCCCCCCATTTTGGCAGACCTGCTCTGAGGTACGGGAGGAGAGGGATGAGTTCAGTCCCATAAGAAGGAAATAAACCTCCCGAAGGAAGCATGTCAGAGTTTTTTTTTTTTTTTTTTTTTTTTTTGCATTTAACTATGTACAAGCTATTTACATATATACATATCTCCTCAAAACCAAGGCTACTGGTATATCTGCTGAGCAGCCACTACAGGACCCAGGTGAAAAAAAGCTCTGAATGAGCCCAAGCCACATCCTTCAAGTAGAATTGAGTGAGATGTTGTGTGACTTCCAATGGCAGGCTGATAATATCTGTTCCAGTGAGACTCCTGACTGGAAAGCCTTGGAAGCAGCAAAGGCCCTGGCATCATGGGCTTTAACCTGATGTAGGGTGAGGGCTTCCTGGTGTGAGAGCTCGTAGCATAGGATCACAGTTTGTTTGATCCATGAGAAGATGGTGGCAGGTAAGATATCCCTGTCAAAGCCTTTCTTGAAGGAGACAAAGACCAACTCCTTATTCTGCCTGCGATCTGAGGTCCTATCCAAGTAGTAGCGCAAAGCTCTGACTGGACAGAGGGACCTGTCAGACTTGGTGGACCTATCCAGAGTTGGGGCCAGGGCTGGTATAACCACTGGGACCACACTGTCTGGACCCTCTTTGGCCAGCTGATTCTTGGATAGAAAGCTGGGTGATGGATACAGGGACACCTTTGACCAATCAGATTGGTGTCTAATATTTCTGTTTTGCCAAGCATGAATCTCACTTCTGCGCTTGCCCGACCCAAGGGCCAGAAGGAAAACTGTCTTAAAGGTCAAATGCTTCAAGGAGACCTCCTTGATTGGTTCAAACGGAGCCTTAGTGAGCTGGTGCAAGACCAGTGAGAGGTTCCAGGAGGGGATACCCCTCCTGCCTTTGGGTCTGTCTCTGTCCAGGTCTGTCCAGGAGATGCGTGAGATTTTTGTCCTTGATGATGTTGAAGGGTGAGTTTCCCAGTTTATCAGTAATGGCTGACCTGTAACCATCAATGGTGCTGGGCTGTAGCGTCCTGTCTTGAAATAGGTACATAAGGAAATCAGCAACTGACTTTACAGGAGGTGCCCTGAAGTCCATCTGATTAGTGATGCACCACTTTGTAAAAATGGCCCACTTTGCCTCATAGACTGATCTGGTTGATCCTCTTTGAGGAGCCTCAATTTTTGCTGCCACTGCCTCAGAGAAGCCCTGTTCCTTGATTGCTGTGGCTCTAGCAGCCATGCATGGAGATTTAGGTTTGTCAGATTTCTGTGAGGGATCTGATTGAAGGGCTGTGTTAACAGGTTGGGCAAGGAGGGCAGGTTCAGTGGGATCTGACTGGACATGGCCACTAGATCCCAAAACCAAGGCTTGTTGGGCCACCCCGGAGCAACCAGTATGATTTTCTTGCATGGGGAGTCCTGCAACTTCTCCACCACTTTGCCAAGGATGGCTGCTGGTGGGAAGGCATATATGTCCAGATCCTCCCATGGCAGACTGAGTGCATCCTCTGCTGTGGCCAGGGGATCCGGTACCGGTGATACAAATAAAGGCAATTTGTTGTTGAACCTTGTGGCAAATAGGTCTATTTGAGGCCGGTGCCACCTGCTGCATATTGCTTGGAAGACCTCTGGAAGGAGAGACCACTCTGTTTGGATGGTCTCGACTAGCTTGGATAGCTTGTCTGCTACCATGATCAAGAGATCCTAGAACCAGGCATGTTGGGCCACCTTGGAGCAATCAGTGATTCCCCCGCATGGGTAGTCCTGCTACTTCACCACTTGCCCAAGATGGCTACCCTTCTGTCTGCTCTGTCTGATTTGGCTGAGACTGGGTAGCCTGTCTGCTATGACATTCAGCCAGCCTGGAATGTGTCGGGCTTTGAGAGTCACTTGCTTCCTGGTACACCAGATTCTCCACAGTAGGGCACAAAGTGGGCCAACCTCATGCCTCCTTCCTTGTTTATGTATGACACTACTGTAGTGTTGTCGGTTGCCACAAGTACTATCTTGTTTGAGCAGAGGTCTTGGAACTCTTTCGAAGCTAGAAAGACTGCTTTTAGTTCCAGATAATTTATATACAGCTTGCTTTCTGGCAGTGACCAGGACCCTCTTGCAGTGTGTTCATTTAAGTGAGCGCCCCACCCTTCTTTTGATTCTTCTGGAAATATTTGCAAAGCATGTTTTACTGGGTGTAATGGTTGACCTTGGAGCACATTGCTCTCCTCCAGCCACCATTGTAGGTGAGGGTGCAGGGAACTGGGAATTGGGATGATCTTTTCCAGTGATTCTGGTACTCTCCAATCTCTCTTGTTTTTGAGATGCCACTGTATGGGTTTCATATGCAGTCGACCTAGGTGAACTTGTTTTTCTATGGCTGTTAGCAGACCTATCAAGGACATGAACTCCCGGACCGGACAAGTCCTTAGGGATAGTATCTTCAGTATTTTCTCTTGCAGGTTCTGCCACCGGTCCAGTGTAGGATGGACCCAACCGGACTTGAGGTCGAACTGGTAACCTACAAAGTTGAATAACTGCTTGGGTTCCAGTTCCGATTTTTCTAAGTTCACCAGCCAGCCCAATTTCTGACAAATTTCCACTAGATCTTGGGTTTGCTGGAGACAAACCTGGTGGGATCTGGCTCTCACTAACCAGTCATCTAGGTACTGTTGGAGTCTTATACCCTTGTGTATGGCCATCAGTTTTACCTCCTTTGCTACTACAGTGAACTCCAAGGGTGCTGTGGTCAGACCAAAAGGCAGTGCTTTGAATTGTATGTCTGACACTGGACATGAAATCTCAGATATTTCCTGGACTGTTCCTGTATTGGTATATGGAAGTAGGCGTCCTTGAAATCTATTGAGGTGACCCACTCCCCTAGTTGGAGGGATGTCCTGATGGTTTCCGGTGTCTCCATTTTGAATTTTGAATTTTAGTTTGCTCAAATCTAGTATAGGTCTCCACTTGTTGTTGGGTTTTGGAACTAAAAATAGTCGGTTGAAAAACCCCAGTGATTTTTGAGTGTGCACCAGTTCTACTGCATTTTTGTCTATAAGCTACTGCAATGCCTCCGACAAGTAGAGATTCTTGTGGGGATTTACAAAATAGCTTATGACAGTTGGATTTCTTGTCAGATTTGGCCGGGTCTGAAAGTAGATCAAAATTTGAACTACTTTCGGACCGGCACCCCGGTCTAGCCACATTTGCCAGAAGTTGTGAATTCTCGCCCTCCTCTACAAAAATATCCACAGGGGGTCGGTCAGAAACGATACCGTCTGAGTCTGATTCACTAGTGGTATTCCTCCTGATCAGCTGGGAGGCACTAGAAACACTAGTGGAAGGCCTTTCAGAGGTTGCAGCCTGAGGTATAAGAGCCGGTGGGTTTGTAGATGCAGCCACAGAAGGTCGGTCAGTGGGCTGAGAAGATGACTGGTCACTTGGCTTGATGAAGGGTTTCGACCTGATCACATTAGCTGGTGGAGGATGAGCTGGAGCCACCTTGACTGTGTTGAAAGTCGGTTCTGGTTGAGGTTGGTCCAGAGTCTTGGCTAACAAGAGGGCTTCTAGCCGGTTGAACCGGTCCAACCATTTCTGGTCCAGTTCTTCAAACCTCTGGTCGGTAGAAGTTGCAGCCGGTCGGCTAGATGAAGCTGAAGACTTGGACTTAGCCGACTTCTTCTTTTCAGCCGGCTGTGCACTAAAACCAGTGTCCTGGCCATCCACTGCCCTTATTATCGACACTCAAGCCGGGTCCACAAGGGTGGGACTGAGAGTGATTACAGATAACAGATCCTTGTAACAGATCTATCTCGCTTCTCCTTCTTTAATTTGTAGGAAGGGGTGGAGCTGTGCAAGTTGTTCAGGGGTAAGTACCTTACAATGCTGGCATTCAGAGTCTGGTTTCTCAACACAAGGGTCCTTACCCTTCTTCTTGTCATGACAACGTGCGCAGACACTGTGTAAGTCAAAGCCAGCCATCAAGTGGCCACACCCTCCACGTCGTTGACTGGAGGAAGACATGAATTCGTGAATAAACGGTCACGAATCCATAAATATACTTTAAAAAGCAAAGTAGAAACTAATCTCACAAAAAACTGAAAACTTTAAACTCAAACGAAAAAGATGCTATGACGTCACGCTGTCTAGACAGGAAGGAAGTACCATGCGCCACCTGGCAAGTGCACAGTACTGGGACCGGATTAGCAATTGTCCATTGGATAGGATGCATTAACGCAATAAAATGACATATTTAAAGGAAATTCTCTAAGAGCAATACTTTTCAAGTTACAATTGATTTACTCAACATTGAAAACCTGAAAGTAGCTACTGCTCAGCTATACAATGAGCTACAGGTCTGCAGTTTTACTATGTTATAGCTGATCCAAAAATAGGTGAACACACATTTAAAAAATACTGTAAATGCAATAGTTTCAAGTTACAACTCATTTACACATCTGTGATAAAATGAAAGTAGCTATTGCTCAGCTATGCTATGAGCTACAGGTATACAATTGCATTACGCTATAACTGACTGAAAAGTAGATGAATAACACATTTAAACAAAATACTATAGATGCAATAGTTTTCAATTTACAAGTAGCCATTGTTTAGTTTTGCAATTAGCTACATGTCCGCAATTTTATTATATTATAGCACACCCAAAAGTAGATTAATAATATATCTAAAGAAAATTCTCTAAATGCAATAATTTTCAAGTTACAAGCGATTCACACAACAGTGAAAACCTGAAAATAGCTACTGCTCAGCTATACAATGAGCTACAGGTCTGCAGTTCTACTATGTTATAGCTGACCCCAAAGTAGGTGAATAACATATTTAAACAAAATACTCTAAATGTAATCGTTTTCTACTTACAACTGATTTACTCAACAGTGGGAACCTCAAAATAGCTCAGCTATGCTGTGACCTACAGGTCTACAATTTCACTATGTTATAGCCGACCCAAAGGTAAGTGAATAACATATTTAAACAAAATTCTCTAAATGCAATAGTTTTTGAGTTAAATTGCAAAAATTGCAAATTTTTGAATTTTAGTTTGCTCAAATCTAGTATAGGTCTCCACTTGTTGTTGGGTTTTGGAACTAAAAATAGTCGGTTGAAAAACCCCAGTGATTTTTGAGTGTGCACCAGTTCTACTGCATTTTTGTCTATAAGCTACTGCAATGCCTCCGACAAGTAGAGATTCTTGTGGGGATTTACAAAATAGCTTATGACAGTTGGATTTCTTGTCAGATTTGGCCGGGTCTGAAAGTAGATCAAAATTTGAACTACTTTCGGACCGGCACCCCGGTCTAGCCACATTTGCCAGAAGTTGTGAATTCTCGCCCTCCTCTACAAAAATATCCACAGGGGGTCGGTCAGAAACGACACCGTCTGAGTCTGATTCACTAGTGGTATTCCTCCTGATCAGCTGGGAGGCACTAGAAACACTAGTGGAAGGCCTTTCAGAGGTTGCAGCCTGAGGTATAAGAGCCGGTGGGTTTGTAGATGCAGCCACAGAAGGTCGGTCAGTGGGCTGAGAAGATGACTGGTCACTTGGCTTGATGAAGGGTTTCGACCTGATCACATTAGCTGGTGGAGGATGAGCTGGAGCCACCTTGACTGTGTTGAAAGTCGGTTCTGGTTGAGGTTGGTCCAGAGTCTTGGCTAACAAGAGGGCTTCTAGCCGGTTGAACCGGTCCAACCATTTCTGGTCCAGTTCTTCAAACCTCTGGTCGGTAGAAGTTGCAGCCGGTCGGCTAGATGAAGCTGAAGACTTGGACTTAGCCGACTTCTTCTTTTCAGCCGGCTGTGCACTAAAACCAGTGTCCTGGCCATCCACTGCCCTTATTATCGACACTCAAGCCGGGTCCACAAGGGTGGGACTGAGAGTGATTACAGATAACAGATCCTTGTAACAGATCTATCTCGCTTCTCCTTCTTTAATTTGTAGGAAGGGGTGGAGCTGTGCAAGTTGTTCAGGGGTAAGTACCTTACAATGCTGGCATTCAGAGTCTGGTTTCTCAACACAAGGGTCCTTACCCTTCTTCTTGTCATGACAACGTGCGCAGACACTGTGTAAGTCAAAGCCAGCCATCAAGTGGCCACACCCTCCACGTCGTTGACTGGAGGAAGACATGAATTCGTGAATAAACGGTCACGAATCCATAAATATACTTTAAAAAGCAAAGTAGAAACTAATCTCACAAAAAACTGAAAACTTTAAACTCAAACGAAAAAGATGCTATGACGTCACGCTGTCTAGACAGGAAGGAAGTACCATGCGCCACCTGGCAAGTGCACAGTACTGGGACCGGATTAGCAATTGTCCATTGGATAGGATGCATTAACGCAATAAAATGACATATTTAAAGGAAATTCTCTAAGAGCAATACTTTTCAAGTTACAATTGATTTACTCAACATTGAAAACCTGAAAGTAGCTACTGCTCAGCTATACAATGAGCTACAGGTCTGCAGTTTTACTATGTTATAGCTGATCCAAAAATAGGTGAACACACATTTAAAAAATACTGTAAATGCAATAGTTTCAAGTTACAACTCATTTACACATCTGTGATAAAATGAAAGTAGCTATTGCTCAGCTATGCTATGAGCTACAGGTATACAATTGCATTACGCTATAACTGACTGAAAAGTAGATGAATAACACATTTAAACAAAATACTATAGATGCAATAGTTTTCAATTTACAAGTAGCCATTGTTTAGTTTTGCAATTAGCTACATGTCCGCAATTTTATTATATTATAGCACACCCAAAAGTAGATTAATAATATATCTAAAGAAAATTCTCTAAATGCAATAATTTTCAAGTTACAAGCGATTCACACAACAGTGAAAACCTGAAAATAGCTACTGCTCAGCTATACAATGAGCTACAGGTCTGCAGTTCTACTATGTTATAGCTGACCCCAAAGTAGGTGAATAACATATTTAAACAAAATACTCTAAATGTAATCGTTTTCTACTTACAACTGATTTACTCAACAGTGGGAACCTCAAAATAGCTCAGCTATGCTGTGACCTACAGGTCTACAATTTCACTATGTTATAGCCGACCCAAAGGTAAGTGAATAACATATTTAAACAAAATTCTCTAAATGCAATAGTTTTTGAGTTAAATTGCAAAAATTGCAAATTTTTGAATTTTAGTTTGCTCAAATCTAGTATAGGTCTCCACTTGTTGTTGGGTTTTGGAACTAAAAATAGTCGGTTGAAAAACCCCAGTGATTTTTGAGTGTGCACCAGTTCTACTGCATTTTTGTCTATAAGCTACTGCAATGCCTCCGACAAGTAGAGATTCTTGTGGGGATTTACAAAATAGCTTATGACAGTTGGATTTCTTGTCAGATTTGGCCGGGTCTGAAAGTAGATCAAAATTTGAACTACTTTCGGACCGGCACCCCGGTCTAGCCACATTTGCCAGAAGTTGTGAATTCTCGCCCTCCTCTACAAAAATATCCACAGGGGGTCGGTCAGAAACGACACCGTCTGAGTCTGATTCACTAGTGGTATTCCTCCTGATCAGCTGGGAGGCACTAGAAACACTAGTGGAAGGCCTTTCAGAGGTTGCAGCCTGAGGTATAAGAGCTGGTGGGTTTGTAGATGCAGCCACAGAAGGTCGGTCAGTGGGCTGAGAAGATGACTGGTCACTTGGCTTGATGAAGGGTTTCGACCTGATCACATTAGCTGGTGGAGGATGAGCTGGAGCCACCTTGACTGTGTTGAAAGTCGGTTCTGGTTGAGGTTGGTCCAGAGTCTTGGCTAACAAGAGGGCTTCTAGCCGGTTGAACCGGTCCAACCATTTCTGGTCCAGTTCTTCAAACCTCTGGTCGGTAGAAGTTGCAGCCGGTCGGCTAGATGAAGCTGAAGACTTGGACTTAGCCGACTTCTTCTTTTCAGCCGGCTGTGCACTAAAACCAGTGTCCTGGCCATCCACTGCCCTTATTATCGACACTCAAGCCGGGTCCACAAGGGTGGGACTGAGAGTGATTACAGATAACAGATCCTTGTAACAGATCTATCTCGCTTCTCCTTCTTTAATTTGTAGGAAGGGGTGGAGCTGTGCAAGTTGTTCAGGGGTAAGTACCTTACAATGCTGGCATTCAGAGTCTGGTTTCTCAACACAAGGGTCCTTACCCTTCTTCTTGTCATGACAACGTGCGCAGACACTGTGTAAGTCAAAGCCAGCCATCAAGTGGCCACACCCTCCACGTCGTTGACTGGAGGAAGACATGAATTCGTGAATAAACGGTCACGAATCCATAAATATACTTTAAAAAGCAAAGTAGAAACTAATCTCACAAAAAACTGAAAACTTTAAACTCAAACGAAAAAGATGCTATGACGTCACGCTGTCTAGACAGGAAGGAAGTACCATGCGCCACCTGGCAAGTGCACAGTACTGGGACCGGATTAGCAATTGTCCATTGGATAGGATGCATTAACGCAATAAAATGACATATTTAAAGGAAATTCTCTAAGAGCAATACTTTTCAAGTTACAATTGATTTACTCAACATTGAAAACCTGAAAGTAGCTACTGCTCAGCTATACAATGAGCTACAGGTCTGCAGTTTTACTATGTTATAGCTGATCCAAAAATAGGTGAACACACATTTAAAAAATACTGTAAATGCAATAGTTTCAAGTTACAACTCATTTACACATCTGTGATAAAATGAAAGTAGCTATTGCTCAGCTATGCTATGAGCTACAGGTATACAATTGCATTACGCTATAACTGACTGAAAAGTAGATGAATAACACATTTAAACAAAATACTATAGATGCAATAGTTTTCAATTTACAAGTAGCCATTGTTTAGTTTTGCAATTAGCTACATGTCCGCAATTTTATTATATTATAGCACACCCAAAAGTAGATTAATAATATATCTAAAGAAAATTCTCTAAATGCAATAATTTTCAAGTTACAAGCGATTCACACAACAGTGAAAACCTGAAAATAGCTACTGCTCAGCTATACAATGAGCTACAGGTCTGCAGTTCTACTATGTTATAGCTGACCCCAAAGTAGGTGAATAACATATTTAAACAAAATACTCTAAATGTAATCGTTTTCTACTTACAACTGATTTACTCAACAGTGGGAACCTCAAAATAGCTCAGCTATGCTGTGACCTACAGGTCTACAATTTCACTATGTTATAGCCGACCCAAAGGTAAGTGAATAACATATTTAAACAAAATTCTCTAAATGCAATAGTTTTTGAGTTAAATTGCAAATTTAATAAGTAGATTAAATTTTTATAAGTTAATACCCTATCCAATGGACAATTGCTAATCCGGTCGGTGCAGACCGGCCCGCCAAACATCAGAAAAAGATGTCCCGTGTAGCCACCGGCTGCCCGGTCATAGTAGTGTACATCCCCCAGATGGCGCCTCGTACTTCCTTCCTGTCTAGACAAACTGACGTCATAGCATCTTTTTCGTTGTCTAAACCTCTTATATCCCTAGTTAGCTGATAGCAGGGTCAGTTGGGAGTGTCTTGTGTGTCCATTGGATAGGGTATTAACTTATAAAAATTTAATCTACTTACTAAATTTGCAATTTTAATGCGTTAATACATCCTATCCAATGGACAATTGCTGAATAACTACCGCTTGGTCGGCGGGTAAGTTACTAGGGACTCCAGTGAACTCATAATAAATTTTTACAGGCCTGGGCTGACATAAAGTCAGGAAACCTTAGGAGGTCTTGGTCAGTTAGCAGCATCCGGTTATCCAGGATATACCAACATTGCCCCCCCCCCCCCTTTTTAACAGACCTGCTCTGAGGTAAGGGAAGAGAGGATGAGTTCAGTCCCAGCAGCAGAAATAAACCTCCTGAAGGAAGCACATCACTTTTTTCATATATGTTGAACTATTAACATATGTATAAAGTCTCCTCAAAAACATGGGCTACTGGTGGATCTGTTGAGCAGTCTCTACAGGTCCCAGGTGGTAGAGCTCTGGATCGGCCCAATCCACATCCTTCAATAGAACTGTGTGAAGTTGTTATGTGACTTTCAATGGCAGGCTGACAATATATTTCCAAGGAGACTCCTGATTGGAATGCCTTGAAAGCAGCGAATGCCCTCACATATGGGTTTTAACCTGGTTTAACATGAGGGCCTCTAGTTCAGAGAGCTCATAACATAGGATCACAGTCTGCTTCATCCATGAGGAGATAACGGTAGATGAGGTGTCTTTGTCAAGGCCTTTGTTAAGGGAGACAAAACCAACTCCTTGATCTGCCTGAGGTCTGAGGTCCTGTCCAAATAGTAGCGCAGTACTCTGACTGGAAGCAGGGACCTATCAGACATCAGTGACATATCCAGAGTTGGGGGCCAGGGCTGGTATAACCACTGGGGCCACACTATCTGGACCCTCTTGGCCAGTAAGTTCTTGGAAATAAGGCTGGGTGAGGGGAACAAGGATACTTTAGACAAGTCTGATGTTTTGTTCTGCCAAGCATGAATCTCACTCCTAAGTTTAACCCAACCCAGGGCCAAAAGGAAGACAGTTTTGAAGATCAATGTTTCAACGAGGCCTCTTAAAAATGGTCCAAATGGAGCCTTTGTCAGCTGGTGCAGCACCAGGGAGAGGTTGCAGGAGGGGATCCCCCCCAACCCTTGGGTCTGTCTCTGTAGAAGCTATCCAGGAGACTAGTGAGATTCTCATTTGCTGACAAAATATGTTTCCTAGTCTGTTAGCCATGGCTGATCTGTAGCCATCAATGGTACTTGGCTGGAACTTCCTGTCTTGGAACAGATAGAGTAGGAAGCCGGCTATTGACTCAACAGGGGGGTGCCCTGAAGTCCACCTGATTACTGAGGCACCACTTGTAAAAATGGTCCACTTGACTCATAGACTGATCTGGGTGATCCTTTTTGGGGAGCCTCAATTTGTGCTGCCACTGTTTCATAGAAGCCCTGTTCTTTGATAGCTGAGGCTTTAGGAGCCACGCATGTAGGTTTAGGTTTGTAAGATTCCTGTGAGGAGTCTGATTGAAGGGCTATATTAGCAGGTTGGGCAGATTGGGGTCTGGCTGGACATGGCCACTAGGTCCCAGAACCAAGGCATGTTGGGCCACCCTGGAGTAATCATAATGATTCTCTTGCATGGGTAGTCCTGCAGCTTCACCAATACTTGCCCAAGGTGGCTGCTGGTGGGAAGGCATACACATCCGGATTCTCCCATGGCAGGCATCTACTGCCCAGGTCAAGGGGTCTGGTACTGGTGACACAAAACAGAGGTAATTTGTTGAACCCTGTGGCAAACATATCTATTTAAAGCTGGTGCCACCTGCTGCATATTGATTGGGAGACTTCTGGAAGGAGAGACCACTCCCTTTTGGATGGTCTGGCCTAGCCTGGATAGCTTGTCTTCTACCACATTCAGCCGGCCTGGAATGTATCAGGCTTTGAGTCACCTGTTTCCTGGAACACCCGGTCAGGATTCTCCACAGAAGGGCACACAGTGAGCCCGACCTCATGGCTCCTTCCTTGTTTATGTATGACACCACAGCGGTGTTGTCAGTTACTACAAGAAATGTCTTGTCTCAGCAGAAGTCTTGGAACTCTTTCTGGACCAAGAAGACCGCTTTCCTTTGTATCTAATTGATATGCAGCTTGCTTTCTGGAAGGCTCCGTTGCTGTATGCTCGTTTAAGTGAGCACCCCATCCTTTTGATGTGTTTGTAAGAACTTGCAGAGCATGTTTTAGTAATGGTTCACCTTGAAGCACATTGTCTTCCTCCAGCCACCATTCTGATGGGGATGCAGAGACTAGGGGATAGGGATCACCTTTTCTAGTGATTCTGGTATTGTCCAACTGGTTTTTTTTTAAAGATGCCACTGAAAAGGGTCTCATATGGCGAGGTCAATGTGAACTTGCTTTTCCATGGCTGTTAACAGACCTATCAAGGACATGAACTGCCGGACCAGACAGACCGGTCTGGAGAGTAGTTCAGTATTCTCTGTTGCAGAGTCTGCCATCGGTCCGGTGTGAGCCAGACCCAGCCACCTCTGAGGTTGAACTGGTAACCTACGAGGTCGAACACCTGTTTGGGGCCCAGTTCTGATTGCTCCAAGTTCACTAGCCAACCTTGGGAGACAGGTTAGTGGGTCCTTAAACCCTTGTGTAAGACCATCAGATTCACTTCCTTGGTAGGTACTGTAACATCCAAGGGTGCTGTGGATAGATCAGTTGTTGAGTATGGTACCCAGGAATGTTGACTGAAGAAGCCTATGAGATCTGTGGTCTGCCCAGTGCTACTGCATTCCTGGAGAACACACATCATGCCTCGATCAGGTATCTGAGAGGAAGGACATGGCCACTTATGAAGGTCAATGATCTGACCAATTTAGTCGGATCTGGAAGGGAAAAGTGTGGTCTTCCATGAAAATTCTTCAGACCATGGGGCTGGACCCTAGGGCTTCTCATATTTCCCAAACTGGTGCAATCTAGCCTGTCTAGGCAGATCTGGAGTAGCCACTGGGACATAGGTGGGACTGGGCAGAAAATCAATTGATCTAAGAATTAAGTTTTAAGACTATTCTACATTTTTTTGTCTTTGCTCCCCAGTCAGTTGTATCCCACACAACTGGGCTGTACAGTAATTGTCATTCTAAAATGACAAACTGACCCTTGGCCAGTCTTGAGGTGTAAATAACCCTTCTAGTGACCATTGTTTACATGCTGGTCGGTCGGACTGGTCAGTGTCCTTGGGAGAATTTTGTTACCCCTCATAACTTAGTCATAAGGGTGGCCAAGGCCCTTCTAATGAGACCTTCTGTAACAAGACCTGCTGTTCTTTTCAGGCCACTGCCTTGGGGGTGTAGCCAGGCTAGTGGGAGCAGTTCTGCATGCATCCAGTGTATTCAATTTAATGATGGCTGCTAGGTGATCACAGTAGATTTTTGACTTCTAAAGAACGCACTTCTGCTCTTCTGTTTATAGCACTCCACCAGCTGATTTTAAAGCAACAAAATACTGGTTGTCTTCCTTGCTTCATGATAATAGTTGTAAATACTTGAAGAGTCGCATTTCCTTTTGGCTGTAGGTACATATTACAAAACACACGGATAATTTTCTTACCTTTTAAAAGAAAAGCAATGTATCCAGCATATTTCCTTATATTGTCATTCTGCCACTAACAACACAAGGTTGAATAACAAGGGAGGAAACTAGCAACATGGCTGCCTGCATATTTCTCGTCGCTTACTGCCCTATCATCAACAATACATTGAATCGACTAGGGAGCATTTCCAGTAGATTTCTTAAGGTATATCTGTGCTAGATATGCAGATAATACTTTTACACTAAAATATTTACAAATCAGGTTGAAAATTCGACATTATTCACACATTTTTCTTCAAAACTTCTGGAGATGTTGAAAACACGTCTGCACACGACACACGCCAAACGAAAAAGAAGCTATGACATCAATTTGTCTGGACAGGAAGGAAGTACCAGGCGTCATCTGGGGGATGTACACTACAGGGACCGGCCAGCCAGTGGCTACACAGCCGTTTTTTTCTAACATTTGGCGGGCCAGTCTGCGCCGACCGGATTAGCAATTGTCCATTGGATAGGATGTATTAACGCAATAAAAACTGATTTATTCAACAGCGAGAACCTCAAAGTAGCTATTGCTCAACTATGCAATGGGTTACAGGTCTGTAGTTTTGCTATGTTATAGCTGACCCAAAAGCAGGTAAATAATATAAACAAAATACTGTAAATGCAATAATTTTCAAGTTACAACTGATTTACTCAACAGTCAGAACCTCAAAGTAACTATTGCTCAGCTAGGCTAAGAGCTACAGGTCTGCAACTTTACTATGTTATGGCTGACCCAAAAGTAGGTGAACAACATATTTGAAGAAAATATCCTAAAAGCAATAGTTTTCAAGTTATAAGTGATTTATTCAAAACAGTGAAAACCTGAAATTAATTATTGCTGAGCTATTAAATGAGCTACAGGTCTGCAATTTTTCTGGGTTATAGCTCACCCAAAAGTGTTATATGCAAGATAAGAGAGTAGGTGACTAACATATTTAAACAAAATTCTCTAAATGCAATAGTATTCCAGTTAAAGCTGATTTACTCAACAGTGAGAACCTCAAAGTAGCTATTGCTCAGCTATGCTATGAGCTACAGGTCTGCAATTGCAGTATGTTATAGCTGATCCAAAAGTAGGTGAATAACATATTTAAAGAAAATACTGTAAAAATAATAGTTTTCAACTTACAACTGATTTACTCAACAGTGATAACCTCAAAGTAGCTATTACTCAGTTATGCAATGATCAACATGTCTGAAATTTTACTATGTTATAGCTGACCCAAAAGTAGCTGAATAACACGTTTATACAAAATTCTCTAACTGCAATGGTTTTCAAGTTACAAGTGATTTTACTCATTATGGAAGGTACTGAAAATGCAGAAACTAGCTATTACTCACTTAGCTATACAGATAGACTCCTAATTTACTCTCCATATTGTAGCTATAATAGAAAAAGTAGCTGAATAACATATTTTAACAAAATGCCCTAAATGCAATATTTTTCAAGTTATAACTGATTTAGTGCATGATTTCATCAATTTTAATGTAATAAATATTATTTTAAAAATTCATAAAAAAACTAGACCTACGCATCAGAAAACCGATGCAAATCTGTATCCACCGGAAAGACAACTCACCAAAGCCAGTGAACCATCGTTTGACCTTGAAGGAGGGGACAAAGGTGAAATCTGACATCAGAAGATTCCCAGCCCACAATATCCTGCAAGCTGGTTTCACATTGCAAACTTCTAGGATCAATAATAAACAATTATAAACCCAAGGTCGAATCCGACCATACTAGAAGATAACCAGTTCATGATTTCCTATAGGTTGGTTTACCATCCAAAGTGTCTTAGACCAATAATAAGCGAGTTATAAGCATTTTTAAGTTTGGCTATCCTCGTTTGACCTTGAAGGAGGGGCCCAAGGTCAAATCCGACCACACCAGAAGATTCCCAGTCCATGATTTCCTATAGGATGGTTTACCATCCCAAACCTCTATAACCAATAATAAATGAGTTATAAGCACTTTTAAGTTTGGCTATCCTCGTTTGACCATGAAGGAGGGGTCCGCGGCGGCCACACCAGAAGATTCCCAGTTCATGATTTCCTAAGGTTGGTTTACCATCCCAAACCTCCAGGACCAATATTAAGCGAGTTATAAGCACTTTTAAGTTTGTCTATCCTCATTTGACCTTGAAGGAGGGGTCTAAGGTCAAATCTGACCACATCAAAAGATTCCCAGCCCATGATTTCCTATAGGTTGGTTAACCATCCCAAACCACTAGGACCAATAACAAACGAGTTATAAGCACTTTTAAGTTTGGCTATCCTCGTTTAACCTTGAAGGAGGGGTACGTGGTGGCCATCTTGTTTTTCAGAATGAGGCTAATTTCCTTCCCAGAGAAGCTTAGCCCCCAATGAAGATATCCTGCAAATTTGGTGACCTAGCTGATTTAGTTTTCCTCGTAGAGCGCCAATGCCGAAAATCTCTCTACGCGCGGCGGCGGCGGTGTAGCGAACACTAAACCAAAGTAATAATTAAGAATGATCCTGGCCTGATACTCACACAAGGGAATCTACTTGTGGCCAAGTACATATATACAAGATAACAGAGAAATCCCTGCAATAGTCAATGAGAAAATAAGTGATTTAGTGCATGATTTCATGAATTTTAATGCATTAAAAATTATTTTAAAAATTCATTAAAAAGTTAAGAAAGATCCAGATCTCACACTCACACAAGGGAATCTACTTGTGTCCTAGCACATATATGCAAGATATGAGAGAAATCCCTGCAATAGTCATTGAGAAAATTGTGATAAAGTTTTCAAATTTTCACACTTTTGGTGGGGTACCTCACTTGTAATGGCTCTAGCAAACAGACAAATTTGCATGCATTGAACAATTTTTCATCCTCGATAGTTAGGGTATCTTTTGAAAAAAAAAGCATGTCTCTGGGCCTTGTAATTTTGAAGGAGAAATTGTTCACACGGATGTGGACGCAGACGCCCATGCCACAGAGTGACGACATAATGTCAGCTGACTGACAAGTCAACTGACATAAAAACCTAAACTGAAAAGATAATACTTGTACACTGCTGACAGAGCAGTAGTTAGGATTTGATTGTCATGTATGATTATTATACTTAATACAACAAATACTGCAAGCTTGGCAACCTATTTACAACACAGATCTTCCTCTTCATCTCATCCTGCAAGTTTTTGGGCACATGGTAAATGACACCATGCATGGGAAAATTCACTGCTTTTAAACAGGTTGCTAAATTTGTATATTTATTGTATTAAATGTTGTGGTGATGCTTTGATGATCACAGCCTAAAATGACTACAGTTAAGTGGGAGTCACAAATCTCCATTTCAAGAGACATGTAGAACATGTGCATATTTTCCATAAATTTAGGTTGTGACATCAGAATGGATGCACAGTTCTACATGGTACTGTTATACACTACATGGATATTATACACTTGAGAAACAGTGTTTGGTCAGATATTTATCTCCCGCCTATAAAACGCCTTCCGTACGTGCATCCGTGCATCCTTCCGTTCGTCATGTTTTTACATAAACCATAATATCTCATTTATTTACAAAGATATCTTCACCAATTTGCAGGGAATGTTTATGGCTATAAAAACCTATCTGTGCAAACTTTTGGCTTAATTTTGAAAAACAAAATGGCCATCATAGCTGATTGTGTGAAAATCGTAAAGGTGCTCTAAATCTTGAAATATTCCAGCTAGCTTCATCAAATTTGCACAAAAGATATATGGCTAGAAAATCTAGCCTGATAGTAATTTCGGCCTAGTTCAAAAAAACAAAATGGCTGCCATATCACATGTTTAATGTCAAACAGGGTTATCCTATTTAAAAGGCCTTATATCTAACCTAATATTGCTCGTAGAGGTTCGGAATGTGAAAACAACTTGTAGGAAGTCATAGCCTAGGAATCTTTTCAAGGTGTTGAATTTGGCCTTTGACCCCTGCTTCAAGGTTAAATGGGGTCGTCACACTAAAATGTCCTTATTTCTCCCTTATTATTGGTACTATGGCTTCAGAATGTAAAGACATACCATGAAAAGTGAAGGCCGTAGTTGGGAGATTATAAAACACCTTCCAGCTGTGTGTCCATTTGTGCGTCTGTCTGTTTATTATGAAAAACAAAATGGCCGCCACAGCCAATTATTTCAAAAACAGTAAGATGTTCTAAAACTTGAAATATTGCAGCTAGGTTCATCAAATTTGCACAAATATGTGGCTAGGAAAGTTAGCCTGATAGTAATTTGGCCTAGTTTCGCAAACAAATGGCCATCATATCACATGTTTAATGTTAAATGGGATTATCCTATTAAAAAGGCCTTATACCTCCCTTATCATTGCTACTAGGGGTTCCAAATGTGAAAACAACTTAAAGGAAGTCATGGCCTGAGACTCTTTTCCAATTGCTGACTTTCACCTTTGACCCCTTCTTCAATGTTAAGTGGGGTTATCTTACTACAAAGGCCTTATATCTCCTTTAGTTCTCAATTATTACTGATTCTTAGGCGGGAGATAACATTTTTGTTGTTGGAAAGTTCCACTCACCCAGGGTCAACGTCATCTGGTTCTGATTCCTGTTCTTCCTCTCCCAACTCCACAGTCTGTGAGAAACAAAACTACAATAGCATCATAGATTTCCCTACCTCACAGGCTGGGAAAACAAAATTTTACACCATGAGATATTGAAGAAGTGAAAAAAGTGTAAAGGAGTCTTTCAGAACAGTGTAAGTTATGTACAGGTTATGGTATAGCCATATAGCCACCAGAGATATAGCCCAAAAGATTTTAAAAGTCAGGTCAATGTGTCAATATGGCAGGGTTAAAGGTCAAATCAAAGTCACACCATAACACTCTACACCAACACCCCCAACCAATATCCCTTACAAGTATCAACTCTTAAACCTCACAGTTTCAAGATAACAAAATTTTAATGGTCAGGATCACCACAGCAAGGTCAAAAGTCACCAAGGTTACACATTGAGGTCACACAATTACTACCACACTTTATTTACTAAAATCAAATGTCAAATCAAGGTCACACCTACACTCCTGATCAATGTCCCTAATAAGTATCAACTTCCTAAACCTTATGATTACACACCTATATCCTCCAACAAATGTAAAGGTTTCCAAGATATAACCTGGACAAGATTGAATACCCACCCACCTGCCCAGCCGCACACTATGGATGAAACCAATACTGCACAGACTTTAAAGGCTGTGGGGTAAAAAGAATGTATTGCTCTCCGGTCTGTTTAAAACACAAATACCGTAACACGGAAACTGGATCCGTAGAGTTTGAGAGACAGAGTCTGTGAAAACAGACACACTGTAATCCGCTTGATGGTTTAGAAGACATGAGTGTGTAAAAATAAGATCCTTTTTTTTCTGTTTTCATAAATTAAAAATAACAGACACTTCTTGGAATGATTGTGTTATAATTGTACACGCACTGTACAGTTTCAGAAAAAGTCATGAAGAGCAAGAGAAACTTACAGAGGCGCAACCTTCATAGTCTACAAAAACACAGAGTAAAAACATCAGGGAGCCTTAAATTTCAACAACAAAATATTCCCCAAAATAGTGATAATAGTAAATGTACATGTTTTGAACAGTACTAATACAGCTATTTTCTTAATTGCGGTGCATTATGATTCTTGAATAAATATACATTACTTTTGAAGTTGAGTGACAGAGTTCTGAATTGTAATAAAAATTTCAAAGATGGAGCTAAAAACTCTGCAAGTTGACTGAGTTGGTGTTACCTTTAATAATTATATATAAACCGTATAAATAAATAACTGAAAAAGCAAATAGACAACTGAAAATCTTGAAATATTTACAAAAACAATAATCAGTCCTACTTTTTTATTTCTTTAAAGAATATTACACTCATCTGAATGCACATGCCTTTCAAAAATGTGTTTCAATTGAGTTACCCTGAGAAAAAGATTTGTACCTTATGTCCGTGAACCACTTGCAGATGCAGAGCCAGGTTGTTTTTCTTGGGTGCAATATATTTACACGTCTCGTTGGGACATTTATACCCTGCAGCAATCAGATGTGACTTCAGGTGGTCCTTCAATACTTGTTCCTCCAGACTTGCTCCACAGGCCTACAGTTACAGGAGGTTAGTATGGTTACTGAAGTAATTTTTTTATCTTATATGGACTTTTATAGCACTTAATCTCCACAACTGAGAAACTCTAAGGTACAACTATACATTAACATATTGAATATTCATAGGAGTGGCAGGGTTTCCATGATGCATAGGCTTTTGCAAACAGTAAGTTTCGAGCCTTCACCTGAAAGAGGCAAGAGATGTTGCAACAAATATCACATTGTCAAGACGGTCATTTCAAACCTCAAGTCACACATTTGGGAAAAACAAGACCTACAAGTCTTGTGAACATGCTCTGAGAAGGAAAAGTCAGTGTCAAACCAAACACCTTGGTTTCTAACACTGTCAGCAGGGTGAAGAAGATTGCAAAGGATACATAAAAGTAAATGGGAGGAGAGTTTTTGACATTAAGTCCTTGAATCAAAAACAATGAATTCAGGTTTATTAGGGTTCAGTTTTAAGTTACAGAGAGACTTCTATCTTTGTATATCTTGATTGCAACATTAAAACCATCTGACTCAGCACAGTCTAGTTAAAGTAATCTTTTATCTTCATTTACAAAGAGATCTAATCCAATATAATTTTTAATTAAGTATAGTTAACAGCTTTTTAAAGCCTTAGGGTACATTTGAGGATATTCCAAGCTTGATAGAAAATATTCAAGTATTCATATTCACCCAATCTCACTAAAAAAATTTGAGTTACTGCAGAAAGTTACTGCAGAAAGCCAATGACAGCCTGAAAATTAGGAACACACTTTATATTATACTTATTATTGATATATTTAATACTGATCAAAATTTATGAATCAAAGAATTTGCAAATTTAATAAGTAACTTAAATTTTTATAAGTTAATACCCTATCGACAATTGCTTTACCAGTCGGCGCGACCGGTCCCGCCAAACGCCAGAAAAAGACGTCCTGTATATAATACCAGCAGGACCGGTCAGTAGTGTGCATTCACTACGTGGCGCATCATACTTGCTTCCTGTCTAGACAGAGTAACGTCAGTTCATCTTTTTCGTTGTCTAAACAGATTTAGACCCCTAGTAAGCTGGTAGCAGGGTCGGTGGGAGGGCGTTGCCTGTCCATTGGGTAGGGTATTAACTTATAAAAATTTAATTTACTTATTAAATTTGCAATTTTATTGTGTTAATACATCCTATCCAATGGGCAATTGCTGAATAACTACCGCTTGGTTGGAGGGTTAGGGACTAGGTGAACTCATAAATGATAAGAAAATTCCCTCTGGCCTAGGTTGACTTTAAGTCAGGAAACCTGTAGGCCTATGGTCGGACACCAGTGCCCGGTTGCCGGGGCGTATACCGACATTGCACCCGCTCCTTTTTAACAGACCTGCTCTGAGGTAGGGGAAGAGAGGGATGAGTTCAGTCCCAGAATGCAATAACCTCCCGAAGAAAAGCATGTCAATTAGTTCCATGAACTATTAACACTACATATATACAAATCTCCTCAATATAAGGGCTAACTGTGGATCTGCTGAACAGCCACTACTGGGCCCAATTGAAGGGGCTCTGAACCAGCCCAAGCGACATCCTTCAAATAGAACTGTGTGAAGGTGTTATGTTACTTCCAGTGGCCGGCTGAAAAATTGTTCTAAGGAGACTCCCAACTGGAATGCCTTAGAAGCAGCAAGGGGCCCTGACAACATGGGCTTTAACCTGATGTTGGGTGAGGGCCACCTGACCAGGGAGCTTGTAACATATTATCACAGTTGCTTGATCCATGAGGAGATAATGGCAGGTGAGAGGTCTTGTCAAAACCTTTCTAAAGGGAGACTAATTCATTGTTCTGTTTGAGATCCTGTCCCAATAAGTAGCACAGTGCTCTGAACAGACACAGGACCTATCAGACTTGAGGGACATATCCAGAGTTGGGGCCAGGGCTGGCATAACCACTGCGGCCACACTGTCCGGACTCTCCTTGTCCAGCTGGTTCTTGGAAAATGCTGGGTGCTGGGTACAAAGACACCTTTGACCAGTCTGACTGGTGTCTGATTTTTTTGTTTTGCCAAGCATGGATCTCACTCCTGTGTTTGCCAAAACTCAGGGTTAAAAGGAAAACAGTCTAGAAGGTCAATGCTTCAAAGAGGCCTCTTTAAGGGGTTCGAATGGAGCCTTGCCAATTGGTGCAACACCAGAGGGAGGTTCCAGGAGGGGACGTCCCTCTGACCCTTCGGTCTGTCTCTGTCAACTGTCCAAGAGACGAGCAAGATTCTCATCATGCTGAAATTTATTGGTGAATTACCCAGTTGTCACCAATGACTGATCTGGTTGATCCTCTTGAAGAGCCTCAATTCCTGCTGCCACTGCTTCAGAGAAGCCCTGCTCCTTGATTGCTGAGGCTCTAGGAGCCATGCACGCAGATCTAATTTTGACAGATTCCTGTGAGGAGTGTGACTAAATGGTTGAAAGAGCAGGTTGGGCAGGTACCAAGGAATCTGACTTGACATGATCAAGAGATCCCAGAACCAGGCATGTTGGGCCACCTTGGGGCAATCAGTGATTGCCCCACATGGGTAGTCCTGCTACTTCACCACTTGCCCAAGATGGCTACCAGTGGGAAGGCATATGGGTCCAGATCCTCTCATGGCAGACTGATTGCATCATTGTCCATATTGGGGTCTGGCCCTGGTGATACAAGTTTGTGGCAGTTTGTTGTTGAACCAGGTGGCAAAAACAGGCCCACTTAGGGCTTGTGCCACCAGAAGCATATTGCTTGGAAAAACTCTGACAGGTGGGACCCTTCTGTCTGCTCTGTCTGATTTGGCTGAGACTGGGTAGCTTGTCTGCTATGACATTCAGCCGCCTGGAATGTGTCGGGCTAGAGTCACCTGTTTCCTGGATACCAGGCCAGGATTCTCCATAGTAGGGCACAAAGAGGGCCCGACTTCATCCCCCTTCTTCCTTAATACAGACAACCAACATTGTGTTGTCTGTATCTCTGACAGCAATATTGTTCAACCAAATGACCGCCTTAGTTCCATATAGTTGTGTAACTTGCTTCTGGAAGGGACAAGGTTTCCCTTGCAGTGTGTTCTCCTAAGTGGGCACCCCATCCTTCTTTGATGCATCTGTAAGGATTGAAGAGCATATTTAGCTGGCATAATGGTTGACCCCGAAGCACATTGTCTTCCTGCAGCGACCATTTAGGATGGGGGTGGAGGGAACCAGGGTCACCTTTTCTAGTGATTCTGGTACCCTCCAGCTGTTCTTCTAGTGCCACTTTATCAGCCTCATGTGGAGGCGACCTAGGTGCACTTGCTTCTCTGTGGCTGTCAGTAACCCTATCAGGGGCATCAGCTGCCAGACCGGCCTGTAGGTCTGGGGAGAAGTTTCTGGATAAGCATTCAAGGTCTATCAACGCTCTAGTGGGGGGGGGGGTTTGACCTTACCCTCTTCCAAGCTAACTGGTAGCCTACTGCGTCAAAGACTTGCTTGATGTCCAGTTCTAATTTTTATCATGTTTACCATTCAAACTTCTAGAGACTGTGTATGTTGGAGACAGGCTTTGTGGGAACTGGCTTTGACCAACCAGTCGTACTGGTGGATTGTGATAATGCCATAGTAAGACCCCCTTCGCCACCACCAAGAGAAGACTCCCATTGTACTGTGAACAGACCCAAGGGGAGTAACTGAACTGGTGGGGAAGACCCTGGACTTGAAAAACTCGGGTACTTCCTTGTTAGTAGAATGGGGTGAGGGAGTAGGTAACCTTGAAGTTATCCACTCCCCTTGCTAAAGAGAGGTTAATATGGTTCCCGATGTTTCCCAATCTGAATGATTCAGGGTACTGGGCCACTTCTCCTGCCTGGAGACCTGGTCAAGCCGGTCGTTTCCCGAAGGGGAGTGTGTAGCCTTCCTGGGAGATTTCTTATGAGCGGCCCAAGTTTGAGCAGGCAAGTTGAGCCAAAAAAACAGTGTCAACACTGGTGACAGGCTAGACCTCGCTGATCCACATAGGAAGAAACACTAATAGCCATTTATAACATCGGTGACCCCTGGTCTAATTAACAGATGTTTTTCCCATTGCTTGAGTTTTGAAAACTGGCAAAACAGGTTATAATCTTGAGGGGAAGACTGAGCTTGCAAACTCACGCCCCCTTGTGTCAGCTGACACTGGTCACAGGCTGGGTAAAAGGCAAACTTGATGGCCAGTCTAATAGGTGTGAGGTCTGATAAGGGGAGGTTGACTGGTAGTTGTTGGACAAGCCTTGCTTGACAGTCTTCCTCTGATCTAAAGCCACTGTCTGACCAGCTAGGTCCTGAAAGGGTAGGCAGGCTGACTGGTCCGGTAGATTGACAGTCATTTCACCGGGACCAGTAATTGGTCCAAGAATTCCTCTGTAACCGGTTTCCTTAGGCAGCCACTGGTTGGCCTAAACAGCTGCTTGGACACTTAAGGAACTCCTGCTGGTCTGTTAGTCAGTCCTGGAGACCTGCCCCGTACCAGGTCCTAAAATGGTTATAGGTGAAGCAATGCTCTGTAATTGGTTCCTGGTGGCTCTACAGTTCTGCATAAACTCACTGGAGTTGGCAGAACTGGGTGAATTGAACTACTTCTTTGCAGGGATAGGCTCATATGCAGCTGCCTTCTTCCTGTCCACAGTGGATTCAGCAGCTTGTCTCTGCGACCAACAATCTCTGTAACCGGTCAAAACCGGTAGGATGGCGCCTCTCTGTAACCAAAGTTTTCTGTAACCAAAGAATTGGGGCAGCACAGGTCTGTGCCATTAGTTAATTCCTTGGTAGATCTGCCAGTCCAGTAGCCTGGTGTTCCAGGTTCAATCTGGTTACTTCACCAGTATCTCTCAGTTTGTGAAGCAACTGTCACTGAAGGTTGTGTAAGCCGGCATCAATTGGTAGGCTCTCTGTAACCAGTTGGTTAAAGGAATTTTTCTGAAGAAAGTTCCTGTCCAAATAACTTGTCACCAGCAATTCTCTGTAACCGGTGAACCTGTTGTCAGCACTGGATTTGAAGCTGGCTTCTTGCCAGTAAGGATGGGAACAGCAGATTTCTCTGTAACTGGCAATTCTCTGCAACCGACAATACTCTGTAACCGGTAGACCTGCCGTCCTCACTGGACTTGTTCACTGTAGCTGCCTTCTCCTTGCAAGTAATGGTGGGAATAGCAGATTTCTCTGTAACCGACAATTTTCTGTACCGGTAGCCCTAGCTGGACCTCTGTGTGACCAGCAGTCTGAGCAGAACTGGTGCTGGTAACCCTCATCACTGGCTGGCTAGAGACCCTACCAGTAGCCTGAACAGGACTGGTACCGGTCCAAAAATCTGCACTGGGAAGATAAGGGTCTCTATGGTCACAGCAACTTCTGGTGGGTCAACCCTCTGTAACCGGTTCCCAGTAGCCCCAATTCTCTTCTTGCTTTGGACCTGCCTCAGCAACTGTACCAAGGTAGGGACTAATAGGGCTAGCAGGGGACTCCACCGGTAGTCTGAACAGAACTGGTACCAGCAAAATTCATCATTGGGGGTCCCCACCGGTAGTCTGAACAGAACTGGTACTGGTAAATCAGCCATCAATTCTTGCTAGCTAGCAGGGGACCCCACTGGTAGTCTGAACAGACTGGAACCGGCAAAACTCATCACTAGAGATCCCCACCGGTAGTCTGAACAGAACTGGTACCGGTAAAACACACCATCACTTCTTGCTAGCTAGCAGGGGACCACACAGATAGTCTGAACAGACTGGTACCAGCAAAAAACTCATCACTAGGGTTCCCCACCGGTAGTCTGAACAGAACTAGTACCGGTAAAACTCATCACTTCTTGACAGCTGAACCAATCACACTTGGGGATCTGCTTGCCGGTAGTTGTATAGAGATCTGTAAAGTCACATGACCGGCACTTCAAAAACTCGCAGATTTCTGTGGCCACTTGTCATCTAATTTCTTCAGGCCAACAGACAAGTTTGCTGGATTTCTTCTAGCCAGTAACAATAGGTGTTGAATAATAAATGGTCGTCTTCTTCTCATTAAAACTTCTGTTGGAAACATGATTCCTCAATTGTTGAATGCATATTATGTGACCAGGTCTGTGTCACATGACAAGCATAAGCTGGAAGTGATAACATCAGACAATGCATTCTTCTTATTATTCTAATTTCTTCTGGTCGACATACACGCAGTGTTACTCGACTATGTAGAAGTAAATTGAGGGTGAATTGTGGCAAATATACACTTCATTTAGCAGAAGGAATGCTGCAGGGACGACACACGAGCTCTCACCCAAGGCTTCGTCTCGACAACAAGCACAAAGAAAATCTTCAAAAATTGGCCATAAAATGCTGGATATTGCCTCGTTTAAGTCCTGGAGAGGCCATGATATGTAAGTAACACAATATATATATTTTCAGATGAAAATAAGCTTTAAATTCATAGAATAATCTTCAAACTTGGAGATAACTTCAAATACACATCTACACACTACACGCACCAAACGAAAAAGATGAACCGACGTCACTCTATCTAGACAGGAAGCAAGTATGATGCGCCACCTAGCAAATGCACACTACTGACCGTTCCTGCCAGTATTATATACAGGACGTCTTTTTCTAGCGTTTGGTGAGACCGATCGCGCCGACCGGTAAAGCAATTGTCCATTGGATAGGATTTATTAACGCAATAAAAATATATTTTAACTAAAGTTTATTTATGTGGAAATTATTTTTCTTTTTTTATAGTTCCCATGCACATGGCTGTTCTTACGTGGAATTTGTTGATTTAGCTGCCACTTCTACTCAACTGTCACTTCCTGACCTCACCACTTTCTGATTCTCTCACATCACTTTTGTTCCTCGTCTTATACTTCCTCTTTCTCACCACCCACTTTCTATCCCTCACCTGACACTTCTTCCTGTTGATGAGAGGCACTCCTTGCTGTTCATCTATCTCCATTTCTCCACCTCCTGCCTCTTCCACCCCCACCCCCTCATCACAAGTCACCTCTTCCATAGTCAGACTCAGCTCTTCCTGTGTGAGTTCTCCCTGCTCATCACTCCCCTCCTCCTCCTGATTCTCCCCATCTGGAGCCATGTATGACACCAGCGTCTCCTCCTTCAGAGAGATCTTCTCTGCTATAATACAAAATTGATACAGTCAAAACCTTTCTATTACATCTGTAATATTCCATAAAATCTCTTCTACAATACACAAAGATGTAGCTACATACATTACTGATAATCAGTAACCCATTCTACAGTTGTTCAAGCTTTTGCAAGTCAGTGATATATTCAGATGAACCTCCTCCACATGCGTGGTACTTACAACAACTTAGGTCTATCAATGAACACTAGGCCAAATTGTAACAAATTTTATTGTAATTTAACTTTTTACAAGTTAAATACTTACCTTATCCTCACAAGTGCCTGTTTGGTTTTGTGGAGCAAAACGTATCGACCGACAAGAATTTTTTTAAGGAATATTCTTGTCACAAGAGGTGACCCCTGTCTGCGCATGTCCGCGCTTGCGCAGTAGTCGTTGTCGACAGACGAATGTCGAGAGCTCTTCATTGTATTTTTGGTCCCCAGAAAACAAATTATGCGGGGAGGTAGGGTGGGTTTATCCTTGTGAGGATAAGGTAAGTATTTAACTTGTAAAAAGTTAAATTACAATAAAATTTGTTACATTTTATTGCGTAAAATAGCCTTACCTTATCCTCACAAGTGCTTGAATACAACCATAACAGGTGGAGGGTATTTGTTTTGGCCACACTGTTAGATGATTGTCAGACAAGGGGTCACCAAATAAAGCACTGATAAGAGGATAAGATAAGCTTCCATACGCCACATCTTAGGTTATATATTACTTCTTCGTCACAGATAAGTAATTTGCTAACCTCAACAAGAGATCCATGATGTGGTCGTCATTGTTGCTGCTGTTGCTGTTGTGGACAATTTTACAACAAATCATATAGCAGTATTAACCATCACCCAGTATTGGCCGGAGATGTCTGTATGACTCCCCAAACAAGATGTCATCATCTGACAATGGGAATATCTCCAAGCAGGCAAACTGAACTGCATAAACTGCAGATATGGGGCCATATGTAAGTTAAGAAAGACATATGTCAGTGACACAACACTTGTATAACTGGAGAGAACATAAATATGCGAGTCATATGAATAACATGTATAAATACACAGAAAATTGACTACATGCTGAGGTGAATCCACATGACCCAATTTATTCATGGACTGGTCATGGGATTGCCAAGCTACATCTTCGAGTGGAATGTAGTAAAGAATTGTGGGTCTTCCAATAACAAGAATTTGATATCTGCTCAGGTAAGACCCCACTCTTGAAAACTAAAGAGGCAGCCATGGATGTAATATGTGTCTCAATGTATGGATTCTGAGAATCAGAATTAAAGGACTGGCAATCTAATCATGCATCCAGATTGATCCAGGAAGAGATAGCAGAACTCAAGATATCTCCGTCTGTCTTGATAGTAACTAAGTACTGTAAGAGGGCAGAGTGTCACATCAGTCTAACGTCAGCTCAAGAAAGGTTTGTGAGCTGGAATGACCACTGGTTTGAGCCATCTGGGGCATCAGAAGCCAACTGGTTCTTGCTAAAATCAGGAGAAGGAGACTTTCCCTTTTCTCCAAGCAGTAGTCCTGTCCAAGAAGGATGTAAGTGCTGTAGGAGGACAACGAATCATGTGTCTAGGCAATTTGAGTTCAGGAATGATGTAGAGCTGAAGAGACCACTGGAGCCAATCTAGACCAATTGAGGCTAATAGGTCCTTGCTGAAAAGGTAGGTAGGAGGGAGAAACTGTAACCTCCTTCCTATGAGGCTTGTGTCTGAAGGAGCCAAAGTCCCAGAATACACTTCCAATGCCATTGCAACAGTCTTGCAAGTCAAACTTTTTTAGACTGACCTCCTTTAAAGGTTAATAAGGAGCCTTTTGTGAAAACCAACAGAAGCAAAGGCAAATCCCTTGATGCTACACCTCTGTTAGCAGTGGGCTTCTCTCTATAAACACTTGCAATAGGCCTTTAAAGATCCAGGCTTTTGCTCAACTCCTGCACGAAAAATTTCGCTTTGGCTGCTGCAAAGCCAACAATAGTGACAGGTTTCAGATTTTTGCAAGTAAATGGATCAAAAAATCTGGTATATTTGAGGCAGTAGGCTCTGAGATGGCCACCTTATTCTGTGGGTACCAGAGCTCAAAATGGCCCATCATGACTCATACATTCCAAGCTGAGGGTCCTATAGATGCCCTAAATCTCTCTACCCCTTGCTCAGAGAATGATATAAGAGATTCTGAGTGGTGTTAAGGTGCCAAGCATGAAGGTGCCAATGCAACAGATTCAGATGGTATTTCTGACTGAATGGCTGTTTCTGAGACCAGTGAAGTAGCTGTAATGGAGGTTTGGTTGAATGACTCACCAGACCCCAAAGCCAATGCATCATGGGCCACCAAGGGGCCACTACAATCATTTTGCACCTGGTGTTCACTTGTTCAATGACTTTTTGGAATAAGTGGTATAGGACAAAAGGCCTAGCAGTCCAGAACCTCCAACAAGATGTTCAATGCATCTATGTTCAGAGCATTTGCATCCGGGACTGTCAACATAGAATGGAAGTTTGTGACTCCTATTGGTGGCAAAAATCTCTACCATTGGTATTTGACAAACTATGTAAATCAAATAGAATATTTAAAGATGAAGAGACTATCCTGTCTGTATTATTTCGTTCTTTGTGGAGAGGTTGTCGTGATATGTAGGCAACCCTGAATATATCTGGCTCATATGAGAATATTTCAAGGATTGCAGTAGGCCAAGATGCAGCATACCTGCATAAAACACCTATTGTTGACTTGTGCCAAACTTGCACGTTGTCTAGAACCATAAAGGGAATAAGAACCATTCTGTATAGATTACTTTTGTCCCTTCTGTAGAGATCATTGAGTATGACATTTAAGCAACCCCAGAAGATTTCTGTCCCTTATGAGTATATTTCAAGGATTGCAGTAGGCCAGGATGCGCCAAACCTTTATCCCTTCTGGAGATGATGTTGGGTATGACCTTTTAGCAACCAAGAATAAGTCTGTCTGTTATGAGTATATTTCAAGGATTGCAGTAGGCCAAGCTGCGCCAAACTAGGAGGTATATGCTCCCCCCCCCCCCCCTGTTTGTTCAGATAACCGAACACAGTGGTGTTGTCTGATGCTATCAGAATTCTTTTGTGTGGAATTTGTCTTGAAGGCTTTTAAGGGCTGAACACACTGCCTTCAGCTGTATGACCTTGAAATGTAATATATACATTTTAACTGTCCAAAAGCCACTGACTGTTCTGCTTTTAGATGGGATCATCAACCCTGGTTTAATGCATCTACGAAAATAAGGGAATTGTGCCCCTGTGTATAGAAAGGGCATCCTATTTGCAAGTTTTTGGCATTTCCACCACTGAATATGCTTTTTCAGAAGGATTTGAAACAGGAATTCTCACAACTAGTGACTGGAGGTATTGCCAGTTGTAGTAGATACCAGTGAAAGGCACACCTACATAACTGACCCATTGGTATAGTCCTTTCCAAGGACGGTCGTACCTCTACCTGGGATATAAGCAACCTTGGGGTCATTTGTGATGAGATCTCCATTTCCTGAAAAGATTTCTCAAGTTTTTAAAATTTATTTGTGTTAGAAAGATATTTCCTTGTACCAATATGCAGTGGTAACCTAGGAAATCGATCCTTGTGTGGACTCGAGCTTGGATTTTTATCAGAAAATAATCACAAAGCTGAGACGTGGAAGAATTTAGATGAATTCTTGGTTTGAAGCAAAAAACTGGTGTCTTTTATGTACTCTTAACAACAGTGGTCCAGGTATTGGTGAACTCATATTCTGCGAGACTGAAGAATGAATTTTGCCTCTTTTACTACTGGTGTGAAGACAAGAGGGGTGGTCGCTAATCTGAAGTTCAGTGCTTTGAACTGATAGGTTTGACCGTGTACATTAAACTGAAGTAGATGTTGAAAATCTTGGTGAGTCGGTACATAGAAGAACGCATCTTTTGTAACCGAAATTCTAATAATTTCTGCTGTCTCCAGTTTAAATGATGCGACAAGCAGGTATTTATTGACGTAGTAAATGAACTTCACTCGTGGGCAATGACCGTTGAAGTCGTAGTTAGAAATCAATTCAGGACACTGAGATGTATCAGAGGTCGCCATTAGCCGAGTGTCTATACAAGAAATAAACTGCCATAGAAACCTGGAGTTCTGCAATTCTTGAGTGGATAACTTGCTTTCTTTTGAAGCATTTCCAGCAATATTTCAGCGGTATTTACTGTAGCCATGTTTTCCTGTCTGACGTCATCGCTTTGCATTGTGGGTAGTACAGGTATTGGAGAATTCGATTGGAGAGTAACTCGACAATCCCAACTGAAGATTCGCACAACTCTGGGATGGCAATGAAAAAATATCCCATCACTGCCAGTAACACTGCAAGAAGAGCCTCCATGGTGACTTGCATTAATGTAGCCACGTTCTTCTGTATCCCTCTGACCTGGTAAACTAGGCAGAGTGGTACGACGATCTTTTGTGGTTAGTAGGGGAAAATTACTGGACATAGCTCCTGTCCTGAATATACTGTGCAAAATACACTGTAAAAGTTGGAAGCAAGGACTTCAACATATAATCTAATATAACATAAAATCTCATCTAGCCAGTTTGATCTTCGTTGAGTTTGCAGAAGAATTAACTCAAAAGTCACAGTATTCTTTCCAATGGAGACATGGCCATAGGAAGGTTTTATTATCTAGTAAATAGTTATTGCAATTCTTCAACAGGGCTGAACAGACAAGCAGTGCACATACTGCCCCAAAGATGTCTGTTGGATCTTCATCCAAATATACAGCAAAGGAAGGTAATCTGGCCATATTTTCATGTCTGAGCAGCAGGAAGTTCACTGTACCTGCTGGGAAGCAATATAGTAACTGCAAAGATCAGTGGATAGGCTTCTGTAGTCGTTCTTTTGGAGGGAGACCTGTTACTGTACCAGAGTGGCGCTCCACCCACAGTAAAGAATCTACGACCTCCGTTGCAAAGACAACTGCATTCTTTCTTCTTTGTTTTCCAGCACAAGCTAATACTCATGCTGTGCCATCAAATAAGGGACAATAAAACAGTTTTCCACTGAAAACTTTACAGCAAAATCTTCCTGCACATCTTCTTCTGACCTTTTAGAAGCAGTTTTCCACTGAAAACTTACGGCAGCTCTTCTCTGCATACCTTTCCTCAACAAGGAAGTAGTTCCAATCGAACACAGCCGGTAACAAATCTATCACCGTCTTCCACTGAAGACTATAAACTTCTCATTCTGACCCTTTTCAGGACAAGGGAGGCAGAATTAGTGGTAGTACCAGTCGAATAATGGACTACTACAGGTAGGTGCACGCTTGCACGCTTCAAAACTTCATAGATCTTCATCCGTGAATGGACGATAATAAGGAAAAATACGTGTTGCTCCCAAATCGACCAAAAATATAATGAAGAGCTCTCGACATTCGTCTGTCGACAACGACTACTGCGCAAGCGCGGACATGCGCAGACAGGGGTCACCTCTTGTGACAAGAATATTCCTTAAAAAAATTCTTGTCGGTCGATACGTTTTGCTCCACAAAACCAAACAGGCACTTGTGAGGATAAGGTAAGGCTATTTTACGCAATAAAAACACATATATACTTCACTGAACACACAACTCACTGTTTTTACAAAAGACTGCAATAAAAGTTTGAACTAAATTAGACAAATCATATTCGAGTGTGACACCTCATTTATCGAGACTTGATTTCGGACAAATGTTTAATTCAGATAAGAATGGGGTTCAGACATCCGAAATCACCGAAAGCCATCATTGATGGGGTGACCCAATTGGCAATAATTGAAGCAAGATCTTTTATATGTGTACTTAATATGTAAGTGGGTGGTCATTGATGAAGCATTTTTTTTATAATATATTTGCATAGTATAAAGTGACTGACCTTTTAATTGTGACTTGCACGTATTTGATAACTATTGATATATAGTATACTTTTTTATTTAAAATATAACATGGACATGAGCTTGGTGTATTCCGTTGGTACATGCATTGTTGACGTTATTCTTTTGATACATGTCCATCTGTGAATTGGCCAACTCTGGAAGATTATCATTTGTAGACCCAACTGAACACCTTCAGTAATTGGTACATTGTCAAAATGTTGTTTAGTGGGGTCGTGCATATTAATTAATCCCTCCTCAACTGAAGCAATGGTGTTTAAGATCAAAGAGGTTAGGCTTTTCTGGAGATTGTATGTTTTACAAAGACTAGAATTAATAGTTTGTGAAAAATGTGCAAAATTTTGTATTATCACTCATGCTAGACCATGCACTTTTTGGGACACAAGACTTCACATCAGATGAACTGGAGATTCAAATTATGGAGGGCTAGATAAGCAAGGTTCTACTCTTTTTAAAAAGATAATACTTAAGCTGTATAATGGGAATTTAATGAAAAGAAGTTTGAAATTACTGGAATACTTTAACATTTCACTTGTTGATGAACTGAAAATAAAGCACAGAAATTGGGAATGAATCGTTATTGATAGCTGGACATACAAACCTAACCTGGGATAAGATCTAATTTCTAAGCTTATGTGGATTCAGGGCTTTATTACATAGATATAAAATCAATCTTTTCCGCCAGATTTTGCTAACATTTCAATATGTAATACCAGCACTAACAATTGTTTATCTATCAATCTTTATCCACATTAATTAACATAATTTACCAATGAGACCTTCCTCCATATCAGGGTCTTTGTGTAGATCAGCAGTGAGGAAAACACCAGTTGTGATGCTTGACTCACTGTCTTGTTCCTCTAGTGACAATTCAGCAGGTAAATTAGGCATGCTGACTGCTTCTTTCTGTAATAAACCATTTATTTAGTCACCTTTTACATTTCCCATGTGACAGATAGTATAAGCTGATATGGTATGCCTTGTAACTCAAATATAAATATCCAGAATATGTGTGCTTTTAACTTTACCCCACTGCTCATTAATATTGTCTCACAAGAATTCACACATTTCCTTACAACTACGTATGATCTACAAAAATCCATTGAGCACTACAGTTCTGAAGGTTATCCTCCAGGACATGCTTCAATAAACAAAAAATTTCAATGCAACTCAGAAAAGTATTATACATGTGTGTCTGTATCTTTAAGTGTTGTGATGGATTTGGATCTGTTTTCGCAGCCACTACCTTGACTTCACACTGAGCAAAACTACTGAGCAAACAATAATATGGAAGCTTTTTCGGTCACTTACTTGTCAGTTAGAGCTCTGTAACTGCTATCATCAATGGTCCCATTTTAAGTACATATAGTCACATGTTCTATTATGTCAAAGCTATATTGAATGATGATGTAACAGCTTAAAGTGTAAAAACGTATATACCAATTCTGTATTTTGTATTATATACTGTATTCTGTATTTATACTCAGCACACAGACTATCTCCTAAATTACAGGTCTCAAAGCACTATTTGACCCACCCCGACTGCACAAATACAGCCCAACCTATCTAGTGACTAACATTCCCCAAACTGAAAAACACTGTCTCAGGGACGACCATATAACAGAGGACAGCTATTTTAAGTGGTCATCCAAACCACTATGTATCTGCCTGTATCTGGGATTCAACACAAAATCCTCTGTGTTCCTAGAGACGTGTGTCACTCTGTTTGGTGTACCCCATGAAACTAGAGATGTTTGATCTGGAGAGATGTATGTAACCATACCTGAGGCTGCTGATTTGTCACCTCCTCCTTTGCCTGATTATTTACATCTGTATCAGTTTCAGAAGTTACTTCCTCCTTCAAGTCAGTTCTGGTCACAATCAGAGGCTATTAATTGGAAACATGGAATGCTGCAGGTTTAATAGAGCTTTGAGAATTTACCGTTTCCTTAAATTTTTGGTTGCACCAACGTAAACAGTCTTTGAAATAATCTGATCAGCTTGGATGAACAAACAGATTGTTAATTTTGTCAAAAGTTAGCTTTTGTGTACAGTTTGTTTGCTGGATATAGGCTTTTGAGGACTGTTACATATCTTAACATATAACTTGGGAATGTAACTATAAGGTGGTATACATGTATTTTCAGTCTATGAAGCAAGTCACATAAGTGCAGTTTACTATTTATGGCAGCTGAATATTTCTGTGCAAAAATCCATTCTATTTTATGAATTCAAACGGGTTTAACTAGAATTGTGTTAATTTGACAGTGTACCCCCTGACAGGACATGGTATAATATAACGTACAGAGAATTTTTCCATCCAGAAATGACTGGTGTCAGAAAATAAAACATTTTTTTCAAAGGCACTATATCACAGGTCCATAGTACCAAAAGGGCCCAAAATTTTACTTGAAATTGCTCTATATCTAACAGTTTTCCAGATAATCAACATTTTCAATTTCCGTCAAAATTCAAGATGGTGGCCAGAGTTTGGAAAATTAACAATTTTTCAAATGCACTGTAACACAGGTCTATAGTACCCACAGGGCCCAAAATTTGTTTCTAAAATGCTAATTATCTAACATTTTTTTAGATTATTGACATATCTGATTTCCACCAATATATAAAAGATGGCGGCCAGAATTCGGAAAATTGAAAATTATTCAAAGGCAATACATCTTGGGTATATAGTAACCAAAGGGACCAAAATTTGCTCAAAATCGCCTTATCTCAAACAATTTTTGAGATAACATTTTCATTTGGCACCAGAAGGCCACCATTGGTCTTGCAGTGAAAGACCAAAGACACTAAACAACATGCTGCAAGGCCTTACCCATACACATTCACATAAAAAATTGAAAGGTCTACATAAAATATATATCAGACGTAGGATGATCAGCCCTTCTGTATGTGAATACTAGGCAAAAGAAATACCCCAATTTTGAACTTTAGAAGACCACCATTGGTCTTCTAGTGGAAGGCGAAGGCCACAAAACAATATCCTCAGAGGTCTTACCCAGATATACCAACATACCAAATTTGAAAGGTCTACATTAAATATTTTTGAGTTATTGTGTACATAAAAGGAAATCTCCACAGGAAAGAAGGCCAAATCGCTGGTGTTAGAAGACCAGCCATGACCTTGAAAAAAGAGGTAAAAGGTCAAATTTCTACATGCTTATAAGGTATATTTATGTGTATAATGTACATCAGTCATAGAAGGATCTGACTTTCTGTGGGGCAGTAATAGGCCCAAATGTGAAGAAATACCTCAATTTTGAACTTAGAAGGTCTTAGTGGCTTTGAGGAATTATCCATATATACCCAGACGCCAAATTTGAAAGGTCTACCTAAAATCTTTTCTAAGTTATCATGTATGAAAGGAAATCTCTGCAGCAGCGGCATGACCATGCTAAAACCTAAGTATCCCTGTCTCGTCATCTGGGGATGCAATGGTGTTCTTTACAAGTAATCAAAACTCTTTTTATTTTATCATATCATTTCAAACTTGCTGAAGAGACATACTTATGTAAATCATAGGGCATATAGACTGGTGCATTTTTGTAGTGTAACTTACCTGTGAATATGCTTACCTATTTTAAGTGCATTACGTTTTATTTGGTGTAAAGTAGCATGAATATATTAGAACGGTAACCTCTGATGTCTATATGACAGAGTGGTTAAAACACTAACCCATGACAGTGTATGTTTTTGGTATACATTGACTTATTTCACTTGTTACTCATACAATTTCAGAAGTTCTTCAATTTGAGAAGTTATACAATTTTAACATCAGCACTCCTTGAATACGTATTGTTTACCTTTGGTGGACTGTTCGTTGGCTGAATGATGCGTGTGGTTTTTGGTACAGCCAGCTGAATCTTCTTGCCAGTATGTGAGTTAATAACAGTCACCAACTTCACCATCACTGCCTTCTATGGACAAACAGTATAAAAAAACAATGGTTTTGAATGACTGTATGTCCCTATTACAATTTAACAGTACAGAGATTCAGTACCATTAAAATTACTTAGAGGCGACCCTCTGTCAATCAAATTATTACTATGTGAACATTTACCCTAAAAACGGTAAGACTCAGTCGTTTAACTATGAACAGCTTCTACCTATTCACCAAAATTCTTAAAAACACAGAAATATTGTGCAGAGAAGACAACTGAGATTGGTTAGGCAACACATCTGATTTCCTGATATATTATATCCCCAATTCTAAATTATCGGGAAAATTCAGCTTTCAAGGTCCAACCCTACAATAAGGCCAACCAAGTCTTTTGAGTTCAAAATATCATAGGTCCAGTCCATAGACAGAGTTACTGATATTGATGTTCAAAGATGTATATTAATATTGCCATTTCATGTATACTATACATTTACATTGGAAATATTTGAAATAAACCCTAAATCTGAAGAAACTTCACACTTTTATCTTGTATTTTTGCTGGTTTTAATGCTTTTTTGATCGGACCTGTCATGTTTTTTTTTCATAAACTTCACTTCCTCTTAGCAGCTTGGTATATTCCAGAACAAAATTTTTTCTGTATCCCAGATTTGGACTCTTAGGCAGACAATATTATCCTTCTGAAAACAAATTATTTTTGCATTCAATATCGATGTTCACACAGCCAAACAATGTATCCACTTCACTGTTTGGTCTTTATGGATGAAAATAAAGGTGAATTAATAAATATGGAATCATGCAGCTATCCTTTGACATTTTTCATCAAATAGGACCTTCTGCATATCAAAAAGTATAGTTTTAATTTACCTGGAAATGACATATTTTAGCAACATTTGAGAAATAACACATGACTGGGGTCAGCGTTTACTAGCGCTGCAACAAATAATTTTTGTATAAGTTTGACAGTTCACCTGTTGACTGCCCGAAAATGAAGTTCAGTTCAAATGTCTGAAATTTGGACTCTGCTAACATTTAGAAATCAGCAACATCACAAATGATCCTATTTTCGCCCATTGTAAAACATGCATTTTATTAAGAATATGGCAACATTTATCAAAAATACAGATATGTAGTTTCCTTATTACCATATTTTTCAGTGATCTTATGGTATATTTCTGCATTTTAACTGGTTTTGAAAATGTTGGTTCAAAGATGGAACTAGATCGAAGTTCCCCAGCTGTTAGAGATATCAAACATCAAACCCAAATTTCTAGAATAATTTCACAGCACTTGTGTTTACATAGGGATGACATAAATTATTTGCAACACAGTAAACTCTATACAGGAAGAAACAGTACACGTCACATTAAATAACATTGAAAACAGTTTTGAAGCTAGGAAAGGGAACACAGTGTCCACAGTAGCTTAAGCAATGGAGAAATAACAGGATAGCATTGAAAAAATATATCATGTGTAATGTGCATCCTGTGAATACTGTAAAAGACTACAACTGTTAAATGCAAGTCTCCAATGCCACCTTTGGCTGGGATATCCAAAATCATTACCTACCTCTTTTCTTAAATGAGAGGAACAAAGCGGGGTATGGTTTTTGAAGATTTAGCCATAGTAATGTCAAACATGTCAATATTTGGCCAACAAGCAATCCAATACAAGCTGCCAGCACAATAAGTTTCATACCAACTATGTCTGAGATATCTAAAATATTCTTCCTTTACATGAGAATAAACAAAGCGTGGTGGCGTACAGTGGATAAAACAAAGCAAATATAATTTGTCTATCCCCTAGCTGGGTAAAGATTTATCATTCAACAATTGGAAAGCACTGTATTTTTGTGGTTATAAGTAGCAGTTAGCCTAATCTACAGCCATATGCTGTGTGTACAATGGAAGGTTTACTTTACACATAGTCTGCTGGGTATGTTCATTTGACCCCACCTTGGCTTTATCATTTAGAGACTCTGTAGTAGGTTTTATATCCTCAGTACTTGAACCTAAAATACAAAAGCAGTGACACATTAATCCATGGGATTCTTTTCTTTGAGAAAGAAATGTATTTACAGTTGAATCACTGACATATGTCAATAAATTATCAAACACCATCAGTTCACAAATCAAGAAAACAAGTAAAAAGTTTCTGAGATATTTTGCACCTTTAAGTTAGCTGTGGAATTATTCCACACTTCTATAATTAGGCATAAGAAAAGCAGGTAAGTCTAGTTGAACCAACAAAACAGTGGAGAGTTTTTGTGTTGTAATAACAAAAATGCCATTATTTTTACACCTATTTTTATGATTTTTAGGTTGATCTTAAACTGACTATCATTTTTAGATTAAATACAATAACACTAGGCCAACAAGCTTTAATTTCTAAAACTTGCATGTTATACCTTCATTGGGTTCTGGTTCCAACTTCACTGGTACAGGATTCGGACTTTCACTAAAACCAGAACAGCAAAAAGGTAAAGTGAATTTGTAAGATTGGGTTTCATTGTGTAAAGCAGACTTGTAAACAATGTAATAGATGCAATATAAAAGCAATTAATTGCTCCATTCCTACATTTAAAAGAAATAATTTTATTTAGTCATACATAAAAGTAAAAGATTATAAAATTATTGAATGATTCTATTATTTTTCTATTACTCTTTAGAAGACTAAGGATACACATCCTAAAGTCTTTAAATGAAAAATTTAAACCACTGAAGTTATGTGACAATATAATGGAATGGAAACTAGCCCACGCATCGGAGAACCGATGCAAATTTGTATCCACCTGAAAGACAAATCTCAAAATCCTGAAAGCCAGTGAACCATCATTTGACCTTGAAGGAGGGGCCAAAGGTCAAATCTAACAACATCAGAAGATTCCCAGCCCACGATATACTACAAGTTGGTTTCACAATGCAAACCTCTAGGATCAATAATAAGTGAGTTATAAGCACTTTTAAGTTTGTCTGTCCTTGTTTCACCTTGAAGGAGGGACTCAAGGTCAAATCTGACCACATCAAAAGATTCCCAGCCCATAATTTCCTATAACTTGGTTTCACATTGCAAGCCTCTAAGACCAATAATAAGCGAGTTATAAGCACTTTTAAGTTTTGTTATCCTCATTTGACCTTGAAGGAGGGGCCCAAGGTAAAATCTGAACCTCTAGCCCATGATTTCCTATAAGTTGGTTTCACATTGCAAACCTCTAGGACCAATAATAAGCAAGTTATAAGCACTTTTAAGTTTGGCTATCCTCGTTTGACCTTGAAGGAGGGGGTCCTAGGTCAAATCTTACCACATCAAAAGATTCCCAGCCAGGATTTCCTATAACCTGGTTTCACATTGCAAACCAGTAGGACCAATAATAAGCGAGTTATAAGCACTTTTAAGTTTGGCTATCCTTGTTTGACCTTGAAGGAGGGGCCCCAAGGTCAAATCTGACCACAGCAAAAGATTTCCAGCGCATGATTTCCTATAAGTTGGTTTCACATTGCAAACCTCTAGGACCAATAATAAGAGAGTTATAAGCACTTTTAACTTTGGCTATCCTCGTTTGACCTTGAAGGAGGGGTCCAAGGTCAAATCTGACCACATCAGAAAATTCCCAGCCCATGATTTCCTATAGGTTGGTTTCACATTGCAAACATCTAGGACTAATTATAAGGGAGATATAGGCACTTTTAAAGTCCGCTACATGGGGTACTTTGGCACTCTGTGGATGACCTTAAATTACGAGCTTCAAGGTCAAATGTCTGCAAGGTTGTAGAGTACATGTATATCTGTTATACATATAGCCTATGAAGAGATTCAACCTTCTACCTATGAGAACCAGCCAGTACAAAAAGGTATATAATTTTCAAAGAAATGCCCCTGGCGACCATCTTGTTTTTCAGAATGAGGCTAATGTCAGTCCCAGAGAAGCTCCCAATGAAGATATCCTGCAAATTTGGTGAACCTAGCTGGTGTAGTTGTCCTCTGACAGCGTTAACACCGAAAATCTCTCTATGCGTGGCGGCGGCAGCATAGCGAATGCTAAACCAAAGTATCCACCGTATGCCTCCGATGGATACAATAATGGAACTTAAATGGTTGAAGTAACTTTAAACCATTAATCTAATTTTGTTGCATAACAAAGATACTGTCTTTAGTGGTGGAACAAGTTGGCTGTTACTCAAGTCGTAATTGGGTGGGTGATACTCGAAGATCATATTGATCTATGCAATATTAACTCGAGCTTTAAAAATAAATAATGATATCTTATATTCTTTACATTTACCTTACATATACATGGCTCTTCTATGAACTGCACATAAATACATACCTTTAAAATTTAACTGGCAAAAAAAATCGTTGTAATAAAATGGTGTTAAATACCACTAGTGATAACACCTGAACATTATCTTATTTTATTTTTAATTTCTTTCATTTACTTGAATTTAATTCACTTCTAACAATACACATGCAATGATTGATCTACAGAAATTACCAACAATCCCAGCACTCACTGCCATAAATGCTCACTGTTAACACATGTTAGAAAATCCCTTTTAACATTTTAGGTTGTTTTTGCAAAGGCATCAGGATTTCCAGTATATTATCGAAATCAGATTCGAAATCATAAACCACAGAAGTGATTATCTGCCATATTTGATATTAACCATTAACCACTAGGTCACAAAAAAATAAAAGTTGAGGTTTTACGTCCCGTTCAACAGCCAGGGTCATACTGGGACAAGTCCTCAGCATTTCCACTTGTGGGACTCGAACCCACAGAGGTGACAGCCTGTGATTAGATGCCAAACTTGCTAACCACTAGGTCACTGAGGTCCATATAGATTATAGTTACAACAATTAAGTCTATTTTTGATATTCTAAACACTTTTTTTTTTGGCTTTTTCAGCAGGTTAAAATTGACACAGATCTTACAGTCTGTGAAATTAGTCATGACCTGAAATGCAATACTTAGCGCCATGATAAGCAAAGACTAGTTTCAAAGATTGACTGTGACATGTATAAGAATTTTTTTTTTTAATCTGAAAAATGTTGAAATATTTGGGGAAAAATTCTGATTTTTTGGTGGTTGAAAATTATTTACTGTTGCATGCTACATTTTACTCCTACTCGCATAAAAATTTTAGAGACATCAGTTAAATAACTTTTGAACATAGAAAAAAGATACAAACTTTTGAAGTTATTTTAAAAACACAAAAGAAAGATACAGACAGTCAAATGAACACACCGTAAACATAACCTCCTAGTGGAGGTAAAAATGTTGTTTAATACTGTAGAACCTCTATTTCAAAGCCCTCTTGGGGGAGTAACAATTAGGTCATATAATAGAAGGGTTGGACAATAGAAAGCCTAAAATTTCAGGCTGAAATGGAGTCAGAAGAGTGGGTTTGACGTCAGATAAGTGAATAAGTTAGGATAATAGAGGATTGGATAATGGAGGTTCTACTGTATAAACTCAAGCCTTAAAGTATAAAAACATAAGACATACTCCACAAGTTTGGCTGCCAGAACCTGTGCAGGCGGAACTGACTGGTCAGCAGGTATATTATGGTCTAGAGCCACATTCTTCTTATATTTGGGGAGATCTGCATCTGTTTTCACAGTGCAGGGTGTTCTAAAACACAGGGAAAAGAGAGAATACATGCATTACATGGGGCTATATTGAGAAACAGAGTGGAAATTAGCAAACAAGATACCCATAAATCTATTAAGTATTGCTGATTTCCATAAATAAAATGGGTTAAACCCAATATTCAATCAGATTTGTCAACTTAATGTTTGTTTTTAACTGAATGTTCCCTATTTTTACAGATATTTGACATTTCATTTTCAATGAATTAGTTTACATCATTTGCCATATTTGCTTTATCAGTACTTTTTTTAGTTTTTAGTTTTTTTTTAAGAAAAAAGTTTTTTTGCTCCAAGAAAAAAATGTGAACAAGATAACTATATAATTTTTAACATAAAGGTAAGGTACAGAGAAGAAAGCTCATTAAAACTGCACACACATACAACTTTGTTATTGTACAATGTCTACCCAGTGCCATATTTCAGCAAAAATCACTTCCCTACAGCAGACTGAATAATGGATTTAAATTTATTTTATGTGTATTAAACAAACAAAACGTATATTATTCCTCAAAACGTTCAGTTTTAAAGCTGCTTTATGCTACATATCTTTATTCTGTTTTACAAAATTTCCTTTCATTTTCACAAGATATTAACTGTGGTAAAGGCCGAGGAGGGGTTTTTATGCATGTTTCAACAGTGACATTAAAACCAAGGTAGTATTGCAATACTTGAACAGTGATTTCCACTTGATGAAAGTAATTATGCCTTTTATTAGCAATAATAAACCCCTGCTCATTTTGATAATGTGAAAAGCATTTTTACTATTTTTTAAACTCACAACTGACACTACATTACCCAAACTTTGCCTAGTTTATTACAAACATCTGCTACAAAAACTCCTTGAATTTTTGTTGATTTGATTTGAAGACACAGTCCGATAACAAAACCTCCGTGATTTTTCCCTCCTCCTTTTTCTCTTGTAGAACCCATCAGGTACAAATATGTTTACCAGAATAACCTTACAAATGAAAATGTTTTATAAATTACTTGGGAATACAGAAGTACTTTTCAAATCGATTGAGATTAACAGAATTCAATGTTATTCCAACTATGTACTGCTTACAAATTAATTTGTGATCCACTTGGAGTTTTAATATAAATAATATCCAATGCTTTGTTTGGAAACAAATATAGTACCTTGATTTCAAGTGCCTTGTGAGGGCTCCTGATTCTCTGAATGTCCTTGCACACATGTCACACTTGAAAGGTCTTTCATCTGAACAAAAGATTTGATGACAACACACAGTAAGTCTATGTTTCTGTACTTTTCATTATCCATGAACTGTGTTCTGTGAATATGATTTCCAATGTCTCTTTCTAGCCCGGTTTTAACAATAATATTCTGAAAATGCCACTTTAAAGTTTATAATGCTAATTTTAACTCAAACAGAATTGCCTATGTATGACATTTCACAAAACTGTTAGATCCTCATTGTTTTCATAAAAGATCTGCCATATATCAATGGAAAATATAGGCATTTGTTTAACAACAGTTGTCAAAAAAATGTTGTCATGGCAACAGTTGTTGCCAGATACCCCTAAAACCTAATCAGCTCTAGATCTTCTTGGGGTAAACGTATTCTGATAAATGCAGTGAAAATCTATGCATGGGTTTAGGCTATAAAATACCCACATGTTTTATGCCCACCGCCAGCACCGCCTAGATGGCGTAGGGGAAAACTATAACCCAGCTTTAATTGGCTGGGGTTAAAAATTATGGCAACTTTCTAGCTTTTTTTTACCACAGCCAAACAAGAAGTTATCCATTGTATTGGATGCGAACAGCACTTAACCACAAACTAGAGGATCGCTCGCAAAAAAAAAAGATAATGTTTTTGCATAGCAAAAACAAAGCGTCCCGAAAAGGATATAAAGGTGAGTGCTAAAGTATTAAGAAAATGCTTCGTTTCTAGCCTTATACTGTTGTGGCAACCAAAGTCAGCGCAGTCTGCTCTATCTAGCACGGTTTTCAAGATATAAGCATTTTTGTGTTTTGCAAAAAATAAAAAAATTAAAAATGTCCGCTATATTTGGCGAGACAAAAATATTTTGAAAATTGGCATGGCTACTCTGCAGAGATACCCAGCAGGTCAAAAATTTTGTTGAGTTCGCTCCATATAGCACGGTTTTCGAGATATAAGCATTTTTGTGTTTTGCAAAAACTTTGAAAATTCAAAATGGCCACCATTTTTGGGGAGACAAAAATTTTTGTCAAGACCACTGCCGCGGTGTGTATCTCCTGCCGAGCATTAAAGCAGAAGAAATAGCTTTTCCGAGATATTCACAATTTTTCATTTTCCTGTGTGAAAGCTCTTCCAAAAGTAGGTGAATGAGTTATTTGAGAAAAATTGGCTATCTGCAATACTATTAAGAGATAATTCATATTTACTCATTTTGAGTAGGTGAATAATTATCTATGGGTCTGAAACTTCACCAAGTGAAAGCTCTCCCAAAAGTAGGTGAATGAGTTATTTGAGAAAAATTGGCTATCTGCAATACTTTTAGAGATAATTCGCATTTACTCATTTTGAGTAGGTGAGTAATTAGCTATGGGTCTGAAACTTCACCATGTGAAAGCTCTCCCACAAGTAGATGAATGAGTATTTGATAAAAATTGGGTATCCGCAATACTTTTACAGATAATTAGCATTTACTCATTTTGAGTAGGTGAATAAATAGCTATGGGTCTGAAACTTCACAGAGTGAAAGCTCTCCCAAAAGTAGGTGAATGAGTTATTTGAGAAAAATTGGCTATCTGCAATACTTTTACAGATAATTCACATTTACTCATTTTGAGTAGGTGAATAATTAGCTACGGGTCTGAAACTTCACCAAGTGAAAGCTCTCCCAAAAGTAGGTGAATGAGTTATTTGAGAAAAATTGGCTATCTGCAATACTTTTAGAGATAATTCGCATTTACTCATTTTGAGTAGGTGAGTAATTAGCTATGGGTCTGAAACTTCACCAAGTGAAAGCTCTCCCAAAAGTAGGTGAATGAGTTATTTGAGAAAAATTGGCTATCTGCAATACTTTTAGAGATAATTCGCATTTACTCATTTTGAGTAGGTGAGTAATTAGCTATGGGTCTGAAACTTCACCAAGTGAAAGCTCTCCCAAAAGTAGGTGAATTATTAATTTGAGAAAAATTGGCTATCTGCAATACTTTTAGAGATAATTCGCATTTACTCATTTTGAGTAGGTGAGTAATTAGCTATGGGTCTGAAACTTCACCAAGTGAAAGCTCTCCCAAAAGTAGGTGAATGAGTTATTTGAGAAAAATTGGCTATCTGCAATACTTTTAGAGATAATTCGCATTTACTCATTTTGAGTAGGTGAGTAATTAGCTATGGGTCTGAAACTTCACCAAGTGAAAGCTCTCCCAAAAGTAGGTGAATGATTAATTTGAGAAAAATTGGCTATCTGCAATACTTTTAGAGATAATTCGCATTTACTCATTTTGAGTAGGTGAGTAATTAGCTATGGGTCTGAAACTTCACAGAGTGAAAGCTCTCCCAAAAGTAGGTGAATGAGTTATTTGAGAAAAATTGGCTATCTGCAATACTTTTAGAGATAAATCACATTTACTCATTTTGAGTAGGTGAGTAATTAGCTATGGGTCTGAAACTTCACCAAGTGAAAGCTCTCCCAAAAGTAGGTGAATGATTAATTTGACAAAAATTGGCTATCTGCAATACTTTTAGAGATAATTCGCATTTACTCATTTTGAGTAGGTGAGTAATTAGCTATGGGTCTGAAACTTCACCAAGTGAAAGCTCTCCCAAAAGTAGGTGAATGAGTTATTTGAGAAAAATTGGCTATCTGCAATACTTTTAGAGATAATTCGCATTTACTCATTTTGAGTAGGTGAGTAATTAGCTATGGGTCTGAAACTTCACCAAGTGAAAGCTCTCCCAAAAGTAGGTGAATGAGTTATTTGAGAAAAATTGGCTATCTGCAATACTTTTAGAGATAATTCGCATTTACTCATTTTCAGTAGGTGAGTAATTAGCTATGGGTCTGAAACTTCACCATGTGAAAGCTCTGCCAAAAGTAGGTGAAGGAGTTATTTGAGAAAAATTGGCTATCTGCAATACTTTTAGAGATAATTCGCATTTACTCATTTTGAGTAGGTGAGTAATTAGCTATGGGTCTGAAACTTCACAGAGTGAAAGCTCTCCCAAAAGTAGGTGAATGAGTTATTTGAGAAAAATTGGCTATCTGCAATACTTTTAGAGATAAATCGCATTTACTCATTTTGAGTAGGTGAGTAATTAGCTATGGGTCTGAAACTTCACCAAGTGAAAGCTCTCCCAAAAGTAGGTGAATGAGTTATTTGAGAAAAATTGGCCATCTGCAATACTTTTAGAGGTAATTCGCATTTACTCTTTTTGAGTAGGTGAGCAATTAGCTATGGGTCTGAAACTTCACCAAGTGAAAGCTCTTTGGGATAGCTGCTCTGCAGAGATACCCTGAAGATAAAAAATTTCGTCGAAATCGCTCTATGCAGCACGGTTTTCGAAATATTAGCATTTTTGTGTTTTGCAATTTTGCGAAAAATTCGAAAATTCAAAATGGCCGCCATTTTTTGCGAGAAATTTTTTGTCTGAAAATTGGCATGGCTACTCTGCAGAGATACCCTGCAGGTAGGGACGTCATCGTGTACCGTGATGTCATCATATCGCCGATGTTTCAACTCCGCACACGATATCGAGCTTTGTTTTCATAGCCCGATTTCCGGGGTTTAGTCACTACATTAATGAAAAGAATATACGTGGGTGTACATGAGCCAGAACTCGTTACTGGAAATGGCTTTCTGTTTATTCTAAAACAAAGATTCTTGGATTTTACCCTTAATAAAGTAAAAAAACTTTGTTATTTCGGAGAATTCACAGGGTTTATAATGTTTTGAATTAAAAATATGAAGCTGAAATGTAGATATTAACTTAGTGATAAATACCGCGATATCGCCCACTGTTTTGTTCACGGTATCGAGACAGCAAACTTCCCAACGATGACGTCCCTACCTGCAGGTCAAAAATTTCGTTGAAATCGCTCTATCTAGCAGGGTTTTCGAGATATAAGCATTTTTATGTTTTGCAATTTTTGCGAAAAATTCGAAAATTCAAAATGGCCGCCATTTTTGGCGAGACAAAATTTTTTTGAAAATTGGCATGGCTACTCTGCAGATATACCCTGTGGGTCAAAAATTTCGTCGAAGTCGGTCTATCTTGCAGGGTTTTCTAGATATAAGCATTTTTATGTTTTGCAATTTTTGGGAAAAATTCGAAAATTCAAAATGGCCGCCATTTTTGGCGAGAAAATTTTTTTTTCAAAATTGGGATAACTACTCCGCAGAGATACCCTGCGGGTGAAAAATTTCGTCGAAATCGCTCTAACTAGCACGGTTTTCGAGATATAAGCATTTTTGTGTTTTGCAATTTTTGCGAAAATTTCGAAAATTCAAAATGGCCGCCATTTTTGGCGAGACAAAATTTTTTTGAAAATTGGGAAAAGTACTCCGCAGAGATATCCTGCGGGTCAAAAATTTTGTCAAAATTGCTCTATCTAGCACGGTTTTTGAGAAATAAGCATTTTTGTGTTTTGCAATTTTTGCGAAAATTTCGAAAATTCAAAATGGCCGCCACTTTGGGCGAGACAAAATTTTTTTGAAAATTGGGAAAACTACTCCGCAGAGATACCCTGCGGGTCAAAAATTTCGTCGAAATCGCTCTATCTAGCACGGTTTTCGAGATATAAGCATTTTTGTGTTTTCCTTATTTGGAAAATTCGTAATGATTAATTAATCATTAATTACTCGGCTATTTCTTGACCAATCAATGCCAAAATCTAATGATTTCCAGATTTTAATAGAATGAATCCATTTGCCAAGTTTCAGGTGAATTGATAAAATTCCTTTCAAGTTATCATCCGGACAAGCTTCCCCATCGAAAAAAGACATTTTTGGTCATGTGACCTCTCTGATTGGTTGAAATGTCACTGCAGCATATTCAAAAAAATTCCCCAAGGCTACTGCCTAAACCTGCCAAATTTGAAAAGAATCCGCCTAACGGTTACAGAGTTATAAGGAAAACAAAATGCGGAGCCGGCAGAGCCGGCGGAGCCGGAAGCTCTCCCATACACAAACAAGCGTCCCTTGCGGGACGCTTAATTATGGGAATGGCATGTGATGAATTTATGGCTGATCCAAACTTCACAGAAAAAAGATAGAACGACAACCTAAGATATATCATTCTGATAACTTCTGAAGTTAAAAGGAATAACACCATCACCAGGTTAACAATTCTACCTGTGTGTCTTCTGATATGTCTTTTCAAGGAGCCTTTTGTTTTGAATGAGAAGGTACATGCTTCCCAGGTACATGCAAACCCTCTATGAGAAGAATGGGTCACCAGATGTGCCTTGTAGCTACTGATCTGAAAAAACAGGTACAACATAAAAAGTGTTTGCTCATAATTGTTTGAATATGACCAAATTCATTTGATCATATCCAACTACCAGATGAAAACTGAAATTTTGTTTATTTTATTAAACGCATAGCCTGATAAAATTGAAAACACTAAAATGCATATAACACAGATGTATGATATCTATTTAGTTTGAAATGAAGAAGCCCATATATCATGACAAAAGTTCCTTGGCATCACTAGTTCATGACCCACAAATTTTCACAGATTTATGGAATTAGTAAACTATGATTTTGATTCTGCACTTAAGAATTAGTTAGTACAGATTTCAAGTGCTATACCAGTATATGATTAGACATAAGAAATAAAAACTCACATCTTTGAGTAACTTGCCACAAAGCTCACATTTCACTTTCTTCTCTTGAGATAAACTCAAACTTCTCTGGGATGTGTCAGGCTGTAAAACATAACAAAATTTCAATACTAAACACATGCAATAATGAGGAATACTAAAGTTTAAATCATACGTGGAGGACTTTTATGTCCCTTTGAAAAGTTAACGGTTGTTTCAGGACAGGTCCAGCATGAATCTCACAAGTTACCATGAGCTGGATTCAAACCCTCACCCATAGAGGTGAGAATGAAGTGATTAAATGGGTTTTGTAATGAAAAATACACTGGTTCTACCTGGAAACGAAAAAAATGACCAGAAATATCTTATATCCAAGCAGCTTATTCTCTCAATTTTCTGTGGAATACAATTTAAGGCTGCCCGGAGCAGAAATTTCCAAGATCAATTACTTTGTAAACTACATGTATTCGGCTGCTCTTTAACAGTGACCCTTTATAGTTATAACAAGTGTAGGAGATACAAACAGGCCATTTTCCAACTACAAAAAGAACAAAAATGCAGTACCACATTTTGCGGAAATACTTCACAAAATTGATTCTGTACAGAAATTGGTATAATTTTTGCTTTCATGAATGCTCAAGTGCTTATCAATATTCTTACTTCAACATTACTTCATGACATTAAAACATTTGTTTGCTTACTGAATGTTTGCAAATGAAGCTATTCTTATCCAAAACAAGAAACACAATTTTTATAAAGAATAAATTTTAACAGCAGCATTCGATACTGTTGACCATAACCTTCTTTTTGACTGCTTCAGGGATTGGATTGGTGCTGATGGCACTGTGTTGAGGTGGATCAAACCCTACCTTACAAACCGTAAACCGAAGGTTATACTGGCCAATGGCTTATCAGATGCCTTCTCACTACTCTATGGTGTACCCCAGGGTTCTGTCCTGGGTCCACTCGTTTTTACCCTTTACACTATCCACCTCAGTCACATTATTTCCAGTTTCAATGTCACCATATGTATGCTGATGACACCCAAATATAATCTAGCACTTGACCATAGGAACTTTGATCCAGTTTTGCTGAGCTCACCAAATGTCTTGTGTTCAAAAGTGGATGGACAGTATGAAACTGAAACTCAACCCACAGAAAACAGAATTCATCATCACTGGTGATAGACATGCCAGATTGAACCCTCATGCAAAATTTTCCCACCCACTTTCTTGGAAATTCATTCTTCCCTACCGATGAAGTTAAGAACCTAGGTGTTACTTTTGATTCTGGAAACACTTTCACCAGTCACATAACCAAGGTTTGTCCTGCCTGCTACTATCACCTCCCAGCCTACATACCTATCATCCTTGATCAAAACCAGTAGCCTCAATCATGGAAATCGACTATATCTTTCCTAAGTTTGTCCTAGAAAGGCCATTGGTAGGTGACGTTTTGTAATGGCCTCCAGCACTGAATGGAACAGACTCCCACAATCGGCCCCATCACAGCACACAATAACAGGTTTCAAAAGCCAGTTAAAAACCCACTTGTTTAGACTTGCATATCCTCCACCATAGTATATCTCAACCTGTGGGTGCTAATTTGGATCTCGACCTGACATGTCCTTGGACTTTCCCTTTTGACCTCAAGCCCATCAGAGGATTTTGTATCAATTTTGCGCTAAATATTTCTATTCTATTCTAACATATATTGTGCTTCCTTTTTTGCTATATAAGTACAGTTGAACCTTGATTATCCAAACCCATTGGGAGACATACAATCTGGTCGGATAATCGAGGGGTTCGGAGAGATGAAGGAACAAAAAATTCACCGTCTATGGCTTACCAAGCGGGCGAAAATTGAAGATGATTGTTTTTATACACTAATTGTACACGAGGGTGGTCATTGATGAAGCAGTTTAATATATTTGTGTAATATGACATAACTGACCCTCTAACCGTGACTTATTTGCTTCATTTCTGTGGATATTATCATTTCTATTTGAAATATTTCCAAAATATTACACGGACTTGAGCTGGGTGTGTTCGGTTGGTACATGCATTATTGACATTTCACTATGGATAAACGTCGTCATGCATTTTGTCAAATGAAAAACTTCAGGAGATTATTTATTGTAAAACCCCAAGTGAACGTGCCTTCAGTGATATGTATGTTCGGCTGGTAATGCATTGTTGACGTTATCCTTTCAGTGCACATTGTCAGCCTGTGAATTGATCTACTCCAGGAGATTATAAACTGCGAAGCCCAAACGAACACGCTTTCAGTGATCGGCGCATTATCAGAGAAGTTGTGTTGTGGGGCTGTGTAATTGAATTAATCCCTCCCCTATTGAAACAATGGCGAAAAAGATCAAATAAGTTAGGCTTTTTTGTAGACGGTATGTGTTATAAAGCATGAGAATTAATGGTTTTCGAGAATATGTAAAATCCTGTATTGTCATTCATGCTAAACCGTGCATCATGTACAGAGAGTAGGGAGACAAGATTTCGGTTTGGTTAATCCGGAGATTCGGATGAAAGAGGGCCGGATAATCGAGGTTCTACTGTATGTTTAAAGGAAAGGCATCTACTTAAAGGGTTTCAGCTTTAAATCCATGATAAAATTACCTTCCCCAATGTTTTTTTCAATGACACAGCAGCTGAACTCCCTATTAAAAAAAAAAAGTTCAAAATAATTAGTTGTTATATATTTTATTCATTCCGTAAGTAATTCCTACAGTACAACAGACACTAGAGTATTGCTTTGCAAGAGAAAGAGAAATTGTTTTTGCACACCAACAACAAAGCGTCCCAGTGAGTATTAATGATATTGTAGAAATGACCATCTTCCTGTGTTTAATATGATTTTCTATTTATGACAAAATGCAAGGTTTTTTAGATGAATGTGTGTTTTTTTATTATTTCTTTTTTTTTTTTGCGTTTTACGTAGAAATTCAAGACAGCCAAAATCACTCTATCTCACACCGTTTCCGAGATAAACGCATTTTTGCATTTAATGCAGAAATTCAAGATGGCCACCAAAAATGGCGGGAAAACGATTTTTGTGAAAAGTCTCTAGTAGACCCTGCAGATACCCTGTGGGTCAAAATTTTCGACGAAATTGCTCTATCTCGCACTGTTTCTGAGATAAAAGCGTTTCTGCGTATTACGCAGAAATTCAAGATGGCCGCCAAAAATGGCGGGAAAGTGATTTTTAGGAAGTGGCCAGTAGACCCTAGAGGTACCAGTAGGTCAAAAATAGCATCAGAGATGCCCGTACCCCACAGCCTAGGTAAATATTTTTAACACCATGAACACTGAACAGTAAGTCGGTTGGGAGCTGAAAACCCTCATTTTTACTTCAAGATGGCCATGACTGTGCTTGTATTGGAACTCCAAGGTGGAAAGAAAATAAGAATGTCCCTATTTTCATCTTTAATAAGTTTGCAAAATTTAACTGAGGTCAGCTGAACAATACAATAGCTGGAGATTAAAAATAGCATTAGAGATGCCTGTACCCCACAGCCTAGGGGAATATTTTTAACACCATGAGATACAGAAGTACTGTATCAGTACAAAGTTCCGGATACTTTCAGAGCGCTGTCAGTTATATAAAGGTTCAAACAATGTTTAAATAGAGAAAATAATGTCTAAGAGAAAGATAATGTATGTACTCTTTATCTACATCTGGCATGGCCAAATTATGGTTTAGATGTTTTGAATATTATCATGCATACAGAAGTGGTAATACATTCAATGAATGCTTATGTGTGGTGTCGGAGCAAAATCTGTGGCTCACTTGATGAAATTCCATCTGTTACAATCGGAAGTTGTAAAAGTAAAATTCTTAATGAATTCTAATATGACTTTAACAGTGCTTAATCTGCATCAAAAGACAGGCCCAAAGGTGCAACAAGATTTTATAGGTCAAGGTCACTACGACAAGGTTAAAGGTCAAATCAAGGTCACACCATGATGCTGCACACCTACAACCCCTAACCAATGTCCCTACCAAGCATCAACTTCCTACACCTTACGGTTTCCGAGATATAGCCCGGACAAGATTTTCAAACTCCAGGTCACTACGGCAAGGTCAAAGGTCAAATCAAGGTCACACCATGACGTTGCACACCTACACCTCCTAACCAATGTCCCTACCAAGTATCAACTTCCTACACCTTACAGTTTCCGAGATATAGCTAGGACAATATTTTATAGGTCAAGGTCACTACGGCAAGGTCAAAGGTCAAATCAAGGTCATACCATGCCGTTGCACACCTACACCCCCTAACCAATGTCCCTACCAAGTATCAACTTCCTACACCTTACGGTTTCCAGGATATAACCCGGACAAGATTTTAGTGTTTAGTGACGCTGCACACCTACACATCCTAATCAATGTCCCTACCAAGTATCAACTTCCTACACCTTACGGTTTCTGAGATACAGCCCGGACAAACTTTTTCCCGCTGCCCGCCCACCCGCCCATCCAGACACCATGGGTGAAAACAATACCCCTTGTGGGGTAAAAATTTCATCAAAATCGCTCTATCTTGCACCGTTTCCAAGATAACGCGTTTTTGCGTTTTACGCAGAAATTCAAGATGGCCGCCAAAAATGGCGGGAAAGTGAATTTTGTAAAAAAGTCACCAGTAACATGCAGGTCAAAAATTTTGTCAAAATCGCTCTATCTCACGCCGTTTCAGAGATGAACATGTTTTTGCATTTAACGCAGAAATTCAAGATGGCCGCCAAATGGCGGGAAATACCAATTGAGCAAATATGACAATGAAAGTAAGAAAAACATAATGCTAATACCTGAAAATAAAGAGAATTATCTAAAAAAAGGGAAAGAGTAAGAGGACAATTTACATGTTGTTTCTCCACAAAATTGGCAAAGTTACGCTATTTTTAACACATTGGTATCATTGCCCCTGAAACAACTGTGAAGAAGTGAAAACCTGTGAAATGTATTCATGCAATGCTATTAAAATATTGGTTTTGTCTGAAAGTAACTTAGGTGAAAAGTTTGATTTTTACTGAGTTTTGTGTAGTTATTTTTTCTAGAAATTTTCAAAAATACATGTATTGCAGTATCACTGATAAATAAACCAGACCAGTTTCACTATAATATTGACATACCCTCACCAGAGGTGGCACTGGTATCACTGAAGTTTGATTGATCTATAGTAATTTCAGTGGCACTTTGACTGGAACATTGTTCACTGTTTTCATTCGTAACAACAACTTGATGAACCTACAATATGCAAAGGTCAAACAATGTATCACAAGCCTGAACTGAGCATAGTGTCACACAGTTTATTCACTGATAAAAATAGTTTGAAAAACATGAACACACTTTGGAAAAATGATGCTGCTATACACTACACTAACTTGGCTTCAGCTAGAGGCTATCACACTCAACTAAACAAGGAAAGGCTTAATTTGATAAGATATCAGAAATCAGATTCACACAAATGCTTGACTAAGACTTACAGTTTTTTTTAATTTTAAAGGATTGTTTTTAAAGAACCATTCACTATTGTAGATAAATATTCTTTGTTTTAAGAATTATTCTAATTATTATTTATTCTAATTATTCTAATAACAAATAACTAATAACAGTAATATTTATTTATATTTTCCATTTATAACATGTAACCCATTATCAATACAAAAATTCAAAGACCATAATATTTACTGAAGCAAACCAATTTATCCACCTATCACATAACTTGGTACAGGACATTGTGGAAGGCACTCAATTACTCGATGCATTTCGCTCAATGATAAAACAAAATATAACTAGAAAAAGTTTTTGCTAACAAAAACGAGCGGCCCGGATGGAAACTGAGTTAATAAAGCTGTAGTAGTTGTGGTATGAGACTGTAAGGAGAAGGTAAGCTTTACTGTGTTTTGTATCTAATGAAAAGTGAATTATCTAAAAACTGTATCAGTAGCAGTATTAGACTATAAGCAGAATGTGAGGTTTATTGTGTTTTGTAGAGTGGTATATTTTATGAAAAGAATATTTCATTTTTGCTGTAAATTTGGGATCGTAAATTTGGGATTGTAAATTTTTTCCAGGAGATATTTCATCCTAGATTTATAATGATAAAGATACACTGTAGTAAACTATAACTGGCTATAGATAGGGACATTCATATGTTGTATATCTTTGAGGCATTTTATGCCTCTGAAAATTCATTGCTATTTAATATTTTTATAAGATAAATATGCTCAAGATAATCGTATTTGTGAAATCCTTTACTGTTCCATTGTAAAAATAAATACACAAGGTCATGTTGTCAGATGTTATTGTTAACATTTTTAATTCACACATGACTCTATACCTGAATATCATGAAAGCCCAAGGTTTTTACATATCATTAAGGCTTTTTCCATTCTCCCAAAACAGACAAGGTATTCTTACCACAAGGATCTTCTTCCATGAAACTAAAGATAAATGTCCTAGTTTGAATTGTTTACCCCCAAAAAGATTTACTGTAGGCATATCCCTTTATGAAAAGAAATAAAGACATCTTGATATCCCTGAACAACTTTCAGTGTGCAGACACACACACCCACACCCACAGATGTTATCACACAAAGCACAGTGGGGATCATGAGTCAATCTGCCTCCAGATAGATATCACACAAAAGCAAATACAGAGTTGGAGGAGAAAAAAACAGATAATAATAAGGTCCATTATAAAACCCGGAATTGGAATTGGAATCGGAATTTTTTCCGGAATAGCACCTCTTACCGCACCTCCATCCTTATTGGCTCTTGGAAGTATGGGCTTCAATCCTACACACCTTTACATACACCCTGAGTATAGCAGCCTAATTTAGGGTAATGTTATTTGGAAATTTAGAGTTTTACATTATTCCATCTCATTTCAGAATATCAAATTTATGTTATAAATGATATTAAATGTAGTCACTCCTTTAAAGATGGAATATTGTAATTATATCCACTATAATATATATTGGAATTTTTTCCGGAATAGCACCTCTTACCGCACCTCCATCCTGATTGGCTCTTAACAGTGTGGGGGTGGGGCTTAAATCCAACACACCTTTCATAAAACCCCTGAGTATAGGATGCCTGAGTATAGCAGCCTATTTTAAGGTAATGTAATTTGGAAATTTAGAGTTTTACATTATTCCATCTCATTTCAGAATATCAAATATAAAAAATCCGTGACCTCATTTCTTCTCGTGAATATTAATGACTTGGGTGCTATGGCCGTGAGTTCTGTAGTTCAAAGTATTTCATCTTCGTCGAGATATCCATTTTATAAAATATTGTTAGGAAACTACAGGGGAAATCTGTGACCTCAATTCTTCTCATGAATATTAATGACTTGGGTGCTATGGCTGTAAGTTCTGTAGTTTAAACTATTTGACCTTCGTGGAGACGTCCATTTTTATAAAATATTGCAAAGAAATCCCAGGGGAAAGCCCTGTCCTCATATCTTCTCATGAATATTAATGACCGCACCTCATATTTTAACACCGCACCTCACCGCACCATTTTACCGCACCTCATATTTCATCACCGCACCTCGACGCACCTGTTTTTGAAATTCCGGAAAATATAAAGTACCTAATAATAAAGATACACTGTAGTAAACTATAATTGGCTATAGATAGGGTCATTCATATGCTGTATATCTTTGAGGCATTTTAATATTTTTATAAGATAAAAATGCTTAAGAAAAAACAACTGAATATGAGAAAGTGTTTTTTCCAGTCATCCTATCTTCTGAAAGAAGTCTAGTCTATACATTTGACAAATTTACATAGTGTATGTGAATAAGTAGGTAGATCAACAACTCCTGCTGCTAAACAAAAGCTAAATTAACTAGAGATTGCGTCTCGACGCAGTGTATCCCCGGACGGGACATAGTTAAGGCGTGAATATGTCAGTCTTGAGCCTGTTTCCTGGAGCACCAGGTCAGGATTCTCCATAGTACCAGATTACTCCCAAAATCTAATCACTAGTTCTTTCACTTATATCTGTCTTTAAAAATTACATTTCATGGATCCAGAAGATCCATATAGTGATCCGGATCACTTCCAAAATTCAATCATTTCATCCTTTTACCTTTTCAGACATATTCTAAAAATTTCATCAAAATCCGTCCATAAGTTTTTTAGTTATCTTGTACACAAACACATCTGGCAGCCTGGATCCACATGATCCAGACAGTGATCCAGATTACTCCCAAAAACTAATCACTTGTTCTTTGTCCCATTTAAGACATTTCCTGAAAATTTCATAAAAATCCATCCAAGACTTTTTGAGCTATTTGTCTTTAAAAATTACATTTCTTGGATCCAGAAGATCCAGATAGTGGTCCATATCACGCGCAAAATTGAATTATTTCTTCCTTTTACCACTTCTTCCTTTTACCATTTGTAACATATCCTAAAAATATCAAAGTCCATCCCAAGATTATGTGGCAGCCTGGATCCAGATGATACTGACAGTGATCCAGATCACTCCAAAAATTTAATCACTTGTTCCTTGTACCATTTAGGCCATTTGCTGAAACAATCCATCCATAACTTTTTGAGGTATCTGTCTTTAAAAATTACATTTCATGGATCCAGAAGATCCATATAGTGATCCGGATCACTTCCAAAATTCAATCATTTCATCCTTTTACCTTTTCAGACATATCCTGAAAATTTCATCAAAATCTGTCCATAAGTTTTTGATTTATCTTGTATACAAACACATCTGGCAGCCTGGATCCAGATGATCCAGATCACTCCCAAAATCTAATCACTTGTTCCTTGTCCCATTTAGGACATTTCCTGAAAATTTCATCAAAATCCACCCATGACTTTTCGAGCTATTTGTCTTTAAAAATTATATTTCACTGATCCAGAAGATCCAGATAGTGGTCCAGATCACTCGCAAAATTGAACCATTTATTCCTTTTACCACTTCTTCCTTTTACCATTTGTAACATATCCTAAAAATATCATCAAAATTCATCCTAAAATTATGTTGCATTTAGGTCATTTGCTGAAAATGGCATCACAATTCATCCATAACTTTTTGAGGTATCTGTCTTTAAAAATTACATTTCATGGATCCAGAAGATCCATATAGTGATCCGGATCACTTCCAAAATTCAATCATTTCATCCTTTTACCTTTTCAGACATATCCTGAAAATTTCATCAAAATCCATCCATAAGTTTTTGAGCTATATTGTACACAAACACATCTGGCAGCCTGGATCCGGATGATCCAGACAGTGATCCAGATCACTCCCAAAATCTAATCACTTGTTCCTCGTCCCAGTAAGGACATTTCCTGAAAATTTCATCAAAATGCACCCATAAGTTTTTGAGTTATCTGTCTTTAAAAATTAAATTTCATGAATCCAGAAGATCCAGACAGTGATCCGGATCACTCCCAAAATTTAATCATATCTTCCTTTTACCATTTTGGACATATCCTGAAAATTTTATCAAAATCCATCTGTCAGTTTTTGAGTTATCTTGTTCACAAACAAACAAACAAATAGAGGGCCAAAAATGACCCTCGGTCAGGTACTTTGGCAGTCAGTGGATGACCTTAAATGAAGATCTGTAACCGGTAAGCCTGGATGCTGGTACTCCATCATGTACTCAACCTCTAAAGCCATTTTCAATAGTTTCCATGCAATGTAGTCAGCATTAAGTGTGAAAATATCTCCAAACTTGCCAAAAATGACCCTTGGTCAGGTACTTTGGCGGTCAGTGAATGACCTTAAATGAAGATCTGTAACCAGTAAGCCATACATACCAAATTTGAAAGTTCTAACTAAAATATTTTTTAAGTTATCACGTCCAAAAGGAAATCTCTGCGGCGGCGTGACCGTACTGAATCCTAAGTATCCCCGACTTTCGTCTGGGGATACAATTAAAGCTTTTTTTTCCCCAAGAAGGAAAAGTCATATCCACATGTCGGATTTTTTTAATGTGCCTAAAATTGGAAATTTATATTATATGAACACTGATCAGCTGCAATACATTAATAACCACATCACTGCATGCTAAATACCTCATTTTTGTTCTTTGAAGATGCCATAACTTCAAAAACACTAGGAGGTTAGCTTTGCCAGATAAGAGAAATTTTGTTTTATACAGGAATTTTAAATAAAAAGGTCATTAGAATTCTTCCTTTAACTCAATCAATGTGTCAAGTTGAACTGATGTCATTGAACAGTAAGTCATTTTTACTTCAAGATGGCCATGACTCTGCTTGTATTGGAACTCCAAGGTGGAAAGAAAATAAGAATGTCCCTATTTTCATCTTTAATAAGTTTGCAAAATTTAACTGAGGTCAGCTGAACAATACAATAGCTGAAGATTTAAAATAGCATCAGAGATGCCCATACCCCACAGCCTAGGGAAATATTTTGAACACCATGAGATACAGAAGTACTATATCAGTACAGAGTTCAGGATACTGTCAAAGCACTGTCAGTTATTTAAAGTTCCAAACAGTGTTTAAATAGAGAAAATAATGTCTAAGAGAAAGATAATGCATGTAAAGATGAAGTATTAAAACAAGACAATTCAATAACAAGATGACAGCATTAATCAGTAAACTAAACATTACGACACTCTTTATCAACATCTGGCATGGCCAAATTATGGTTTGGATGTTTTGAATATTACCATGCATACGGAAGTGGTAATACATTCAATGAATGCTTATGTGTGGTGTCTGAGCAAAATCTGTGGCTCACTTGATGAAATTCTATCTGTTACAATCGGAAGTTGCAAAAGTAAAATTCTTAATGAATTCTAATATGACTTTAACAGTGCTTAATCTGCATCAAAAGTCAGACCCAAAGGTGCAACAAGATTTTAAAGGTCAAGGTCACTACGACAAGGTCAAAGGTCAAATCAAGGCCACACCATGATGCTGCACACCTACAACCCCTAACTAATGTCCCTACCAAGCATCAACTTCCTACACTTTACAGTTTCCGAGATATAGCCCAGACAAGATTTTATAGGTCAAGGTCACTACGGCAAGGTCAAATGTCATATCAAGGTCACACCATGACGTTGCACACTTTTACCTCCTAACCAATGTCCCTAGTAAGTATCAACTTCCTACACCTCACGGTTTCCGAGATATAGCCCGGACAAGATTTTACAGGGTCACTATGGCAAGGTCAAAGGTTAAATCAAGGTCAGGCCATGATGTTGCACACCTACACCCCCTAACCAATGTCCCTACCAAGCATCAACTTCCTACACCTTACGGCTTCCGAGATATAGCCCGGACAAGATTTTCAAACTCAAGGTCACTACGACAAGGTCAAAGGTCAAATCAAGGTCAGTCCATGACGTTGCACACCTACACCCCCTAACTAATGTCCCTACTAAGTATCAACTTCCTACACCTTACAGTTTCCGAGATATAGCCCGGACAAGATTTTATAGGTCAAGGTCACTACGGCAAGGTCAAAGGTCAAATCAAAGTCACACCATGATGCTGCACACCTACAACCCCTAACCACTGTCCCTACCAAGCCTCAACTTCCTACACCTTACGGTTTCCGAGATATAGCCCGGACAAGATTTTATAGGTCAAGGTCACTACGGCAAGGTCAAAGGTCAAATCAAGGTCAGACCATGACTTTGCACACCTACACATCCTAACCAATGTCCCTACCAAGTATCAACTTCCTACACCTTACGGTTTCTGAGATCCGGACACCATGGGTGAAAACAATACCCCGACAGTCCTTAAGGGCTGTGGGGTAAAAACTCCATCATTTCACTGCAAGGTGGCCATAACTTCATTCATATTGGGACTTTAAGGTGACCATAAAATAAGAATGTCCCTTTTGTCATCCTTTATAAGTGCATAAAGTTTAGCTCAGGTTAGTTGAACAATAAGATAGCTGGAGGCTGAAAACGTCCTTTTTTTCACTGTAAGGTGACCATAACTTTATTCATATTGTGACTTTAAGGTGACCATAAACTGAGAATGTCCCTTCAATATCAATATACGTTAGATGTGTAAAAAGAAAGGGGCCAGACGGCTTTATTCCAAATTTATGACTTTAGGAGGGCCATAGCTCCAATTATATCAACAGTTTAAGGTCACCATAAAGTTAGGATAATCCTTTGGTAAATGTTAATATATATGCCCAGTTTGGTTGAAAAAAGTAAAAAACTAAGTGAACTGGAGGGTTAAAACCCCCTTTTTTGACATTAAGGTGACCTTAAGATTGCACATACAGGGCTAAAACTTTGGCATGTGAAAGATTATCAAAAAGTAGCTGAATTACTTATCCAACAAAACGCCAAAATCCTGACCGTGTTTGAGATACAGATCAAGTACCCATTTTAAAAAAATTTACGAAAATAAAACGCCTCCCATTGAGACAACTATGGTCCGATTGATGAGAAAATCCTTTCCGACCTGCGGATTTAGGTCTAGAATGTACCTGATAAATTTTATAGCACAGGTGTGTGTGGTTTTTTCCAAAACACTATGACGAGGTGTTTTTGAAAAATGCTTAAGGTTACCTTAAGTAAAGCTTAAGGTCTCCGCAAAGTATGCCAAAAATTTTTTCCCACCCCTATAGTTTTAAAGAAAGATAAGAAGGAAAGAGAAATTTGAAAGCCCAAGAAGTTATTCAAGGGAGACCATAATCCTGCGGCGGCGGTGGCGGTGATCAGTCGAACTTACGTGAAAACAAATAAGCGCCCCTGACAGGCCGCTTAACAAGGAGTATGTTTATGTTGTGGAGCAAATATTTCAAAATACAAACACTAATTTTTCTGTGAACTATAATTTGTCTATTGTATAAATAAACATCTTAATCAAATCTATATATCAATTTAAGTCAATATATTTCTTGATATTACTAATAAAGCTAACGATAACTCTTGACCCATTTAGGGTCATAGAATCAACGTTGAAAGGATAAAGAGCCATATCACTAGGTCTGAATAATTCAATGATGTTTCAAAGGATTTCAGGTAGTGGGTACTTTGTTTGCCTGTGAAATGATATTGATTGGGAGAGAGCACATTTACTGGGCCTTTCCAAGTCCCAGGCCTTGGTTTCCTGTTACTTTTAAATACATTCCAAAGCTCAAAGTGCCATAAAAAAAGATTTACAAATTTAATAGGTAAATTAAATTTTTATAAGTTAATACCCTATCCAATGGACAATTGCTAATCCGGTCGGCGCGGACCGGCCCGCCAAACGTCAGAAAAAGACGTCCTGTGTTTCCACTGGCCAGGCCGGTCCAGTACTGTGCACTCGCCAGGTGGCGTGTCGTACTTCCTTCCTGTCTAGACAGCGTGACGTCATAGCATCTTTTTCATTGTCTAAACTTATTAGACCCCTAGTAAGCTGATACCGGGGTCGGTGGGAGGGCCTTGTGTGTCCATTGGATAGGGTATTAACTTATAAAAATTTAATTTGCCTATTAAATTTGCAATTTTATTGCGTTAATATATCCTATCCAATGGACAATTGCTGAATAACTACCGCTTGGTCGGCGGGTAAGTTACTAGGGACTTAGGTGAACTCATAAACAGAACTAACAAAACTTTCTGCGAGCCTGGGTCGACCGTGAGGTCAGGAAACCCTTAAGGCCATAGTCCATCAATAGAGACCGGTCCAAACTGACTTGCTTCCCCCCCCCCCCCCCATTTTTGACAGACCTGCCCTGAGGTAAGGGGAGAGAGGGATGAGTTCAGTCCCCTGAGAAGGAAATAAACCTCCCAAAGGAAGCACGTCTGATTTTTTTTTTTTTTTTATTAACTGTATGTACAACTATTTTTACATATATACACGTCTCCTCAAGGCCCTGGATTATTGGTGGATCTGCTGAGCAGCCACTACAGAGCCCAAGTGGTACAGCTCTGAGTCGGCCCAAGCCACATCCTTCAGATAGAATTGTGTGGAGGTGTTATGGGATTTCCAATGGCATGCTGCTAGTATCTGTTCTAAAGAGACTCCCGACTGGAAGGCCTTAGATGCAGCAAAGGCCCTGACATGGGCTTTCACCTGATGTAGGGTGTGGGCTTGGTGATCAGAGAGCTCATAACACAGGATCACAGCTTGTTTGATCCATGAGGAGATAGTGGCAGGGGAGATATCTTTGTCAAAACCTTTCTTGAAGGAGACAAAGACTAGCTCCTTGTTTTGCCTGAGGTCTGAAGTCCTGTCCAAATAGTAGCGCAAGGCTCTGACTGGACAAAGGGACCTGTCAGACTTGAGGGATTTATCCAGAGTTGGAGCCAGGGCTGGTATGACCACTGGGGCTACACTTTCTGGACCCTCTTTGGCCAGCTGATTCTTGGAAAGAAAGCTGGGAGATGGATACAGAGACACCTTGGACCAGTCGGACTGGTGTCTGATGTTCTTATGCTGCCATGCATGGATCTTACTCCTTCTTTTGCCCGACCCCAGGGCTAAAAGGAAGACAGTTTTGAAGGTCAAATGCTTCAGAGATGCCTCCCTAAGGGGTTCAAATGGAGCCTTTGTCAACTGGTGCAATACCAAGGACAGGTTCCAGGAGGGGATTCCTCTCCTTCCTTTGGGTCTATCTCTGTGGAAACTATCCAAGAGACGAGTGAGATTATCATCTTTGCTGATATTGATTGTCGCATTCCCCAACTTATCAGCAATGGCAGATCTGTAGCCATCAATGGTGCTGGGCTATAACTTCCTGTCCTCAAAGAGGTACAATAGGAAGTCAGCAATTGACTTTACAGGGGGAGACCTGAAGTCCACCTGATTAGTGACGCACCACTTCGTAAAAATGGCCCACTTTGCCTCATACACTGATCTGGTTGAACCTCGTTGAGGAGCCGCAATTCTTGCTGCCACTGCTTGAGAGAAGCCCTGCTCCTTGATTGATGTGGCTCTAGGAGCCATGCATGGAGGTTCAGATTCGTCAGATTTCTGTGAGGGATCTGATTGAATGGTTGTGTCAACAGATTGGGCAAGTTGGGTAAACTGAGGGGAACCTGACTGGACATGGTCACTAGGTCCCAAAACCAAGGCATGTTGGGCCACCCCGGAGCAATCAGGATGATTCTCTTGTATGGGGAGTTCTGTAACTTCTCCACCACTTTGCCCAATATGGCGGTCGGAGGGAAGGCGTAGGCGTCCAGATCCTCCCATGGCACACTGAGAGCATCGACTGCTATTGCCAGGGGGTCCGGTACTGGTGACACAAATTGAGGCAACTTGTTGTTGAACCTCGTGGCAAATAGGTCTATTTGAGGCCGGTGCCACCTGCTGCATAAGATTTGGAAACCTTCTGGAAGGAGAGACCACTCTGTCTGGATGGTCTGACCCAGCCTGGATAGTTTGTCGGCTACTACATTTAGCCGGCCTGGGATGTGTCGGGCCTTGAGAGTCACTTGTCTCTTGGTACACCAAGTCAAGATTCTCCACAATAGGGCACAAAGCAGACCCGACCTCATGCCTCCTTCCTTGTCTATATAAGCCAATACGGTCGTGTTGTCCATTGCTACCAGGACAATCTTGCCCGAGCAAAGGTCCTGGAACTCTTTTAGAGCCAGAAATACAGCTTTCAGTTCCAGAAAGTTTATATGCAGCTTGCTTTCCGGTAATGACCATACCCCTCTTGCAATGTGCTCTTCTAAATGGGCGCCCCACCCTTCTCTTGATGCGTCTGTAAAGATTTGCAGAGCATGCTTTATTGGATTGTAATGGTTGACCTTGGAGTACATTGTCTTCCTTCACCCATCATTGTAAATGTGGGTGCAGAGACTTTGGTACTGGAATGACCTTCTCTAAGGATTCTGGTATTCTCCAGTTGTTTTTGAGATGCCACTGTATGGGTCTCATGTGGAGTCGGCCTAGGTGAACCTGCTTCTCTGTGGCTGTTAACAGACCTATCAAGGACATGAACTGCCGGACCGGGCAGGCCGGTAGTAGAAGCAGAGAGTGGATCTTTTCTTGTAGGGTCTGCCACCGGTCCGGTGTCGGTCGGATCCGGCCGGACCTGAGGTCGAACTGGTAGCCTACAAAGTCGAAGACCTGTTTTGGTTCCAGCTCTGATTTCTCTATGTTCACCACCCATGCTAGGTCTTGGCATAATTTTACTAGAGTTTGGGTATGCTGGAGACAAATATGGTGGGACTTTGTCCTCACCAACCAGTCATCTAGGTACTGGTGGATTCTTATACCCTGATGTGTGGCCATCAGTTTCACCTCTTTTGCTACTACAGTGAACTCCATGGGTGCTGTGGACAGACCAAAGGGAAGAGCCTTGAATTGGTATGTCCGACCCTGGATATGAAATCTGAGGTATTTCCTGGACTGTTCCTGTATTGGGATGTGGAAGTAGGTGTCCTTGAAATCTATTGAGGTGACCCACTCCCCTTGTTGGAGAGATGTTCTGATGGTTTCTGGAGTCTCCATTCTGAATTTCTCGGTTTTGAGGAAGAGATTCGGCTTGCTTAGATCTAGTATGGGCCTCCACTTATTGTTGGGTTTTGGGACTAGAAATAGTCGGTTGAAAAACCCCAGAGATGTTTGATTTTGAACCCGTTCTACTGCATTTTTGTCTATAAGCTGATGTAATGCCTCCAGCAGGTAGCCTGTGGGGATTGACATAGCAGCTTATGACTGAAGGAGACCTTGTGAGTTGGGGCCAGATCCGGAAGGGGAGGGGATAACCCTCTCTCAGGATTTGAACTACCTTCGGACCGGCCCCTAGATCTAGCCAAGTTTCCCAAAAGCTTTGAAGTCTGGCCCCCACAGGCAGATTTTGTACAACATTGGGGACATTTACTACTGGTTGGGCAGAATACAACTGAGTGACACAAGAAACACTGTTCACATATTTTAATTTGTAATTTCTTGATATCTGACAATCTGCTGCCCCAGGACTTAACTCTCTCTTTTGGGAGTGCCCAGGCGCAGAGGGTACACTTTTTACAACATGAAAACTTGCAAAGTTTAAAGTCCTTCCCTGTGGTAATGTCTGGCTCCCGGCCAGCAGTCCTTCCTGTAAACTGTTTACAAAGTAATTGTCATTTAAAGGACTGCTGGCCCTTGGCTGGTCGCGAGGAGTAGTAAGAGGCTTTGCCTTTGTTCTTCTTACTTTGTCCTCTGTTGCCAATGTTTTTCCAAGCGGGACAGTCAGACTTCCTGTAGTCGGAACGCTTATCCTGTCTTTCGTAGGGGTGGAAGCGACCCTTCTTTCCTGACTGGATCTGACCCTTACTTTCAAAATTAGCAATGTCCTGTTCGGCCTGTTTCAACACAGTGTCTGGAAATAAAGTGGCTATATGAAGAGGTCCAGTGCGCAAAGCAGCAAAGGTGTCCGGTTTGATTCCCATCTTAAGATGAGAAAGGTAAGAGTCACGCCTCGCAAGGGTAGTATTAGCCACCGTGACAAAAACAAAGTCTGTTAAGTGTTCGAGCGTCTTGGCAATGGACTGCGTGATGCTCGAGTTGAAGTTCAGTAAGAACTGCAGTTCATCAGCAGCATGTGAAACCCTCTCCGACGACTTTCCTTTACTTAACTCCGACTTCACCACTTTAAGCTGAGTTTGTATACTGTCCTGCACTTTATATAAACACCTGTTGAAGGCGGCCGCCTGATTGCAAGTGATGGAAGCCTCGCGTGCCGACTTTTCCCAGCGTCTCAAGTTGTCTTGAGAAATCTGTCTTGAGGCTGGAGCTGTTGATGCAATACCGGCAGCCTTGGCTATACGGCTGTACGTGCTATTGACCTTTGATGCGTCCGTACTCCAAGTATGTACAGTCTTAGGATCCTGATCACCAGAAGGTCGGGTTGGAACAAAGCTGTACCACTTCGCCTGAGATCTTGGGGGCGGACGAATTGGTCTTTTAATAGGCCACCGGCCTCAGAGCTACGCGACGGGTACCCCTCTGTAAGAGTGAGATTGAGCTTTCCCATCTTGCTACATAGCCATTCGTCTGTTGGCATGGACACTGAAACTTTCCCTGTAGGTTGTGTCTTGGGTCCCGTGAAGGGGTTATCCTCTGACCTAGATGCTGTTGTATCCATCTCTGGGATGCGGCTCCACCCCATAAATGATCTGATTCCACTCATCGTTCCCTATAGTTTTGCTCTTCTGATAGGGTCAGATCTGGGTCAGCAACAGAAGCTTCAAGGTCCTGGTCGGACAACTCCCCTTCCTCGACAAAGAGGTCTACTGGGGGACGGTCAGAGATGTCTGTGTCGGAATCGGTGTCCATGGAAGATATACTCTGCCTCCTTGCAGAGGCTGATGACGACCTGCTTGGCACTTGGTGAGATATGGGTGAGTCAGTACCAGCGAGATATGTAGGTTGGTCGACACCTTTCCTGCGGCCGATTTGCTGGTCAAGTTGAAAGCAGTTTGAACATTACCAGGCAAATCTGCAGATAATTCAGTCGGTCGGTGGTCGGTGCAGGTTGAGGTCTGATGAAAGGCTTTGACGAAACAACTGTTTGAGGTGGAGAGTGTGTGGGTGTAACCTTCACAGTCGTAAAAGCCGGTCCTGGTTGCTCTAGGGATTTTGCTAACAGCAGAGCCTTTAGCCTATTAAAGCATTCGGACCATTTCTGATCCAACTGATCAATCCTGGAATCTTGAGAGGATTCGAATGGCTTGAGCGACTTAGATGGCTTGTCAGCTTTTGATTCCTTAGAAGTCTGAGCTTTGGGTTTATCAACAGTCTGCTTTTTCTTCTTATCAGAACTAGAACCAGGGGACTTTACAATCCCGTGGTCGTCCACTGCTCCCACTACCGTAACAGTTGACGGGTCTATGAGAGAGGAACTGGAGTCCTGCTTAGGGGTGTTAGAAACCTTCTTTGATTCACGTTTCTCTTTTTTGAGCCTATAAGAAGGCGTGGACAACTGGATACGTTGTTCCTCAGTAAGTGAATTACAAGCGTTACAGTCAAGATGGGAGATACAAGGGTCAGAACCCTTACCTTTTTCCCTGCACCTGGCACAGAAACAATGGCTGTCGAAGCTAGCCATGATATGTCCACAACTCCCGTGTTTCTGGCTTGGGGAAGACATAGTAACTGATGCAACAATATAAAATTTGTCCAGAAAGGTCTATAAACACCCCGCAACAAAATGGAATCACTAAACAAACACACTCTGAATAAATAAAGTCCAAGGACTTAAAATAAGTTTCCTGATAAAAACTCTGTCTACACAGCATGTGCGCCAAACGAAAAAGATGCTATGACGTCACGCTGTCTAGACAGGAAGGAAGTACGACACGCCACCTGGCGAGTGCACAGTACTGGACCAGCCTGGCCGGTGGAAACACAGGACGTCTTTTTCTGACGTTTGGCGGGCCGGTCCGCGCCGACCGGATTAGCAATTGTCCATTGGATAGGATGTATTAACGCAATAAAAATATTATTTAGTGTCATACACTTGACCTTGAAAGGCAGTTTGACCATTAAGGGAGAGTCAGGGGAATTGGATGGGATTATTGAAATACCAAGCCTTGGTTTCCTACTACCTCCCAATACATGTACATTCCAAACCTCTAAATCCAAAATATGAGAGATATTTGAGAATGTTTTTTACTAAACAATAATCAACTGGCTCTTCATCGATCGATTTTGGCCTGATTGATCGGAAACTCAACTACCGCCTGGATGTTGATGTGTGGAAATTCCTTGTAAAATATTGTTGATCTATATGTTGTACTTTCTGAGAAAATCTGGTGAAAAAGAAGTACAAGAAAAACTGATTTCGACCATCTCACTTTGATAAAGGTCAAATCTGTACCTGCTAAAACAATTTTCGCACCTATAGATGATAACTGCCAAAAACCATTTTGATAGGCCTTATATTAAGGGGGATACAACTTAGAAAATACTATGGCTGTGCTGGCAGTGCAGGCTGTCTGAAAATGGGTAAAAACCCAATAAGCATCCCCTTTTGTAGGGCGACTTAAGCACCTGATACATCTATACTTTGAGTGTTGCAATTTAGTTTTAAAGACAAGGAAGCTTTGTCAATTGGCATTTAAAAAAAATGCAAAAAATTCTTTAACTAAAAACAAGAGGAGAGTGCCCGTGAACGGGCACTGTGTCAGCTGACTGAGTGTTTTTGATTTGTGAAGGTGATTAGAGGACAGAATAATTATCAGGAAAAGGGCTGTACAGAAATACAGTAAATGGTAACTGAACAGCAAGTTCGAAAGAAATTCCGAAGCTGACAGAAGAAAAGGATAAAAAAGTTGTGCCCTGTAAATGGTATTATGAAGGAAAATAACAAGGTAATTGTTTAAGTGTAAAAAATAGGTTAAAACATATTTAAAGAAATACTACAAATGCAATATCCTCGTTCGACCTTGAAGAAGGGGTCCAAGGTCAAATCTAACCACACAAATACATTCCCAGCCCATGATTTCCTATGGTTTACCATTCCAAACCTCTAGGACCAATTATAAACTAGAGGATCGCTCGCAAAAAAAAAAGATAATGTTTTTGCATAGCAAAAACAAAGCGTCCCGAAAAGGATATAAAGGTGAGTGCTAAAGTATTAAGAAAATGCTTCGTTTCTAGCCTTATACTGTTGTGGCAACCAAAGTCAGCGCAGTCTGCTCTATCTAGCACGGTTTTCAAGATATAAGCATTTTTGTGTTTTGCAAAAAATAAAAAAATTTAAAATGTCCACTATACTTGGCGAGACAAAAATATTTTGAAAATTGGAGATACCCAGCAGGTCCAAATTTTTGTTGAGTTCGCTCCATATAGCACGGTTTTCGAGATATAAGCATTTTTGTGTTTTGCAAAAACTTTGAAAATTCAAAATGGCCACCATTTTTGGGGAGACAAAAATTTTTGTCAAGACCACTGCCGCGGTGTGTATCTCCCGCCGAGCATTAAAGCAGAAGAAATAGCTTTTCCGAGATATTCACAATTTTTCATTTTCGTGTGTGAAAGCTCTTCCAAAAGTAGGTGAATGAGTTATTTGAGAAAAATTGGCTATCTGCAATACTATTAAGAGATAATTCACATTTACTCATTTTGAGTAGGTGAATAATTATCTATGGGTCTGAAACTTCACCAAGTGAAAGCTCTCCCAAAAGTAGGTGAATGAGTTATTTGAGAAAAATTGGCTATCTGCAATACTTTTAGAGATAATTCGCATTTACTCATTTTGAGTAGGTGAGTAATTAGCTATGGGTCTGAAACTTCACCATGTGAAAGCTCTCCCACAAGTAGATGAATGAGTATTTGATAAAAATTGGGTATCCGCAATACTTTTACAGATAATTAGCATTTACTCATTTTGAGTAGGTGAATAAATAGCTATGGGTCTGAAACTTCACATAGTGAAAGCTCTCCCAAAAGTAGGTGAATGAGTTATTTGAGAAAAATTGGCTATCTGCAATACTTTTAGAGATAATTCGCATTTACTCATTTTGAGTAGGTGAATAATTAGCTATGGGTCTGAAACTTCACCAAGTGAAAGCTCTGCCAAAAGTAGGTGAATGAGTTATTTGAGAAAAATTGGCTATCTGCAATACTTTTAGAGATAATTCGCATTTACTCATTTTGAGTAGGTGAGTAATTAGCTATGGGTCTGAAACTTCACCAAGTGAAAGCTCTCCCAAAAGTAGGTGAATGAGTTATTTGAGAAAAATTGGCTATCTGCAATACTTTTAGAGATAATTCGCATTTACTCATTTTGAGTAGGTGAGTAATTAGCTATGGGTCTGAAACTTCACCAAGTGAAAGCTCTCCCAAAAGTAGGTGAATGAGTATTTGATAAAAATTGGCTATCTGCAATACTTTTAGAGATAATTCGCATTTACTCATTTTGAGTAGGTGAGTAATTAGCTATGGGTCTGAAACTTCACAGAGTGAAAGCTCTCCCAAAAGTAGGTGAATGAGTTATTTGAGAAAAATTGGCTATCTGCAATACTTTTAGAGATAATTCGCATTTACTCATTTTGAGTAGGTGAGTAATTAGCTATGGGTCTGAAACTTCACCAAGTGAAAGCTCTCCCAAAAGTAGGTGAATGATTAATTTGACAAAAATTGGCTATCTGCAATACTTTTAGAGATAATTCGCATTTACTCATTTTGAGTAGGTGAGTAATTAGCTATGGGTCTGAAACTTCACCAAGTGAAAGCTCTCCCAAAAGTAGGTGAATGAGTTATTTGAGAAAAATTGGCTATCTGCAATACTTTTAGAGATATTTGGCATTTACTCATTTTGAGTAGGTGAGTAATTAGCTATGGGTCTGAAACTTCACCAAGTGAAAGCTCTGCCAAAAGTAGGTGAATGAGTTATTTGAGAAAAATTGGCTATCTGCAATACTTTTAGAGATAATTCGCATTTACTCATTTTGAGTAGGTGAGTAATTAGCTATGGGTCTGAAACTTCACCAAGTGAAAGCTCTGCCAAAAGTAGGTGAATGATTAATTTGACAAAAATTGGCTATCTGCAATACTTTTAGAGATAATTCGCATTTACTCATTTTGAGTAGGTGAGTAATTAGCTATGGGTCTGAAACTTCACCAAGTGAAAGCTCTCCCAAAAGTAGGTGAATGAGTTATTTGAGAAAAATTGGCTATCTGCAATACTTTTAGAGATAATTCGCATTTACTCATTTTGAGTAGGTGAGTAATTAGCTATGGGTCTGAAACTTCACCAAGTGAAAGCTCTCCCAAAAGTAGGTGAATGATTTATTTGAGAAAAATTGGCTATCTGCAATACTTTTAGAGATAATTCGCATTTACTCATTTTGAGTAGGTGAGTAATTAGCTATGGGTCTGAAAATTCGAAAATTCAAAATGGCCGCCATTTTTTGCGAGAAATTTTTTGTTTGAAAATTGGCATGGCTACTCTGCAGAGATACCCTGCAGGTCAAAAATTTCGTCGAAATCGCTCTATCTAGCAGGGTTTTCGAGATATAAGCATTTTTATGTTTTGCAATTTTTGCGAAAAATTCGAAAATTCAAAATGGCCGCCATTTTTGGCGAGACAAATTTTTTTTGAAAATTGGCATGGCTACTCTGCAGATATACCCTGTGGGTCAAAAATTTCGTCGAAATCGCTCTATCTAGCAGGGTTTTCGAGATATAAGCATTTTTATGTTTTGCAATTTTTGCGAAAAATTCGAAAATTCAAAATGGCCGCCATTTTTGGCGAGACAAATTTTTTTTCAAAATTGGGATAACTACTCTGCAGAGATACCCTGCGGTCAAAAATTTCGTCGAAATCGCTCTATCTAGCACGGTTTTCGAGATACAAGCATTTTTGTGTTTTGCAATTTTTGCAAAAATTTCGAAAATTCAAAATGGCCGCCATTTTTGGCGAGACAAAAAATTTTTCAAAATTGGGATAACTACTCTGCAGAGATACCCTCCGGGTCAAAAATTTCGTCGAAATCGCTCTATCTAGCACGGTTTTCGAGATATAAGCATTTTTGTGTTTTGCAATTTTTGCGAAAATTTCGAAAATTCAAAATGGCCGCCATTTTGGGCGAGAGAAAAATTTTTTGAAAATTGGGAAAACTACTCTGCAGAGATACCCTGTGGGTCAAAAATTTCGTCGAAATCGCTCTATCTAGCACGGTTTTCGAGATATAAGCATTTTTGTGTTTTCCTTATTTGGAAAATTCGTAATGATTAATTAATCATTAATTACTCGGCCATTTCTTGACCAATCAATGCCAAAATCTAATGATTTCCAGATTTTAATAGAATGAATGTATTTGCCAAGTTTCAGGTGAATTGATAAAATTCCTTTCAAGTTATCATCCGGACAAGCTTCCCCATCGAAAAAAGACATTTTTGGTCATGTGACCTCTCTGATTGGTTGAAATGTCACTGCAGTATATTCAAAAAAATTCCCCAAGGCTACTGCCTAAACCTGCCAAATTTGAAAAGAATCCGCCTAACGGTTACAGAGTTATAAGGAAAACAAAATGCGGAGCCGGCGGAGCCGCCGGAGCCGGCGGAGCCGGCGGAGCCTGAAGCTCTCCCATACACAAACAAGCGTCCCTTGCGGGACGCTTAATGAGTTATAAGCACTTTTAAGCTTGGCTGTCCTCATTTGACCTTGAAGGAGGGGTCCAAAGGTCAAATCTGACCATACCAAAAGATTCCGAGCCAATGATTTCCTATGGCCATCCCATCCCAAATCTCTGTCACCAATAATAAGCGAGTTGTAGGCACTTTCAATTTTCGCTATCCTCATTTGACCTTGAAGGAGGGTTCCAAGGTCAAATCGGACTATATGAACAGATTCACAGCCCATGATTTCCTGTCTGTTTACCATCCCAAACCTCTGGGACCAATAATAAGCGAGTTATAAGCACTTTTAAGTTTGGCTATCCTTGTTTGACCTTGAAGGAGGGGTCATTGAAGGTCAAATCTGACCACACCAAAAGATTCCCACCCCATGATTTCCTACAGGTTGGTTTATCATCCCAAACCTCTAGGATTAATAATAAGGGAGATATAAGCACTTTTCATGACTGACACAAAACACCTGTGGCGGCCATCTTGTTTCTCAAAATGAGGCCAAAAATATTCCCAGACAACATTTTATGGTTATTAATATATACTGCAAACTTAAGAAAGCTAGCTATAATATTTTTTTTCATCAGAGCAGTAATGGTGAAATCTCTCTCTACACACTGCGGCTATCCAGTGGATACAATGATTTACTCAACAGTGAGAACCTGAAAGTAGCTATTGCTCAGCTATGCCATGACATAGAGGTCTGCAATTTCACTATGTTATGGCTGACCAAAAATTCTGTGAATAACATATTTAACAAATGACTCTAAATGTAATAGTTTTCAAGTTACAACTGATTTACTCAACAGTGAGAACCTCAAAGGAACTATTACTCAGCTATGCAATGAGCTACATGTCTGAAATTTTACTATGTTATAGCTAACCCAAAAGTAGGTGAACAACATATTTAAGCAAACTACTGTAAATGCAATAGTTTTCAAGCTACAACTGATTTACTCATTAGTGAGAACCTGAAAATAGCTATTGCTCCGCTATGCCATGAGCTATAGGTCTGTAATTTCACTATGTTATAGCTGACCCAAAAGTAGGTGAACAATATATTTTAACAAAATACTCCAAATGCAATATTTTTCAAGTTATAGCTGATTTACTCAACAGTCAGTACCTGAGAATAGCTATTGCTCAGTTGTGCCATGAGCTATAGGTCTATAATTTCACTATGTTATAGCTGACCCAAAAGTAGCTGAATAACATATTTGCACAAATTTCTGTAAATGCAATAGTTTTCCAATTATAACTGATTTACTCAACAGTGAGAACTTCAAAGTAGCTATTACTCAGCTATGAAATGAGCCACAGGTCTGAAACTTCACTATGTTATAGCTGACCCCAAAATAGGTGAATAACATATTGAAACAAAATACTCTAAATGCAATAGTTTTCAAGTTATAAGTGATTTACTCAACAGTGATAACCTAAAAGTAGCTATTACTCAGCTATGCCATGAGCTACAGGTCTGAAATTTTACTATGTTATAGCTGGCCCAAAAGTAGCTGAATAACATATTTATACGAAATTCTCTAAATGCAATAGTTTTTAAGTTACAACTGATTTTACTCATGATGGAAGTTACTGAAAAGCCCAAAAGTAGCTATTACTCACTTAGCTATTGAGACAGACACCCAACTTACTCACCATATTGTAGCTATGAAAAAAGTAGCTGAATAACATATTTTAACAAAATGCTCTAAATGCAATACTTTTCAAGTTATAAGTGATTTATTCAACAGTGATAACCTAAAAGTAGCTATTACTCAGCTATGCCATGAGCTACAGGTCTGAAAGTTTACTATGTTATAGCTGACCCAAAAGTAGCTGAATAACATATTTATACGAAATTCTCTAAATTCAATAGTTTTCAAGTTATAAGCGATTTACTCAACAGTGATAACCTAAAAGTAGCTATTACTCAGCTATGCCATGAGCTACAGGTCTGAAATTTCACTATGTTATAGCTGGCCCAAAAGTAGCTGAATAACATATTTATACGAAATTCTCTAAATGCAATAGTTTTTAAGTTACAAGTGATTTTACTCATAATGGAAGTTACTGAAAAGCCCAAAAGTAGCTATTACTCACTTAGCTATTGAGACAGACACCCAACTTACTCACCATATTGTAGCTATGAAAAAAGTAGCTGAACAACATATTTTCACAAAATGCTGTAAATGCAACACTTTTGAAGTTATAAGTGATTTAGTGCATGATTTCATGAATTTTAATGCATTAAAAATTATTAAAAAAATTTATTTAAAAAAAAGTAAGACAGATCCAGGTCTCATACTCACACAAGAGAATCTACCTCTGGCCTAGTACATATATGCAAGATATGAGAGAAATCCCTGCAATAGTCACTGAGAAAATTGTGATAAAAAGTTGAAATTTTCACACTTTTGGTGGGGGTACCCCCCTTGTAATGTCTCTAGCAAACAGACGAACAGACAGATTTGCATGCCTTGAACAATTTTTCATCCTCGATAGATAAGGTATCTTTTAAAAAAAACAGCATGTCTCTAGGCCTTGTAGTTTTGGAGAAGAAGTTGTTCACGCGGACGCCCACGCCGCAGAGTGATGACATAATGTCAGCTGACTGACAAGTCAGCTGACATAAAAATATTTTCATAAAAGCTAAGACTAGAATATTCCAAACTAAGAATTAACAAAGAATCTCTTTTTCAATAATGTCTTTTTGAATTGACTTTTCTATAATTAAGAAAAAATCTCTGGAACAAAAAAAAAATCCTATAGAAACTAAAAAAAAGAATTTCTTCAGATAAAAACCAAGAACAGCATACAATGTTTTAAAGCTAATAACTTCTCAAGACTATTTGTAAATACAACCCCAGATTAGATTAGATTAGATTAGATACCCTGGCCATGTGCTGCTGTAATGCAGTCACTCCAGGAAACAGATTCAGGCAGTCACCACACTTGTAGCAGATGTTTGTTGGCTGTGAGGGCTCTGCTGCCATTATCTCCATCCCTGCATCTTTTTCACAGGAAGTGGGTGGTAACATCACCTCCCCTCCAGACAGGCAAACCACAGCAGCAGCACCCTGAGTTATTTCATAGAAGAGATAGTAATTAAAGCTACAATGCATTGTAAATACTAAAAGGAATCGTACCGGTGCAATTAGGATTACTCTCAATTAGGGAAGGGGCTAATATGAAAAAGGTTACTGGTTTTATATCTACTTTGATGTCCATCAAAGGCAGCAACATCACTTATATCAATTGACAATAAATGTAGAAGCCACATCACCAGTGTAACTAGACCTACGCATCGGAGACCGATGCAAATTTGTATCCACCGAAAAGACAACTCACCAAAGCCAGTGAACCACTGTTTGACCTTGAAGGAGGGGCCCAAGGTCAAATCTAACATCAGAAAATTCCTAGCCCAAGATTTCGTATGAGTTGGTTTCGTACTGTAAACTTCTAGGATCAATAATAAGTGAGTTATAAGCACTTTTAACTTTGGCTACCCTCGTTTGACCTTGAAGAAGGGGCCCAAGGTCAAATCCGACCACGCCAGAAGATTCCCAGCCCATGAATTTCTATAGGTTGGTTTACCATCCCAAACCTCTAGGACCAATAATAAGCGAGTTATAAGCACTTTTAACTTTGGCTGTCCTCATTTGACCTTGAAGAAGGGGCCCAAGGTCAAATCCGACCACACCAGAAGATTCCCAGCCCATGATTTCCTATATGTTGGTTTACCATCCCAAACCTCTAGGACCAATAATAAGCGAGTTATAAGCACTTTTAACTTTGGCTATCCTCGTTTGACCTTGAAGGAGGGGCCCAAGGTCAATTCCGTCCACACCAGAAGATTCCCAGCCAATGATTTCCTATATGTTGGTTTACCATCCCAAACCTCTAGGACCAATAATAAGTGAGTTATAAGCAGGTTTAAGTTTGGCTATCCTTGTTTGACCTTGAACGAGGGGTCTAAGGTCAAATCCGACCACACCAAAAGATTCCCAGCCCATGATTTCCTATATGTTGGTTTACCATCCTAAACCTCGGGGAGCAATAATAAGCGAGTTATAAGCAATTTTAACTTTGGCTATCCTCTTTTGACCTTGAACGAAGGGCCCAAAGTCAAATCTGACCACACAAAAAGATTTCCAGCCCATGAGTTTCTATAGGTTGGTTTATCATCCCAAACCTCTAGCAGCAATAATAAGCGAGTTATAAGCACTTTTAACTTTGGCTATCCTTGTTTGACCTTGAAGGAGGGGCCCAAGGTCAAATCCGACCACACAGAAAGATTCCCAGCCCATGATTTCCTATATGTTGGTTTACCATCCCAAACCTCTAGGATCAATAATAAGCGAGTTATAAGCACTTTTAAGTTTGGCTATCCTCGTTTGACCTTGAAGGAGGGGCCCAAGGTCAAATCCGACCACACAGAAAGATTCCCAGCCCATGATTTCCTATCTGTTGGTTTCACATTGCAAACCTCTAGGACCAATAATAAGGGAGATATAGGCACTTTTAAAGTCCGCTATGTGGGTTACTTCGGCACTCCGTGGATAACCTTGAATTAAGAGCTTCAAGGTCAAATGTGTGCAAGGTTGTAGAGGACATGTATATCTGTTACACATATCACCTATGAAGAGATTCAACCTTCTACCTATGAGAAACAGCCAGTAGAAAAATGTTGATTATTTGAAAGAAATGCCCGTGGCGGCCATCTTGTTTTTCAGAATGAGGCTATTTTCCTTCCCAGAGAAGCTTACCCCCCAATGAAGATATCCTGCAAATTTGGTGAAACTAGCTGCTGTCGTTTTCCTCTTAGAGCGTTAACGCCGAAAATCTCTCTACGTGCGGCGGCGTAGCGAACGCTAAACCAAAGTATCCACCGGATGCTTCCGGTGGATACAATTAGAATTATTCTTAATTAAGCAAGGGGTTGAAATGAAAAGGTTGTTTGTTTTATAATCCACTTTGGATGTCTCAATATTTGTTACTGGCATCGTCAAAAGCAGACCTTATTATGGAAAAAATTTATATAGCAAATGAAACATGTCAAAAAAGTGCAGCAAAATCAAGGTCCCACTGTGGCAAAATCAGTGCCTCTGAAAAAAACTGTGGCAAAATCAAGTGTGGCAAGATCATAGTAAATCATTTCCAGAATGTATTGGCAGTAAGAATATATATGAGGATATTATCAAAGGAATACTGTATACCCTCACAATGTTGCTCTGACTTAAATATATATCTAAAACAAGAGGAGAGTGCCCGTGAACGGGCACTGTGTCAGCTGACTGAGTGTTTTTGATTTGTGAAGGTGATTAGAGGACAGAATAATTATCAGGAAAAGGGCTGTACAGAAATACAGTAAATGGTAACTGAACAGCAAGTTCGAAAGAAATTCTGAAGCTGACAGAAGAAAAGGGTAAAAAAGTTGTGCCCTGTAAATGGTATTATGAAGGAAAATAACAAGGTAATTGTTTAAGTGTAAAAAATAGGTTAAAACATATTTAAAGAAATACTACAAATGCAATATCCTCGTTCGACCTTGAAGAAGGGGTCCAAGGTCAAATCTAACCACACAAATACATTCCCAGCCCATGATTTCCTATGGTTTACCATTCCAAACCTCTAGGACCAATTATAAATGAGTTATAAGCACTTTTAAGCTTGGCTGTCCTCATTTGACCTTGAAGGAGGGGTCCAAAGGTCAAATCTGACCATACCAAAAGATTCCGAGCCAATGATTTCCTATGGGATGGTTTACCATCCCAAATCTCTGTCACCAATAATAAGCGAGTTGTAGGCACTTTCAATTTTCGCTATCCTCATTTGACCTTGAAGGAGGGTTCCAAGGTCAAATCGGACCATATCAACAGATTCACAGCCCATGATTTCCTGTCTGTTTACCATCCCAAACCTCTGGGACCAATAATAAGCGAGTTATAAGCACTTTTAAGTTTGGCTATCCTTGTTTGACCTTGAAGGAGGGGTCACTGAAGGTCAATTCTGACCACACCAAAAGATTCCCACCCCATGATTTCCTACAGGTTGGTTTATCATCCCAAACCTCTAGGATCAATAATAAGGGAGATATAAGCACTTTTCATGACTGACAAAAAACACCTGTGGCGGCCATCTTGTTTCTCAAAATGAGGCCAAAAATATTCCCAGACAACATTTTATGGTTATTAATATATACTGCAAACTTAAGAAAGCTAGCTATAATATTTTTTTTCATCAGAGCAGTAATGGTGAAATCTCTCTCTACACACTGCGGCTATCCAGTGGATACAATGATTTACTCAACAGTGAGAACCTGAAAGTAGCTATTGCTCAGCTATGCCATGACATGGAGGTCTGCAATTTCACTATGTTATAGCTGACCAAAAATTCTGTGAATAACATATTTAACAAATTACTCTAAATGTAATAGTTTTCAAGTTACAACTGATTTACTCAACAGTGAGAACCTCAAAGGAACTATTACTCAGCTATGCAATGAGCTACATGTCTGAAATTTTACTATGTTATAGCTAACCCAAAAGTAGGTGAACAACATATTTAAGCAAACTACTGTAAATGCAATAGTTTTCAAGCTACAACTGATTTACTCAATAGTGAGAACCTGAAAATAGCTATTGCTCCGCTATGCCCAGGGTTTCAGATTCGCGTCGGCCATCGGTCATTGACCGAATTTTGCAACAAAACCCCGAATTTTAAATAGAATATTAGGACATATTGTCCGAGTCGTATCCGTGGGCGATAATAGAAGATCTAGACGTCTTTTTATTTACAAAATATGAAGTCACGTTACAACCCTAAAATCTCGCGAGATCTACGTGATTTTAAATTTTTTTATTGTAGCAAGGTCTAGACGTCTTTTATGAAATCTCGTGACAAGCCACGTGATCTGCAAGGAAATCCCAAGGGAAATCCGTGTCCTCATATCTTCTCATAAATATTAATGACTTGGGTGCTGTGGCCGTGAGTTCTCGAGTTTAAAGTATTTGATCTTCGCCTATGCTTCCATTTTATAAAAATATTGCAAGGAAATCCCAGGGGAAATCTGTGTCCTCATATCTTCCCATGAATATTAATGACTTGGGTGCTATGGCCGTGAGTTCTTGAGTTTAAATTATTTGATTTTCGTCTATGCTTCCATTTAAAAAAATATTGCAAGGAAATCAAATGGAAAATCTGTGTCCTCATATCTTCTCATGAATATTAATGACTTGGGTGCTATGGCCACGAGTTCTCGAGTTTAAAGTATTTGATTTTCGTCTATGCTTCCATTTTATAAAATATTGCAAGGAAATCCCTGGGAAAATCTGTGTCCTCATATCTTCTCATGAATATTAATTATGGTCATCTGGTATTTTCGTGTAATTGTAGAGGTTGTTTTCTGTAGGGTTCCACATAAATTTTACTGTAATATTGTGAATTTTATCTTTGATTAATATTTCTTTTTATTAATAATTGCACTGAAAAAAAATCAGATTGAAAGTTTATTTGCTAGCTGTAATGTTTACTGCCAGTGGACATTTTAATAGCATGAAAATCTCATGGATCACCGATTCACCATACTTAGGATCTGTGGCCATGAGTTCTCGTTTTAGTAATACATGATCATTGAACATCATAAAGACTGTTTGACATTTTAACTAAAATGAGATTTTTATTATGATTCAGTATATTTTACTTTATATCCCATTCATATAGGGTCATTGACTTTAATGACTTAATTTTAGCAACCTGTAGAATGAACATTTGATTGATAAGAATTCTGTCCTAAATTCTCCGAAAATGTCCTAAACGTTTTCCTAGTCTTAGGACAGAATGTCCGGCCGGACTTTTCATGTAGCAGAATCACTGAATGCCATGAGCTATAGGTCTGTAATTTCACTATGTTATAGCTGACCCAAAAGTAGGTGAACAATATATTTTAACAAAATACTCCAAATGCAATATTTTTCAAGTTATAGCTGATTTACTCAACAGTCAGTACCTGAGAATAGCTATTGCTCAGTTGTGCTATGAGGTATAGGTCTATAATTTCACTATGTTATAGCTGACCCAAAAGTAGCTGAATAACATATTTGCACAAATTTCTGTAAATGCAATAGTTTTCCAATTATAACTAATTTACTCAACAGTGAGAACTTCAAAGTAGCTATTACTCAGCTATGAAATGAGCCACAGGTCTGAAACTTCACTATGTTATAGCTGACCCCAAAATAGGTGAATAACATATTGAAACAAAATACTCTAAATGCAATAGTTTTCAAGTTATAAGTGATTTACTCAACAGTGATAACCTAAAAGTAGCTATTACTCAGCTATGCCATGAGCTACAGGTCTGAAATTTTACTATGTTATAGCTGGCCCAAAAGTAGCTGAATAACATATTTATACGAAATTCTCTAAATGCAACAGTTTTTAAGTTACAAGTGATTTTACTCATGATGGAAGTTACTGAAAAGCCCAAAAGTAGCTATTACTCACTTAGCTATTGAGACAGACACCCAACTTACTCACCATATTGTAGCTATGAAAAAAGTAGCTGAATAACATATTGAAACAAAATGCTCTAAATGCAACACTTTTCAAGTTATAAGTGATTTACTCAACAGTGATAACCTAAAAGTAGCTATTACTCAGCTATGCCATGAGCTACAGGTCTGAAATTTTACTATGTTATAGCTGACCCAAAAGTAGCTGAATAACATATTTATACGAAATTCTCTAAATGCAATAGTTTTCAAGTTATAAGCGATTTACTCAACAGTGATAACCTAAAAGTAGCTATTACTCAGCTATGCCATGAGCTACAGGTCTGAAATTTCACTATGTTATAGCTGGCCCAAAAGTAGCTGAATAACATATTTATACGAAACTCTCTAAATGCAATAGTTTTTAAGTTACAAGTGATTTTACTCATAATGGAAGTTACTGAAAAGCCCAAAAGTAGCTATTACTCACTTAGCTATTGAGACAGACACCCAACTTACTCACCATATTGTAGCTATGAAAAAAGTAGCTGAACAACATATTTTAACAAAATGCTCTAAATGCAACACTTTTCAAGTTATAGTGATTTACTCAACAGTGATAACCTAAAAGTAGCTATTACTCAGCTATGCCATGAGCTACAGGTCTGAAATTTTACTATGTTATAGCTGACCCAAAAGTAGCTGAATAACATATTTATACGAAATTCTCTAAATGCAATAGTTTTCAAGTTATAAGCGATTTACTCAACAGTGATAACCTAAAAGTAGCTATTACTCAGCTATGCCATGAGCTACAGGTCTGAAATTTCACTATGTTATAGCTGGCCCAAAAGTAGCTGAATAACATATTTATACGAAATTCTCTAAATGCAATAGTTTTTAAGTTACAAGTGATTTTACTCATAATGGAAGTTACTGAAAAGTCCAAAAGTAGCTATTACTCACTTAGCTATTGAGACAGACACCCAACTTACTCACCATATTGTAGCTATGAAAAAAGTAGCTGAACAACATATTTTCACAAAATGCTGTAAATGCAACACTTTTGAAGTTATAAGTGATTTAGTGCATGATTTCATGAATTTTAATGCATTAAAAATTATTAAAAAAATTTATTAAAAAAAAGTAAGACAGATCCAGGTCTCATACTCACACAAGAGAATCTACCTCTGGCCTAGTACATATATGCAAGATATGAGAGAAATCCCTGCAATAGTCACTGAGAAAATTGTGATAAAAAGTTGAAATTTTCACACTTTTGGTGGGGGTACCCCCCTTGTAATGTCTCTAGCAAACAGACGAACAGACAGATATGCATGCCTTGAACAATTTTTCATCCTCGATAGATAAGGTATCTTTTAAAAAAAACAGCATGTCTCTAGGCCTTGTAGTTTTGGAGAAGAAGTTGTTCACGCGGACGCGTACGCGGACGCCCACGCCGCAGAGTGATGACATAATGTCAGCTGACTGATAAGTCAGCTGACATAAAAATCAATAATTTTTGTTTGGTTTTCTTCTTTTTCTATTTTTTTCTTCTTTTTGACCTTTTTTGTGAATTGAAGTATCATCAACAGTGATACATTTGACTTAAGTATGAACAAATTACACATCTTATACATTGGATCTCTTCTGCATTTTTTTCCCTTTAAATACAAGCTAAAAGTGCAAAACAAAACATGTCATGGGAGTGAATATATTAGAATATTAATACAAAATTGTTGAGTATTATAAGTATTACTGCATTCTTGTTTTGGACAGTCACATCATGTAACATTTTTCTAAATATGTTCTTTAAACAATGGTTTGAATTCTTCAATCACAAGGAAAATGGTGGCCGCTCCAGTTTTACTGCAAGGAGCCAAAATGGATAATAGTTGTGAAAAGGTACAAACTAACTCTGTCAGCGCAGTCTGTCATTTCCTCAGCCCCATCCCCTGAGTGTACTGTCTCTTTGTGGTGCAGATACTCTTCCACCGACGTGAAGGTCACCTGACATGCTGAACATGTGTGCAAGTCTTCCAATGGGTGGTTGACGGTGGGCTGGGATCCGGAAAGGATATACACTATCCCAGGGTTCTTTTTAGATACTGTAAAGAAACAACAACTAGATTTTACTGCAAATCAGAATTCCAACATCAGAGGCAGAACTGGGGGGATGGGGGGGTGGGGTGGGGGTGGGGGTGAAGGGTGCCCCCCCCCCCCCCCCCCCCTTCAGAGTATGAAACCTTTTTTATGGGGCGTTTCCTCACCCTCCACACCCGTCTCTGTACTCCGTCACCAGAGTAATATACTTTTTTTGAAATGACAGTTATGAAACCTATGTCTTTGTCAAACTAACACAACCCCATAGGGGATTAGACTGCTTTATGTTTGTACCAAGTTAGGTCTCATGTTCAAACTAGACCTAGCGCATCGGAGAACCGATGCAAATTGTATCCACCAGAAAAAAACTCACCAAAGCCATCCAACCATCACTTAACCTTGAAGGAGGAACCCAAGGTGAAATCTGACCACATCAAAAGATTCTTAGCCATGATTTGCTATACTCGTTTGACCTTGAAGGAGGGGCCCAAGGTCAAATCTGACCACAGCAAAAGATTCCCAACCCATGATTTCCTAACATAACATAACATGACATATTTATATAGCGCAATTATATTTAAGAAAAAACAATCATTGTGCTTTTTCTCTATAATATGCTGTTTTAAAATGCTTGTTTTGTTCACATCAGGGATTTAAAGCGACTCAGAGGGTATCTTACACGTGAAGCTGCTCTCTTGGCTGCAAATGCCTTGGTTGGAAGTCGGCTTGACTACTGTAATTCTCTATTCAGAAGTCTCTCTGCTCTTGACCTTCGTTGGCTCCAATGTGTTCAGAACAATCTAGCTAGAATTGTGGCGAATACCACCAAGTACTCACATATCACTCCGGTAAGAAAGAGTCTTCATTGGTTGCCTATCATGCATCGCTCTATTTTCAAGGTGGCCCTATTGGTGTACAAGTTCCTACATAGTGGCCATCCAAAATACTTCGAACCTTTCCTTAAACCTACACACAGTATGTACAGAATGCGTAGAAGTCAATCTCAGGGTGTTTTGCTTGAGGTCCCACATTTTGCATCAATATATAAGTCAAAAAAGCATTTTGGCCTTAGCTTTGCATATGATGCTCCGATGATTTGGAATTATCTCCCTGATGATGTACGCTCAGCTAAATCTCTCTCCTCATTCAGGAAGAAGTTGAAAACTTACCTCTTTGAAAAAGCCTACCCACCCTAGTTTTTTCCTCAGTTTTCATTTCGTCTTCTCCGTGGTGCCGACCCCTGCAATGTCTCTGATTTAACGATTACGATCTCTGATTTTTGGCTTTATGCGTCTTAGAGTCTGTCAATAGATAGAGATTAAGCGCTATAAAAGTACTATTAGAATTAGAACTAAAACTAGACCTAGCACATCGGAGAACCGATGCAAATTGTATCCACCGTAAAGACAATGCACCAAAGCCGAGCAAGTATTGCCTACTTGGAAGGAGGGGTACAAGGCCAAATTAGACCACATGAGAAGATCCCAGGCCATGATATCCTTTTGGTTGGTTTCACACTCGAAAAATGTATGAGTAATAAGGGAGTTATAAGCACCTTTAAGTTTGGCTGCTCTCATTTGATCTTGAAGGAGGAGCCCAAGGTCAAAGGTGACCACATGAGAAGATTCCTGGTCCATAGTTTCCTATAGGTTGATTTTGCATCCCAAAGCTTTAGGAGCAATAATAAATGAGTTATAAGTGCCCAAGTTTGGCTACCCTCATTTCACCTCAAAGGAGAAATCCAAGTCCAGAGAGAGATTTCTAGTCCATGATTATCTGAAGTTGGCCTCACATTGCAAATCTCTACAACCAATAATAAGTGAGGTATAAGCGCTTTAGGTTTGGCTACCACTGTTTGACCTTGAAGGAGGCCCCAAGACCAAATCTGTCCACATCAACAGATTCCAGCCCATGTCCCACAGGATGGTTTCACATCCCAAATTTCTAGCAATAATAAGGAAGTTGCAAGTATATTTTAAAGTTTAGCTTCCCTGGTTTCACTGTAAAGGAGGAGTCCAAGGTTAAAAGTAAACATATGAAAAGAATCCCAGCCCATGATATCTTGTCAGATGGTGTCACACCCCAAACCTGTAGGATCAATAATAATTGAGGTAGAGGCACTTTTAACTTTGGCTGTCCTCATTTGACCTTGAAGGAGGGGCCCAAAGTCAAACTCGACCACACCAGAAGATTCCCAACACATGATTTCCTATATGTTGGTTTACCATCCCGAAAGTCTAGGATCGATAATAAGCGAGTTATAAGCACTTTTAAGTTTGGCTATCCTCGTTTGACCTTGAAGGAGGGGCCCAAGGTCAAATCCGACCACGTCAGAAGATTCCCAGCCCATGATTTCCTACACGTTGGTTTACCATCCCAAACCTCTAGGACCAATAATAAGCGAGTTATAAGCAGTTTTAAGTTTGGCTGTCCTCATTTGACCTTGAAGGAGGGGCCCAAGGTCAAATCCGACCACGCCAGATGATTCCCAGCCCATGATTTCCTATAAGTTGGTTTACCATCCCAAACCTCTAGGATTGATAATAAGCGAGTTATAAGCACTTTTAATTTTGGCTATCCTCGTCTGACCTTGAAGGAGGGGCCCAAGGTCAAATCCGACCACGCCAGAAGATTCCCAAGCCATGATTTCCTATCTGTTGGTTTACCATCCCAAACCTCTAGGATCAATAATAAGCGAGTTATAAGCACTTTTAAGTTTGGCTATCCTCGTTTGACCTTGAAGGAGGGGTCCAAGGTCAATTCTGACAACATCAGAAGATTCGCAGCACATGATTTCCTATAGGTTGGTTTTACATTGCAAACCTCTAGGACCTATAATAAGGGAGATATAGGCACTTTTAAAGTCCGCTATGCGGGTTACTTCGGCACTCCGTGGATAACCTTGAACTAGAGATTGCGTCTCGACGCAGTGTATCCCCGGACGGGACATAGTTAAGGTGTGAATGTGTCGGGCTTGAGCCTGTTTCCTGGAGCACCAGGTCAGGATTCTCCATAGTACCAGATTACTTCCAAAAGCTAATCACTAGTTGTTTCACTTATATCTGTCTTTAAAAATTACATTTCATGGATCCAGAAGATCCATATAGTGATCCGGATTGCTTCCAAAACTCAATCATTTCATCCTTTTACCTTTTCAGACATATTCTAAAAATTTCATCGAAATCCATCCATAAGTTTTTGAGTTATCTTGTACACAGACACATCTGGCAGCCTGGATCCACATGATCCAGACAGTGATCCAGATTACTCCCAAAATCTAATCACTTGTTCTTTGTCCCATTTAAGACATTTCCTGAAAATTTCATAAAAATCCATCCAAGACTTTTTGAGCTATTTGTCTTTAAAAATTACATTCACGGATCCAGAAGATCCAGATAGTGGTCCAGATCACTAAATTGAACCATTTCTTCCTTTTACCACTTCTTCCTTTTACCATTTGTAACATATCCTGAAAATAGTAAAATCCATTCCAAGATTATGTGCAAGCCTGGATCCAGATGATCCAGATCACTCCAAAAATGTAATCACTTGTTCCTTGTACCATTTAGGCCATTTGCTGAAACAATCCATCCATAACTTTTTGAGGTATCTGTCTTAAAAAATTACATTTCATGGATCCAGAAGATCCATATAGTGATCCAGATCGCTTCCAAAATTCAATCATTTCATCCTTTTACCACTTCTTCCTTTTACTATTTGTAACATAGCCTAAAAATATCATCAAAATTCATCGTAAAATCATGTTGCAGGCTCGATCCAGATGATCCAGACGGTGATCCAGATCATTCCAAAAGTATAATCACTTGTTCCTTGTACCATTTAGGTCATTTGCTGAAAATGTCATCACAATCCATCCATAACTTTTTGAGGTATGTCTTATTACATTTCACGGATCCAGAAGATCCATACAGTGATCCGGATCACTTCCAAAATTCAGTTATTTCATCCTTTTACCTTTTCAGACATATCCTGAACATTTCATCAAAATCCGTCCATAAGTTTTTTTGCTACAATGTACACAAACACATCTGGCGACCTGGATCCAGATGATCCAGACAGTGATCCAGATCACTCCCCAAATCTAATCACTTGTTCCTCGCACCATTTAGGTCATTTGCTGAAAATGTCATCACAATCCATCCATAACTTTTTGAGGTATCTGTCTTATTACATTTCATGGATCCAGAAGATCCATATAGTGATCCGGATCACTTCCAAAATTCAGCCATTTCATCCTTTTACCTTTTCAGACATATCCTGAAAATTTCATCAAAATCCGTCCATAAGTTTTTTTGCTACAATGTACACAAACACATCTGGCAACCTGGATCCAGATGATCCAGACAGTGATCCAGATCACTCCCCAAATCTAATCACTTGTTCCTCGCACCATTTAGGTCATTTGCTGAAAATGTCATCACAATCCATCCATAACTTTTTGAGGTATCTGTCTTTAAAAATTACATTTCATGGATCCAGAAGATCCATATAGTGATCCGGATCACTTCTAAAATTCAACCATTTCATCTTTTTACCTTTTCAGACATATCCTGAAAATTTCATCAAAACCCGTTCATAAGTTTTTGAGCTATATTGTACACAAACACATCTGGCAGTCTGGATCCAGATGATCCAGACAGTGATCCGGATCACTCCCAAAATCTAATCACTTGTTCCTTGTCCCAATAAGGACATCTCCTGAAAATTTCATCAAAATGCACCCATAACTTTTTGAGCTATCTGTGTTTAAAAATTAAATTTCATGGATCCAGAAGATCCAGACAGTGATCCGGATCACTCCCAAAATTTAATCACATCTTCCTTTTACCAATTTGGACATATCCTGAAAATTTTATCAAAATCCGTCTGTCAGTTTTTGAGTTATCTTGTTTACAAACAAACAAACAAATAGAGGGCCCAAAATGACCCTCGGTCAGGTACTTTGGCGGTCAGTGGATGACCTTCAACGAAGATCTGTAACCAGTCAGCCTGGATGCTGGTACTCCGTCATGTACTCAACCTCAAAAGCCATTTTCAATAGTTTCCACGCAATGTAGTCAGCATTAAGTGTGAAAATATCTCCAAATATGCCAAAAATGACCCTTGGTCAGGTACTTTGGCGGTCATTGGATGACCTTAAATGAAGATCTGTAACCAGTAAACCTGGATGGCAGAAGTCCATCATGTACTCAACCTCCAAAGCCATTTTCAATAGTTTCCATGCAATATAGTCAGCATTAAGTGTGAAAATATCTCCAAAAAGGCCAAAAATGCCCCTCGGTCAAGTACTTTGGCGGTCAGTGGATGACCTTCAATGAAGAGCTTCAAGGTCAAATTTCTGCATGCTTATAGAGGACATATATATATATTATATATACCAGCCATAGGATGATCTAACTTTCTGTCTTGGAGAACTGGGCCAAAATGTGCAAAAATGGCCAAAATCTGACCTTTAAGTGGCCACCAGTGACCTTGAGATTGAAGGTCAAGGTCACAAAACAATAGTGTTCGTGGTATTGCCCATATATACCCACATACCAAATTTGAAAGTTCTAACTAAAATATTTTTTAAGTTATCGCGTCCAAAAGGAAATCTCTGCGGCGGCGGCGTGACCGTACTGAATCCTAAGTATCCCCGACTTTCGTCCGGGGATACAATTAAGAGCTTCAAGGTCAAATGTGTGCAAGGTTGTAGAGGACATGTATATCTGTTATACATATCACCTATGAAGAGATTCAACCTTCTACCTATGAGAAACAGCCAATAGAAAAATGTTGATTATTTTCAAAGAAATGCCCGTGGCGGCCATTTTGTTTTCAGAATGAGGCTATTTTCCTTCCCAGAGAAGCTTACCCCCCAATGAAGATATCCTGCAAATTTGGTGAACCTAGCTGCTGTCGTTTTCCTCTTAGAGCGTTAACGCCGAAAATCTCTCTACGCGCGGCGGTGGAGGCGTAGCGAACGCTAAACCAAGTATCCACCAGTGGGTATAATAATGAGTTTTAGGTTTTTTTTGAAGATGTCCAATGGAAGTTCAATGTTCTTCATATCACTATTGTGTGTGCAGCAGACTTAGTCAAGTAAGGTCTTATTTGAATGATGGACCTTAGGTGACCATAACAGGATCTGCATATGGCATTTACTTGTTCCTTAAGTTGGTTTCACATTGCGAACCTCTAGGACCAATAATAAGCGAGTTATAAGCACTTTTAGGTTTGGCAATCCTCGTATCACCTTGAAGGAGGGGTCCAAGATCAAATCCGACCACACCAAAAGATTCCCAGCCCATGATTTCCTATAGGTTGGTTTACCATCCCAAACTTCTAGGACCAATAATAAGGGAGATAAAAGCACTTTTCATGACTGACAAAGAAACGCCTGTGGTGGCCATCTTGTTTTTCAAAATTAGGCCAAAAATATTCCCAGTCAAGATTTTGTAATGAGGAACATATCCTGTGAATTTGAGATCTCTAGCTATAATACCCTTTGCTAGCTAGAGTCGTAATGGTGAAATCTCTCTACACACTGCGGCGGCGGCAGCGGCGTAACAAAGCGAAATCCATTGTATCCACCGGATGCTATCCGGTGGATACAATAAACTGAGGATTATATTTTTGTTGATAACTTGGTGTGTAAACCTAAACAGAAAAATGTTTTTGCTAACAAAAACAAAGCATCCCCAAAGGTTAGATTCAATATACTATAAAATAGAAAAGCTTTTTGAAAAGAAAAACATGCAGTGCTGAGAGAAGAAGTGAAAGTTAAGCAGTGCGGAGGTATATGAATTAACATGAAAGAAAAATGTAAGCTTTATTTTGTTTTCTATGATCATAAATTGTGAAAAGTTAATTTAATAAATGTTATAGTTTGTAAGAAGAGTAGTTTTAAAGGAGATATCAGACAAAAACAGAAAATCTGCTATTTTATGACCACAGTTTGACTCATAAGAGGGGGTAAGGGGGTAAACCTGACTGGCTATATAGACTCTCCATATATAGAGTCCATTCTAAAGCAATATAAGCTATAAAGGAGATATAAGACAAAAAGAAAAAATCTGCTTTTTTTATGAGCCCAGTTTGACCCATAAGGTGGGGTGGGGTGGGGGGGAGTAAATCTGACTGGCTATGTAGACTGTCTGTATATGCTTTCCTATTCCCTCTTAATACATTCTAAAGCTGTAAAAGCACTAATAAACAAAGAGAAAATAAGGCAAAAGGACTAAATCTACTATTTTTATGACCCCAGTTTGACCCATAGTGGGGGGATCAAGGGGAAAATCTGACCGGCTAAATAGATTCTCCACATATAGTTTGCCAATATTTCTTAATATATTCTAAAGCTGTAAAAGTAATAATAAAGGAGATATAAAGCAAAAACACAAAATCGGCTATTTTATGACCTCAGTTTGACCCATAAGAGTCGCATCTGGCAGGGTGCCGGACAACTGCATCTGTCCACTAGGTAAGGTATTAACTTATAAAAATTTAATTTACTTATTAAATTTTCCAATTCCCCCCATAGCACCATAGGACCTAGGGGAGTGAGAGTTTTGATAACGAGGAAGAAGAACAGGAACCATGAAGCTATCTTTTCAGTACCCCTGGACCCACTTTGGATCATGGCAGACCAGGGGTAAAGATAGCAGAAGGATTTTTTTTTTTTTTTTAAATATCTACAGAAGATACAATATGTACAAAGGAGAGCTGGAGGATTGGCCTACTTGCTCTCCTGGATCTGTTGGGCTGCCACTACGGGGCCCAAATGATACAGCTCAGAATCTGCCCACGCCAGGTCCTTCAGATAGAACTGGGTGAAGGTGTTGTGGGCCTTCCAATGACAGGCTGAGAGGATCTGTTCCAGTGAAACCCCTCCCTGAAAGGCCTGAGAAGCTGCAAAGGCCTGAACATCATGAGCTCTAACCTGATGCAAATCTTGGGCCATTTGATCCGAGAGCTGATAACACAACAGCACTGTTTGTTTAATCCAGGAAGAGATAGTGGCAGGGACAATGTCCTTTCGAAAACCCTTCCTGAAAGACACGAAAACCAAGTCTTTTCCCTTTCGGAGGTCCTTTGTCCTGTCTAGGTAATACCGTAAGGCCCTTACCGGACAGTGACTTGTCTTCCGACAAGGACTTATCCAGAGTAGAAGCCAAAGCCGGGATGACCACCGGAGCCACAGAGGCCGGACCATCCCTAGCTAGCTGATTTTTGGAGAGAAAACTGGGTGAAGGATAGAGAGAGACCTGACTCCAGTTCTCTTGGTGTCTGATATTTCTGTATAGCCAGGCATGGATTTCACTTCTTCTTTTGCCTGAACCCAGGGCTAGGAGAAAAACTGATTTAAAGGTTAAATGCTTGAGAGAGGCCTTTCTCAAGGGTTTAAACGGAGCCTTAGTTAGCTGGTAGAGCACCAGAGAGAGGTTCCACGAGGCCACACCCCGTCTTCCTTTAGGCTTATCCCTATGAAAACTGTCCAGAAGATGAGTGAGATTTTCATTCTTGCAAATGTTCAGTTCAACATTGCCCACCATGTCTGCAATGGCCATTCTATAGCCTTCAATGGTACTGGGTTGCAGATTCCTCTCTTTGAAAAGATGTAAAAGAAAATCTGCAATTTGGTTCACAGAGGGCGACCTGAAGTCCACCTCGTGTGACTCACACCTTTTAACAAAAATGGCCCACTTTGATTTGTATATGGCTCTGGTTGAACCTCTCTGAAGAGCCTCAATTCTTTCTGCCACCTCATCAGAGAAACCTTGTTTGTGGATGGCAGAGGCTCTAGGAGCCAAGCATGCAGATTCAGACTGCCGAGGTTCCTGTGGACTAATCCGTTGAACGGTTGAGTCACCAGGTCCTTTACCAGTGGAAGACTGAAGGGAATCTGAACCGACAAATTTACCAGGTCCCAAAACCAGGGCATGTTTAGCCAACCTGGTGCAATGAGAATCATTCTCCGACAGCCCTGATCCATCATCTTGGACACCACCTGGGGAACCAGGGAGACTGGCAGAAAGGCGTACACGTCCAAATTCTCCCATGGAAGACTGAGGGCGTCTACTGCCCAGGCTGCCGGATCCAGTACCGGTGATGATACAAACTGAGAAAGTATGTGGTTGAACTGGGTTGCAAACAAATCTACCTGTGGTTGGGCCCATCTGGAACACAAAAGATTGAACACCTGCTGAGATAAGGACCACTCTGTCTGAATCACTTGATTGTGTCTGGAACGCTTGTCCGCTATCACATTCAAGTGACCTGGGATGTGTCTTGCCCTCCGGACAATTCCCCTGGGATGGCACCAGGATAGCAGCCTCCAAAGGAGGGCACACAGAGAGCCTGACTTCATACCGCCCTGCTTGTTGATGTAGGAGACCACTGTTGTGTTGTCTGTCGCAACAAGAACAATCTGGTCCCTGCAAAGATGCTCGAAGCTCTTCAGGGCCAGGAGGACTGCCTTTAGTTCTAAGAAGTTTATGTGAAGGCGACTTTCTATGGGAGACCAAGCGCCTCTTGCAGTGGAGTCCCCTAAGTGTGCGCCCCAGCCTTCGTTTGAGGCGTCTGTAAACAGCTGAAGAGCGTGTTGAAGAGGGTGAAAAGGTTGGCCCCCCCCAGTACATAGTTTTCATCCAACCACCTGTCTAGATGTGGATGGAGTGTCTGGGGAACCGGAATGATCTTCTCTAGAACCTCGGGGACATGCCAGTGAGGTTTCAAATGCTATTGAATTGGCCTCATATGAAGACGTCCCGACGAAACTTCTCTGTGGCTGTAAGCAGCCCTATCAGGGACCTGAACTGTCTGACTGTGCAGCTGCTCCGGTTCTTGATAAAATTTAATTTTTCCTGGAGAGCTATCCACCGGTCCTGAGTGGGGAGGACCCGAGTGGATACAAGGTTGAACCGGTAGCCTACAAAATTGAAAACTTGCTGGGGTTCCAACTCTGATTTCTTCATGTTGACTACCCATCCTAACTGTTGGCAAAGGGCCAAGAGGATCTGGGTATGTTGTTGGCAGGTTTCCCGGCACTGGGCTCTCAGCAACCAGTCGTCTAGGTATTGGTGGATTCGGATACCCCTTCTTTGACCACCTTTGTAAACTCGAGGGGAGCTGTGGCCAAACCAAAGGGGAGAACTGTGAATTGGAAAGTTTGGTTGTTCAGGAAGAATCTCAGATACTTTCTTGACCTTTGGTTGATTGGGATGTGGAAATATGCATCGCTAAGTCCAGCGAGGTTACCCATTCCCCTGTCTGTAAGGATAACCGGATCGTCTCCGGAGTGTCCATCTTGAAGGAACTGGTCTTCAAGTACAGGTTTAACTGAATTAGATCCAAGATTGGTCTCCATTTTCTGTTCGGTTTGGGGACAAGAAAGAGGCGGTTGTAAAAGGCCAGAGACGACTTGATAACCACCTTTTCTACTACCAGCTTTCCTATGAGATTTAGCAAAGCCTCTTTGAGGAAACAGCTTTTGGTAGGATTTGCGTAACCACTGTGAATCAAAGGAAATCTTCTCAAGAGAGGTCTCTGACTGAAGGGGAGGGAATAACCGTCTCTCAGTACAGAGACCACCCGAGGATTCGCACCCATTTCTTGCCAGATATGCCAAAACTGTTGTAACTGTCCCCCTACAGTCTGTCCGGCGACAGCATTGGGACATTGGGAGCAGATGGGAGAGAAAGACATGGATTTACACAAAAAAACACCTTTGACATGCTTTATTTTGCTCAGATATTGACCGGGACTTACTCCTTTCTTTTGTGGAGGCCCATGTGAATGAACAGTACGAACATGACTTACAGCAGGACAAAACACATCCTGGGGATTTAAAGTTTTTGACACAACTGAACTTGTCATTGTCTGTGTAACCAACCTGTCTAAGTCTAGAGTCTTTGCCATAACTTTGATCTGAAACGTTGGGTCCAACTGAACTGTCCTTACAAGACTGGGGGTTGGACCAACACAATAATTGTCATTTATATGGCTTGTATGACTGCGACTTGGAGAAACGAGGGTTGGAGCCCCTTCCCCTTCCGCGTCTCCTGGAACGACTCCTGCTGAACTGTCTCCAAGGCTGATGCTGTTTTTGAGATGTCTGTTCAGATGAGGCAGCAGGTTTCCTATCCTTACGGTCGTAAGGTCTATACCTGTGTGATTCTCTCCAGCTAGTGTGCTGAGAAGCACCCGGTCCGGGTCCCTGAGCAACACTACTGGTTTCATGTTTCTGGATATCCTGTTCCGCCGTCATAATGGCAGCATCCGGGAACAACCCGTAACCAAACATGGGGGCATTACGTAACAGGTTCATGGTATCTTGCTTGAATCCCAGTTTAACAAAGTCCAGATACGAGTCCCTTCTGAGTAAGATCATGTTTGACATGTGCACAAACAAACTGTCCGCCAAATGCTGAAGAGACGTGCCCATGGCCATGGATAACCGTTGATGGAAAGCCATGATGTCACGTAGGTCATTTAAAGCATTGGTAACATCCTTGGGTGCCTTGCCCTTGCTAAGGCGGGAACACAAAAGGGCAATATTCTGAGACATCTTATCTTGCAGTTCCGTTGAGCATCGACTAAAACCGGCTGCATGCTTAATAATATAACTGTCTTCCCTGGCAGCCCTTTCCCACCGACGAAGAGATTCCTGGGCAATAGGTCTGGAAGGTGGACCTGTTAAAGGGTATGCTGAAGCCCTAGTGATCCTAGGGAACTGAGAGTTCACCTTTGCCTCAGTGTTTCTCCAATAAAAACCAAACGGCCAGGATGGTGGGGACCATCAGATTTCAACAGAAGATGCATCTTGTACCATTTCTCCTGTGACTTCAGCACCTTGATAAACTGGTCACGTTTAAGAATCTTGGGATCTTGAGGGATAGCCCTCTGCCACAGTTAAATTTAATCGCTCCAATTTCTGGCATAGCCAGTCATCCAGGGGCATGGCCACAGATATCCTTGTAGGTTTCCTTGGGTTTTTGCCCTTCCAAGGATTATTGGATTTGTCTGGCTCAGAATAATCAGCGGGGATGTGATGCCACCCCATGTAAGATCTAATAGACCGGACTGTTTCCCTATAAGATATATCTTCAGTCTGTTCCGGTGTTTCAGTGGAATCCGAAAACTGTCCATCGTCTGAACCGGAAAATGTCATAAGGGTCTGCTTCTGTAGCCAGTGGGTAAGCACAAGCACTGGTACCGGTAAAGGCTTGATCTTGTTCCGGTTGAGAAACAGTGGATGTTGACCGGAAAAGAGAACCAAAAAAGTAGCACTCTTGTCAGGGCCTGAGGAAGGCTGGCTATTGTCCCCTTTAAACAAAACGGACTGATGAGCAGACTCTGGACCGGAGCTGGTATCAGCCGGGGGGGAGCAGAAGAATGTTCCTTTTTCTCAGACGATGGTTTTGGGACCGGTGAGACAGATCGGTCGCGTTTTTTCTCAGATCTGCTAGTATCTTTCTTGATTTCTTTTTCTGATTTAGAGTCAGAGGAGGCAACTTTAGGATCAGTCTTGACAGATTTATCTGAATGTTTGTCCTTTCTCGATTTATGAGGCTTCTTCTCTTTTTGGTCCACAGATTTAGTTTTAACTGAAGCATCAACAGCTACCGGAACCTCAACCGGTCCGGTGAGACGGGTAGCTGGTGCTAAAAACGGAGTCTGAGAGATGAGAGGTTGAGTATCCACCGGCTTAACTGCAGAAACAGGGGTGGAAAAGACATTGCCTCATGAAAGAAGAGCCTCCATGCGTGCAAATTGCTCCGCCCATTTATCCGAGATAGCGGCTAACTGGTCTGCAGTAACAAAACTAGACGTCTGAGCAGAAGTTGGAGGAGGTGAGGAGGGGTGCGCAGAAGGCTGAGCAGACTGACCACTTGGTGATTGAAAGGTCGATTCATTATCTACCGGCCTTAAAATAGTAACATCTTTTGGAGAGACGAGTAAACCAGCCTTCTTGTCTTTTCTGATTTTGTAAGACGGAGTTGCTAACATTTCCTTCTGTGCATCAGAGAATCCGTCACATATCTTACAAGGTTTATCCACAACACAATCGTCTTCTCAAATAAGCTTATCCTGACACCTTGCGCACTTGTTGAGCAGATCAAAGCTTGCCATAACATGGCCACATGAACCCCTCCTTTGTCTTTTTTATCTCCTAGAGATGCCATAATACTTAATAAACAACACTACTACAAATAATTTCACCAAACTGTAGTTAACACATATATAAAATCAAAATTAAAAGTTTCTCTTAAACTTCAAGCGTTCCTTCACACGCCAAACAAAAAGAGGAAGAGTGCATGCTCGCGCATGCGCAGTATACCGGCAGGTAGGCTACACAGCCACCTGGCAAATGAACAGGACACTACCGGTCCCGGCCATAGCCCAGCTCAGGACGTTTTTTTCTAACGTTTGGCGAGACCGGCAGGGCGCCGGACAATTGCATCTGTCCACTAGGTAAGATGTATTAACGCAATAAAAATTTATTTTCCTTGATCACATACATCCTCCAAGCTATAACGATTTTCCAAACCATGGTAAAAAACTCTTAACTATATCATTCTAAAAATTTTGATAAAGTAATTTTATTTTCAATTTATGTGAAACAATATGAAAATGTGACATAGCTTTTGTAGGGAAGACAACAATGTTCTAGAAAAGTAGACATGAAAGGTGCTATTATAAAGAGTTTTTTTATGTGGCTGTGAATTTTAAGGGCAGATTTTTTTTAATGGGTTTGCCAAAAACAGTGGGGTAATTTGTACATGGAAAAAATGCCTCCTAGGAAAAAATGCCTCCTGGAGAAAATCTCTCCTAGAAAGAATGCCTCTTAAATATTTTAAAACCAGGGAAAAATGCCTCCTAAGGAAAAAACATAATCAGCATGTCTGAACACAAAATTTACTTTCACCACAAATAATAGGCCATTTAAGAAAAATATAACAGTGTATTAGTGTAAATAAAACAAAAAGATGTCATATGTCATACTCTGGGTAAGAATTTTAACAATCAATAAAGCAATCAATTTATACCTGGTTCTGAGTACATTAGGAAGGGTTGCTACCCTTGCAATTGTGTTACTATTTTCATATGCATCCAATAAATTTCTTTCATGTGGCATAATCTGTATTGAAATTTAATATAACAGTTCACATACTCTGTGCCACCAAGACATCACCTCACATAATTCTGTTCTGGAACTGGTCCCGAGTTTAGTTGAAAGGATACTCTTCAGGGAGTTATTTGTTAAGTCATAATTTTGGCAATCAACACTCAGGAATATCAAGATGAAAGTAAACATAATTTTTATTGTGTAATTGAATGCAAGTTAAAGAAAAAGATTTAAAAAGACAGTTCCAGCTTTAAATTTATATTCCTGATAATTTTTTTTCTTTGGGAGGCATTTGAATTTAATTCTGCCTTTTACATTTTTGGATTTAAGTCTGACGTTATTGGTACACATTTAATTCTAATGGATGATTTTTTTCATTTGTATTATTATACATTGTGTTGTACACCTCTTAAATGTACCATTATTTGTGTAAAAAATAAATTTTGTTTAAAAAATCTTGCTGATCTTTTCTTCCTTAGGAGGCATATTTTCCAGGTCACAAAATATGCAGGAAGCATTCGTTCCAGGAGGCATTTTTTCTAGGATGCATTTTTTCCCCAAGGATTTTTTTATTGGTGGGTTTTTGAGTAAATCCATAATTTACAAAATGGAATCACTTAGTTCTAATATACTAAATTAATAATTTAATAGTTAACTTTAATAGTTTTATAAACAATACCTTTTACAAAATTAAAATGAAAAACAATTTAAATTCTGAATTATGAAATTTTATCCAGTCCCACAGTTGTTAATGGCAGTAGATAAGCCCATTTTTTATGCTTATTTCTTGTTATTTTGTTTATGAAAGCAGTTACATGTGTCTGGCAATCATGTGTAGAAAAAATCCATGCAGAAGAAACCTGTAGAAAATGCCCCTGCAAAAGAAAACCCTAAAAGGAAATACTGCAAAGTGGGTTTGAAAAATACCCAAAGCTCTAAAACTTGGACCCTTCTGGGGTATAGTTACCCATATTATGAGCTTTGAATTTCACCTGATCCTTCTGTTATTATATTATGCTATATCTATGTTATGTGGTGAACCAAATTACATGGATTTCGACATTCAACTTATATAGAGTCTACTGTACTCACATATTCAGATGTATCAAAAGAATTTTCAAAGATACTTACATTTTGAATATGAATGTGAAACAGATGGATTGGAAGCGGACTTGGATACTGGGGAAGGAAAATCAACACTCTGGTCTAATAGAAAAAAATATTATAATAAATTTAATCTTTGCTATCATGTATTTTACATCTCTAATTCAAACTGAGGAACAGTTGCCTGGTGACTTGTGGTTAAGCTTTAATATTGAAAGATTTACAATATTATATTGTGTTTAAAGTATTAATGTACAATATATCATGCTTTCACAAAGGTATCAGGTTTTTCTCATTTTATGTTTTAATGGTCAAATATTTTAATGATAGTCTGAGAGCCTGTATATGTTAGAGGCAGATTTGGCAACCATGGATGCTGACCAATTTTAAATCAATGTTTTGAGATAACTGTATTAAACTATTAAGAAAGTACAACTTGCTAATTGTTTTGAATTACTGAGATAGTAAGTAAAAAAACTAATATAAATATCTGGTCTTTACTACTCACACATTCCCTTGCTAATTTCAGTAAAAAAATTCAGTGTTGAGCAACAACTGTTAATTCTAAAATCACATCTAGCGAATTAAAAAAATAATAATCTGTTTATGTAAAGCCCACAACTGAAGTGCACATAATTGTACTGATTTAACAGAAAGTGAAAAACAAACCTGTCATTTCAAACCACAGTTAACCAGTGATAATCTGCTTCAAAATAATTCCTGTTGATGTATGGAAAAGTCTAAAAAAATAATAAAAAATAGCACCAAGAGCACATTAATGTGCTTAAATGGATAGCACAACATTTAACATGCTTACCACACCTCTACTTTACACCCAGGGACACAAAGCAAAATTTTCAGAGATTTTCAAAATCAAAGTGGTGTAAACAACAAAATTGCACAAACTAAATAACAAAAATTATGATGTGCTTTGTTTAAGTGTATGTTGTTGTTTGCTATTTAGTTTCTTTTTTTCCCATTTATCTTTGTGTCCATGGGTCAACTTAAAGTGTTTTTGTGTGTATACTCCTTTGTTTTTTTCTCAATCTAATCTACTTCTTTGCAGGTACAATATCTTCCCCACAAAGGGGAACTCAGTGTGCTAGTTACCAAAAATCATTTATTGTAAAGAAAGTCGAGGGGTGGTCAAGGTCAGTGATCCAGAGTTATGGGTGTGACCAAAAGGTTGGGAAACTGGAGTTGAAGAGGTTAGTTTTGAGGTGTTTCCTGAATGATGCGACAGAAGAGTTATTTCTTATTTGGAAGGGGAAAGAGTTCCAAAGAACTGGGGCAAAGTGACTGAAAGAATTAGAAAATTGTTTGACTGATTTATGAACTCTATGGTCAAAAGTGGAGGTATAAACAAACTTAAGTTTGGGGGTGCTTCGCCTTGTATTTCTGGTAGAGGTGTAGGGGTGAATTAATTCTCTTTGAAAAGCTGGTGGACCTTGGTTGAGGCCTATTATATGTAATGAGGCCTATTCTAAATTGTACCCTGTACCTGACTGGGAGCCGATGGAGTTTTTTCAGTTGAGGGGTAATATGTGAGAATTTAGAGGAACGGGTGACAACTCTGCAGAGTGAGGTTTGGACCCGCTGTAATCTCCCTAACTGGAAATCAGTGAGTGATACGAACAGGAAATTGCAATAGTCCAATCTGCTGCTCAGTGCTCACCAAAGCATTTGCTAAAAGAACTGGTGTTTTAAGGTCTAGAAGGGGACGATTTCTGTAGAGGTCTCTGGCATGAACTCTGGTAGACTTTATGACCTATGACACATGGTCTGAAAGAGTAAAGTTAGAATCAAGCACCACTCTGAGGTTCTTGACACTTTGTGCTGGTGAGACCTGATTACCAAGAACATTGATTGGAAAGTGAGGAAGGAGTTGTTTTAACTTGTTTATGGTTCTTTTTGGAGCCTATCCAAAGAAACTCGCTTTGCGAGGGTTCAGTTTTAATTTATTTGTGAACATGAAATTTTAAATATTGTTTAGGCAGTTCTTTAGTGTTTGTGTAGAGTGAGAGAAATTTGCTGGTGAGAGTGTTATGTATAACTGGGTATCATCAGCGTAGAAGTGGCAATTAATCACAATAATTAGAGTGAATGATTGAGCTGATTGGGTTTGTATTGAGAGAAAAAAGAATTGTACGAAGGATGGAGCCCTGGGGCACCCCACACTGGAGTGCAGCAGGATGTGAGAGTGTGCTACCTACCTTGACCGAGTGTGTCCTTCCTGACAAGTATGATTTGAACCAGCCGAGTGCTAGTTCACTGAATCCATAGTATGCATTAAGTCTGCCAAGGAGAATGGTGTGGTCAATGGTATCAAAGGCGGTGGAGAGACCCAAGAGGGTGTGGGCTGTGACAGACCCTTTGACCATGTTGAAAAGAAGATCGTTCTGAATATTAAAGAGGGCACTTTCAGTAGAATGATGTTTTTTATAAGTAGATTGGAAAGCGGTCATAAGGCCAGCTTCATCAAGGTGAGTTTGAAGCTGGACTGCTACTACCATTTCAAGTATTAAGTATTTTTTCCTTTGTTTTTGTGTAAACTGACCACACGAGGATTAGACCCATATATTCAGTCTGTCCCCATTGCTCACCATTTTGAAAGAGTAACAAGTTATATACAAGGTTAGATACACAAATAATGACAGGTTTTTAAGAAATTCAGTTAATTTTAATTTACAGAAAAGGTTATCTGATTTACTAGTTGCATTGTTATTGCATCTAAATAATTCAAAACGTGAAAAATTTTGTATCTGTATCAAGAGTTTTCTTCAGTTTAGTTTAAAATTTTTCCTATTTATCTTCATTGTGTCATATATTTGTAGTTCCTCTTCTTTTTCAATGTATTTATTGTGATGTTTCCCTTTTAAGTCTTTCCAATTTCCAATTAAAGGGTTGGCAGGGTAGGTGTGTATACTCCACTAAGAGTCTCCATTTGTTGCCTATCACATATTGCTTTCTTTTCAAGATGGCCCTATGGGTGTACAAGTTTCTATATCATGGTTATCCAAAATACGATGGGCGGTGAGCAATAATAGGGGATTTCATGAGATTTCAGCGAGACCACAATTTTTAACCCACTATTTAGCACTTTTAGACATAAAAACAATATTTTGATTATGAATACACAATACAAAAATTGTTGCTGAATATATTATAATTTTATCAATGAATTATGGAATATCATCATAGGACTCCCAACCACAATTGTTAATGTTTGCCTGAGACCATTTGTAGTATGATAACATCTTAGGTCATGTGACTTATCAATGTTTCTGTTAACCAAGATGTGCCCAAAAATGGCCACAATCTGCAATCTGATTGGTTGATGCAATTGCAGAAATTAAACCAGCATATTGCTACCGGTGGGCCAATGCTGGGCCAACGGAAAAAAATATGGTGACGCACCAATGGTAGTCTTCGGTGGGCCAACAGATTTGCCACTGGTGGCCCACCGGTGGACTGTTATCTGGCTTTGTATGGTCTTGTCTCTATCTTTCTATGTGATGCCGACCCCTGCAATGTTTCTGATTTAACAATTGCAATCTCTGATTTCTGGCATTATGCCCCTTACAGTGTGTCAATAGATGGAGATTAAGTGCTATAAAAGTACTATTTGCATGCAGTGGTGGACCAATTAATGCCCACCCTTAATTAATTAAAGACAATAATCATAGTTACATAATAAATGACCAACCTACATGATCAATTTTATAATTATGTATGATGTAAAAATATCTTTTATTAAAAAGTATAAATCTTGAGGGTGGGCGCAAATAGGTACATGGGCATGAATTTGTCCAATACCACTAAACAACATGCATGCAGTGGTATGACCCCGTTTAAAACTTGAAAAAAAAAAAACAGTTCTACGCGCAAGTAAAGTAGAGTTGAGGTAATCATATCTAACCTACACAATAACTGAACATTTTCAACTTTTTACAGGAATTTTAAAAAATACAGTGAAAATTGTGAAATATTAGTTAGTTTGCCTGTTACTCGGGGAATATAATAAAACAGTTGTGGGTAATCATCTATGTGCACATTTGTATGGTACCATGTGTATTCAACCCGAGCTATATTGCTTGCCAAGTAATTATGGTCAGTACACCAGTTATGGTCACCCTAGACGTGGTTACCTGAGCTCTACTTTACTCGGCACGACCCCACATAAAAAACTGGAGATTTGCACAAAAGACTTTATTATTGAATTAAACTAGATAAATGGCTAAATTTGATTTCAGGCAGTTAAAATAAATTAATTTTGAATTTTTTTTATAAGGGGAACAGAGATTATGATATTTAAGCAATTTGACACAACTTTTATAGTAATGTAACATTTTCAATTATATTTTTAAATCTTCAAAAAAAATGTTGAAAACAGATAAAGTCCTTAATTACTGCTTGCCAAGCAATTATGGTCATAGCCAAAATTACGGACACCCCAAATTTTCATACACCAATCTTTTAAGTTTCGAAAAATAGTCAATGTTTTGCAGTGGTGGCTTTGCTTCAAATACAAATGCCTACTGCTTCCCTGCATAATTGGCCGCGGGTCGTAAGTTGGCCACCATCATCATATTTTGAAATTTCTATAAATCTAAAGGCCTGTATCATTCTTGAATGGTCTATTATAATAAGATTTATTATAACTACCAATTTTAAAACCTGTGCAACCACACATTTGTCTGTTTGATACATTTAAATGAGTGGTGGCCAACTTACGACCCGCGGCCAACTTATGCAGGGAAGCAGTACACATCCAGTGCTAGCACAGCTGAACTACCACATATTTATGATATCAAAATTGGTTGCTTTATCACAGAAGGATTTTGTTCCGAACAAAATATGTTGCACCTACAGTAGCTCTGAGAAGAATTTATAAGTTATCGCTGTGTGACATTCTGTTTATGAACAAATACATGCACAGAAGTTCACGGAATAATGACGCATACTGCAGTGTTTACAAGAAGACATGTACAAATCGAGTGTTGGTCGGTCGTTCACTGACATGGCGGTTTGCGACAACAACACGCATGCGTGATTTTCTAACTGCATAATAACTAAGATACTATAATTGGGGATTAAACATTGTTTTCCCATGATACATTTTATTTCTTAAAGGAGATAGGAAAAGAAAATTTATGAAACCAAAGGTAATATATACCCCACAACTTGTTTTATGCACTGAAACAAATTTATTAAACTCTTTCTGGAAGAGAGAACACAATGCAGCAGATAATTAGGTTTTACCTCCATTGAAGAGAATATGTGTACACTTCTGTGTGAAATCCCTCCTCAGTTGAACTATGTCACTGTAGATACTGTATAATGATCCTGTTTATCATAGTACACAGCTCTACACTTATAAAAGTCCCTTTCTTTTTTTTAACAAACATTAAAGCTAATATACAAGTTTTATGTTTAAATATTTTTAAAAAATTGAAAAAAAAAAACTTTTTGGGCCAATATAACTTTGAGTCCTTTGGATATAAAACTTAGTCTAATGATCTATGGCTACAAATATGATTTCTGATAAGACATATAACTAAAAGAACTTAATTTTATGGAGGTTTAAAACTCTGTTGTTTTGAACCGCAGAAATCTTCTTGTACATTTGATGAACATGTTTGGAAAGCAGTCAAGATAATAATCCCCAGCTGATTTATTTATGGTGAAAAGAGAAGGAAGTAAAGTTTATATGAAGTAAAATTTAGTAAAATTCTTACTTCAGTTTTGTAAACTTCACTTTTATTTGTACATTTACAAGCCTTAAGGGACAAGGGTAACAATTTTATCCATCATTGGTCTGATCATTCTTGTTCAATAATAGTTCCACTATGTAAAAAATAATTGGGGGTGGCTGCACATGAAGTCATTAGATCCCATGTAGTTTATATCTGAAGGCAGCAGAGGTAGATAAATAGGATTTAAATGGATGTTAATTAAGAATGTAAGTAATCATGGTAATTTGTTCTTTTTTTCCTGTTTAACCTTACTTTGAATGGCCATAACTTCCTATTTCTGGTCCAATTTTTATAATCTGTTCACCACTGTGTTCAATTTAATGAGCTGAACTCAACCATCATACGGTTCTTTCATGATCTTTCAACACAGATATGAACTGTTACTCAAAAACAGACCCTCACCCGTGTAAATGTTTTCATATTAAAGTGGCAGAATTTTTATCCAATGCTACCGCCAAATGTGATATTGTTGATGTAATAACATTACACCAACATACAATTTCAATATCATAACTATATTTAGGAAATTTATATTTCAAATTGACTGCTTAACAAAAATAAACTGTATTTATTGTTATCATGAACCAGAATATATAGTTGGAAATCCATCATTGATGGTAGTCTGGCCACTTCCTAAATAATTATAATATAAATATTCAAATAAATATCCTTTTTAGTGCTTGAATAAAATTATTAAACTTGGTGCAAATAACATAAAATATTATCACAAGTCTAAACTGAAGATGTCTGACCTAAATATGATAATTTGCTCATATCTTTCATACATAATTAGTTGTTTATTAATGGATACAACCCTTTATGAGACCTAGAACTTACTTGTTCTGAAATTTTATTTAGAGCATCAGGACTAAAATAGTCATCATAAAGCCTTAAATATGTGTATTTTCAATGTCCTTTTTGCTTATATTACAACTAGTTATCAATTTATTTTTCAAAAACAGTACATCTTTCTTGATGGAGTTTAAATTATTTTCAACACAGTGCTATAAACTAATTTTTAAATAGAATGTAGCAAAGTTTAAAATCCGATTAAGATATTACATATTTTCAAATGGGATATATAACCTATTTATGTGAAAGAGGTAAAACTATGAAACTATTGCCTTAAAATCTAAGTATCAGTGTGTCTATCCACAGGTAGTGTGTGAGAGACTGTCAAAAGTGATGTCATTTCCCCCTTCTTGATAGTTGTGTGGAGAGAGGAATTGTTTATCACAATGGAGATAAAAAGCTGTGTATTACACATAACAGAGGCTGCTGGGTAGTGTTTTTATGTACAGTCATCACAACACCTGGGCCTGTATATATTCAATTATATTCAAGTTAATTTTTTTGCCTATCTCCTTTAAAATCATGGTGTGAAGAAATATTTTTGATGAACAAAAATCCAAAATACAACATTTGAAAGATTATTGAACTGACTTCCATTTTACAAATGAATATCAACTGAAAAAAGTTATTAAACTCTTCCACAGTTATGTTGTTTCTAAACTTTAGAAAAAGCCGTAGAATTCAAACATGAAACTTGAAAATTACCGTAACGTTATGTAATATAATTACATTTCAATATTGAATCACTATTGAAATTGTTGTGAGAAGTGTATGAATTTCATAAACATATGAATGTGTATTACTATATACAAGCTGCAACAATTTGTAAGTTACTCACAAATAATGTGATTTAGTTAAATATTGAATCAAAGAAACTTAATGAATTCTTTTGAAGAAACTAAAAACTTGGACACAAAATAGACAACAAAATTTGATTTAAGCTTAAATTTATATTGTTTTTTTTCCAAAACAATGTGATACTGTTTGTATATATTAGAGACCTTGAGCAAGACTACGTGTACGTGTAAATCGGCCATGTGACGTATTTTTTTTATTTCTAGTCATCATTTTTTGTGATGTTTTTAGCAGTACACGTAATGTCTAGACGATAAACAACTTATAGCCAGCATTGTACCCGTAAGTATTAACATGTAATATATTACTTTCTAATGTGAAATGCATGCCCTTGGAAGATAGAAAAAAGAATGGTACTACTGTAATCATGTAATATGACCACATAAAGAAATTTCCTCCTGTTAAAATTTACTAAACACATTTGTTAAAAGCCTGTTAATTCTACTTTAATTACAATACATGCACATGTTAAATAACACCTTACTGTTTTATTGAAAGTTGAACTGAATAATTTTCATAGTTGTTTTCATTAAAACTTTTATTTCTGTTTGTAAAAAAAATGTGTGGAAAATCCCAAACTAAAAGGATCTGGTTCATACTACATTTTCTCCTTTTACTGTAATTTGCCAATGGAAAAACACATACTACAGTATGGTTTGTCTCTTACCTCTGTGGGTACAATTCAGTGCAACTTTGCCTGGTCCAAGTCTACTTCTTGTACATCTAGTTTTATTGGCACAAAATTATAAGCATTTTTTTTACACATGTCAGTCAGTTGTAGTTGTATATATTTATATATATATATATATATACATTTTTAAGGTCACCCCATGCCTGGTATATATTTTTATTTATATATATTTTTGAGGTCATGGAAAAGAAAATACAAGTCCGCTACACACAGTTCTGTTTCTGCAAACAACTTTCTTGAGCACAGACAAGGCTGTTAACAATCTATAAATATCCTCTTTTTGAAATCTGAACTTTTGCTTACATTCCTCCGGTGAAAAAATGAAACTGATAATAAAAAATGATTTGATTCATGGATAACAGAAAGAAATAAAAGATCATCATTATCTGCAAAAACATGCAGTTTTTAATATTTTATTTATAATTAACACAACAGAAAGTGTTGAAACTATAAGCCAAAAGTTCAGTTATGTACATCTATGACCCACTGAATGATTTGACATCACTATCAAATTACGTAAACATTACCAGTGTGAAAAAATCTGCTCAAGATATTTGCCTAATAAACCTCAACTTGTACATATACTTGTAGTTTACAAGTACACATTGGCGTACAAGTAGCCTTGCTCAAGGTCTCTATTTTTTAACTTTTGCAAATTTTGACTTAACATATTAAGGTATTATTACACCAGCATTTAAATGTGAGATATTTCAAAGACTCTCACTTTTGGAAATGTAAGCATTTGGCTAGAACCATTAAAACTCCTATGTTTTGCATTATAACTGTATATTAATTGCATAACTGTACAAATTATTAACATTCTGTGATAGCGATAGAAGACGCAACAAGATGTAAGGTGTAGCAGTTGGTTTGGGATTGTGGACTACGACAAACTTAATGATAATTCAGCTATTTAAGCTGAGAAAAGTGGGTTTTCACATGAGATTCCAAAAACAAAACTGAGAAATGGCCAAAAATCTTTTACACAATAACCTTTCACACTAACAAACCATGGATTATCCTCATATTTTGCTTATATCGTATAGCTTTATAAGTGTTTTCCACTGTCAAACTAGCCACCATTGTTGTACAAATATATCATGCTTAAAAGACTTCAAAGTAGGCGACAAACCACTTTTTATAATATTTGCAATATTATAATTTCTTTAATTTGTATGTTTTGCTATTTTTTTTTTTTTTTTTGATGATGATGATGTTTTGTTGAATTTGAGTTGAAACTAACAGATTTGCTTTGGAACTATTTGTGGTAGGCTCTTGTAGGGATACACAAAAACAGTCGTGAAATCTATATATAAGGAACCACTGTCAGTGTTGTTGTTTTTTTTTTTTTGGGGGGGGGGGCTTTCATTTCACAAGGCTGCCTTTGCATTACACAAAAGTGAAAAGTACTTGGTAAGCCCAAAAAGCAATAAATAACCAGAACAACGATTGCAGAACTCATATACACTGTAAGTGTAATCATTGCAACTGCATAGTAATTCCAACCACAACTGCAAATTATAAAAACTGTCATTTTATGATTTTAAGCTGGTCACAGGACCTAAATTAAATTACTATATAAGTGGTTATTTTCATGTGTAATTAATTTACACTATATTCCAAAATACATGTCAGATGCGAAAAAAGTCATGCTAAATAAAACTACTGATAAGGCCTACCTTCAGTGAGTCCATATTTAAGTTAAGATCAGTCTATGCACTCTCATTTCATCATATAAATTACATTCAGATCATGTTTACAAAATATGTGCACTTATATTCTTTTTTTCACAAATTATATATTCATGAATACTTTACAAACAATTACACATACTTTTTACCATTCGTAAATAATGCCAAATGACAAAAAACTTAACCAACGAAAAAATCAAATTTTATAACTACAGGCTTGTTTTTCTTCCACACCTACAGCTTTAGAGAGGCCTGTTCAACTTAAATTAATTTCATTTTATTGTTCCCCCTCCACCTCCCCATTTCAGTTGTTTATGACCTCACATGTACACCACTGAGAGGAGTTCTTCAGCTAGCTTTTCAATTTTACATAACATGAAAAATCTAAGGCGTGAAATTCTTCTGTACAGTTTGCTATCATACTTTTTGCTGTAATGAGCTTTTAAAATAATGATTACTGTGAAATTTTCAGAGCCTGATATCCATATCATATAAGTATTAAATTAATATTTTAAACTTTCCCCAGCATATTTGTATTACAGCAATCATATGGCTGAGAAAAATTAACAATCTCAACAGGAAATTGTTTTTCTTCCCTTTTCCCATATAGATACTAGAGGAAGTAAGCCACTGTGTTTTATTTTTGTCATAAACAGATAGAATTTATTTGGTATTGCGACATGGTTACTTGGAAATATTGAAGTCAATTGTGGGTGGATAACTTTGTTGTTATTGTTGGCGATAATATAGTATATGTCACTGCAAAAATTACTTCTCATGAAATTTGCCTTATGTGTTGATTTGCGAACTTAAGTGCCTGTGAAAAAATCAACTTATACAGTATTTTATATTTTTGTTAGGGTTGATGTTTCAATATGGCCAGAACTTAGCTGCAGTAGATCAAAACACTGGTCAGACATTAAATTACATAGATTTTCATAGAGTAATCTATGCTGACCGAAAAAAAAACCAGTTCCCTGAATTTTACTAATTATATATAGTTATAATTCTGCAGTAAACCTGTTTAGTAACATTTGAAGGCTACTTGTAGAAAGTTGAATTTTGTGCCTTAGAATTCATCTTAGTGTTACGTAATTGTATGTGATATCACATCCAAATAAATTAAGTTCAGTTATAAAAAGTATGTTTCTCTTTCTTTCTTCTGAGTCACTTACTACTTCAATATGGTGCATACAATGTCTAGATACCAGCTCTATGAGTATAGACCTTACATCAAGACTGAATGACTTATACCCAAGTTTAGTTGAATGCTAACCACACACTGTGTGGCACAACAGGCAGAGGTATGCTTTAACATTATTTAACCTGATGCTTCAACACTTTGGACAATGCAATTTTGTCATACTGAATTGCCCACTTGTTGACTGATATGTTTGAGAGTTTATTTTGGTATACATATGAAATGTGATACTTGGACTGGAACATTTTAAACTGAGTATATGTATCAGCAAGGCAATTGAGCTACTTGTGGTAGAAAAGTAGCTGGTACATATAATTTATTTGGAATAATTTACAAATTGATTTCAGGCGCTTAAGTATTTTTAGTCTCAGGCCACACACAACAAATCAGTTTCCTTGAGTGAAATACTGAGACCCGCTACAGTTCTTTTATATTTTTATGCATTTCAGTCATTTTATAAGTTGTACCATGGAGCCATTTTATTGTAGGTGAAAATCAAGCAATTATCCATGCATGACTCAGTTATCTAAAGGTGAGAAATCTAGTCACTTTGTGGCTCAATCACAGACTTATACATGAACATAATATACTATTAAAAGTTAAAGTTAGGATAATGTATCCCTGTCAACAGCTAGTGTCAAAATTAAATCAGCCCTTAGTAAACCTCAAATACTTTGATGAGCTCGATAGAACTGCTTTGAGGGGTGACAGGCGAGTGATTAGATGCCTAAATTGTAAGCTAGTCAGTCAGTTGTGAGATCTCTATTTACAGATTTAAAAGTAATTCCTACAATTCAGTGTGGTCCATGATCCAAACCACTAACTGTAAACTTTTAATTACAAGTCTTCACTACACTAACTTATTTTGCATGGTGTAATTGGCTAAAATTATCCAGCCCATTACTAACTGGCAGTTCTTTAGTAAAAACATGCATGTTGTAGTTATGGTCAATTGCTTATATTTAAAATTATGCATCAAGTGCATAAAACTGGGGCTGATTTCACAAAGGGACTTAAGTCCAGATTTAGACTTAAATGTAAGACTTTGGTCTTAAATTTTGTCAAAAGAATGTTAAGTCTGTGGTCTTAGACTTAGCGGATTTCACAAAGCAGCTAAGTCCATGAAATTGCTTAGTCAGTGGACTTAACTTTAAGTCTGGGAGGTAGTGGGCTTAAAGTTTGTAAAGAGGACTTAAATATGGCCGCCATAAACTTTTCTCCACTTCAAAATTTGAAATGGCTGTAAATAAAGTATAATTACACAAACAACTCACTAAAGTAGTCTTTGGGAAGTTTATATGTGTGCAACAAGGTTTTCCATTTCAAAACAGCCCTTATCCTTAGATACAATATATCAAACGAGGATGGCACCAATATTATATTTTGAATAGATATAAAAGGTCACATGACAGAGAAAACCACTGTGGTTATTTGATAAGCTTGGACTTAGCTAATCCATTTTAAGTCCCAGACCTAGCTAAGACCAAAGTCTTAGATTTAAGTCCCTGACTTAGCCAATAAAGTGACTTAGTTTAAGTCCTTCAGTGAAATCGGCCCCTGGTGAATAGTGTGCGTGTTTGTACAAACAGTGATATGTTATCTGAAGAAAGTATGCCGGAAAATTCCCTAAAGTAAGTATAAGACCTTTTTCTAGGCGATAATCGCCTTCATGGAACTCCTAAACTTTAGGAACAACCGTATTAATAGCATAATTCGTCCGCATACTTCTTACGCAGGTTAAGTAAAAGGCGAAATTTGGAGAAAATGGAGCAACCACCAGTGCCAAGTAAAACTTGGGAACTGAGCTTATATGAATTGCACCGTACACCGCAAGAAGCTATTACAGATAACACAGAAATTGCAGTGTCTCCTAGGAGTTTGCACAGCGAATTAATGTGTCCAATATGTCTGGATATGTTGAAAAATACAATGACCACTAAAGAGTGTCTGCATCGTTTTTGTCATAATTGCATAATTACCGCGCTAAGAAGTGGTAACAAGGAATGTCCAACGTGCAGGAAGAAGTTAGTATCCAAAAGATCTCTTCGGCCAGATCCAAACTTTGATGCATTGATCTCCAAAATCTACCCTAGCAGGGATGAATATGAAGCCCATCAAGAGAGAGTGTTGGAGAGACTTCGTTCTACCATCAGTGCTTCATCATTTAACCAGAGTGTTGAAGAAGGCCTGCGGTTACAAGCTCTGCATAGAGTGCAACGGGTGTCATTAAAGAAACAATCAGTAGGTGAAGGTGACTTGAAAGATCTTGTGTCATCACCTGCAGAAAATATGCCCCGAAAAAGGGTGCGTGCCATGTCGGATGAGTCTGGAGGAGATGTATCGATTGCTGGATCAGAGACCTCAGATTTGGCAGTGCAGCCACCAGTTAGTGAAGTGGAACTACTTTTTAGGCCTCATCCGAAAGTTGGGAAAGACATGAAGGGTAGTACATCAACACGATACTTGAAAACCACTGCAAATGCAACAGGTAATTGAGTGTCCCTTGAAAAAGGCACACTTATATTTGGTTTTACCCAGTTTTCAGACAGCCAATGTGCCAAAGTATTTCCAAGTTGAACAGCTCACAAGATGATTTTTGGTAGTTCTCTCTAGGTGTTTGGTAGTTATCTCTAGGTGTTTTGACCTTTTTAAGGTCACATGATCAAATTTTTTTTTTTTTTTTTTTTGATTGTATGACATTTTTTTTTTTTTTTTTTTTATTCTTTTTTTTTGACATGCATTACATACAAAAAGAAGAAAGTATACACATAAAAAAAACAAAAAAAAAAACAAGGACAAACGATGCACACTTTACATACTCATACAAAAAATCCAGTACAATACAGTCAAATAAAGTACATAGATGTACAAAATTCACAGGAAAACAGTGACAGAATTTAACTGGAACAATTTCAATTACTTCAGACAAAAACACATTTATTCTGCTGCTCTTCTATATTCTGTATCCTTTTATTAATATAAGGAACAGTAATCAAATACTTTGTGTGTTACCTAACGTACAACATTTCTTTTATAATTTTAAGTCTTGCTATTCAAGCTATTCCATTTTTCTACCAAAAGCCGATAAAGGTCTCTATTAACTCCTTCAGCTTCTGCCATAAAAATGCACCTGTAAATATCTAATTTTTCTCTTACAATACTTAAAAAATAAGTAAACTTTAATTCCTGTTTATTTGTTCAACAGTGGTTTAAGTACCATTTTGCTATTGTTATTATAATATTTATTAATTTATTCACTGATTGTGTTTCTCCTTTAGGTTTAGTTCCAAAAAGGACTTCACATATTGTAAAGTTTGGATTACTGTGAAGATCCAGAGAATTTAGCATCCATATTTCTAATTTTTCCCAAAATTGCTTACTATAACCACAAAGATATAAATGATGTTCAATTGTATCAACATGATTGCAATAATTACACAAGGGGTTATCAATAATTTTCCATTTGTAAAGGTTATAATTTGTGTTAAGTATTCTATGCATTATCTTGTATTGAAAAGTTTGGAAATATGTTTCCAAACATGTATAATGAATTGCCTTAAAAATTTTATTCCAGGACACCATTTCAAGAAAGGGAAACATATCTACCCAGGTTGTTAAAGATGAAGGTTCTGTGCAATATATCATTTCCCAATATAAGACTTTATTCCCAATACCTTCAAATGAGACAAGATCATCTTTGATTCTGACATGAAAATCACTATATAGATTCATACTTAAGGGTTTTCCTTTCATTTTTTTCTTCCAGTCTTTTGGTATAGCTTGGGTGATGATGTTATGACTAAATATACTTATGTTCCACTTAATTTTATTCTTAGCTTGTTGAAAGTTCAATAAATGGCCGGTATTATCCATGAGATGTTTTACTTGTATATCTTTGGCAATAATCTGTGGTATTTTAAATTGTAGATAATCTAGGGGTTTATCATTTGATCGTATATATGTATTATCAAAAATATATTCATTTCCAATTTCTTCCGTGTTCAGAGGAGATTTACATTTTATTTTGAACCAGCTTTCTATAATTTGTTGGTGGAAAATGGTAATGCATCTGTTTTTATAGGAAATTGGAATTTTACACTTAAAAAGGTGTTGTTCTAAGTTCACCATCTTCCAAAATAATTTTGACCATCTATGTTTTACCCCTTCTGATATTAACCTGTTAACCCACTTAATTTTGGCTACAGCATGTACAGTGAAAATATCAGGCATTCTTAACCCTCCCAAGCTATAATCTGCAATTATTGTTTCCCGTTTGATTTTTGATGGTTTCTTACCCCATAAAAAGTTAAATAGTACCTTGTCTATTTTTTCAAGCATTGTATATGGACAATAACACATTGACAATAGATGGCTAATTTGAGGTAAAATCAGAGATTTTATAACCGTCACCTTTGCTTTTAACGATAAGTGTCTTGCTGTCCAAGTGTTTGTTAGATTTTCCATTTTCTCAATCTTCTTTTCAAAGTTTAGCTTAGCCATTTCATCATCATTATCGGAAAACCAAATACCTAAGGTTTTAAATGGAGTTTTTTGAATCAAGATTTGGTTACAGTGTTTTGTTAAGATGACTTTCTTTTCTCTTGCTGTGCCTATAGGGACCAATACGGTTTTTTGCATATTTATTTTTAGGCCTGAACATTTTTGAAAGTCTTCAACAATTGAAATTACCGACAATATTGAAGGAATATTTTTTAAAAATAAAGTAGCATCATCTGCTAATTGACAGAATTTGTACTCTTCTTTGTTGATCATAATTCCACTGATTATTTTTGAATTTCTTATTTTAACAGCAAGTGCTTCTGCTACTAATATAAAAAGTAATGCCGATATTGGGCATCCCTGCCTGATGCCTCTCCCAAGATAGAAGTACTCAGACAGGTAACCATTGTTACTAACACATGACTGGGTCTGATTGTGAAGAATTTTAATCCATTTTATAAACTTTACTGCCCATGTTATACTTTTGTAGGCACTTCATCATAAATGGCCATTCAATACTATCAAAGGCTTTTTCAAAATCCAGTAGCAATACATAGCCTGTTAAACCTTCTAGATTGACATACGATAACACATCTTTAATCATTCTAACGTTTTGACCTATATATCTGTTTTTGACATATCCTACTTGATCTGGATTAATTAATTTTGATAAAACCCTTTGAAGTCTGTTTGCCAATGTTTTTGTTAAAATCTTGTAGTCTGTATTCAAAATACTTACTGGCCGCCAACTGGTTAAAAATCTAAGATCCTTTCCTTCTTTTGGAATCAAAGTAATAACACCTCTGCGTTGATCTGCTGATAGCATACCATTTTGGAAAGAGTACTGAAAACTGTCATATAATAATTCCTTGAGATCAGGCAGAAAAATTTGAAAAAATTTGAAGTAAATCCATCACTACCTGGTGTTTTATCATTCGGAAGTTCTTTTAAAGCCTTGGCTATTTCATCTATTTGTATGTCTGTTTCTAATTCCTCATGCTCAGAGTCATTCAATCTTGGAAGAGTATCATCAGACAAGAAATTTTGGTATGAAGAATTTTCATTATTTTGCCTACTTGAGTATAGGTTTCCATAAAACGACTTTTGTTCTGACAGAATGCTTTCAGGGTTTACAATTTCTTCACCTGATTGATTCAGTAATTTTTTAATATATTTTACATTATAATTTTTTTTTCAAGACTCAAGAAATATTTAGTATTCTTTTCCCCAAGCTCTATACAGTCTACCTTTGATCTAAAAATGATACCATCTGTTTTTATAGTTTGTAACGCTTCCCATTCTGTTTTTGTTTGGTAATATTCATCCAGTATTTCTTGGTTATCTGTTATGTGTTTTTCTAAATATTTTAGTCTATCTAGTAAGTTATTTTCTTTTTCTCTGTTTTCTCTTGCTTTTTGTTTTGAAAAGGAAATGGTTTTGGTTCTAATTTGGCATTTTACAAAATCCCAGAGTGTGTTTTTATTTTCCATCACAACATCTTTCCTAATTGTGGATATTTCATTTTTTATCATTTCGACATATTTTTGGTCTTTAAGAAGAGTATTATTAAACTTCCAATAACTGCGACCCCGAGCTTGAGTGTGTAATAGGTCAAGAGTTATTTTGACTAAACTATGATCTGATTTAATTCCTGGTTTTATTTCACACTTTTTAATCTGAAAACTTAATTGTTCTGAAACCAACCAAAAATCGAGTCTAGCTTGCACTAGGCCTCCCCTAGATCTTTCTCTCCTAGTGAATTTCATTTCCTTTGGATACCTTGTTCTCCAGATATCTACTAAGTTCATATTCTCCATTAGCCCCTTTACTCTTTTATTATATGCCGACTGCATGTTACTTGTTCCACCTTTCTTATCCATTCTTTCATTTAAACAAGTGTTAAAGTCCCCCCTAGTAACACATTTTTCCCCAAATAAGTTTGTAGGAGGTCATCAAGTTCAGAAATGAAGTTTACTTGTTGGAGTATATGATCTTTAGTTGGTGCATAAATGTTGACCAAAACTAATGTTGTGCCTTCTAATATACAATCAATCAACAGTATACGGCCATTTTGATCAGATTTTACTGTATTTAAGTGTATGTCTAGGTCACAGTTATGTGGAAGCAAGATTGCTACTCCTCGACTTCTGTTATCCCCATTTGAAAAATAAATTTTTCCTCCCCAATCAGTTATCCAATCATTTTCATCAGCTTGTGTACAGTGGGTTTCTTGCAGAAAAACAATTCCATTGTACGAGTTTTTAAGCCACTGAAAAACATTTTGCCTTTTTCTTGGATCTCTGAGACCTCTACAGTTGAAGGAGTTTATAGCTACATTTTTATTGTTATACATCAGGACAAATAAGACACTGCATTATTGCAATAAAAAGTAATATTGTTCCCCAAACAAACAAATAAAAACTCACTTCTAAGCTCTGAATTGAATCATTCCAAACACATACTAAAAATTCTTTATCAGTCGTTAATTGAAAATAAGTAAAGCAGCATTGTAAACTAAATTTGTTCCACAAACAACATACAATGAACATACAAACATAGACATATAACACAAAATATGAGAAATTAAATTTAAAACATGTAATAGTCATAGAGTAGTATAGCCTACATGCTACTGAATGCCCTAACAGGTACTTCATTCAGCATTTATCACGAAGTGCATATGCATATCCATATAACAAAGATTTTGGCTAACATTTAATAGCTTTTGGTACAAGTTTTCAACATTTTCTCAAGGGCAGTATCTAATAGAGCTACAACAATGTTTATAGAAGTTTGATAGGTCACTAGCTTACTCTCCCGATTTCGAAGTTTGATTCAATTGTCTGAAATTCGGACTCTGCAATACGTTTATACATCATGGTGTGTTAATTCCATATATACCAAGATTTTATATTTTAGTATATTTTCAGCAGATTGACAAGATTTTGTTAGATTGCAACATTTTTACTGGTTTTCAAAACATTGTTTCAGTGATCTAACTAGAAGTAAGAACATTGAACCCAACATTCTAAATGATCTCACAGCACTGAAATCTAATAAACTAAGTATACTTCAATAACCCTCCAACATATCTCCTAAAAATAACAACTCTTCATAATTTTTTCATTCATTAAAATTAGGAATACAACCTTGGGAAACATAATACCATGATACCATAAAGCATAGCAGTGAATTATATTGATATAAGATGCCCAACATGTTTTGGTATTTGACCCACTGTAATATTTCGGTTGTCATACAAACATGACAAAATAACAAGTTTTAACAGTTTTTAAGTGCTGCCTAATTTGATTAGTGGAGAAAGTAATAATTCTAAAAGTCAGTATCATGCAATACCCTGAAATGTGAAATTTGAGCTTTACAAATGCCTTACTTAATAGATTTAACATGTTCAGTCTATAGCTAAATGCACTTAAGCCTGTTCAATGAATTATAAAACAGTTTTGTAATCTTTGTTAAACTATTAAGTATTATTTATCTGCTAGTTCACTAGTATATCACTATTCGTTTTAGTTCATCTTTACAATATATGACAACAATTTTGTTACTTGTGCAATACCTGTGGATGTGGCATCAATATACCATATATATCATTCATATATTATGATTTCTACATTTGTGATGCATTTTTGGCTTCACTTATGAAAGTCGATTAGTCATTTTAAACAGTAGTCACAGTTATAGATATGTATATATTCTAGAGCATCGATACCATCAGGCTATATATACTCATTTTGGACATATGATCTAGCAAAGAAAACAGCTCTAGAAATTCACCATGTTAACATATTAAGAGCAAGCAACAAAATATATGATGACATCAAAAGTTATAAGACCTATTTGAAACTCAATTTCAACTGTTATACCAGATGTACACATTCGAAACACTTACACTATTGACTTTCACAATCTCAGACGTTATAGAAGTAAAGACAATCTTATAGTATCTTTAGTTCTCATATAAGACAGTGTTTAAGGCTTAGAGTCTTGAATATGTCATGATTTTTAACAAAATTTCAATCTTTTAAGCATCATAAACCAAGAGTGTATCTTAATAACTTGTAATTCAGCTCGTATTTTTCACATTTTTTTCAGCCCATACATCTATGACATCAAACGAGCTTATATTTCTCCTTTTAAGTGGACACTTTTGGAACTGAACAAGTAATACAATATATTTAAAAGCTGAAAGAAAAGCTTTTACACACTTTTGCAATACTTAATATTTAAAAACTGTAAAAAAAACAACAAACTTTTAAACACTTTTGCAGCCCATATCAATCTGACACGAAACCAGATTATTTCTCTTTAAAATAGGCACTTTTGACCATTAACTAATAATACTTACTATTTAAAAAAGACACCATATAACAACAGTAATTATGCAGACTTTCTAGAACAAAAGGCCGGTTAAAAAGTAACACATCACTTTTTTATTTGTCTATAAGTATTAAATATATTCACCCTGACATAAGACGGCCAAAAATAACTATCTTCTTCCAAATGAAAAAATGAGAAAACATTTCAAAATATTCCTCTAGTGTATCAAAGTTACAATATTATAATTGAATACATTTTTTTCTTGTTAAATACTTTTATGTCTTTTACTTAAAATTTTCCATATCAGACAGAATCACATCAAGATGGTGAAAGTTTCATTAGCTAGTAACTTAATTTAGTATCTTACTTTTCCAATCTTTCTCTTAATTGTACTAAAATGTTACCTAGGCAGTTTTCCCCACGCCACCTGCTTTGTTCCACAATGCTGGTATCCGCTAGCGATAACCCACATGAGAAGAAGTTGTCGTGTTTGTTGGCCTCCACTAACATACCACGGCTATCCAGTAGCTTTTTCTGCAGGTGTGGATTCTGACTAAATTTGAGAAAGACTGCTTTTTCCATAGTTTGTCGGGCATGAGGCCTCCAAAGTTTTTCATCAAGACCTTTTATGTTTCTAGCCAAGATCTTCATCTTCTCAGGCGTTTCAGCTTTCATAATTGCAGTGGCTGTTGCATCATCTTTAAAGTTTAAGCACTTCTTTTCCAAGTAATATTGCTCAACACATGAGTATCCCATCAACCCCTCTCTAAATGGGCTAGGATGAAAGTTGCTTAAAAAGCATTGTAAAAAGCATTGTATGACAACATACAATATATAAGTCAACCAAATTTGGCAAGTGCTTTCATCACATCAAAATCTAGGCACAAGCAGAATTTCAGAAAACCAGTCAATGATTGGTTAATTAAGAGCAGACTGCTTATCATTTTACGGCCAAACATGCTGAAATTGACCCTCTTGGCATTTATTATGTTATTATGTTACCTACTCAGATTTAGGACCATACACAAAGATCTGTATGTTTATATCGTGTTGAAATTGGGGTTATAGCTTCAAATGTTGCATTCTCAATTTCTCATGTTAAGGTTACCTTAAAATCAGCCAAATCAAGTGTTTTCTTTGTTTTTGGAAGTATAGCACTGTGTATGTGCAGAGATGGATCCATGATTTGAAGTAGCCCAAACAAATTTGTGGGTCAAATGTTCGTTTTATGGACAACTCGGCCCGCTTCAAACTCGGCCCATTTTAAAGTCTGCCCATTTCAAAGTCGGCCCCCTACAAAGTGAAAATGAAAACAACTCATAAATATTCATATTTATGTATAAAATATGAAATCACAGTATTCTTTGCGATTTTCTAACAATATGTTATAGAAATGCTGCCTGGAGATCAAGTATGTTACCGGGAAACGTGTACTTTGCTGAAGAATTAACATTTCAATTTCGTGGACTTACACAATTCATTTATATTCATGTATACACAAATATATGAGGTCACAGAATTTCGTGGGGTTTCCTTACAACATTTTATTAACGGAAATGTTGCTTAAAAGTCAAATAATTTACGTTGAACTTTGTTTAACCCGACTATCTTAATAAGGCTTATAGTTTGTATGAGCCGAGTTTGCAGGGGGCCGACTTTGAAATGGGCCGAGATGACCAGATTCCAAATGAGGCACTCTAATTTTCTAAGCTTCAAGCGAAAATGTTGAACATAGCACACTTGTGTTGGTTTTTATTTTTGATTTTATTTTATATCATTTGTTATGCATGAATGAATTAAATTAATAGCTGAAATATGAGTCTTTTTCGTGCATTGGCTGATATTATTTAAACAAATATTGCCTGGAAAGTCAGTTTTATTGCGTTAATACATCCTATCCAATGGACAATAGCTTATCCGGTCGGCGCAGACCGGCCCGCCAAACGTCAGAAAAAGACGTCCTGTGTCTCCACTAGCAGGTCGGTCCGTAGCACCAGTGCACTCGCCAGATGGCGTGTCGTACTTCCTTCCTGTCTAGACAGAGTGACGTCATAGCATCTTTTTCGTTTGGCGCGAACCAGTGCACAGTGGAAAATTTTATCTCTGCCAGAAATTGTGTTTTTTGAAGTTTATTGCTTGGAAATCGTCTTGAATCTTATTATTTTGAAGTTACAACTATATTTTATGAACTATGTCTTCACCTGGCCAGAAGAGAGGGAGTTGTGGCCATGCAATGGCTATTTTCGACGGACATGCCTTCTGCGCACGTTGTAGGGAAAAGGGGAAAGGTGAGGAACCGTGTATTGCTAACAAAGACACTGCAGACTGTACTCTCTGTAATTCTTTCACCCCTGAGCAACGTGCCCAGATCTCTACTCCATCTTATAAAATCAAGAAAGAGAAAAGGGAGGCAAAACGTTTGGATAACACCCAACCCACGGACGATCTTGTAGACCCTTCCAGTGTCTCCGTCATTGGGGTTGTTAGTGGGCCTAGTGCTGATAAATCGCCTGCACCACCTGATAAGAAACTCAAAAAGGAAAAGCCCCCTGCTAAAACAAAGAAATCTTCATCTTCAACTCTCTCTTCTGCCACGGAAGAAAAGTTTTCAGCCCTTGAGGACAAATGGGCGGATCGTTTCAATAGGCTAGAAGCCTTACTCTTAGCCAGATCCATAGAACCTACCTTCTCTTCAGATGTCAGGGTCGCTCCAGATCACCCTCCACCAGGAAATGTTTCACGTGACTCTGAACCCTTTTTTCATCCAAGTGAAAAGTCTCTGGACATCTCACAGCGCACTGGCCCAGACTCTAGTGCTGCCTTGCAGCCGTCGGCCGGTAAGCTACCCTCAGAACATGCTTCACAAGGTTCTTCAACTGTTAAGCGCACTGGCCCAGACATTATTGCTTCACAGCAAAAGTCGGCCGGTAAGCTGAAATCTAAGACTAACACTGCTACACAAGGGCGCACTGGTCCAGACACCGCTTCTCAGAAGCATAAGTCGACCGGCAAGCCTAGCTCAGACTCTCACCGACCTTCAACTCTTCCTGTTGAGACATCCGACCACCCTCCCTCCGACCGACCTTTGAGTTCAACCGGCTCATTTTCACCGACCCCTCAGGCGGGCGGAAAAGACAGTATTTCTAGTTTGGACTCAGATACCCAGAGTCAGCTTTCTGACACTCCTCCGGTGGAACTTTTTGTAGAGGAAGGAGATTTGTCCGACGACCAGGAATTTGATCAAGAACTTCCGACGTCAGAAGAGCAAACCTACCGGGAAACTATGAGAGGCATACGTTCCTTCATGGGGTGGTCTCATATTCCTGATATGGACAGCTCAAACCCTTCAGATGACAACCCCTTCGCGGGCCCCAAGGCTCCGGCACCCAGCAAGATTTCAGTACAAATGCCTACAGAAGACTGGCTCTGCCGAAAATTAGCTAAACTCAACATGACTGAGGGATACCCCTCCAGAACCACTGAAGCCGGTAGTCTTCCCATGGACCATTTCCTCCGGCCTCCAAAACCACAGACTAAATGGTATGGTCTTTACTCTGACCAACAGTTAGATCCAGCCACAGTCACCAGTTGGCATACAGGCCCGGCTAAGTTGAATAACAGTTTTGGGAGAATAGCCAGGAAAGCCGCCTTAGCAGCTACACCCCCAGCTTCGCGTAGAATTTCTCAAGATACACTCAGGCGCTGGGAGAGGACGGCCAGAGAGGCCTCAGTAGTGTGTAATCAAACGGCCAGCTTCAATCGCTGTTTGTTTAAGGTGCAAGGGGACATGCAAGCACAGTTGAAAGTTATACGTTCAGACAATAAAGGTAAAGTTTCCAAGAAACTATCCGACGTCTCTGAAGAATTACAATTCCTTATGGAATTCAATTCTAGCATCACACAGGCCACAGCCAAGGCAATGGAGCACTTGACAGACTTTGTTTTCATTACCATGGGGAACCTTGCCTTGGCCCGTCGGGATTCATATCTCAGCCATCTAAAGAACGGAGTGAAACCAGACACGTTTGCTGCCCTTAGAACCGGCCCACTCCATATAGCCACCTTGTTTACAGAAACAGTTGTTAAAAAGGCTGAGGAAGAGATTGCCTTGTATGATAGTAAGAGTCACCCGACTGCCACCACTTCGCATACTAGGCAACGTTTTCACCCATATAAACGCCCTGATAAGAAACAGGAGAGTCGGTCGGAGGGAAAACAGGACAGACCCGCCTGGAAGAATATCAACAGGCGACCCTTCAAGCGAGGCAGGGGAAAAGCCTCTAACTTCTCTTCCCGACCTTCCCGCGGTCACCAACACTATAAATGACAATTATTATGTACACAAGGATACAAGCCAGTTGATGACCGGGACTTTCCACACAGACCATACATTGAACAATTTAGTGACTTTAAATGTAAAGCCTCCTGTTGTCAAATTTGTACCTTCTGCACCCGGGCTTCCACAAAAGAAAGGGATAAGTCCCGGGGTGCCAGAATGTCAAGTAAAAAGGTGTCAATTAAAATCTGTGAAAAGTGTTTCTTGTGTCACTCCATTGTCTTATGCCAATTCTGTTCCAAATGTACCAAATGCTGCCCTCACTCTGCCTGTAGGGGCCAGACTGCAAAATTTTTGGCAGACTTGGCTGGACCGGGGTGCCGGTCCCAAAGTAGTTCAAATCCTGCGAGAGGGCTACACCCTCCCTTTCCGGATCCGACCAAACCTCACAAGAATTCCCACAGTCGTAAGCTGCTATGTCAATCCTCTCAGGAACAGCTACCTGTTAGAGGCATTGCATCAGCTTATCGACAAAAATGCTGTAGAACAGGTTCACCATCAGACCTCGCTAGGGTTTTACAACCGACTCTTTTTAGTCCCCAAACCCAACAACAAATGGAGACCTATATTGGACCTCAGCCATCTGAACCAATTCCTCAAAGTAGAGAAATTCAAGATGGAAACACCGGAAACCATCAGAACCTCCCTCTTACAAGGGGAATGGGTAACGTCGGTGGACTTCAAGGATGCTTATTTCCACATACCGATACAGAAACAGTCCCGGAAATACCTCAGATTTCAGGTCCAGGACCAAACCTACCAGTTCAAAGCTCTTCCCTTTGGTCTATCCACAGCACCCATGGAATTCACTGTAATCACAAAGGAAGTGAAGCTAATGGCCATGCACAAGGGTATAAGAATCCACCAGTACCTAGACGACTGGTTAGTAAGAGCCAAATCCCCCCAGGCCTGTCTCCAACATACTCAGATACTGGTAAAAATATGCCAGGATCTAGGCTGGTTAGTGAATTTGGAAAAATCAGAGCTGGAACCCAAACAAGTCTTCAACTTCGTAGGCTACCAGTTCGACCTCAAGTCCGGTCGGGTCCGACCGACACCGGACCGGTGGCAAAGCCTCCAGGGAAAGATACAACAACTTTTATTGCTGCCGGCCTGTCCGGCCCGGCAGTTCATGTCCTTGATAGGTCTGTTAACAGCCACAGAGAAGCAAGTTCACTTCGGCCGATTACACATGAGACCCATTCAGTGGCATCTCAAAAACAACTGGAGGGTACCAGAATCCTTAGAAAAGGTCATCCCTCTACCCAGGTCCCTGCACCCACATTTATGCTGGTGGCTGGAAGAAAGCAATGTCCTCCAAGGACAACCGTTACACCCTATGAGGCACGCTCTGCAAATATTTACAGACGCCTCAAAAGAAGGGTGGGGCGCTCACTTAAACGAGTCCATGGCAAGAGGGTCCTGGTCGGTACCAGAAAGCAAGCTGCACATAAACTACCTAGAGCTCAAAGCGGTTCTCCTAGCCCTCAAAGAGTTCCAAAATCTCTGTGTGGGCAAAATAGTCCTAGTGGCAACCGACAATACTACGGTAGTCGCTTACATAAACAAAGAAGGAGGCATGAGGTCAGGCCCACTCTGTGCCCTCCTGTGGAGAATCTTAACCTGGTGTTCCCACAGACAGGTGACCCTAAAGGCCCGGCATATCCCGGGCCACCTCAATGTGATAGCCGACAAGCTATCCAGACTGGGTCAGACCATCCAAACCGAATGGTCCCTCCTACCAGCAGTTTTTCAACAACTATGCACACAATGGCACCGGCCTCAGATAGACCTATTTGCCACGAGGTTCAACCGCAAGTTACCTCAGTTTGTCTCTCCAGTACCGGACACCCTGGCTGTAGCAGTGGATGCACTCACTCTGCCATGGGACGATCTGGATGCATACGCCTTCCCACCGACCGCCATATTGAGCAAAGTGGTGGAGAAGCTACTGGACTCCCCGTGCAAAAGACTCATTCTGATTGCGCCGGGATGGCCCAACATGCCCTGGTTTTGGGATCTAGTGGCCATGTCCAGTCGGGCCCCTCTCAGTCTGCCCAACCTGCCCAATCTGCTAACGCAGCCCTTCAATCAGATTCCTCACAGAAATCTGACAAATCTAAATCTCCATGCTTGGCTCCTAGAGCCGCAAAAATCAAAGAACAAGGTTTCTCTGAGGCAGTGGCAGCAAGAATTGAGGCTCCTCAAAGAAAATCAACCAGATCAGTCTATGAGGCAAAGTGGACCCTTTTTACAAAGTGGTGCTACACTAATCAGGTGGACTTCAGGTCACCACCTGTAAAGTCGGTGGCTGACTTCCTGATGTACCTCTTTGAGGAAAGGAAGTTGCAGCCCAGCACCATTGATGGATACAGGTCTGCCATTGCTGATAAACTAGGTGATACAACCCTAAATATCAGCAAAGATCATAATCTCACTCGTCTCTTGGAAAGTTTCCACAGAGACAGACCCAAAGGGCGGAGGGGAATACCTTCCTGGAATCTTTCCCTGGTACTACACCAGCTGACAAAGCCCCCTTTCGAACCTCTTAGGGAAGCATCTCTGAAGCATCTGACCTTCAAAACTGTCTTCCTTTTGGCCCTTGGCTCTGGCAAAAGAAGGAGTGAGATCCATGCATGGCAGCATAAAAACATCAAACACCAGTCGGACTGGTCTAAGGTGTCTCTGTTTCCATCCCCCAGCTTCCTCTCCAAGAATCAGCTGGCCAAGGAGGATCCGGAGAGTGTAGCCCCGGTGGTCATACCAGCCCTGGCTCCTACTCTGGATAGATCCCTCAAGTCTGATAGGTCTCTTTGTCCAGTCAGAGCCTTACGCTACTATTTGGACAGGACTTCAGACCTTAGGCAGGACAAGCAATTAGTTTTTGTCTCCTTCAAGAAAGGCTTCGACAAAGACATCTCGCCTGCCACTATCTCCTCATGGATCAAACAAACTGTGATCCTATGCTATGAGCTCTCTGATCATCAAGCCCACACTCTGCATCAAGTTAAGGCTCATGATGTAAGGGCTTTTGCTGCTTCTAAGGCCTTCCAGTCGGGAGTCTCCTTGGAGCAGATCTTATCAGCCTGCCACTGGAAATCTCATAATACCTTCACCCAATTCTATCTGAAGGACGTGGCTTGGGCTGACTCAGAGCTCTACCATCTCGGACCGGTTGTGGCTGCTCAACAGATCCACCAACAGACTGGTACCTAGAGGAGATCTGTACATATGTAAATGCTTGTACATATTTGTTTATACTACACATAATTAAGGAGCAACAAAAAAAAAAAAAAAATCTCACGTACTTCCCCCGGGAGACTTAATTTTATGGGACTGAACTCATCCCTCTCTTCCCCCTACCTCAGAGCAGGTCTGTTTTTAAAAAAGGGGAGGGGGGGAGAAAAACAAGGTCGACTCTGACGGTTCCAACCGGGTTAACCGGATGATGATATTCGACCATAGCCTTAGGGGTTTTAAACTTCAAGGTTTACCCAGGCTTTAAGAAGGAATTTCCACGAGTTCACACAAGTCCCTAGTAACCTACCCGCCGACCAAGCGGTAGTTATTCAGCTATTGTCCATTGGATAGGATGTATTAACGCAATAAAATTGCAAATTTAATAAGTAAATTAAATTTTTATAAGTTAATACCCTATCCAATGGACACGCGAGACCCTCCCACCGACCCCGCTATCAGCTTACTAGGGGTCTAATAAGTTTAGACAACAAAAAAGATGCTATGACGTCACTCTGTCTAGACAGGAAGGAAGTACGACACGCCATCTGGCGAGTGCACTGGTGCTACGGACCGACCTGCTAGTGGAGACACAGGACGTCTTTTTCTGACGTTTGGCGGGCCGGTCTGCGCCGACCGGATAAGCTATTGTCCATTGGATAGGGTATTAACTTATAAAAATTTAATTTACTTATTAAATTTGCAATTCTTTGACCCCCCCCCCTTAAATTGTTAACATTTTCAGCTATAACCATCTGTTTTATCATTGTGATTAGAGCTTTGGAATTTTGTTGGTAAGTTATAGCAAATCATGACCTGGGGTTCAAAAACAACAACAAAAAAGAACATAAAGTTCACCTCGAAAATGGTAAAAAGATTAATATCAAAATGGAATTGTCAAGCTCCTTTTTGTGTCAGCTGATTTGTCAGTCAGCTGACATTATGGCATCACTGTGTTTTCTCCTCCAAAAGCACAAGGCCCAGACACATGCTGTAACTTTTAAATTATAACTTATCTATCGAGGATTTTAAATCATTAAAGCATGCTCATCTGTCTGTTTGTCTGTCCCCTAGAGCCGTTACAAGCGAGGTACCCCCACCCAAAGTGTGAAAATTTGAACACTTGAACACAATTTTTTCATTGACTGTTGAGGGGGATTTTTCTCATACCTTGCATGTATGTACTAGCCTACTAGGCCACAAATAGATTCCCTTGTGTGAGTATCAGACCTCAATCTTTCTTAATTAATTTTTATGAATTTTTAAAATAAATTTTAATGTATTAAAATTCATTAATTCATGTATTAAGTCGCTTATAACTCAAAAAGTGTTTCATTTAGAGCATTTTGTTAAAATATGTTGTTCAGCCACTTTTTCCATAGCTACAATCCTAAAACTTGGTGAGTAACTTGGGAGTCTATCCCAATAGCTTAGTGAGTAAAATCTACTTTGTGACTTTTCACTACCTTCCATAGGTTCCATAATGAGTGAAATCATTGAAAACTATTGTATTTAGAGTGTTTTGTTGCAATATGTTATTCATCTACTTTTTTGTCAGCTATAACATAGTAAAATTACAGACTTGTAGCTCATTCCATAGCTGGGCAATAGCTGCTTTAAGGTTCTCACTGTAGATTAAATCAGTTCTAACTTGAAGACTATTGTCTTTAGAGAATTTTGTTGTATCCACGAGAGGCATCCAGTGGATACTTTGGTTTAGCGTTTGCTACGCCGCCGCACGTAGAGAGATTTTCGGCGTTAACTCTCGCAGAGGAAAACTACACCAGCTAGGTTCACCAAATTTGCAGGATATCTTCATTGGGAGGTAAGCTTCTCTGGGACTGAAAGTGGCCTCATTCTGAAACACAAGATGGCCGCCGTGCTCATTTCTTCGAAAATTATATACTTTTTTTTTCTACTGGCTGGTACTCATGGGTAGAAGGTGGAATCTCTTCATAGGTGATATGTATAACAGATATACATGTCCTCTACAACCTTGCAGACATTTGACCTTGAAGCTTTTAATTCAAGGTCATCCACGGAGTGCCAAAGTACCCCACATAGCAGACTTTAAAAGTGCCTATATCTCCCTTATTATTGGTATTAGAGGTTTGCAATGTGAAACCAACATATAGAAAATCATGGGCTTGGAATCTTCTGACGTGGCCAGATTTGACCTTGGACCCCTCCTTCAAGTTAAAAGAGGATAGCCAAACTTAAAAGTGCTTATAACTCTCTTATTATTGGTCCTAGAGGTTTGCAATGTGAAACCAACTTACAGGAAATCATGGGCTGGGAATCTTTTGATGTGGTCAGATTTGACTTTGGACCGCTCCTTCAAGGTCAAACGAGGATAGCCAAACTTAAAATGGTTATAGCTTGCTTATTATTGGTCCTAGAGATTTGCAATGTGAAACCAACTTACAGGAAATCATGGGCTGGGAATCTTTTGATGTGATCAGATTTGACCTGGGCCCCTTCTTCAAGGTCAAACAAAGATAGCCAAACTTAAAAGTGCTTATTATATCTCGCTTATTATTGGTCCTAAATGTTTGCAATGTGAAACCAACTTACAGGAAATCATGGGCTGGGAATCTTTTGATGTGATGAGATTTGACATTGGGCCCCTCCTCCAAGGTCAAACGAGGATAGCAAAACTTAAAAGTACTTATAACTCAATTATTAGTCCTAGAGGTTTGCAATGTGAAATAAACTTATAGGATATCATGGGCTGGGAATCTTCTGATGTGTTCAGATTTGACCTGGGGCCCCGCCTCCAAGGTCAAACAAGGATAGCAAAACTAAAAGTGCTTATAACTCAATTATTATTGGTCCTAGAGACTTGCAATGTGAAACCAACCTATAGGAAATCATGGGCTGGGAATCTTCTAATGTGGTCAGATTTGACCTTGAGCCCCTTCTTCAAGGTCAAACGAGGAAAGCCAAAGTTAAAAGTGCTTATAATTCGCTTATTATTGATCCTAGAGGTTTGCAATGTGAAACTAACTTATAGGAAATCATGGGCTGGGAATCTTTTGATTTGGTCAGATTTGACCTTGAGCCCCTCCTTCAAGGTGAAACAAGGACACCCAAACTTAAAAGTGCTTATAACTTGCTTACTATTGATCTTAGAGGTTTGCAATGTGAAACCAACTTACAGGATATCATGGACTGGGAATCTTCTGATGTGGTCAGATTTGACCATTGGCCCCTCCTTCAAGGTCAAACGATGGTTTTGGCTTTGAAGGCTTTGGTGAGTTGATTTTCCGGTGGATACAAATTTGCATCGGTTCTCTGATGCGTAGGTCTAGTTGAAATATGTTATTCACCTTTTTATGTCAGCTGACTTGTCTAACTTGGGTGTCTATTTCAATAGCTAAGTGAGAAATAGCTACTTTTGGACTTTTCAGTAACTTCCATCATGAGTAAAATCACTTGTAACTTGAAAACTATTGCATTTAGAGAATTTTGTGTAAATATGTTATTCAGCTACTTTTGGGTCAGCTATAACATAGTAAAATTTCAGACCTGTACCTTATGGCATAGCTGAGTAATAGCTACCTTTAGGTTATCACTGTTGAGAAAATCACTTAGAACTTGAAAAGTATTGCATTTAGAGTATTTAGTTTCATATGTTATTCACCTATTTTGGGGTGAGTTATAAACATAGTAAAATTCCAGGCCTGTGGCTCATTGCATAGCTGAGTAATAGCTACTTTGAGGTTCTTACTCAACGCTAAATCATGTATAACTTGAAAAGTATTGCATTTAGAGTATTTAGTTTCAATGTGTTATTCACCTATTTTGGGGTTAGCTATAACATAGTAAAATTCCAGACCTGTGGCTCATTGCATAGCTGAGTAATAGCTACTTTGAGGTTCTTACTCAACACTAAATCATTTATAACTTGAAAAGTATTGCATTTAGAGCATTTTGTTAAAGTATGTTATTCAGCTACTTTTTCCATAGCTACAACATGGTGAGTAACTTGGGTGTCTCTCTCATTAGCTAAGTGAGTAATAGCTACTTTCAGACTTTTCAGTAACTTCCATCATGAGTAAAATCACTTGTAACTTGAAAACTATTGCATTTAGAGAATTTTGTGTAAATATGTTATTCAGCTACTTTTGGGTCGGCTATAACATAGTAAAATTTCAGACCTGTAGCTCATTGCATAGCTGAGTAATAGCTACTTTTAGGTTATCACTGTTGAGAAAATCACTTATAACTTGAAAACTATTGCATTTAGATTATTTAGTTTCAGTATGTTATTCACCTATTTTGGGTTAGCTATAACATAGTAAAATTAAAACTATTGCATTTGCAATATTTTCTTTAAATATGTTTTTAACTTACTTTTTACACCTTAACAGTTACCTTCTTACTTTCCTTCTGAACACCATTTCCAGGGCACAACTTTTGTGTCCTTTTCTTCTGTCACTTCTACTCTGAAACTCAAAACACCTTGATTATATGGGTTATTTTTGTCTTCTTTTTTAGTGGAACATTTGGCTAAGTATCTGTCAATGAGAATTGCTTTGGAAGAGGATAGAAAAAGTGAACAAGGTATGTTTTGGATTGATGAAGATTTAAAGTAGTATGAGTAGCTTAGACTACTACTAGAGCTGCTACACCACTGAATTTCTTTTAATTAAAATTCCAAGTTTAACCAACACCAAAGCAAATGTGTTTTGCAAGGGCCTCTTCTAATTGAAAAAATAAATTTTGGGTATGCATAGTACTGAGAATTGCCCTCAGTTTTCTAAGTAAATTCTCAATTTTCGAAAAAGATCATTATTTAGTTCCAAGTTATTGTTTTCTTCTTGGTCAATCTAGTGTCATAGATTTTCCAGGGTACATATCAATCTGGCTACAATCTTGTTTATTTCCAAACTATCCACATTTAGTATCAACTAAATTAAACCACTGACAATAGAAATGGTGTTGGATATATATAGTTTCATAAAAGTGTGTGGATATTTATGCCAGCTAGTGAAAAATCAAATGTTTAAAAGTTCAAATGATCAAACATGTTTGTAGGCTGACACTAATGATAAATCGAATAGACGTATGATCTTCTGTCTATTAGTAATACTGTCAAATATCTCAATTTAAATTCCCCTTCTGGAAGAAACTAATTTGGTTTAAAGACAGCATTTACCATTAAAATGTAAATAATATAAAGCATTCTATAAAGTATAATTTCTTTTGAATTAAAAGTAATTTGGGGCCCTTTCACAGAAAAAAATATTTAAGATTACTTAAAATTACTTGCAGTGGGATTTTATTTTTTGAGTACTTTTATTTGAAGAATTGAAGATATCCCTGTGTTCAACAGGTTCAACGAGTCAGCCCTCAGCCGAGGAGAAGGTTTACGTTATTTACATCAGACAAATTGGTGGCAACTTAACAGAACTCGATGGTTCATTGTCACTGGACTATATACAAGAGACCCATTGGAAGGCCACTAAACCGCTAGAGCTATACTATCTTCAGAAAGAGGGGGAACAACAGCATTCTATGGAGACATAATAATCTTAAGATGTCCTCGCACTGTTTTTCATCTGTAATTTTCCCAAGATGTGATCAAAGTTAGAATTAATGGCTGGTGCAGATAAACAGATAGTACTGAACTCTCTGCTTAAAGTTAATGTGGCACACACCTTTAAGTACAACTGTAACAATAAGTATTGTTCCAGATATGCCATTTTGTGAACAATAATTTAAGTCCAATATTTACTCACTTAGTGATGCCAAGCTACTTTATTTTGTTAGATCTTGGGTCAGTTACTTCAATATGTAATGTAGTTTTTGTACAAGGACTGAGACAAAACCCCAAAAGTAATGCACCTAATGCTTAACATAACACATGATGTTTTATGTAAATTGAAACTACTCCGCATGAAAAAGATTCTTTATCATACTTACACGTATGCCAAAAAATCTGTAGCATTATGATTTTGTTGCATCATACACAAGTCTTTCAGAGGTGAGGATATATGAGTATATTTACTTTGTGAAATCTCAGAAGAATGCATACATATTTCTTTGAATTTCCCTGCAATCTTCTAGAATGTTTTGATGTTCAAACATATTAGGCATGTTAGACCTAATTTTACTGTATGTACATAAAATATGTTACTTTTGTTTGTATAAGTCGAAATTCACTATACCTGAGACCAATTTCTGAGGAAGTAACTTTGTTAAGGTTCTATATGTATAAAGTCTTGAGTCTGATCTTTATGAAGGGCATATAAATTCCTGTGAGTGATGTTTTTATGAGGGTGATGTGATTGTGTAATGCTTGTAACCACTGTATGTGTTCACATCCATTCATAGCTCTCCTTATCTTAACGGTCCTTTAATAGTATATCTCTTTATCTTAACAGTCTTTTAATAGTATAATCATCTTACTGTTGTCTAGTTGTGAATAATTCAAATCATTTTGTCATACCTGCTGTGAAAACAACCTGACCTTACTAAAGTATTTTTTGCGAAAACTTTCAGCAGCCCCATCATTTAGGATTTGACTTGCCAAGAGAAGTAACTTTAACACTCATGCATTCTTTCACCATAAATCTTCCATTAATTACTCTTTTTATTGACAACAAATTTATATCTATATATATGTGAATATTTTGAAAACTGTTAATGTTTATGTGGAAAAAGCCTGACCTCCATTTTCCTATTTTTGAGCTCCACTTTTCTGCTCTTGTATGTATGCTCCTCAGTCCAACTGAAAGGAAAATTCACTTGATATGCTACAGCAGATTAGATTAAAATCCCAACATTATCAATGAAATCTCATATTTATAAAGACTGCAGTTGTGTTCCTTCAATATTTAATTACCCTTTTTGTTAAAGGGAGAATAAGAGTTTTGTGCTAACTATATGTATCAAGTTTAATACTAATGTATTATCCTTTGTTATTGTAGCAATTACAGATTTGCTTCCAGTTGTAACATGTAAATAAAGATTGTCATCATTTGTACATTGTTTTCTATGTAGTGCTATCGTAGTTTGTTATTACCTCATTATCTATTTGTTAAAATGTTATTTAATTTTTTCCACCTCTTGTTCCATTGCTTAATCAGAGAATGGTGATTGAGAGTTCACCACTAAACTTGGCAACAGAGTTAGCTTGTTGACGAAAACAAGGCCAAAAGTCTTCTGGTCTACATGCTCGAACTACACAGTCATCAGAGACAAAAGTAGTGCACTGAAGCATTCACTCTTCGAAGTACTAAGGTAGCCGATTGCTGCTTAACTTCAGTGATGAGATACACGCTCATCACACTACTGAGCAGTACACTTGAATTTATGAAAGTGATAAAAAGAAATTCTGACTCGGACACATCCCATAGCTGGTCTCTAACTCAGATGTTCACCCATCCAAGTACTAATGTAGCCCATTGCTGCTTAACTTCAGTGATGAGATGCACGCTCATCACACTACTCAACAATTCATGAAAGTCCGGTGATAAAAAAAAAAAAACAAGACCAAAAGGGGCTTTGGTCTACTAGCGCGAGCTGCAATCATCGGAGACACAAGTACACTAAGGTAGCCGATTGCTGCTTAACTTCAGTGATAAGAGAGGTACTCGTCTTGCTATGCCACAAGTCATGAAAGTACGGATATATGAAGAAAAAAAACGAGAAAAAAAATGGATTTCTAGAAGCACAAGCCTTGGTAGAGCTCGTGCTTAAAAATATGATCTTAAGAAGGGCGAACTTCACCAGAGCTCGCACTTAAAAATATGATCTTAAGAAGTGCGAACTTCAACAGAGCTCGCACTTAAAATCTGTTTTGACATCAGCATTAAAATGGAGTTGTAGATCCACTCCATGTAATAAGTGAAAACTGCCTAGATTGGTCAAGACTGATAAATAATGAAAAAAGTTAAGCTGAGTTCATTTCTAATTCTACAACATTTTGAAATATTGTTCGTCAACTCTGCTTTTTTGCTCAAATTATTTATTAGTACAAGTTTTGCTTCCACCTTGAAATACAAAAGAAGTCGAGCAAGTAGTGGTCATGGGTTTAAATCCAGCCCAGGACAACATATGGCATGCTTGGAGTGCTTGTTCTTATCTGACCTTACCTTTTTTGATAGGGATGAAAAAATAGCAGCATACACTATTTTCAATTTTTACCCCACAGCCCTTAAGGGCTGTCGGGGTATTGTTTTCACCCATGGTGTCCAGTCGGGCGGGCGGCGGGAAATAGTTTGTCCGGGCTGTATCTCAGAAACCGTAAGGTGCAGGAAGTTCATACTTGGCAGGGACATTGGTTGGGGGGTGTAGGTGTGCAACGTCATGGTCTGACCTTGATTTGACCTTGGCGTAGTGACCTTGAGTTTGAAAATCTTGTCCGGGCTATATCTCGGCAACCATAAGGTGTAGGAAGTTGATACTTGGCAGGGACATTAGTTAGGGGCTGTAAGTGTGCAACGTCATGGTCTGAACTTGCCTTAGTGACCTTGACCTTTAAGGGCTGTCGGGGTATTGTTTTCACCCATGGTGTCCAGTCGGGCGGGCGGCGGGAAATAGTTTGTCCGGGCTGTATCTCAGAAACCGTAAGGTGCAGGAAGTTCATACTTGGCAGAGACATTGGTTGGGGGGTGTAGGTGTGCAACGTCATGGTCTGACCTTGATTTGACCTTGGCGTAGTGACCTTGAGTTTGAAAATCTTGTCCGAGCTATATCTCAGCAACTGTAAGGTGTAGGAAGTTGATACTTGGTAGGGACATTGATTAGGGGGTGTAGGTGTGCAACGTCATGGTCTGACCTTGATTTGACCTTGCTGTAGTGACCTTGACCTATAAAATCTTGTCCGGGCTATATCTTGGAAACCGTAAGGTGTGGGAAGTTGATACTTGGTAGGAACATTGGTTAGGAGTTGTAGGTGTGCAACATCATGGTCTGACCTTGATTTGACCTTCGACCTTGCCGTAGTGACCTTGACCTATAAAACCTTGTCCGGGCTATATCTCAGCAACTGTAAGGTGTTGGAAGTTGATACTTGGTAGGGACATTGGTTAGGGGGTGTAGGTGTGCAACGTCATGGTCTGACCTTGATTTGACCTTGCTTTAGTGACCTTGACCTATAAACTCTTGTCTGGGCTATATCTCGGAAACCATAAGGTGTAGGAAGTTGATACTTGGTAGGGACATTGGTTAGGGGGTGTAGATGTGCAACGTCATAGTGTGATCTTGATTTGACCTTTGACCCTTGCCGTAGTGACCTTGATCTATAAAATCTTGTCTGGGCTATATTTCGGAAACTGTAAGGTGTAGGAAGCTGATACTTCGTGAGGACATTGGTTGGGGGTAGTAGATGTGCAATGGTGTGACCTTGATTTGACCTTTGTACTTGCCATAGTGAACTTGACCTATAATACCTGGTCTGGGCTATATCTTGGAACCGTAAGAGTTGTAGGAAGTTGATACTTGTTAAGGACATTGGTTAGGGGGTGTAGGTGTGCTACGTCATGTGACCTTGATTTGACCTTGCTATAGCAACCTTGACCTATAAAATCTTGTCGAGGTTATATCTCAGAGACTGTAAGGTGTAGGAAGTTTATACTTGGTAGGGACATTAGTTGAGGGTTTTAGGTGTGCCACGTCATGGTGTAACACTGATTGACATTTGACCTTGCTGTATTGACCTTTAAAATCTAGTTGCACCTTTGGGTCTGTCTGTTGATGCAGACTAAGCACTGTTAAAGTCATATTAGAATTCATGAAGAATTTCCTTTTGCAGTTCCCATTGTAACAGATGGAATTTCATCAAGTGAGCCACAGGCTTTTCTCCAACACCACACATAAGCATTCATTGAATGTATTGCCACTTCTGTATGCATGGGTAATATTCAAAACATCCAAACCATAATTCGGCCATTTTTGGTTTATTGATAAATGCTGTCATTTTATTATTGAATTGTCTTGTTTTAATACTTCATCTTTATATACATTTCTTTTTCTTAGATATTATTTTCTCTACTTAAGCATTATTTGGACCTTAATATAACTTACACTGCTGTGAAAGTATCTTGAACTTTGTACTGTTACACTACTTCTATATCTCATGGTGTTGAAAAATATTTCCCCAGGCTGTGGGGTATGGGCATCTCTGATGCTATTTTTGATATATGAGCTCTCATTGCAGCAGAAGTGATTTCATGAAGCTATAATATAATTTTGTGCAAATATTTTTGTGGTTTAGCATTTGGTCTGTGCTTTTTGGCTACATGTAGAAGATGCTTTAGCCAGATTGCAAGATGAATACAGTATTAAAGTGACAAAAGCTTGAGCAAGGAGTAACTGGCAGATCCGGGAATATTATTATTATTATTATCATATAATTAATATTCAGTGCTGTCTTGCAGCCTTTCCATAACACTTGACTGTTGAAATGATTTATTTCAAGTGAAGAACAACAGAACTCTAAATTACCTGATTAAAACTTTGTGTACTGTAAAAAAGGAAAATAATCAAGTGACTTATTTTTGGGCAGATTGCGTGTAACCAACCCGCCTATATGATTGATGTGTCCGACGTCTCTTCACCTGTCTGTCCATCAATTTCCAGACTATTACTCAAACACGCTTCTGCCAATCGATTTGAAACTTATCAGGGAGGTAGGACACCACCTAGGCCAGGTGACTTTCGAAATTGGTGCCACTTTGAAAAACAAGATGGCCGCCATCTTGAAATTTTGTTTCCGGACTCTAATTCTAAGATGCTTTGTCTGATCAGTTTGAAACTTATGCAGGTGTTCCACTGGAGCCAACCCTGTAACCGACCCATGGGTCGGTTGCAAAAGTCATAGAGTCGTGAGAAAAAGCGTGCGAAAATGCTGAGTCGGTTATAAAATCCCCGACAGGATGGTACACTTACAGACAGGACGTAATGGCCATCCCGACAAGACGTAGGGTCGGGGACGTTTTTTGCATGGCCAGTCATAGAAGTACTATGACAAGCCCTAAATCCCTAACAGACAAGCCGGATAACAAACAGACAAGCCGTAAAGACAAACAGACAACCTGGGAACATGTTCCCAACCCTTCTCGACAGGACTTACTGTTTTTGTGGGTCGGTATCTATAGTCGTGATCCAGAATCAGGATCCATATCACACTATATAACCCCCCCCCCCCCCCCCTGTGATGTGCCATTCATTTCACACTTTAAAGATGACAGGAACACATCAAGAGCAACCGATAGATCACTTGAGGGTCCTTTTTATTGCGTTAATATATCCTATCCAATGGACAAATGCTATTCCGGTCGGCGCAGACCGGCCCGCGAAACGTCAGAAAAAGACGTCCTGTGTTTCCACCGGCCGGCTGGTCCCTAGTACTAGTGCACTCGCCAGATGGTGTGTCGTACTTCCTTCCTGTATAGACAGCGTGACGTCATAGCATCTTTTTCGTTTGGCGCGAACTAGTGTACACGGATATTAGTTTACCAGAATTTTATTAAGAATTTCAACAGTTAATTTGATTTCTTCAACGTTTTTTTACTGCCATATTTGATCAAACACATCATGTCTTCTCCTGGCCAACGTCGAGGGAAATGTGGACACGTTATGGCTAATTTTGACACTCATTCTCACTGCGCGCGATGCAGAGACAAGGGAAAGGGTAAGGAACCTTGTGTTTCAGATCCACAAACTTCTAACTGCCAGATATGTAATAGCCTCACGTCTGATCAATGCCAGCAATTAGCTACACCTTCATATAAGCTTAAGATTGAAAAACGTGAAGCAAAGCTTACTGATCCAACCCCTTCCCAGGACTCTGATCAACTTGTCGACCCGTCAAGCGTGTATTGGGGTCGTAGACGAACAGGGATCTGTCAAATCTCCTGCTCCCGTCCCCCCCACCTGATAAAAAGCCTAAGAAAGACCATAACAGTAAGAAAGAAAAATCTCCCTCTACAAAGGCTTCTAAACACAGTACTGGTACTGAGGATGAATTTGCAGAACTGGATAACAAATGGTCGGAGCGCTTCAGTCGTCCAGAAGCTTTGATAATGGCCAAGAGTTTTGAACCGACCTTCTCTTCAAAGGTGAAAGTTACACCGACCAATTCACCTCCTCATGATGTTGAAAATGTGTCTGAGCCTTTCATCCGACCTTCTACTTCAAAGCCTACTGGAACTGGCTTCTCTGCTGAAAAGCATCAGGCGACCAGTAAAGCAGTGACCAGTCAACAGGCTTCTACAGCTAAGTTTCCTGGTACGGGCTTCTCTGCTAACAAGCATCAGCCAGCCAGTCAAACTATATCTCACCGACCGACTTCAACTGCAAGGTTTACTGGACAGGGCTCCTCTGCTATTGTGCATCAGCCTACCAGTCAAACCAAGTTCAACCGACCGACAACTACAACCGACCCTTCAGCAAAGCTTCAGTCTACAGGGGAAGGTGATGTTAACCGACCTTACTCTGACCGGCCTGCTGCTACCGACCAGCCACTGTCATCTGAACCGGCTGACACCGGCTCCCCTGCTCTTCACAGGTCAAGGCGAGATAGCATCTCCAGTCTGTCATCTGAGGCCGGTAGCATGTTGTCGGATAACCCACCACTGGATTTATACACTGAAGAAGGGGAGTTATCTGAGGACCAGGATCAGCCTGTAACCGACACAGACCAGCCAGTGTCAGAGGAGCAGAATTATAGGGATACTATGCAGGGTATCCGTTCCTTCATGGGCTGGTCTCACATCCCAGAAATGGACAGTACAGCATCCACTTCAGATGATAACCCTTTTGCGGGGCCCAAGACTGTAACTCCTGGCAAAGTGTCGGTTAAAATGCCTACTGAAGACTGGTTATGTAGGAAAATGACCAAGTTGAACCTAACATTGGTTGAGGGTTACCCCTCCCGTGGATCAGAAGCCAGTGGCCTAGCTAAAGATGTCTTTCTGAGACCGTCCAGAACACAGTCCAAATGGTATGGGCTTCACACTGACCCTAAAGCTGAATCTTCACAGATTTCATATTTGAATACAGATGCTTGAAAACTGAACAGCAGCTATAGTCAGATAGCTAGATACACTGGGCTGTCATCTACTCCACCAGAATCTCGCAGGATATCACAAGAAACACTGCGCAGATGGGAGAGATCTGCCAGGGAGACTTCGGTTATATGTAACCAAGCTGCCAGTTTTAACCGTTATCTCTTCAAGGTGCAACAAAACATGAAGGACCAGTTTAAACTTTTGAAGGCAGAAAACAAAGGGAAGGGATCTACAAAGGCATCTACAGCAGCTGAACTATTTGATGGATTTTAACTCTAGCATTACACAGGCGGCTGCAAAGTCAATGCAACACTTGTCAGAGTTCGTTTTCATCACTATGGGTAACTTAAACCCTAGTCCGTTGAGATGCATATTTGAGCCACCTTAGGACCGGTATCAAGCCGGATACTCTCACAGCACTGAGGTCAGCCCCCCTTCATATCTCAACTTTGTTTCCAGACTCAGTTATTAAGCGGGCAGAAGAGGATATAGCTCAGCTTGAGTCTAAGGGACATGCTGGTGCTTCACAGAACAAAGGTTGGTACCACCCTTATGAAAGGCAGGATAAGAGGTCGGTTAACAGGGACTCAAGATCAGATAAACCCGCCTGGAAAACGATTGGAAGGAAACAGTTCAGAAGAGGAAGAGGTCGTACTGCCAATTTCTCATCAAGACCAGCCAAGGGCCAGCAGTCGTATAAATGACAATTATTGTGTAGCCAAGTTACAGACACGACTGCTGGCCGGGAGCACACCACAGACAATAAACACTGGCTTAAAGTTAAATGTAAAGCTTCCTGTTGCCTCACATGTTCATACTGCACCCGCGCATTCCCAAAAGAGAGAATTAAGTCCCGGGTCAGCAGGTTGTCATTGCAAAGTTACAAATTAAAGTCTGTGAAAAGTGTTTCTTGTGTCACTCAATTGTCTTGTGTCCAACCTGTAAGAAATGTCAAAAATGCTGCACCAAATCTGCCTGTAGGGGCCAGACTTCAGAACTTTTGGCAAACTTGGCTGGATCTGGGAGCCGGTCCAAAAGTAGTTCAGATCCTAAAAGAGGGTTACACCCTCCCCTTACGGATCCGGCCAAGGCTCACAAGGTCACCCACGGTTATAAGCTGCTATGTCAATCCCCACAGGAACAGCTACCTCCTGGAGGCATTACATCAGCTTATAGCCAAGAATGCTGTAGAACTAGTAAAACACCAAACTTCTCTGGGGTTTTTCAACTGACTATTTTTAGTCCCAAAACCCAACAAGTGGAGACCTATACTATATTTGAGCAAACTGAATCTTTTCCTCAAAACGGAGAAATTCAAGATGGAGACACCGGAAACCATCAGAACGTCTCTCCAACAAGGGGAGTGGGTTACCTCAATAGATTTCAAGGACACCTACTTCCATATACCAATACAGGAACAGTCCAGGAAATATCTGAGATTTCATGTCCAAGGTCAGACATACTAGTTCAAGGCTCTGCCCTTTGGTCTGTCCACAGCACCCTTGGAGTTCACTGTAATAGCAAAAGAGGTGAAACTGATGGCCATTCACAGGGGTATAAGGATCCACCAGTACCTAGACGACTGGTTGGTGAGGGCCACATCCCACCAGGCTTGTCTCCAACATACTCAAATTCTGGTGAAAATATGTCAAAAATTAGGCTGGCTGGTGAATTTGGACAAGTCAGAGCTTGATCCAAAGCAGATCTTCGATTTTGTAGGTTACCAGTTCGACCTCAAGGCCGGTCGGGTCCGACCGACCCCAGACCGGTTTCAGAACCTTCAGGACAAAATATTAGAAATAGTGTCACTTCCGACCTGTCCGGTCTGACAGTTCATGTCCCTGATAGGTTTACTAACAGCCACAGAAAAGCAAGTTCACCTAGGCCGACTACACATGAGACCCATACAGTGGCATCTCAAGCAACACTGGAGAATACCAGAGTCACTAGAAAAAGTGACTCCAATTCCCAGCTCCCTGTACTCTCATTTACAATGGTGGTTACAGGAAGACCACGTTCTCACAGGCCAACCATTACACCCTTTAAAGCATGCTATGCAAATCTTTACAGACGCATCAAAAGAAGGGTGGGGCGCTCACTTAAACGAACACACTGCCAGAGGGACTTGGTCACTGCCAGAAAGCAAACTGCATTTAAACTATTTTGAACTCAATTCAGTGTTTCTTGCCTTAAACAAGTTTTTTTGTGCAGACAAGATAGTACTTGGGGCAACCGACAACACTACAGTGATGTCGTACATAAACAAGGAAGGAGGCATGAGGTCGGGCACACTCTGTGCTCTACTATGGAGGATCTTGACCTGGTGTACCAGACATCAAGTAACTCTAAAAGCCCGACACATTCCGGGGCGGCTGAACGTGGTAGCAGACAAGCTATCCAGGCTAGGCCAGACCATTCAAACAGAATGGTCCCTCCTTCAAGAGGTTTTCCAAATTATATGCAGCAGGTGGCACCGACCTCAGATCTATTTTCCGCGAGGTTCAACAACAAGTTGCCTCAGTTCGTGTCACCAGTACCGGACTCCTTGGCAGTAGCAGTGGATGCACTCAGTATGCCATGGGAAGATCTGGATGCATATGCCTTCCCACCAGCAGCCATCTTGGGCAAAGTGGTGGAGAAGTTACAGGACTCCCCTTGCAAGAGAATCATTCTGATTGCTCCGGGTGGGCCCAACATGCCATGGTTTTAGGATCTAGTGACCATGTCCAGTCAGATCCCACTGAGCCTGCCCAACCTGTTGACACACCCTTCAATCAGATCCGTCACAGAAATCTGACAAACTTAAATCTCCATGCATGGCTCCTAGAGCCTCAGCAATCAAAGAGCAGGGCTTCTCTGAAGCAGTGGCAACAAGGATTGAGGCTCCTCAAAGAGGATCAACCAGATCTGTCTATGAGGCAAAGTGGACCATTTTTACAAAGTGGTGCATCACTAATCAGGTGGACTTCAGGGCACCCCCTGTAAAGTCAGTCGCTGACTTCCTTATGTATCTTTTTGAGGACAGGAAGTTACAGCCCAGTACCATTGATGGCCACAGGTCAGCCATTGCTGATAAACTGGGAAATTCAACCCTCAACATCAGCAAAGATGAAAATCTCACTCGTCTCTTGGATAGTTTCCATAGAGACAGACCCAAGGGTAGAAGGGGTATCCCTTCCTGGAACCTATCTCTGGTCTTACACCAGCTGACAAAGGCCCCATTTGAACCAATCAAGGAAGCCTCCTTGTAGTATTTGGCCTTCAAGACTGTTTTCCTCTTAGCCCTGGGGTCAGGCAAACGCAGAAGTGAGGTTCATGCTTGGCAAAACAGAAATATCAGACACCAATCTGACTGGTCAAAGGTGTCCCTGTACCCATCTCCCAGCTTTCTTTCCAAGAACCAGCTGGCCAAAGAGGGTCCAGACTGTGTGGCCCCAGTGGTGATACCAGCCCTGGCCCCAACCCTGGATAGATCCCTCAAGTCTGATAGGTCACTCTGTCCAGTCAGAGCGTTATGTTACTATTTGGACAGGACCTCAGACCTCAAGCAGAATAAGGAGCTGGTCTTTGTCTCCTTCAACAAAGGTTTCGACAAGGATATCTCACCTGCCACTATCTCTCATGGATCAAACAGGCTGTGATCCTATGATATGAGCTCTCAGACCAAGAGGCCCACACTCTGCATCAGGTCAAACCCATGATGTCAGGGCCTTTGCTGCTTCTAAGGCTTTCCAGTCTGGAATTTCCTTGGAACAGATCTTGTCAGCCTGTCACTGGAAGTCACATAATACCTTCACACAATTTTATCTGAAGGATGTGGCATGGGCTGACTCCGAGCTCTACCACCTGGGACCTGTAGTGGCTGCTCAGCAGATCCACAAATAACCCAGGGAGAGAGGAGATTTTGTAAATATGTAAATACTGTATATATATATATATATATCTATATATATATATATAAGTGCAAAAAAAAAACCAAACAAACTGTGCTTTGCATCCTTCGGGAGGTTTATTTCTTCTGATTATGGGACTGAACTCACCCCTCTCTTCCCCTACCTCAGAGCAGGTCTGTTAAAAAAAAGGGGGGGGGTAAATCGGTTGACCGGCTTCCGGTACCCTACTGTAGCCTTAAGGGTGTCTGACCCAGGCCTGAAAGAAATTTTGTTCTGTTGTGAGTTCACCTAAGTCCCTAGTAACTTACCCGCTGACCAAGCGGTAGTTATTCAGCATTTGTCCATTGGATAGGATGTATTAACGCAATAAAATTGCAAATTTAATAAGTAAATTAAATTTTTATAAGTTAATAGCCTATCCAATGGACACACATTACCCTCCCACCAACCCCGCTATCAACTTACTAGGGGTCTAATAGGTTTAGACAACGAAAAAGATGCTATGACGTCACGCTGTCTAGACAGGAAGGAAGTACGACACGCCATCTGGTGAGTGCAGTAGTACTAGGGACCGGCCGGCCGGTGGAAACACAGGACGTCTTTTTCCGACGTTTGGCGGGCTGGTCGGCGCCGACCGGAATAGCATTTGCCCATGCAGTCGGTGCATTAGATGGACCTACAAACTACAAGGGCTACTTCTCCCTAGTATTTTTGGCTTTAGTCGATTGGCTTTAAACTTGCAGATTACAAGTTCCTGTGGGTCAATGCGGGGGCCAGTGGGTCATCATCTGATGCACAGATTTTCAAATGCGCCAAACTGTAAAGAAGAATTGAAAATGGAACCTTGGGACTACCACCACCTGAACCACTTGGACCTGGGGGGCCAGATCTACATTACTTCCTGCTGGGGGACGATGCCTTTGCCCTGATGCCTTGGCTGGTCAAGCCTTACAGTAGACGCCAACTGACCAGAGAAGAGAGAATAGCCAACTGCAGGATATCCAGGGCCAGTGGGTCATCATCTGATGCACAGATTTTCAACCGCAGCAAACTGAATAGAAGAATTGAAAATGGAAGATTTAGAAACAGATGGAATGTCCCCCATGCAGTCGGTGCATTAGATGGAAAACACATTGCTATCAAGAAGCCCAAGAAGTCATGAGAACTTAAGAAATCCAGTGAGGCCAAACATCGACGAGACCTACTGAAAGACTACTTCAATCACGTGGGGGGCACTGGCTGGGCAGGAGGACAAAGTTTAAGAAGACTGGGGTAGAACATGCTGTCATGGACTGCCCAAATAATCCAAGAACTTTTATTTAGCAAAGTGTTTCCTCAAAAATAACCCCAATAAGTTCCATTCCACCAAAACCATTCCCCATCACAAACACAAATCCATTCCAAACTCAGTTCACCAAAATAAATTTCATCACTTACAGCTTGAAACCCAGGTCCTCAGTTTACAAAGTTGACATCCCACCCACCATCACCTGGCTTTATTCTCAGAAAAAATAACCTAAAACTAGTATGATAAAAAAAATGTATATAAATACCTCAAAATATTTTATGCCAAGAATAAAAAAAAAAGTGCTAGGAAATTTGTAAGACAAAATTACACAGGTTTGCAGTCCCAGTTTAATATAATAATAATTTTTCTAAAAATTCAGTTTGTTAGTCCATTGCCACTCATATGTTTGAATATCTTGTTAGGCCTCACGTTTGTTTGTCTGTGAGTGTGCATGTGGCATTTTATTTCAAGTTGGGTTTTATTTCAAGTTCAAGTATTTTTTTTTGGGGGGGAGTGTGTTTTTTAAGATGGAGTTTTGTTGGGGGTGGAGGTGGTTATACTTTAATGTCTTGGGGGGGGGGGGGGGGGGCGGGGTGATTTTTTATTAAGGGGACTTTTTGTGTATTTTTTTTTCTCTGTTTTGTGGTGGAACTTTATTAATATTTGTTTAACATTCACTCATTCACACAATTTTTTTTGTGTACTGTGGGGAGGTGTAAGTGTTGAACAGTGTGCTTTTTATGTTTTTGGGCAGACATATAGCTTGTTAATTGTTTTTGGAAGATTCTGGTGGCCCTGAGAAGGGCCGGTTTCAGTGTGACTTGTGCGGGCTAATCCGCTGATTTGGGCTGACTCTGCTGGCTCGACTGGCTGGGAGGTCTTGACTGTTCATGATGAGTGGAAGATGGCACTTGTGACAGTTCTGGTTGAAGTTGAAGTTGAGAGGGTGAAAATGGCTGTGGTGTGTCCATCTGCTGATACTGAAGCACACTGGGAATAGCTCCAAAGAGACTGGATACTCCAGAAGTGTTGTGCTGACTTTCCTCCTGTGGTGAAGGTGCAACTGAAGGTGGGTTGAAAATCATCTGTCTGGAAGTCCCAGGCTGTTGGTCATCCACAACTACGTAAGAAGTTGGCTGTGCTGATGCTGATGAAGGTCTTGATGGTTGCTGTACTTTGGCAATCACTGTAACAGGCTGTGTTCTGGCTATCTGTGTAGGCTGCACAACTGGAATGGAGACTGCTCGAGTTTCTGGTATGGTGAGTATGTATTCACGTCCTGCTGTGGCCTGTGATGCTTCTGGAAGTTGAAATGTGGTGACCTCTTCACTTTTGGTGACCTGTCTCTTGCGTTCTTCGGCCTTGTACTGTATTTCACTGAGAAGCTTCACTGTCTCAATCCTGAAGGTTAAAAAGTCCTTTTCTTCCAGGTTTTCAATCTCAGAGTGGAGATAGTTGCAGAACTACTGTCTAGGACTTGGAGTGGGGTCCTGATGTGGAAAGCATCAAAGACCTCATCTGCTGGAACTGATCTAAGACTAGATCTGCAGAAGTGGTGGTAGTGGTGGTAGTCGCGACTGGAGGCTGTCGTTGCTTGGGACTGGTGTTCGAAGGCTGATGAGTAACATCTGATGCCATGCTGATTTCCATCTCAGATTCTGTGTCCCTGGATGTATCTGGAACTGAGGCTGCGACTGCAGAAGGTCTCTGGGGTGACTTGAATGCAGAAGACTTGGAAACTCCCTTCCTTCTGATGTGACCTCGTAGAAAACTGAAACTGTCCTTCAGCCAGATCTGTCATTCTGTGCTCTTCTCAGCTGCTTGTCCTGACTTCGTCTCAGTGAGCTATCCATATCTGGTACATTGAGTCTTGAACCACTTCTTCACAGTCTTGATAGACAAGTTTCTGGTAGAAGCTAGCTGCTCGCAGTCTTTCTTTCTTCTGCTTGTCTTTGAAACTGTCATTGGTCTTGTCATAAAATTCCTCGTGCTGTCTAACGAACTCCACAATGGCTTCTTTGTCTGAATCACTCAGGAAAATGGACTTCATCTGGCCCTTCTTCTCTCTGGATTGAGTTGATTCTACATCAGTATCCGTGTCAGTTCGCGCTCTCTTCTCTCCCCTTTCCTGGCTCTCTTCCTTCCTCACTCTCTCAATCCTCTCTCTGTCCCTCTCTTCCTGCTCTCTCATCCCTCTCCTCTCTCTCACTCCTTCTCTCTATATCCTTAGCTGTATCTCCTAACTCAAACTGTGGTTGAGTGTCACTTTGTACTCCATCTTTCTCCTTCTGCCCCTTTGGCATGCTGATCAATCAATCAATTGTACAGTTTGTTTAAAAAAACAAAATTTAAAAGTAAAAGTGAAACCTCACAGAACAGATTTCACTCCCAACCAGTCCAGCCTAGCTCAAAACTTAAGCTAATTTTCCAAAAAATAAAAACCTAAATAAAAGCTGCACACCAGTTGTCTCTTGACAAGTCAAAGCCCAAATATATGCAGATTGTCTACTGACTCGCCTTTTTATACCCACAGATTTTGAAACTGACAGGCCGTAAGACACAAAAATATTGCCGGCCTGTCTGTTACCGTTCCCGGCTTGTCTGTTAGTGTTACAGGCCTGTCGGTTGTTGTTTACGGCTTGTCTGTTTCACTTTAAGGCCTGTTGGTTACAAATTTTCCCAACTCTAGGACCCAGTCTGTTAAAGTTACCGACCGGCCTTGAAAGTTTACAGCCCAGTCTGGAACAGTTACAGACTGGCTGGCTAAAGTTACCGACTGTACTGTAACACTTCCTGCACGGTCGGTGAGTCATCACGTACAGTCTGGAAGTCCATATTTGGGACAAGCCAGATACTTGTTACAGACAGGCCTGTTTGATTAACCGACAAGCCGGGAAGTGTAACCGACAGGCCGTTAAGTTAACCGATAGGCCTGTTGCTAGGGGGCTGAAATTAGGGTCGGATACAAGGGTCGGCAACGGTCGTAGAAATATCAAACATGTTTGATATTTCACCGACTCTCCCCGACAGGCCGGTAACTTGCAACCGACACTAACCGACCATGTAAACATTGGTCCCGACTCTCCAAAAATGCATAGTTACCGGCCTGTCGGCTCCAGTGGAACACCTGCATAAACAGGGTGATAGGGCACCACCATGGCTTGGTTGCTTTTGAAATTGAAGTCACTCTGTTTGCCTATTTTGGGCGTGCACTGATCCTGAATATTTCGGTTTCCTGTTAATTAAGCTACACAGAACAACTTTATTACAATTACTTTGAATGACATCCATTTTTAAAGAATATTTATGGACATCAAAGGTTTCAAGTCCAAGATCAAACAGACTACAAAATAACAAATTTGAAGATGTTCAGATAAAGCACTTATTTTTACATATAAACAAAAGAAAAACAAATTCTACTGGTACTGTAAGCTACTGAGTGGAATCAAGTTTTTACGCAAAGATCACCTTGGTAATTTTTTATGTTTATGAAATTAATTCAGACATTGTACTTATTGTAGAAGGCAAAAATTATATTACAAAACACAATTATGTAACTGGTTATATTAGTTGTAAATAAGTAGAAACAAAAAGTAGATTAATTAACATATATTTTTTAGATATGTCAAGAGCTTATCCTTTAAAACACAACTCCAATTCATACTATTGTTAACTTTTTCATTATTCTTCAAATTAATTGTAAAGAAAATCAACCCCTAACATTTCACAATTTTACCGGAATTCAATCTGCAGTAAAACAGTGTAAAATATGATCAGAGATTTCAGGAATTCCTGGTTACACAACTTTACTGTAACATATGCAACAAGATGCACTCAGAGAGAGCAAAATGCTCGACTCCATGTGACCAGTGTTTCAAGTGATATAAAGTATTGTAAGGATGACAATAAAATAAAACCAAACATGTAAATTAATCTTCATAGAAATATCAAGTAGAAAGCTAAAGTCATTAAAAATACATCGAAAAAATACATATCCAAAATAAGATCCAGATCTTTCTTTTAGTAACTTCTTCCTTCAGTCAGGTCCTACCCACAAATTTTTAAATAAAGATCGGTTCATTGTATAACTTCTGGAGTAATCTAAACACACACACAACCCCCCCCCCCCAAAAACCCCAGACAAATAGACAATTAAACAATTAGCACACAAAAACATAAACTGGTGGTGGAGGTAAAAATATTGCTTAAAGGTCACTTCTTGGTGAAAATCACGCATGGTAATTTTTTGTGATGGACTGTCAAGGAATTGACAGAAAAAAGAGAAAATAAAATGGGAAAACTTCCCGAATGACATATACAGAAAAAATATGACATATACAGAAAAAATATATCACGAATGAAGATAACAATATTATACGAGTGCGTAGCACGAGTATTATATTGTTAATCTTCATGAGTGATATATTTTTCCTGTATATGTCTGATGAGGGATGTTTTACTTTTATTATCCACCATTTTGTGCGATTTATGGGTCAAATAATATGAATATTTAATGAGAAAACGTGAAACAGACTGTCAAAAAGAATGAGCAACACTGAATATAAAACTTCAATCTTTACCTTGCAATATCTCAGTCATTTCTGCATGGATATTTATGCAACATACATGAGCAGAAGCGCTAGAATAACACCTTTATAATGATATATTATACATATTTTTAAGTTACATACTTTCCGAGATATTGTTGAAAAACCGGAAGTTAATCACACTCAATATCCATAGTACCGGGGCGCCGGTGTATACAAAAAAAATACATCCCGGTCTGTATTTCCCCGTATTTAGGGCAAATACGTCGCGTGGTGGATAATAAAACAGTAATAATAATTAATAAAAATGATGAATATACCACCCCCCCTCTTTATTATCTTTATGTCAATTTCAAGACATAAAATGAGAAGAAATATTTTTACTTAGAGACAGCAAGTATCACAAGCTAGGTTTGTGACCTCAGAATGACAGTTGCATTGTGACATCACTGAGTAATGACATCATCAGAAAGCAAAATATTGATTTTAAACATATTTGATGAAGAAAAGCAGTTTCACTGTGTATTCCCAATTAAAAATAAGAAAAACTCTCTCCTGGCTTTAATTTTCAAACAAATTACACCATATTGCTAATGTTGTTAAAATATGAAGTTATAAAAATACTGAGTTAAATAATTTCTTTTAAACAACTTGTTAATTGAAAATAAAAAGTGTATGACTGAGAGTGTACTGAAATAATATGTAAGTTTCATTACATATGCATTTACACTACTTTATTTTTTATATCATTAAAATTAGAAATGCTAACATTTCCACACCCCCTCCACACCACAAACACTACAAACTACCAGTGAGAAAAGCCATGAAACATAGCAACACATACACACATTTAAAAAGCATTGGGGGAAGCAAAGCTGATTGTGTGTGGATTATTGATTTACGTTGGTGAGGAAGAGAAGCAGATTTCACTGTAAAAGCCCAATTAAAAATAAGAAAAACTCTCTCCTGGCTTTAATTTTCACACAAATTGCACCAAATTTGGAAGAATCCGTCTGTACCCCATGAAATACCTGCCCACCATATTTGAGCTTGATTGGTGTTATAGTTTTTGAGTGATAAGGGCGAAACGGTGCACAGACAGACAGACAGACAGACAGACAGACAGAAACAAACTGATCACAATAACCCTCTCCTATCGTCGAGTGTTAATCACTAGAAATAGGACGCCCTGTTGATAGTAGCTGCGACATATGAACAGAAACAGGATAGCATACAAGAACACACATTATCACGTGTAGTGTCCACCCCATGAACCTTTTGCCAAAATTGTACAGTAGTCTTACAAGGCCCTGTTTCATTTGTAAAATATATCAATGATGCTTAAATATTTATTAGTGTACATGTAAATTATTTCAGCTTCATGCCTTTTTGCATTGGTTGGGTCGAAAGTTTTGACAAAATCACTCTATCTTGCACGGTTAAGGAGATAGAAGCAAATTTGTGTTTTGCCATTTTGGGGGGAAATTCGAAAATTCAAAATGGCCGCCATTTTTGGGGAGGGGAAAATTTTTTAAAAATTGCCAAGAGTATACATTTCTTAGATACCCTGTGGGTCGAAAATTTCGACGAAATCGCTCTATCTCGCACAGTTAAGGAGATAGAAGCAAATTTGTGTTTTGCCATTTTGGGGGGAAATTCGAAAATTCAAAATGGCCGCCATTTTTGGGGAGGGGAAAATTTTTTAAAAATTGCCAAGAGTATACATTTCTTAGATACCCTGTGGGTCGAAAATTTCGACGAAATCGCTCTATCTCGCACAGTTAAGGAGATAGAAGCAAATTTGTGTTTTGCCATTTTTGGGAAAAATTCGAAAATTCAAAATGGCCGCCATTTTTGGGGAGGGGAAAATTTTTTGAAAATTGCTAAGAGTACATTTCTTAGATACCCTGTGGGTCGAAAATTTCGACGAAATCGCTCTATCTCGCACAGTTAAGGAGATAGAAGCAATTTTGTGTTTTTCCATTTTTGGCAAAAAATGGCCGCCATTTTTGGGGAGGGGAAAATTTTTGGAAATTGCCAAGAGTACATTGGTCGGATACCCTGTGGGTCGAAAATTTCGACGAAATCGCTCTATCTCGCACGGTTAAGGCAGGACCGGTCACAGAGTGTGCATTCGCCAGGTGGCGCATCGTACTTCATTTCCTGTTTACCTCTTGACGTCATAGCATCTTTTTCGTGTCTAATCCTAGTAAGACCCCTAGTAAGCTGATAGCGGGGCCGATTGGGTGGGCCTTGCCTGTCCATTGGATAGGGTATTAACTTATAAAAATTTAATTTACTTATTAAATTTGCAATTTTATTGCGTTAATACATCCTATCCAATGGACAATTGCTGAATAACTACCGCTTGGCAGGCGGGTAAGCAGCTAGGGACTTCTGTGAACTCATAACAAAACAAAATAGTACAGGCCCATTTGACCTAGGGTCAGAGAACCCTGACAGGTCAAGGTCGGCCACCAACTCACCGGTTAACCGGGAGTCTACCGACGTTGCCCCCCCTTTTTCTTCCCTTCCAGAGTCGGTTTGAGAAGGGAAAGATAGAGAGAGAGAGGGGCTGAGTTCAGTCCCAGAAGAAATAAACTTCCCAAGGGAAGCAAGTCACAGTTTCTTTTTTTTCTGTTTTTTTTGGAAAACATATGTACATTCAACATACATGTATTTACACTATGTACATATCTAACATATTTACAATATGTACATATTTACATATATACAACATCCCCTCAAATCTGGGCCTGGTGGTGCACCTGCTGGGCAGCCACTACAGGTCCCAGGTGGAAAAGCTCCGAGTCAGCCCAGGCAACATCCTTCAAATAGAATTGGGTGAAGGTGTTGTGAGATTTCCAGTGGCAGGCTGACAAGATCTGATCTAAGGAAATCCCTGATTGGAAAGCCTTAGAGGCAGCAAAGGCCCTAACATCATGGGCTTTAACCTGATGTAAGGTGAGGGCCTCCTGGTCAGAGAGCTCATAGCACAGAACCACAGTCTGTTTGATCCATGAGGAGATGGTGGCAGGTGAGATGTCTTTATCAAACCCCTTCTTGAAGGAGACAAAGACTAACTCCTTATTCTGCTTGAGGTCTGCAGTCCTGTCCAAGTAGTAGCGCAGGGCTCTAACTGGACAAAGGGACCTGTCACCCTTGAGTGACCTATCTAGAGATGGTGCCAGGGCTGGGATGACCACTGGAGCCACACTATCTGGACCTTCCTTAGCCAGCTGGTTCTTGGATAGGAAGCTGGGTGAGGGGTACAAAGACACCTTAGACCAGTCTGACTGGTGTCTGATGTTCTTATGTAACCAAGCATGGATCTCACTCCTGCGTTTACCTGAACCCAAAGCCAGCAAGAAAACAGTCTTGAAAGTTAAATGTTTCAAGGAGGCCTCTTTCAGGGGTTCAAAGGGAGCCTTTGTGAGCTGATGTAAAACCAGTGAAAGGTTCCAGGAGGGGATGCCCCTCCTGCCCTTAGGTCTGTCTCTATGGAAACTATCTAGGAGACGAGTGAGATTCTCATCTTTGCTGACATTAATGGTGGAATTGCCCAGTTTGTCAGCAATGGCTGATCTGTAGCCATCAATAGTGCCTGGTTGTAACTTCTGGTCCTGAAAGGAGGAAGTCAGCAATGGCTTTCAGAGGTGGTGCCCTGAAGTCCACCTGATTACTGAGGCACCACTTTGTAAAAATGGTCCACTTTGCCTCATAGACAGATCTGGTTGATCTTCTTTGAGGAGCCTCAATTCGTGCTGCCACTGCCTCAGAGAAGCCTTGCTCCTTGATTGCTGAGGCTCTAGGAGCCAGGCATGTAGGTTCAGATTCGACAGGTTCCTGTGAAGGACCTGGTTGAATGGCTGAGACACTAGGTTGGGTATGCTGGGCAGACACAGTGGGATCTGGCTTGACATTGCTACCAGGTCCCAAAACCAGGGCATGTTGGGCCACCCTGGAGCAATCAGAATTATTCTGTTGCAGGGGTAGTCCTGGAGCTTCTCCACCACTTTGCCCAAGATGGCTGCCGGTGGGAAGGCGTATGGGTCCAGGTCCTCCCAGGAGAGGCTGAGTGCATCCACTGCCCAAGCCTGGGGGTCTGGTACCGGTGATATAAACTGTGGTAGTTTGTTGTTGAACCTGGTGGCAAACAGGTCCACTTGAGTATACAGCTTGGAACACTTCTGGATGAAGTGACCACTTTGTTTGAATGGTCTGGCCAAGCTTGGATAGCTTGTCTGCGATCATGTTCAGCCGGCCGGGGATGTGACGTGCCCTGAGGGTTACTTGCTGCCTGGTGCACCAGGACAGTATTCTCCACAGTAGGGCACACAGAGAGCCCGATTTCATCCCCCCCTCTTTGTTAATATAGGCAACCACTGTTGTGTTGTCTGTAGCTACCAACACTGTCTTGTTGAAGACTAGGGTTCAAAACTCTTTTAGAGCTAGAAATACTGCTTTCAGCTCCAAGTGGTTTATGTGTAATTTGCTCTCTGGTAGGGACCACTGTCCCCTTGCAGTGTGCTCGTCTAAGTGAGCGCCCCACCCTTCTTTTGATGCGTCTGTAAAGATTTGCAGATTATGCTTTCCTCCAGCCACCACCTTAGATGGGGGTGGAGGGATTTGGGGACCGGAATCACCTTTTCTAGTGACTCTGGGACCCTCCAAGTGTTTTTCAAGTGCCACTGTATGGGTCTCATGTGTAGTCGACCAAAGTGGACTTGTTTTTCTGTTGCTGTGAGTAGACCTATGAGGGACATGAATTTTCGGACTGGGCATACCGGATCCGACAGTATTGATCTGATCTTGTCTGTCCAGGTCTGCCAACGTTCCTCTGTTGGTCTGACCCTACCCTCCTTCAGGTCGATCTGGTAATCTACGAAGTTGAAGACCTGCTGTGGGAGCAGTTCTGATTTTTCCCTGTTCACCAGCCACCCTAGCTCCTGGCACAGTGTGACTAGGGTTTGAGTATGCTGGAGACAGGTGTCGTGGGTAGAGGCTCTCACCAGCCAGTCGTCTAGATACTGGTGGATCCTTATACCCTTTTGAAATGCCATGAGTTTGACCTCTTTGGCCACCACTGTGAACTCCATGGGGGCTGTGTACAGGCCAAAGGGAAGGGCTTTGAAATGGTAGGACCGACCCTGGAGGTGAAAACGCATGTACTGTTCCTGGACTGACTGTGAATTGGTATGTGGAAGTATGCGTCTTTGAAATCTATGGATGTGACCCACTCCCCTGTCTGTAGGGAGGTTCTTATTGTCTCTGGGGTCTCCATCTTGAACGACCCTGTGTTTAAAAAGGTGTTCAAGGTGCTCAGGTCTAGGATCGGTCTCCACTGGTTGTTGGGTTTGGGTACCAAAAATAGCCGGTTGTAAAACCCCAGTGAGTTTGGATTTTCCACCGGTTCGACTGCATTTTTGTTTATCAGCTGATACAGTGCCTCTAAAAGGAAGGACTGTTTGGTTGGATTGTGGTAGTTGCTTATTACAGTCGGTGACCTTATCAAGTGGGGTCTGAACCGGAAGGGGAGCGTGTAACCCTCCCTCAGAATGTTTACCACTTTTGGACTTGAACCCAGGGTTTCCCATTTCTGCCAACACTGGTTTAACCTCGCCCCTACAGGAGGATCTAAAACAGCATGTTGGGCATTGGTGACAGGATTTACAGAAGGCAAGTGACCTACACAAGAAACATTTTTCACATATTTTATTTCTGTGTATATTTGACAAAAGGTGGGATTTACGCCTTTCCTTTGCGGCAACCCGGTGACAATATGAGCATTTGCAACATGAGAGTCTAGATTGAAAGTCGCTTTTCTGTTCTTCTGGTCTGTCACTGGTGGTGGGTTCAAACCCTCCATCTTGTCGGATACAATTACAGAGTCCTTCAATCCGACCACATTTGAAACACAATAATTGTCATTTATGCTTCTTAAACCCTTTGGCCGGCTTTTGGTTGAAGTTTGAGGCTTTACCTCCACCTTTCTGACCAGTTTGCCGGTGTCTGATCTGTTTCCAAGCCGGTGTAGTGGGCTTCCGGTCCGGCTGGTGTGAAGGTCTAGTACTGGAGGGAACGTACGGATGAAAATGTCCGGGTTTCCTCTGTGTGTTACCCATAGAACACCTCTCCTCACTACGTGAAATCTCATCTTCTGCCTTGACCAGTAAGCTGTCGGGGAATAATGAGAGTAGATGTACTGGAGAAGTGCGTAATGCAGATAAGGTATCAGGTTTAACTCCACCACGTATAAACTCCAGATAGGTATCCCGACGTGCCAGAGTGAGGTTGGCCATGCTGATGAACACTCCCTCTGAGAGATCCTGCATGGTGCGCTGCATAGCTTGAGAAATTGACCTGTTAAAGGTCACCAGATATTCAAGCTCCTCAACAGCCTGCTGCGTTCTTTCAGCACTCTTGCCCTTTGATGAATCTGACCGGAGAGACTTCAGCTGGGTAACCATTGAATCCTGTACTTTAGTAAGGCATCTAGATAGACCAGCAGCGTGATTACACATCACGGATTGCTCCCTGAACCCCTTCTCCCACCTTCTGAGGGTATCCTGGCTGAATGTACGGGAAGCTGGAGCAGAAGGTAAACTTCTTCTTGCAACCCTAGAGAACATGCTGTTCAGCTTTGCCGGTTCCGGAGACCAGTGGGATACAGCCTGGGTAGACCCGTCTCCCTTCTTACCTGCTTGCATATCGTACCACTTGGAAGAGCGTGGAGTCTTTACAAACTGGTCACGTAGCAGTCCACTGGTTTCAGAATTTCTAGCAGGATAACCTTCAGCAATAGTCACATTAAGTTTCTCCAGTTTTTTGCAGAGCCATTCATCGACCGGCAATTTAACTGACACTTTACCGGTAGTCTTCACTCTTGAACCGGCAAAAGGGTTATCATCCATAGAGGCAGCTGAGTTGTCATAATCCGGGATGTGATGCCAGTTCATGAAACTTCTGACCCCTCTAATAGTTTCCCTGTAATTGGCATCTTCAGAGAGGTCCTGATCTGTAGCCGTGTCCGGTAAATCACCCTGGCAGTGAACACTAGCCGGTGATGCCGGTTCCGCATCCAACTCAGCCTCACTATCAGATTCCCTAGCAACCTCAGAGTTCTGGCCAATGGGAGGCGACTGGTTATGCAGCATAGTTTCAACACCGGCAGGCAGAACCTCAGGACCCGCACCAGGAGCCTGTGAAGGCTGGGTGGCCGTCCCTGCACCGGGAACCAGTAAAGGTTGGGTGGCTAACACTGCAAAGGTACCGGGGCCCTGAACAGGGTGGATAGCACTCTCAACACCATCTCTCCTAGCCTCAGTACCGGGAACCCCCAGCGGAGGTTGGGTAGCCGTCAACTGCGTAGCAACGTCACCAGTGCCCTCAGAAGACATAACACTTGTAGAAGCACCCGGATCAAAGAAAGGGTGTTCTCTGGGCACCACAGAGGCAGAGGTCACCGGTCTCACCGGAACAGCAAAAGATTGGTTTACCAGCATAGCTTCCAGACGTGAGAATCTCTCACTCCACTTGTCAACAAGGGACTTGAGGTCGTCTGAAGTAGGTTTGCTGGTGTGTTTCCGTTTACTAGACCTTGGGGAACCATCAGAACGCTTCTTCTTGTGCTTTGGAGTAGAATCAACAGAGGGCGACTTGTCACAGCTAACCCATCCCAACAGTGTAACTTCTGAAGGGTCCACTAGAGTGGGGGTCGTGCTTGCATTACCTTCAGTCTTCTTCTGCTCAGAGCATTCCTTCCTTGCCTTGTAAGTCGGAGTTGCTAACTGATGGATCTGTGCAGGCGTAAAAGACTTACAGATCTGGCAATCCAACTTCTTGACACAGGGGTCGTCTCCCACCCCCTTGTCACGACAACGCACACATTTCTGATGGTTGTCGAAAAGGGCCATAACGTGCCCGCAAGAACCTCATTTCTGTCCAGGAGACGACATAATGATCAGTAAGGTTGTATAAATACTCCGTACTAATAAAAAACACGAAACTTGGAGGAGTTCGTTGTAAAACTTCAAAAACATATCTCTGAAGCAATTCTTCTGCACACTCTTTCGCGCCAAACGAAAAAGATGCTATGACGTCAAGAGGTAAACAGGAAATGAAGTACGATGCGCCACCTGGCGAATGCACACTCTGTGACCGGTCCTGCCGGTAGTATATACAGGACGTCTTTTTCTGACGTTTTGCGGGACCGGTCGCGCCGACCGGTAAAGCAATTGTCCATTGGATAGGATGTATTAATGCAATAAAATTGTGTCTTGCCATTTTTGGGAAAAATTCGAAAATTCAAAATGGCTGCCATTTTTCAGAAGGGGAAAATTTTTGAAAATTGCAAAGAGTACATCCTTTAGATACCCTGTGGTCGCTCTATCCCGCACGGTTAAGGAGATAGAAGCAAATTTGTGTCTTGCCATTTTTGGCAAAAATTCGAAAATTCAAAATGGCTGCCATTTTCAAGAAGGGGAAAATTTTTGAAAATTGCAAAGAGTACATCCTTTAGATACCCTGTGGTCGCTCTGTCTCGCACGGTTAAGGAGAACATAGAAGCAAATTTGTGTTTTGCCATTTTTGGGAAAAATTCGAAAATTCAAAATGGCCGCCATTTTTGGGGAGGGGAAATTTTTTTTAAAATTGCCAAGAGTACGATGCTCAAATACCCTGTGGGTCGAAAATTTCGACGAAATTGCTCTTATCTCGCACGGTTAAAGAGATAGAAGCAAATTTGTGTTTTGCCATTTTTGGCAAAAATTCGAAAATTCAAAATGGCCGCCATTTTTGGGGAGGGGAAAATTTTTTGAAAATTGCAAAGATCACATTCCTTAGATACCCTGTGGGTCAAAAATTTCAACGAAATTGCTCTATCTCACACAGTTAAGGAGATAGAAGCAAATTCGTGTTTTGCCATTTTTGGCAAAAATTCGAAAATTCAAAATAGCCGCCATTTTTGGGGAGTTGAAAATTTTTAAAAATTGCCAAGAGTACATTTCTGAGGTACCCTGTGGGTCGAAAATATCGACGAAATCGCTCTATCTCGCACGGTTAAGGAGATAGAAGCAATTTCGTGTTTTGCCATTTTTGGCAAAAATTCGAAAATTCCAAATGGCCGCCATTTTTGGGGAGGGGAAAATTTTTGGAAATTGCCAAGATTACATTGCTCGGATACCCTGTGGGTCAAAAATTTCGACGAAATCACTCTATCTCGCACGGTTAAGGAGATAGAAGCAAATTTGTGTTTTTCCATTTTTGGGAAAAATTCGAAAATTCCAAATAACCGCCATTTTTGGGGAGGGGAAAATTTTTAAAAATTGCCAAGAGTACGATGCTCAAATACCCTGTGGGGCAAAAATTTCGACGAAATTGCTCTTATCTCGCACGGTTAAAGAGATAGAAGCAAATTTGTGTTTTGCCATTTTTGGCAAAAATTCGAAAATTCAAAATGGCCGCCATTTTGGGGGAGGGGAAAATTTTTTGAAAATTGCAAAGATCACATTCCTTAGATACCCTGTGGGTCAAAAATTTCAACGAAATCGCTCTATCTCGCACGGTTAAGGAGATAGAAGCAAATTTGTGTTTTCCATTTTTGGCAAAGTAGCTAAGTAGCTATTACTCAGTCAGTTATATAGCTATTATCACTAAAAGCAATCCCAAGTAAGCTATTGACCTAAGTAATGCTCATACTAAATTTGGTAAAGATATGTCAAATATTTTTCCTTAAAATGCCCGGAAACCAAAGAAGTACACAAAAGTAGCTAAGTAGCTATTACTCAGTTAGCTATAGACCTATCTTCACCAAAAGCAATCCCATGCAAGCTATTAAGCCAATAAAGACCCATTCCTTCAAATGAGCGGAAACCAAGCGTCCGGACGGCGGACGGCGGAAAAAGCAAAAATAATATGTCCACCCCCAGTGGGGTGGACATAATAAGTCACAGCAATCCATATATATCTGTCATAAGAGAAATATCTCTCAAATATGGTAGGTGAACACACTTTGGCAGAGCCAAGGTTAAAGGCTGCACCATGATTTAGCACACCTACACTAACCAACCAATGACTCATCCAAAGTCAACACCCTACACCTTACAGTTTCTGAGATATGGCCCAGGCTAAATTTTAAAATCAAGTTCACAATGGCAAAGGTTAAATCAAGGTCACACCATGATACAAACCTACACCCTCTAACCAATATGCCAGTCAAGTATCAGCTTCCTACAACTTATGGATTCAGTGATATTGCCTGGATAAGAGTTTTAAAAGGTCACTACAACAAGGTCAAAGGTTTAATCAATGTCGCACCATGACATTGCATATCTACAGCCCCTAACCAATATCATACCAAATATCTACCTTCTACACCTTACAAGTTCCAACATATAGTCCAGACAAGATTTTATATCTCAAGGTCGGTATAGCAAGGTCAAATCAAGATCACACCATGATGTTGCACACCTACACCCCAAACTAATGTCCCAACTAAGTATCACCTTCCTACACCTTATGGTTTCCAAGATATAGGACAGACAAGATTTAAAAGGTCAAGGTCACTACGGCAAGGTGAAAGATCATTTCAAGGTCACACCATGATGTTGCACACCTACAACTCTAACCAATGTCATTAGCAACTATGAACATCCTACACCTTACCGTTTCTGAGATATGGCCCGGATAAAATTTTCCAGCTCAAGGTCACTATGGCAAGGTCAAATCAAGCTCACACCATGACGTTGCAAACCTACACCTCCCCCTCCAACAATGTCCCTACCAAGTATCAACTTGCTACACCTTACGGTTTATGAGATATAACCCAAATGAAATTTTAAAGGTTAAGGTCACTACAACAAGGTCAATGGTCAAATAAAGGTCACATTATGACATTGCACACCTACACCCCAAACCAATGTCCCCACCAAATATCAATTTGGATAGGGTATTAACTTATAAAAATTTAATTTACTTATTAAATTTGCAATTTTATTGCGTTCATACATCCTATCCAATGGACAATTGCTGAATAACTACCGCTTGGCAGGCGGGTAAGCAGCTAGGGACTTCTGTGAACTCATATAACAAAACAAAATAGTACAGGCCCATTTGACCTAGGGTCAGAGAACCCTGACAGGTCAAGGTCGGCCACCAACTCACCGGTTAACCGGGAGTCTACCGACGTTGCCCCCCCCCTTTTTCCTTCCCTTCCAGAGTCGGTTTGAGAAGGAAAAGATAGAGTGAGAGGGGTTGAGTTCAGTCCCAGAAGAAATAAACTTCACAAGGGAAGCAAGTCACAGTTTGTTTTTTTTTTTGTTTTTTTAAAAAAAATATATGTACATGCAACATATTTACACTATGTACATATCTAACATATTTACAATATGTACATATTTACATATATACAACATCCCCTCAAATCTGGGCCTGGTGGTGCACCGGCTGGGCAGCCACTACAGGTCCCAGGTGGAAAAGCTCCGAGTCAGCCCAGGCAACATCCTTCAAATAGAATTGGGTGAAGGTGTTGTGAGATTTCCAGTGGCAGGCTGACAAGATCTGATCTAAGGAAATCCCTGATTGGAAAGCCTTAGAGGCAGCAAAGGCCCTAACATCATGGGCTTTAACCTGATGTAAGGTGAGGGCCTCCTGGTCAGAGAGCTCATAGCACAGAACCACAGTCTGTTTGATCCATGAGGAGATGGTGGCAGGTGAGATGTCTTTATCAAACCCCTTCTTGAAGGAGACAAAGACTAACTCTTTATTCTGTCTGAGGTCTGCAGTCCTGTCCAAGTAGTAGCGCAGGGCTCTAACTGGACATAGGGACCTGTCACCCTTGAGTGACCTATCCAGAGATGGTGCCAGGGCTGGAATGACCACTGGAGCCACACTATCTGGCCCTTCCTTAGCCAGCTGGTTCTTGGATAGGAAGCTGGGTGAGGGGTACAAAGACACCTTAGACCAGTCTGACTGGTGTCTGATGTTCTTATGTAACCAAGCATGGATCTCACTCCTGCGTTTACCTGAACCCAAAGCCAGCAAGAAAACAGTCTTGAAAGTTAAATGTTTCAAGGAGGCCTCTTTCAGGGGTTCAAAGGGAGCCTTTGTGAGCTGATGTAAAACCAGTGAAAGGTTCCAGGAGGGGATGCCCCTCCTGCCCTTAGGTCTGTCTCTATGGAAACTATCCAGGAGACGAGTGAGATTCTCGTCTTTGCTGACATTAATGGTGGAATTGCCCAGTTTGTCAGCAATGGCGGATCTGTAGCCATTAATAGTGCCTGGTTGTAACTTCTTCTCCTGAAACAAGTGCAGGAGGAAGTCAGCAATGGCTTTCAGAGGTGGTGCCCTGAAGTCCATCTGATTACTGAGGCACCACTTTGTAAAAATGGTCCACTTTGCCTCATAGACAGATCTGGTTGATCTTCTTTGAGGAGCCTCAATTTGTGCTGCCACTGCCTCAGAGAAGCCTTGCTCCTTGATTGCTGAGGCTCTAGGAGCCAGGCATGTAGGTTCAGATTCGACAGGTTCCTGTGAAGGACCTGGTTGAATGGATTAGACACTAGGTTGGGTATGCTGGGCAGACACAGTGGGATCTGGCTTGACATTGCTACCAGGTCCCAAAACCAGGGCATGTTGGGCCACCTGGAGCAATCAGAATTATTCTGTTGCAGGGGTAGTCCTGGAGCTTCTCCACCACTTTGCCCAAGATGGCTGCCGGTGGGAAGGTGTATGGGTCCAGGTCCTCCCAGGAGAGGCTGAGTGCATCCACTGCCCAAGCCTGGGGGTCTGGAACCGGTGACACAAACTGTGGCAGTTTGTTGTTGAACCTGGTGGCAAACAGGTCCACTTGTGGCTGGTGCCACCTTGAGCATACAGCTTGGAACACTGCTGGATGAAGAGACCATTCTGTTTGAATGGTCTGGCCAAGTCTGGATAGCTTGTCTGCTATCACGTTCAGCCGGCCAGGGATGTGACGTGCCCTGAGGGTTACCTGCTGTCTGGAGCACCAGGACAGGATTCTCCACAGTAGGGCACACAGTCACCCTGACTTCATCCCCCCTCCTTGTTGATATAGGCAACCACTGTTGTGTTGTCTGTAGCTATCAACACTGTCTTGTTGCAGACCAGGGTTCGAAACTCTTTTAGAGCTAGAAATACCGCTTTTAGCTCTAAGTGGTTTATGTGTAACTTGCTCTCTGGAAGGGACCAAGTTCCTCTTGCAGTGTGGTCGTCCAAGTGAGCGCCCCACCCTTCGTTTGATGCGTCTGTAAAGATCTGCAGAGCATGTTTTAGAGGGTGTAATGGTTGACCTAGTAGCACATTGCATCTAAGGTGGTGGCTGGAGGGACTTGGACCCCGGGATCACCTTTTCCAGTGACTCTGGGACCCTCCAGTTGTTTTTCAAGTGCCACTGTATGGGTCTCATGTGTAGTCGCCCTAAGTGGACTTGTTTTTCTGTTGCTGTGAGAAGGCCTATGTGGGACATGAATTTCCGGACCGGGCATACCGGATCCGACATTATTGTTCTGATCTTGTCTGTCAGGGCCTGCCAACGTTCTTCTGTTGGCCTGACCTTGCCCTCTTTCAGGTCGAACTGGTAACCTACGAAGTTGAAGACCTGTGTGGGAACCAGCTCTGACTTTTCCTTGTTCACCAGCCACCCTAATTCCTGACAAAGTGTGACTAGGGTTTGAGTATGCTGGAGACAGGTGTGGTGGGTAGAGGCTCTCACCAGCCACTCGTCTAGGTACTGGTGGATCCTTATACCCTTCTGAAGTGCCATGAGTTTGACCTCTTTGGCCACCACTGTGAACTCCAGGGGAGCTGTGGAAAGGCCAAAGGGAAGGGCTTTGAACTGGTAGGACCGACCCTGGAGGTGAAAACGCATGTACTTCCTGGACTGACTGTGAATGGGTATATGGAAGTATGCATCTTTGAAATCTATGGATGTGACCCACTCCCCTACTTGGAGGGAGGTTCTTATTGTCTCTGGGGTCTCCATCTTGAAGGACCCTGTGTTTAAAAAGGTGTTCAAGGTGCTCAGGTCTAGGATCGGTCTCCACCGGTTGTTGGGTTTGGGTACCAAAAATAGCCGGTTGTAAAACCCCAGTGAGTTTGGATTGTCCACCGGTTCGACTGCATTTTTGTTTATCAGCTGATACAGTGCCTCTAAAAGGAAGGACTGTTTGGTTGGATTGTGGTAGTTGCTTATTACAGTCGGTGACCTTGTCAAGTGGGGTCTGAACCGGAACGGAAGAGTATAACCCTCCCTCAGTATGGTGACTACCTTTGGACTCGAACCCAAGGCTTCCCATTTCTCCCAACACTGGTTTAACCTCACCCCTACAGGAGGAACTATAACAGCATGTTGGGCATTGGTGACAGGATTTACAGAACACAAGTGACCTACACAAGAAACACTTTTCACATATTTTATTTCTGTGTATATTTGACAAAAGGTGGGATTTACGCCTTTCCTTTGTGGCAACCCGGTGACAATATGAGCATTTGCAACATGAGAGTCTACATTTAAAGTCACTTTGCTGTTCTCCTGGTCTGTCACTGGTGGTGGGTTCAAACCCTCCATCTTGTCGGATACAATTACAGAGTCCTTCAATCCGACCACATTTGAAACACCATAATTGTCATTTACGCTTCTTAAATCCTTTGGCCGGCTTTTGGTTGAAGTTTGAGGCTTTACCTCCACCTTTCTGACCAGTTTGCCGGTCTCTGATTTGTTTCCAAGCCGGTGTAGTGGGCTTCCGGTCCGGCTGGTGTGAAGATTTAGTACTGGAGGGAACGTACGGATGAAAACGTCCGGGTTTCCTCTGTGTGTTAACCACAGAACGCCTCTCCTCACTACGTGAAATCTCATCTTCTGCCTTGACCAGTAAGCTGTCCGGAAACAATGAGAGTAGGTGTACTGGAGATGTGCGTAATGCAGTGAGGGTGTCAGGTTTGACTCCACCACGTATAAACTCCAGATAGCTATCCCAACGTGCCAGAGTGAGGTTGGCCATGCTGATGAAAACGCCCTCTGAGAGATCTTGCATGGTGCGCTGCATAGCTTGAGAAATTGACCTATTAAAGGTCACCAGATATTCAAGTTCTTCAACAGCTTGCTGCGTTCTTTCAGCACTCTTGCCCTTTGATGAATCTGACCGGAGAGACTTCAGCTGGGTAACCATGGAATCCTGTACTTTAGTAAGGCATCTAGATAGACCAGCAGCGTGATTACACATCACGGATTGCTCCCTGAATGCCTTCTCCCACCTTCTGAGGGTATCCTGGCTGAACGTACGACTTTTCCTTCAAATGGGCGGAAACCAAGCGTCCGGACGGCGGACGGCGGAAAAAGCAAAAATAATATGTCCACCCCCAGTGGGGTGGACATAATAAGTCACAGCAATCCATATATATCTGTCATAAGAGAAATATCTCTCAAATATGGTAGGTGACAGGTCAAGGTCGGCCACCAACTCACCGGTTAACCGGGAGTCTACCGACGTTGCCCCCCCCCTTTTTCCTTCCCTTCCAGAGTCGGTTTGAGAAGGAAAAGATAGAGAGAGAGGGGTTGAGTTCAGTCCCAGAAGAAATAAACTTCCCAAGGGAAGCAAGTCACAGTTTGTTTGTTTTTTTTGTTTTTTTTTTAAAAAATATATGTACATGCAACATATTTACACTATGTACATATCTAACATATTTACAATATGTACATATTTACATATATACAACATCCCCTCAAATCTGGGCCTGGTGGTGCACTGGCTGGGCAGCCACTACAGGTCCCAGGTGGAAAAGCTCCGAGTCAGCCCAGGCAACATCCTTCAAATAGAATTGGGTGAAGGTGTTGTGAGATTTCCAGTGGCAGGCTGACAAGATCTGATCTAAGGAAATCCCTGATTGGAAAGCCTTAGAGGCAGCAAAGGCCCTAACATCATGGGCTTTAACCTGATGTAAGGTGAGGGCCTCCTGGTCAGAGAGCTCATAGCACAGAACCACAGTCTGTTTGATCCATGAGGAGATGGTGGCAGGTGAGATGTCTTTATCAAACCCCTTCTTGAAGGAGACAAAGACTAACTCTTTATTCTGCCTGAGGTCTGCAGTCCTGTCCAAGTAGTAGCGCAGGGCTCTAACTGGACATAGGGACCTGTCACCCTTGAGTGACCTATCCAGAGATGGTGCCAGGGCTGGAATGACCACTGGAGCCACACTATCTGGCCCTTCCTTAGCCAGCTGGTTCTTGGATAGGAAGCTGGGTGAGGGGTACAAAGACACCTTAGACCAGTCTGACTGGTGTCTGATGTTCTTATGTAACCAAGCATGGATCTCACTCCTGCGTTTACCTGAACCCAAGGCCAACAAGAAAACAGTCTTGAAAGTTAAATGTTTCAAGGAGGCCTCTTTCAGGGGTTCAAAGGGAGCCTTTGTGAGCTGATGTAAAACCAGTGAAAGGTTCCAGGAGGGGATGCCCCTCCTGCCCTTAGGTCTGTCTCTATGGAAACTATCCAGGAGACGAGTGAGATTCTCGTCTTTGCTGACATTAATGGTGGAATTGCCCAGTTTGTCAGCAATGGCGGATCTGTAGCCATTAATAGTGCCTGGTTGTAACTTCTTCTCCTGAAACAAGTGCAGGAGGAAGTCAGCAATGGCTTTCAGAGGTGGTGCCCTGAAGTCCATCTGATTACTGAGGCACCACTTTGTAAAAATGGTCCACTTTGCCTCAGACAGATCTGGTTGATCTTCTTTGAGGAGCCTCAATTCGTGCTGCCACTGCCTCAGAGAAGCCTTGCTCCTTGATTGCTGAGGCTCTAGGAGCCAGGCATGTAGGTTCAGATTCGACAGGTTCCTGTGAAGGACCTGGTTGAATGGATTAGACACTAGGTTGGGTATGCTGGGCAGACACAGTGGGATCTGGCTTGACATTGCTACCAGGTCCCAAAACCAGGGCATGTTGGGCCACCTGGAGCAATCAGAATTATTCTGTTGCAGGGGTAGTCCTGGAGCTTCTCCACCACTTTGCCCAAGATGGCTGCCGGTGGGAAGGTGTATGGGTCCAGGTCCTCCCAGGAGAGGCTGAGTGCATCCACTGCCCAAGCCTGGGGGTCTGGAACCGGTGACACAAACTGTGGCAGTTTGTTGTTGAACCTGGTGGCAAACAGGTCCACTTGTGGCTGGTGCCACCTTGAGCATACAGCTTGGAACACTGCTGGATGAAGAGACCATTCTGTTTGAATGGTCTGGCCAAGTCTGGATAGCTTGTCTGCTATCACGTTCAGCCGGCCGGGGATGTGACGTGCCCTGAGGGTTACCTGCTGTCTGGAGCACCAGGACAGGATTCTCCACAGTAGGGCACACAGTCACCCTGACTTCATCCCCCCTCCTTGTTGATATAGGCAACCACTGTTGTGTTGTCTGTAGCTATCAACACTGTCTTGTTGCAGACCAGGGTTCGAAACTCTTTTAGAGCTAGAAATACCGCTTTTAGCTCTAAGTGGTTTATGTGTAACTTGCTCTCTGGAAGGGACCAAGTTCCTCTTGCAGTGTGGTCGTCCAAGTGAGCGCCCCACCCTTCGTTTGATGCGTCTGTAAAGATCTGCAGAGCATGTTTTAGAGGGTGTAATGGTTGACCTAGTAGCACATTGCATCTAAGGTGGTGGCTGGAGGGACTTGGACCCCGGGATCACCTTTTCCAGTGACTCTGGGACCCTCCAGTTGTTTTTCAAGTGCCACTGTATGGGTCTCATGTGTAGTCGCCCTAAGTGGACTTGTTTTTCTGTTGCTGTGAGAAGGCCTATGAGGGACATGAATTTCCGGACCGGGCATACCGGATCCGACATTATTGTTCTGATCTTGTCTGTCAGGGCCTGCCAACGTTCTTCTGTTGGCCTGACCTTGCCCTCTTTCAGGTCGAACTGGTAACCTACGAAGTTGAAGACCTGTGTGGGAACCAGCTCTGACTTTTCCTTGTTCACCAGCCACCCTAATTCCTGACAAAGTGTGACTAGGGTTTGAGTATGCTGGAGACAGGTGTGGTGGATAGAGGCTCTCACCAGCCACTCGTCTAGGTACTGGTGGATCCTTATACCCTTCTGAAGTGCCATGAGTTTGACCTCTTTGGCCACCACTGTGAACTCCAGGGGAGCTGTGGAAAGGCCAAAGGGAAGGGCTTTGAACTGGTAGGACCGACCCTGGAGGTGAAAACGCATGTACTTCCTGGACTGACTGTGAATGGGTATATGGAAGTATGCATCTTTGAAATCTATGGATGTGACCCACTCCCCTACTTGGAGGGAGGTTCTTATTGTCTCTGGGGTCTCCATCTTGAAGGACCCTGTGTTTAAAAAGGTGTTCAAGGTGCTCAGGTCTAGGATCGGTCTCCACCGGTTGTTGGGTTTGGGTACCAAAAATAGCCGGTTGTAAAACCCCAGTGAGTTTGGATTGTCCACCGGTTCGACTGCATTTTTGTTTATCAGCTGATACAGTGCCTCTAAAAGGAAGGACTGTTTGGTTGGATTGTGGTAGTTGCTTATTACAGTCGGTGACCTTGTCAAGTGGGGTCTGAACCGGAACGGAAGAGTATAACCCTTCCTCAGTATGGTGACTACCTTTGGACTCGAACCCAAGGCTTCCCATTTCTCCCAACACTGGTTTAACCTCACCCCTACAGGAGGAACTATAACAGCATGTTGGGCATTGGTGACAGGATTTACAGAACACAAGTGACCTACACAAGAAACACTTTTCACATATTTTATTTCTGTGTATATTTGACAAAAGGTGGGATTTACGCCTTTCCTTTGTGGCAACCCGGTGACAATATGAGCATTTGCAACATGAGAGTCTACATTTAAAGTCACTTTGCTGTTCTTCTGGTCTGTCACTGGTGGTGGGTTCAAACCCTCCATCTTGTCGGATACAATTACAGAGTCCTTCAATCCGACCACATTTGAAACACCATAATTGTCATTTATGCTTCTTAAATCCTTTGGCTGGCTTTTGGTTGAAGTTTGAGGCTTTACCTCCACCTTTCTGACCAGTTTGCCGGTCTCTGATTTGTTTCCAAGCCGGTGTAGTGGGCTTCCGGTCCGGCTGGTGTGAAGATTTAGTACTGGAGGGAACGTACGGATGAAAACGTCCGGGTTTCCTCTGTGTGTTAACCACAGAACGCCTCTCCTCACTACGTGAAATCTCATCTTCTGCCTTGACCAGTAAGCTGTCCGGAAACAATGAGAGTAGGTGTACTGGAGATGTGCGTAATGCAGTGAGGGTGTCAGGTTTGACTCCACCACGTATAAACTCCAGATAGCTATCCCAACGTGCCAGAGTGAGGTTGGCCATGCTGATGAAAACGCCCTCTGAGAGATCTTGCATGGTGCGCTGCATAGCTTGAGAAATTGACCTATTAAAGGTCACCAGATATTCAAGTTCTTCAACAGCTTGCTGCGTTCTTTCAGCACTCTTGCCCTTTGATGAATTTGACCGGAGAGACTTCAGCTGGGTAACCATGGAATCCTGTACTTTAGTAAGGCATCTAGATAGACCAGCAGCGTGATTACACATCACGGATTGCTCCCTGAATGCCTTCTCCCACCTTCTGAGGGTATCCTGGCTGAACGTACGACTTTTCCTTCAAATGAGCGGAAACCAAGCGTCCGGACAGCGGACGGCGGAAAAAGCAAAAATAATATGTCCACCCCCAGTGGGGTGGACATAATAAGGCACAGCAATCCATATATATCTGTCATAAGAGAAATATCTCTCAAATATGGTAGGTGAACACACTTTGGCAGAGCCAAGGTTAAAGGCTGCACCATGATTTAGCACACCTACACTAACCAACCAATGACTCATCCAAAGTCAACACCCTACACCTTACAGTTTCTGAGATATGGCCCAGGCTAAATTTTAAAATCAAGTTCACAATGGCAAAGGTTAAATCAAGGTCACACCATGATACAAACCTACACCCTCTAACCAATATGCCAGTCAAGTATCAGCTTCCTACAACTTATGGATTCAGTGATATTGCCTGGATAAGAGTTTTAAAAGGTCACTACAACAAGGTCAAAGGTTTAATCAATGTCGCACCATGACATTGCATATCTACAGCCCCTAACCAATATCATACCAAATATCTACCTTCTACACCTTACAAGTTCCAACATATAGTCCAGACAAGATTTTATATCTCAAGGTCGGTATAGCAAGGTCAAATCAAGATCACACCATGATGTTGCACACCTACACCCCAAACTAACGTCCCAACTAAGTATCACCTTCCTACACCTTATGGTTTCCAAGATATAGGACAGACAAGATTTAAAAGGTCAAGGTCACTACGGCAAGGTGAAAGATCATTTCAAGGTCACACCATGATGTTGCACACCTGCAACTCTAACCAATGTCATTAGCAACTATGAACATCCTACAACTTACCGTTTCTGAGATATGGCCCGGATAAAATTTTCCAGCTCAAGGTCACTATGGCAAGGTCAAATCAAGCTCACACCATGGCGTTGCAAACCTACACCTCCCCCTCCAACAATGTCCCTACCAAGTATCAACTTGCTACACCTTACGGTTTATGAGATATAACCCAAATGAAATTTTAAAGGTTAAGGTCACTACAACAAGGTCAATGGTCAAATAAAGGTCACATTATGACATTGCACACCTACACCCCAAACCAATGTCCCCACCAAATATCAATTTCCTACACCTTATGGTTTCTGAGATATATGCCAGAAAAGATTTTTAAACTCAAGGTCACTATGGCAAGGTCAAACATTGAATCAAGGTCACAACATGACATTTCACACCTACAACCCCAACCAATGTCCCAACCAAGTATCAACTTCCTACACTTTATGGTTTCTGAGATACAGCCCGGATAAACTTTTTGCCACCACCTGCCCATCCGGACGCCTTGGGTAAAAACAATACCCGCACAACCCTGTGGGGTAAAAGCCAGCTGTGAAACATATCTAAAGTAAGGGACACGGGCGAATATAAAATCTTCAGCGTTAACCTTTGCCATTTGTGCCCTGGTTTTTACAACAGAAAAACAGGGGTTCTGTAAAAGAATTTGTTTTTGATATATAGAACATAGCTCTAGGCTGACCTAGGTATTGTCATAAATACAAAAAATAAGTACTTGTTCGTGCAAAATCTGTACATTTTATCCAGAATAAGGGCACTAGGAAAGAAAATTGCAAATTTAATAAGTAAATTAAATTTTTATAAGTTAATACCCTATCCAATGGACAATTGCTTTACCGGTCGGTGCGACCGGTCCCGCCAAACGCCAGAAAAAGATGTCCTGTATATACTACCGGCAGGACCGGTCACAGAGTGTGCATTCGCCAGGTGGTGCATCGTACTTCATTTCCTGTTTACCTCTTGACGTCATAGCATCTTTTTCGTGTCTAATCCTAGTAAGACCCCTAGTAAGCTGATAGCGGGGCCGGTTGGGTGGGCCTTGCCTGTCCATTGGATAGGGTATTAACTTATAAAAATTTAATTTACTTATTAAATTTGCAATTTTATTGCGTTAATACATCCTATCCAATGGACAATTGCTGAATAACTACCGCTTGGCAGGCGGGTAAGCAGCTAGGGACTTCTGTGAATTCATATAACAAAACAAAATAGTACAGGCCCATTTGACCTAGGGTCAGAGAACCCTGACAGGTCAAGGTCGGCCACCAACTCACCGGTTAACCGGGAGTCTACCGACGTTGCCCCCCCTTTTTCCTTCCCTTCCAGAGTCGGTTTGAGAAGGAAAAGATAGAGAGAGAGGGGCTGAGTTCAGTCCCAGAAGAAATAAACTTCCCAAGGGAAGCAAGTCACAGTTTGTTTGTTTTTTTAAAAAAATTTATGTACATGCAACATATTTACACTATGTACATATCTAACATATTTACAATATGTACATATTTACATATATACAACATCCCCTCAAATCTGGGCCTGGTGGTGCACTGGCTGGGCAGCCACTACAGGTCCCAGGTGGAAAAGCTCCGAGTCAGCCCAGGCAACATCCTTCAAATAGAATTGGGTGAAGGTGTTGTGAGATTTCCAGTGGCAGGCTGACAAGATCTGATCTAAGGAAATCCCTGATTGGAAAGCCTTAGAGGCAGCAAAGGCCCTAACATCATGGGCTTTAACCTGATGTAAGGTGAGGGCCTCCTGGTCAGAGAGCTCATAGCACAGAACCACAGTCTGTTTGATCCATGAGGAGATGGTGGCAGGTGAGATGTCTTTATCAAACCCCTTCTTGAAGGAGACAAAGACTAACTCTTTATTCTGCCTGAGGTCTGCAGTCCTGTCCAAGTAGTAGCGCAGGGCTCTAACTGGACATAGGAACCTGTCACCCTTGAGTGACCTATCCAGAGATGGTGCCAGGGCTGGAATGACCACTGGAGCCACACTATCTGGCCCTTCCTTAGCCAGCTGGTTCTTGGATAGGAAGCTGGGTGAGGGGTACAAAGACACCTTAGACCAGTCTGACTGGTGTCTGATGTTCTTATGTAACCAAGCATGGATCTGACTCCTGCGTTTACCTGAACCCAAGGCCAGCAAGAAAACAGTCTTGAAAGTTAAATGTTTCAAGGAGGCCTCTTTCAGGGGTTCAAAGGGAGCCTTTGTGAGCTGATGTAAAACCAGTGAAAGGTTCCAGGAGGGGATGCCCCTCCTGCCCTTAGGTCTGTCTCTATGGAAACTATCCAGGAGACGAGTGAGATTCTCGTCTTTGCTGACATTAATGGTGGAATTGCCCAGTTTGTCAGCAATGGCGGATCTGTAGCCATCAATAGTGCCTGGTTGTAACTTCTTCTCCTGAAACAAGTGCAGGAGGAAGTCAGCAATGGCTTTCAGAGGTGGTGCCCTGAAGTCCATCTGATTACTGAGGCACCACTTTGTAAAAATGGTCCACTTTGCCTCATAGACAGATCTGGTTGATCTTCTTTGAGGAGCCTCAATTCGTGCTGTCACTGCCTCAGAGAAGCCTTGCTCCTTGATTGCTGAGGCTCTAGGAGCCAGGCATGTAGGTTCAGATTCGACAGGTTCCTGTGAAGGACCTGGTTGAATGGATTAGACACTAGGTTGGGTATGCTGGGCAGACACAGTGGGATCTGGCTTGACATTGCTACCAGGTCCCAAAACCAGGGCATGTTGGGCCACCTGGAGCAATCAGAATTATTCTGTTGCAGGGGTAGTCCTGGAGCTTCTCCACCACTTTGCCCAAGATGGCTGCCGGTGGGAAGGCGTATGGGTCCAGGTCCTCCCAGGAGAGGCTGAGTGCATCCACTGCCCAAGCCTGGGGGTCTGGAACCGGTGACACAAACTGTGGCAGTTTGTTGTTGAACCTGGTGGCAAACAGGTCCACTTGTGGCTGGTGCCACCTTGAGCATACAGCTTGGAACACTGCTGGATAAAGAGACCATTCTGTTTGAATGGTCTGGCCAAGTCTGGATAGCTTGTCTGCTATCACGTTCAGCCGGCCGGGGATGTGACGTGCCCTGAGGGTTACCTGCTGTCTGGAGCACCAGGACAGGATTCTCCACAGTAGGGCACACAGTCACCCTGACTTCATCCCCCCTCCTTGTTGATATAGGCAACCACTGTTGTGTTGTCTGTAGCTATCAACACTGTCTTGTTGCAGACCAGGGTTCGAAACTCTTTTAGAGCTAGAAATACCGCTTTTAGCTCTAAGTGGTTTATGTGTAACTTGCTCTCTGGAAGGGACCAAGTTCCTCTTGCAGTGTGGTCGTCCAAGTGAGCGCCCCACCCTTCGTTTGATGCGTCTGTAAAGATCTGCAGAGCATGTTTTAGAGGGTGTAATGGTTAACCTAGTAGCACATTGCATCTAAGGTGGTGGCTGGAGGGACTTGGACCCCGGGATCACCTTTTTCAGTGACTCTGGGACCCTCCAGTTGTTTTTCAAGTGCCACTGTATGGGTCTCATGTGTAGTCGCCCTAAGTGGACTTGTTTTTCTGTTGCTGTGAGAAGGCCTATGAGGGACATGAATTTCCGGACCGGGCATACCGGATCCGACATTATTGTTCTGATCTTGTCTGTCAGGGCCTGCCAACGTTCTTCTGTTGGCCTGACCTTGCCCTCTTTCAGGTCGAACTGGTAACCTACGAAGTTGAAGACCTGTGTGGGAACCAGCTCTGACTTTTCCTTGTTCACCAGCCACCCTAATTCCTGACAAAGTGTGACTAGGGTTTGAGTATGCTGGAGACAGGTGTGGTGGGTAGAGGCTCTCACCAGCCACTCGTCTAGGTACTGGTGGATCCTTATACCCTTCTGAAGTGCCATGAGTTTGACCTCTTTGGCCACCACTGTGAACTCCAGGGGAGCTGTGGAAAGGCCAAAGGGAAGGGCTTTGAACTGGTAGGACCGACCCTGGAGGTGAAAACGCATGTACTTCCTGGACTGACTGTGAATGGGTATATGGAAGTATGCATCTTTGAAATCTATGGATGTGACCCACTCTCCTACTTGGAGGGAGGTTCTTATTGTCTCTGGGGTCTCCATCTTGAAGGACCCTGTGTTTAAAAAGGTGTTCAAGGTGCTCAGGTCTAGGATCGGTCTCCACTGGTTGTTGGGTTTGGGTACCAAAAATAGCCGGTTGTAAAACCCCAGTGAATTTGGATTGTCCACCGGTTCGACTGCATTTTTGTTTATCAGCTGATACAGTGCCTCTAAAAGGAAGGACTGTTTGGTTGGATTGTGGTAGTTGCTTATTACAGTCGGTGACCTTGTCAAGTGGGGTCTGAACCGGAACGGAAGAGTATAACCCTCCCTCAGTATGGTGACTACCTTTGGACTCGAACCCAAGGCTTCCCATTTCTCCCAACACTGGTTTAACCTCGCCCCTACAGGAGGAACTATAACAGCATGTTGGGCATTGGTGACAGGATTTACAGAACACAAGTGACCTACACAAGAAACACTTTTCACATATTTTATTTCTGTGTATATTTGACAAAAGGTGGGATTTACGCCTTTCCTTTGTGGCAACCCGGTGACAATATGAGCATTTGCAACATGAGAGTCTACATTTAAAGTCACTTTGCTGTTCTTCTGGTCTGTCACTGGTGGTGGGTTCAAACCCTCCATCTTGTCGGATACAATTACAGAGTCCTTCAATCCGACCACATTTGAAACACCATAATTGTCATTTATGCTTCTTAAATCCTTTGGCCGGCTTTTGGTTGAAGTTTGAGGCTTTACCTCCACCTTTCTGACCAGTTTGCCGGTCTCTGATTTGTTTCCAAGCCGGTGTAGTGGGCTTCCGGTCCGGCTGGTGTGAAGATTTAGTACTGGAGGGAACGTACAGATGAAAACGTCCGGGTTTCCTCTGTGTGTTAACCACAGAACGCCTCTCCTCACTACGTGAAATCTCATCTTCTGCCTTGACCAGTAAGCTGTCCGGAAACAATGAGAGTAGGTGTACTGGAGATGTGCGTAATGCAGTGAGGGTGTCAGGTTTGACTCCACCACGTATAAACTCCAGATAGCTATCCCAACGTGCCAGAGTGAGGTTGGCCATGCTGATGAAAACGCCCTCTGAGAGATCTTGCATGGTGCGCTGCATAGCTTGAGAAATTGACCTGTTAAAGGTCACCAGATATTCAAGTTCTTCAACAGCTTGCTGCGTTCTTTCAGCACTCTTGCCCTTTGATGAATCTGACCGGAGAGACTTCAGCTGGGTAACCATGGAATCCTGTACTTTAGTAAGGCATCTAGATAGACCAGCAGCGTGATTACACATCACGGATTGCTCCCTGAATGCCTTCTCCCACCTTCTGAGGGTATCCTGGCTGAACGTACGGGAAGCTGGAGCAGAAGGTAAACTTCTTCTTGCGACCCTAGAGAACATGCTGTTCAGCTTTGCCGGTTCCGGAGACCAGTGGGATACAGCCTGGGTAGACCCGTTTCCCTTCTTAACTGCTTGCATATCGTACCACTTGGAAGAACGTGGAGTCTTTACAAACTGGTCACGTAGCAGTCCACTGGTTTCAGAATTTCTAGCAGGATAACCTTCAGCAATAGTTACATTCAGTTTCTCCAGTTTTTTGCAGAGCCATTCATCGACTGGCAATTTAACTGACACTTTACCAGTAGTCTTCACCCTTGAACCGGCAAAGGGATTATCATCCATAGAGGCAGCTGAGTTGTCATAATCCGGGATGTGATGCCAGTTCATGAAACTTCTGACCCCTCTAATAGTTTCCCTGTAATTGGCGTCTTCGGAGAGGTCCTGATCTGTAGCCGTGTCCGGTAAATCACCCTGGCAGTGAATACTAGCCGGTGATGCCGGTTCCACATCCAACTCAGATTCCCTAGCAACATCAGAGTTCTGGCCAATGGGAGGCGACTGATTAAGCAGCGTAGTTTCAACACCGGCAGGTAGAACCTCAGGACCCGCACCAGGAGCCTGTGTAGGCTGGGTGGCCGTCCCTGCACCGGAAACCAGTAAAGGTTGGGTGGCTAACACTGCAGAGGTACCGGGGCCCTGAACAGGGTGGGTAGCACTCTCAACTCCATCTCTCCCAGCCTCAGTACCGGGAACCCCCAGTGGAGGTTGGGTAGCCGTCAACTGCGTAGCAACGTCACCAGTGCCCTCAGAAGACATAACACTTGTAGAAGCACCCGGATCAAAGAAAGGGTGTTCTCTGGGCACCACAGAGGCAGAGGTCACCGGTCTCACCGGAACAGCAAAGGATTGGTTAACCAGCATAGCTTCTAGACGTGAGAATCTCTCACTCCACTTGTCATCAAGGGACTTGAGGTCGTCTGAAGTAGGTTTGTTGCTGTGTTTCCGTTTACTCGACCTTGGGGAACCATCAGAACGCTTCTTCTTCTTTGGAGTAGAATCAACAGAGGGAGACTTGTCACAGCTAACCCGTCCCAACAGTGTAACTTCTGAAGGGTCCACTAGAGTGGGGGTCGTGCTTGCCTTCTTCTGCTCCGAGTGTTCCTTCCTTTCCTTGTAGGTCGGAGTTGCTAACTGGTGGATCTGTGTAAAAGACTTACAGATCTGGCAATCCAGCTTTTTAACACAGGGGTCGTCTCCCACCCCCTTGTCACAACAACGCGCGCATTTCTGATTATTGTCGAAAAGGGCCATAATGTGCCCGCAAGAACCTTGTTTCTGTCCAGGAGACGACATAATGATCAGTAACGCTGTATAAATACTTCGTCCTAATAAAAAACACGAAACTTGGAGGAGTTCGTTGTAAAACTTCAAAAACGTATCTCTGAAGAAAATCTTCTGCACACTCTTTCGCGCCAAACGAAAAAGATGCTATGACGTCAAGAGGTAAACAGGAAATGAAGTACGATGCGCCACCTGGCGAATGCACACTCTGTGACCGGTCCTGCCGGTAGTATATACAGGACATCTTTTTCTGGCGTTTGGCGGGACCGGTCGCGCCGACCGGTAAAGCAATTGTCCATTGGATAGGATGTATTAGCGCAATAAAATTGTAATTTGGTCTCTATTTCCTGGTAATTATCTCATTGCATTGTGTGGTGGATGATAAATCAACAGCAACCTCCAATATATTACGTTGAGTATGAATATGAATTTCACATAAATTAATCTCCACACATGCTCTGAAGATGTGTTTCAAGCTTTGCATAGAACTTTTGTCACCCAATATCCTCATAAACAAGCATTCTGATGCATGCATTCAGATAGTGGAATATAAATTTTCTTGTGAGATGGAGGCACATGTAGAAGTGACAACAAGTTTAATGTTTGATTGCAATATTTTTAAAGACAAAAGGGATTTACTCATTTTAGTAGCTATTACTCTGCCATCAAAGAGCTACAGTTCTGCAACTTTATTATGCAGTAGATCACTGATGACTGAGCTATCCAAAGAGCTACAGTTCTGCAACTTCACTATGTGGTAGATCACCCAAAAGTAGGTGAATGACTTATTTAGAAGAAATTGCCCACCTGTAATACTTTTACAGATAAAAGACATTTACTCATTTTAGAAGCTATTTCTCCACTATCCAAAGAGCTACAGTTCTGCAACTTCACTACTTGGTAGATCAGCCAAAAGTAGGTGAATGACTTATTTAGAAGAAATTGCCTACCTGTAATACTTTTAGAGATAAAAGACATTTACTCATTTAGTAGCTATGACTGAGCTATGCAAAGAGCTATATATCTGAAACTTCACTGTGTGGTAGATCAGCTAAAAGTAGTTGAATGACGTATTTAGAAGAAATTGCCTACCTGTAATACTTTTAGAGATAAAAGACATTTACTCATTTTAGTAGCTATTACTCAGCTATCCAAAGAGCTACAGTTCTGCAACTTCACTATGTGGTAGATCACCCAAAAGTAGGTGAATGACTTATTTAGAAGAAATTGTGTGTATGCAATACTTTTACAGATAAAAGGCATTTACTCATTTTAGTAGATATGAGTGTGCTATGCAAAAAGCTATAGATCTGCAACTTCACTATGTGGTAGATCACCCAAAAGTAGGTGAATGACTTATTTAGAAGAAATTGCCTACCTATAATACTTTTAGAGATAAAAGACATTTACTCATTTTAGTAGCTATTACTCATCTATCTACTAACTTAGCTATTGACCTAGATCTGCAAAAGTAACAAAAATATAAAGGACACAGGAAAGTAAGCTTATCAAAAACTAGATGAATAACAAATGAAAAGATTTGTCTAACTTTAATACTTGTGAAGGTATTTGACATTTATTTCCATCATAATTTTGCTACAAATAAGAAAATGGCTATTGCTCACTTATGACATGCAATGGAACCCCAAACGATACGCCATCTTATAGTTAAGGAAAAAGTAGCTCAACAAATTATTTTGTGAAAATACTTAACTGCAGTAGTTTTTGAGTTACAATGGATTTACTCAACAGTCAGAATTACAAAGTAGCTATTACTCAGCTATCCAATGTGCAACAGGTCTGTAACTTTACTATCTCATAGCTTATCAAAAACTAGATAAATAACATATTTGAAAATATTTCTCTAACTTGAATACTTTTGAAGATATTTAAAATTTACTTATGTTGTTATTTTGCTACAAATAAGAAAATAGCTATTACTCACTTATGGCATGCAATACAAACCCAAACTATATGCCATCTTATAGCTAAGGACAAAGTAGCTGAATAACATATTTTAGGAAAATACTGTAACTGCAATAGTTTGGACTTACAATGGATTTACTCAACTGTAGAATTTCAAAGTAGGTATTACTCAGCTATCCAATGTGCAACAGATCTGAAACTTTACTATGTGATAGCTTATCAAAAAGTAGATGAACAACATATTTGAAAAGAATTCCCTAACTTTAATACTTTTGAAGATATTTGACATTTACTTATGTCATTATTTTGCTACAAATAAGAAAATAGCTATTACTCATGGCATGTAATGGGACCCCAAACTATGTACCATCTTATAGCTAAGGACAAAGTAGCTGAACAACATATTTGAAGAAAAAGCTGTAATTGCAATAGTTTTTTGAGTTATGAACCCTTTACTCCATGTAGCTAAGATTGCTATTACTCACTTATCTTTAGGCCTAAGTCCATAAAACCAAAAAAAATTTCAAGGGCGTGACAATTCATTGTGACAATTAATTTACAAAAAATCTGTATCTGTGGTAGTTTTGGAGAAATCTGTGTGACTAACTAACGCACGCACGCACACACAGGCATCATTTCATAATCTCCCTCCCGGGCTAAGGCGGGAGATAATTATGAAGCAGTTGTAATTTTGAGGATCTAATTAATCCTATGTCTTTGGTCAACAAATGTATGCCGAGCTTTAGGAAATATGTGGACTTCTTATTACTCTGTGTTTGCTAGAAACAACTGAAGATATGATCTACTAAGATACAAGGCCCCTTAAAAATGGTGAAAAATTCTCCTAAATCAGAAATAATGAATTTCTGATCATTTCAAATGTAGCTTTATGGTGTATGCTTATGATACCTACTTGTTTGACACAAGATGGAGTTCTAAATAAGTCTGTGTATCATCACCAGTGCATATTAAAGAAGTAGGTCATGTTAGTTCCAGCTTTATTATCAGCTTGGATCTTGGTGGATTGCACTGTTGAAGTAGAAAACTTTAGTAGAAGAAAATTTCAATAATTCTTCATTATTAAGAAATTGGCTTTTAACTAATTTTTACTAAGGACTAGTTTTTTTGTGAGACATTAATACAGATTTCAAATTTCACAAGGAATTAATTTTCACTATCCAAGATCATTAGCTGAAAAAAGTTAAATTTTTTGCCTAGTGAAAATTTCAATTTTTATGTACATGTCCAGAAAACATCACAATTAGTTTACAAATTTTAGGATCAGATATAATCTTAGTGGATGGCATCTGATTGTCTGGTATTGCCTATTAGACAGTGATGAAAAAAGGCAGAGTCCAGTGGCAAGAAAACATTGAATCAAGGGGGCATTAGCTCAGTCTGAAGAGATAATCATTTTGAGGTAACTTATCAAGCCATTTTGTATAAACCTGTGATCTGATATGAAAGCTTGGACTGCAAAGCTGCATTGGACAATTCTGTGGTTCAGGCAAATTTTCCCAAATGTAAGGCTGCCAGATTTGATTAGTGAAGATAATGTTGCATTCTAAAACATTTCCACTATTCTATAGTTAGCTGGTGCAGTTTAAATATGGCAAGGCAGGCATGAATTTGTCAAGCTTGAGCTGATGAATGTGTATGTTTTATTTATGTTACACATGGACATGATTCATATGTTCCAGCTTACAGATTAAAATCTTGTTTTCCAAAGACATACTAAGACTGTTTCAATGTACGCTCTCATGCCAAGTGTGAGAGCAGCCTGCATAACCTTTTGAGAGGTGACCTGATCATTATTTCATGCATCACAGGTATATGCAAAAACCAGAGATCTGCATTCTTGTAGCTACTTCTTTAGTGTGAAAATTACAAAAACGTATAATAATGCAAGCCGTACCTACCCCCTGAACCATTTGTGACACCAAAAATTGTGACTGAACAAATTGTATTTTAAAATTTTTATTGATCTCTCCTTCAGTAAAATGTTACATATAACCAACATAACCAAATAAATTTCAAATGACAGAGAACAAATATAAAAGAAATTTTAATGATAAAGAATGTAACACAGCAGCTAAACACTTCTTAACACTATGAAATAATTTTATGAACAGTAATTGTCAATTTGAATGTCTTCATGTACTAATAATACTCTCCTTTCCTTTTTTTATTTATTTCTTCAAATGTCACTGATAAAAATACCTAATTATTATTTGAATTTTGTTGTGAATCTACATAGAAATCAAAATTTTTGGGAAGTACATAGTACTGAATATCCATAACAATAGTATACAACTGATAAAATACTGAACAAACAAAACACTTAAAATAATTTATTTCAAACATAATGTACAAAACAATACAACTAGTAACAAATATAACACAGATCAACAATAGTATACCAATAATAATAACAATATTGGATTATGCAAAATTTTGTAATATGCGAGACTTCATTTATATCATGCATGTTCTTTTTCAAACAAAATTTTGTATTCAGAAAACATGAGTTGCATTTTGACTGTGAACTATACAATTGTTTTAAACTTTGGTCTATACTTTAAGTCGAATAATGAACAATAGTTGATGGGAGTATAACTGAATGTCACTTGCCCAATGCATATGATACGAAGTAATTTGTTCGCTGATGCATAGAAAGTCGCTGTTAATTCAGTGAACACAATTTTAAAGAGAAGTACCCAATGAAATGTAATGCAATAGGACCTCTTACATTAAGTACTTTGGAAAACTAGGGAATCTTTTTTCACAAACCTTGCAGTGTCTTTGCAAAAGAAAAGAGGTAAAAATAGGAATTGAATAGGACATTTGGAAGGTTGACAAGTTTATGTTCATGTGGCAGAATACATCTCAGATACATTCTTGATATAAACCAACACCTGATCTACTGGTGTTTGAAAATAATAATGCCTAATCTTTTCATATTCTGGAAAAATTCAGTCTGGTTTTTTAACAGCTTGTTTACACCTGTAGCAGTAGAGCTACTCCTCCCAAAACCCACTTGGCTGGTTTCTCTTTGCTCTTCAGGTTGAATGTCCACACATAAGTGGGTCCTCGCATCTTGGTCTTGTATACTGGGCACTGGTAGACATTCTTCACATCCTACAAAACATATATAAAATAGACAATAAGTTAAAGGAACACAGCATTAAAGCATCAAACTAACGAGAATATTTTATGAGGTTCTTACATTCAAAAGGTCAGAAAAGTTCAAATCAAATTATCAAGGTCATGAATGAATAATGAATGAAGTATTTATAAAACGCCAAATTGATGTAGACATTCTCTAAAGCACGGATATCCAAGGGATAGTCCAATTTCCAGAAAAAGTCCATATCTATGGTAGTGTCCACTGACATAAACCAAGAAAGCATCCAACATGGGGAGAGACTGAAAGGGGGATATTCCAGTCAGAAGAGATATGCGTATATGCGACTGTGGAATCCAGTTATTGTATCCTGTGATTTTGTATAGTGGGAAGCTTAACCTATTGAACAGTTACTAGAGTCAGATAAAAACATAGCCCAATGTTTCTGAAATTTCTTGAATCAGATCCAGTTTGAAAGCTGAAATAGTGGTTTTAAAATGATGAAGACAATGATATTTACAAAACATCATATTGTGGTACTGTACAGATCATATTTCATCACTTTTTCTAATACTTTTACCTCACTATAATGTGATGTACAGTTTAAATTCATAGTGATACTTTGCACACAACTAACTGCATAGAGCTACATTGAACTGTGGCATCACAGCATAAAATACTACACATACACCATAATGATTGTCGACCACTTTGTCAATCCTGAACAAGTGTGAGCATCCTTAAGCAATTTAAGCACTTACCACTCTATCCACTGGAATAGCTTTGATGAACATGACAGGCATAGATGGGTTAAGTTCCTTAAGTCTGGCCTCTTGCATCATGCTGGACTGGATGTCCCAGCGAGCTCCCTCCATGTACATTCCGTGTACATAAGCCCCCTCACGTGGTGCTCCCTGGATGTCGTCCCTGATAACAGGAAAAGGTATGAAAGTGTAAGCTATGTCATTTAAACATATGTTTGTCTACCAATGGAACATTTAATTATCTCATCAAAGCTATAAAAGAAGTAAATGTATTTAGAAGAAGGATTATATTTGATCACAGCACAAATTTTTGTTATTCTTTTTAACTTTTTGGCATGGTTGCTGTACCTCCTATGACTTTTGGTAAAAAATACCAGTACTTACTTTGACTTTTTGGTGACATCACACTGCAGGGTCATCCTGTCAAGTGGCCACTCATTCTTTCTGGCCATCTGCTGCATGATGGCTGTGAGGAAGGACTGTGGGTTGAAGAGGCCGGCAAGCCACACAGCTGCAGGTAACTGGAAGTCACCTGACCACTGCTCCAGCTCCTGAAAGAAATAGCCAGAAAATGCAGGAATAATGGTAGTTCTAAAGATGGTAAACTGACTAATACTTCTTCATTTTATGTGTTTTTTGTTCCCTGCAATCTGTCTATTGAATAAATTCTGGCAGTATAAACACTACTGACCTAGCCTCTCTGAAAGTGGTCAACAAACAACTGATCTTGATAAGTATTTCTTATAAGGTTTTGTTAACAAGCTTATTTAAACTGCCAACATTTCAGCAATTCCCTTGAAGCAATCACAGTACTTTTTTCATGACATTTATATACATAAATTCCAACACTATATCACTACTAACCTTGATTCTCTGAATGAGATCAGCAAACCACTGTGCCATGCCATACAGTGACTGGTAGGCACGTTTAGCCCAGATTTCTGGGACCGAATCCAAGTACATGGCATTACCCAGCTCCTCCATGTCTGCAGTGATAGTCAGCTCTCCCTATATGAAAAACAAAGGACATATAGTGTGGAATCTAGTGAAGTTCATCTCACAATTATTTTACTTTTATCGCCAGTCTTTTATCTAGTTCCCACCCTGAGCCAAATTCAATAATTTGAAGTACGAGTTCATTTTAAGTTAAATATGCTTACAGATATTCCAATTTTATCTGTGAAATTGAACAGTAACCATCTTGAACTCAATGTACAAGTTTTTGAGAAAACTCAATATTCTAGATGTGAGTATTAAACCAAGTCACAAGAATTCTGCTTTGTTTATCCATACTTATGACCAGTAACCACCTTCATTCCTAGATTCACATAAACTTCTTTCAATGCCTCTTTATTTTTTTGTTAAAACTTGTTGACAATGATTATATTTTACTCAAGTGAAGTTCTTTACATGTTTCATCTTTTTGCTCACAATTATTCCACTTATATCTGAACCTTTGTACCAGTACCCACCTTGAGACCCAAATTAAGTTCTTTGAGTGACCTCTTCATCTCATTGGTCAGAGTATTCATCCTCTCACATTCCTGGAAGGCCACAATGGTGTATGGTGTTCTCTCCTCAGGAGGAACCTTGGCCTGAAGTTCTGCTAGGTTGAATTCTTCCGGTAACTTTTCCATAATGTCATCCAAGATCACCTTGATCTGTGGGAAAATGTATAGAAACATGCATTAATTTTGTTCCTTGCAATTTGAAGAAAAAAAAAAAACAGTGCAAAGTCAACAAAAATGCACAATAGAAGGTTCATAAAATAAAAGAGCTATGTTAGTTTAAAAATGTAGAAAATAGCCATATGTCCGATAAAACTATATTAAATATACACATACTCTGGACATGATTACTAGACCCATGGTAAGTCAATTTTAGGTATAAGTGGAAGCAGTTATGAGGTGTCTGTGTCAGAAATATTTTGGTAAGTGTAAGTGGTGGTCAGCCACCACTAGCACCACATCCTGTGGACACTAAAAGTTTTACTGACACAGAGTTTACTGCAGTTGAATAACAGAGGTTTAAATGACTGAGAGTCTACTGTATGATATTTGTGTTATTATCCTATTACATCTTTGTACCTTTTCCTCACGGCTAGATCCGCCTGCTGCTCCAGCTCCCGCATCCCTCGGCTGCATCTCCAGTACAGTCCTGAACAGGTTCTCAGAAGTGGTTGTGAGGAACTCAATCTCAGCATTGGGATGAAGCCCATACAGGTAGGGTGTCTCAGGCGGAATCGCCTCATCCACGTAAGCATGGTAGCCCTAGAAAAAAAAGTAGAAGTGATTTGTGGATGTCGCAATAGCTATCCCTGTAAAGGAACAACTGTAAAAATTGTACAACTACCTCCAACTAGTGATTGTGATCTTTAACAAAATCAAATGTCATCAAACTTTATAGCCCTTAGTCTTTGTGCCAGCAGTTTTCAATGAGAATCAAATAAAGTAATCATTCCAGAAACATATGATTCATTGATCAGCATGGTTTTTAACTATCTTTAATTTTTTTATGGCATTTCAATTGCAATATTCTGACGGTCACTTTTTAAAAACTTTTATTGGGCATTTCAAAGAGTTACAATTGTGAGACTTTATTGGCTATTTAATATGAAAGGTCAATCCATAAAGTCAATGTTAAGCCATAAAATACTCTGATCTTATTGAGTGTCAGGGATGTTCTGCACTGAGTCTCTTACCTTGTAATCAGTGTTTGGAGGGATGGGGAATCCAGGGGCCAGATAGAGCTCTCCCTCTAACATGTCTGGGTTCATGTATTCCTCCAGGTAAGTACGGCACAGTCTCCTGTCCCAATCATCAGTGATATGACCTCCGTACATGATCTCTCCAAAAAGGTAACGCAAGTCCTCCCAGGGCACCTGCAAAATACCACAGAATATACGGTTTAATATCACAAAGTTCGGAAATGCACTGTGTAATTTATATAGCTGTACACTATCTACGAGAATTAATGTCTTTAGCACAACTGTAAAATCTATTGCAGAAAGTATTGTCTGTATTCTATTGGAGAATGATTTTTGAAAAAAAAAAAAAAATCTCAACATTTGAGCCAAATTCTAGACAATTATGATAACATACCTTGCTGTTGGCCTCCAGGTAATTGTACAACACATTACAGCTGATGGTCAAGTCTCCTGTGTTGAAGGGGTAGACCCTGTTCCAGCCCTGTGGTCCAAACTTCCTACGTTCACAGACCACAGCATGGAAGTAGCATAAAGCAAACAAAATGCTCTTGAACTCAGCTTCCCTGGCACACATCTCCATGGTGTCCTAAAGCAAAAACAGCACTTTAGAACAAAATAGATCATACAAGAGATAATTGTACTCACATGTTTCTGAGAAGTTTAAAATAAGTGATGTTTGTATTATCAGTTTTATCTAAGAAACAATTATTTGAAATTTCTCTGTAATTTACTGATGACATGGTAGCTAGTTGAAGGAAAAAACATGAAAATTTACCAGAAGGTTATTAATTAATCCATCGTATAACTGCTACTAACACATATCTGCATAAAATTGGACTCTCTGAAACACCTTTATGCCGGCTATGTAATGAATATGAAGAAACTCTTGTTCACTTATTTGTTTCATGTCAAAAAAGTATTAATCTTTGGACGGATGTAAAATCTTGGGTATCCAAAAAGGGAAATTATGGTATTAATTATTACCCAGCAACTTTAATATTTGGATATTGGGGAGCTACTGTGTCTAACATGTCAATAAATACTATTATAATGACTTGTAAATTCTATATCTTAAAATGTGCAAGATTGAAAAAGCAGTTAAAATTTTTTGAGTATGAAAGTTATTTGACCAAAATATATAATGAACAACTTGTGTTGGCGAGAACTGATATGTATTTTAACAAATTTATCAATGATTACTCTATTCCAACAACACTGTGGTACTTGATAGTAATCCAACATGTTAATGTTTGGTTGATACATATTTACGTGGACCTAAGTAGTCCTACATGGTTAAAGATAATATTAATATGTAATTAAAGTTTATGTGGCCGATATTGTTTGACGTTTTTGTTTAAAAGGTGTACTGGCACTCATACTGTGTATGAGTATTTTTGTACTTAACCCTGATGGGGGGTTGTCTACCCTCGCCCTCCCAGGGTCGTGACATCAAATATTGTTAAAAAAGGGTAAATAAAGTGTTGAGAGACAAAAAAAAAAAGGTTTTAGAAAAAAAAAAGATGCACTAGTTTTCTCTACCTGGTTGAAGTTGTCCAAAGCCTTGTGCAGGTTGGCAAACATTCCAGTGGGTGGTTCATTGGTGATCTTGATAGCAGATTCAAGGATGCCCTGTGGGATAATATGTGCATCTCTGGTCCCTGCAGGCTCTGCACTGACATACACACGGTAGTTTTGATGCCCATCAAGACTATACTGCTCCAGCTTCTTCTCCAGGCTCGGAAGCCACTTGGCAACCAAGTGCACATTCTAGAGACACAAAGGTATGAATAAGTATTTGTCAAGTTAGTCCAGAGAATTGATGATTGAATAGTCAGACTACAGCTAAGAAAAAAAGCTGAAGATAACTTCCATGTCAAAGAAAAATTTGTGTAGCTGTATCAGAGATGAGATTACATGTATTCATAAGTTGTAACTGTTAAAAATTAAGGAAACCAAAAATATGCAAACTAATGAATCAAAAAACAAGGAAGGTCTCCTGAAGGAGTTCTGAAATCTCTTCATTTAAAGAGAAATTTATAAAAGAGTTAATATGAATCAGAAAATCTGTCAAAAATACATGAAAAAAAGAGACACTAAAACAAACTATGATTTACAGTTTAAAAATATGAAAAAGGACAGATTTCACACTCTAATCATATTATACATAAGAAGAAAATTTTCCCACCTGCAAGACCACCCAGTGGCCTTCTTTTGCTGCGAGATCCATGGCTCTCTCAGCTACCACCTCTTGACCTTGACCAAGTGAGATATTGTGGAAGTTCTTGTTGTCACTGGTGAAGCCCAGCTTCTTACCCAGGGCCTCAACATCCTTTAAAGGATCTACACCTGGGGACAGAATAAAGAAGATGGGTGTAGCTGGTCCGGATTCTTCATAAGACTTTGCAAACTCCACGCTCCTGTTCTCTGTATACTGGCTGCCCATCTGCTCTTCAATGAAGGTCTTAATGGCATAAGTCATCCTGTCGGGACGCAAAGCCCGCATCATGCACAGCTTCTGAAGTGACGTCTTGTTCTTCCATTCCTGTGGGAACTTCTCCTTCTCTGGGCACTCACTTTCTACGAATTTCTTCCAGCGCTTGGCTGAGCCCTCAATGTCTCTGTCAAGGTTTCTAAAGCTCTCAATTTGGGAGAGGGCCTTGATACCACCCCAGCCCACATTACTAAGGAAATCCACAGGGCTGGAGGCATTGGGGTCAGCAGGATATCGGAGTAGGAAGTTCAGCTCACCAGCATCAATAGCCTTGTTCAGCAGGAGGATTAGGAAGGTCATCTGGGCAGTGAAAATCAGCTTGTCCTTCTCAAAGAGCCCTCTGGTGGTGTAGATGAAGACAGAATAAGTGATGCAGTCAATCAGGTTGGCCACACGCTGCTTTACCTCCTCAGCCTTCTCAGCTCGGTCTATAGCCACATTAAAGACCACACTGAAAGCTTTAAGAGAGAACTGGTACATTGGATGGATTTTGTTCAGGTCATTCAGGATGAAGTACAGCAGGGAAGCCCTGGAAGCTGCTGGTCTGTACACCTCACGGGTGTCATTGATTTTCACCTCGGTGATCTTGGCCTCTTTGACTTTTTCTTCAATCTCTGTTGCTGTTCTCTTGGTGGTCTCCAAGTTTTCCACTAACTCATAATCTCCCAGGAAATTTCCCTCAGCAGCAGACAGACGGGCCAACAGGTTATCTTCTAGCTGCTTAAGGGTAATTTTGAACTCATTCTGTTGCTTTGTTAGTGCTAATTTCATCTCTTCCAGATCCTTGCGTTCCTTACCCACTACTGCAGCTAGCAGCTGATCTTCCAAGCCATCTCTAGTGACAGTAAAGTTGATTAAGGTTGTCTGGGCTTGCATCTCAGGCTTGTAATGTGGGTTAGCCAGCTTGGTGTGCAGAATTAGCCTAAAGGATGGGTTGTACTCTACCTCTTTGTCTCCCAATTTGATGGCACGGCCCTTTTTTATAGTGTTCCTTCCAAGTAGTGGGTCAAGTACAGGATCCACACTTTCTTCAATATTCTCCAGGAGTACAACTTCTCCCGAACTCACAGCACGTTCTATGGTGTCTAAATAACCTCTTTGCCCAAGGCGTACAACTGTTAAAGCCTCCCCATACTTCTGCTTGATCCACTTGACACCTTGGAGCTGTGGATCGATCATCAAGGGCCACCTCTCACAGCTCGTCAGAATAGTTGCATTCTCAGTTGACATACGGTCACTGGGCAAACCTTCATTGTTCCAGCCTGCAATGGTGGCATCATCTGTTAACATGGTCAAAGGATCAAGACCTTCTGTGATGGGAATGGGTTCTTTCAGCTCCTTCAGGAAAGGTAGCCAGTGTACATCCATAAGATCTAGTCTGTATTGCTTGGTAAAGCATCCTACATAAGATACAAAGGCAGTGATGAGCAACACATCACCAGGCAAGGTCCTCTCTTGTGTCTTGAACTGCTCCACAGATTCTGCCCATCTGACATTCTCTGAAGCCAGGCCCCCCACAAGCCTATTGGCTAGCTCAATGGTCTTATTGGTCAGTTCTGCCTCCTGCTGACATTTGATCTTCTCGTTGGTGGCCCTCTCAAATTCAGAGGTCAGTTTTGACAGGGCGTCTTCCAGAGACTGGATCTTGTTCTGAATCTGCTTGAGCTTTTCCTGAGCAGCTGCCAACTGATTGTTAGCTGCCTCCAGGGAGAGACGTTTAGGCTCCACATCGCAGTAGATCACATAGAAAGTAACAATGTTCTTCACCCAGGCACATAGACCTGAGGCAGCCAGTGATTTGCCAGCAATAAAGTCTGGATCGAACTCTGGGTTCTCTAAATAAGGCTGAATGGCCTTCATGCAGTAGTCTGGTATGTTCTCCTTGTCATAATTCACCAGACTGTTGAGGAACTCATCCACCTTCCCCATCATAACCTTGGCAGCTTTCCAGCTCCTGTCCTTTGGCACTTTGCCAGCCTTGTTGGAAAGCAATACCATGACAGCCGATGTGACATTGACAACAGCAGCAGGAGGGGATCCAAAGGACTTCAGTTCTGTTAAGTTGGTCTTGTTTAGGGTGTCCAAGGCACTCTGTGCAGCCACTAGTGCAGGTTCAGCCTTTGCCAAGTCAGCCTCACAGTCTCTCTGTTTCTTGCCGACATCATCTGTGATCACTTGAACCTTCTTCTCTTCTTCATCTGCCACTGCTTTCTCCTTGGATACCTTCTCAGTCTCTGCACCAACAACATGGATGAGCTTGTTAGCATCCTCATTCTTGATGGCCAATTCCTTTTCCTGAGCTGCTAATTTGGCTTTCAAATCATCCACCTGAAAGTGTACAACAACTTTTGTGAAATACTTGTGCAAAAGTGGCATCTTGTTGTGTTAAATACAAGATACTGTCATTGTAGTACAATCACATATTTAACAAATTACTTCAACATCAATGAATATGTATTTTGTCACCAGTGTCATTCCTTTCTAGAATTTTCGCAGTGTGCTTGTACATTGCTCTTTATTGCATCTAAATCCTAAATACACTTTTCTTCTTTGGTTTGCTGATTAGAATATCTGCCATTCTGCAACTGAGGTATAATTATTTTTTCTTTTGTCTGTTCTTAAGCGAAGCTGCATTACCTCTATTTACTTCTTAAAAATTTTCTATCATTTATCAATCAAACATTAAAAATGCAGATTTTAACGGCATAAGACCAGTTATTTACCTGCTGAGCAGTACTCTTAAGTTTCTCCAGTCCATTCTCCAGACGGGACATTTTTTGCATAAGCTCAGCATGTTTCTGTCCCAGAAGTGTCTTGTACAGTGTGATCTGCTCTAAGAAACTTTTTGGTGTGGTGTAGTTGTAACGTCTCTCATTGGTCAGATACTGGATGCTCATTTTGTTGACAGATTTGTGTGTGTTGGCCATGAATGCAGCCACCGAGCCCTTCATGTCAGCCTGAAAAATAAGTGGAGCGAGATAATGAAAAAAAAAACAGTACTAGCGAAAAAGAAAGTAATAAGAAAAGATAGTAATAAAACCGAAAAGCACTATTATTTGGTCTTTAATTATATCAAATAATTTGAAACATGTATCAAAATTAGACTTTAATGTTTCTGTCCTTTTGAGCTTAACTACATATTACAAAAACGTTCCTTATCCTAATCATTCAGGTGTGAACAAATTTGTATGCAGCAGTTCTACCTGTATAGATGTGTCATATATTTGGACTGCATTAAATTATACCAGAAAAATGCTTACACTGCACTAGCAATTCTAGACAATAGAGTACTTTTCAAGGTGAGGACACCCACTAGAGATTGTTATTTATTAGTGCTTAAGACGGAAATTATATTTTTAAGAGTTCTACTGAAGAGTTTCATTGAAAAACCAAGAATCTGAACTCTTATTATGCATTATTGGATGATAGAGGTCCTACTATACATACAGGGTATATTATTGACTGATTCACATATTCAACACTTACAGGTATCAGTTCCACTTCCTCTAAGAACCTCTTGGATACAGACACCAGTGCCTCTTCTGGCCACTCGTGGAACCAGTCGATACTTGTGCAATTAGTCAGTGCAGGAAACTTCCTACTCCTAACCCGAATGGTATTGCCAACAGGTGAGAAGCAGAGTACCACCTTGAGCAGGCGACGCACCCTGTCAATAAAGAATTTCCAGCAGTTTTCCCTCGTGTCCATGAGCCCCGTGCTCTTGACCTCATTCCGAACTCCATTGATAACATTCTCCACTTCATCGTCAGGTAGCAAGTCTGGGATCTCACCAGAAGCCAAGAGATCATTGACTAAAACCAGGAACTTCTCATCAGCAACCTGGGAATCCGTCATCAGGAACATCACCCCCACATTTTTGAGGCCAGACTTGAGGTAGAGAGCACTGAGGTCGACCTTAAGATCAGCAATGCTGTAGCCTGTAATGGAAAGATGAAAAGTTACCAAGATGAAAAATACGACCTACAGCAAACAATATATCAACAATATAGTGAAACAGTTTTACACTGCTGAAGTAAAATTCTAAGAAGCAACTAAAGAATACTTAAGAAAATTTAACTCAACTGACTCACCAAAGGTAAAATGACTGGAAAAAGGGAAAGTCTTAAGAGTCTAGAGCATTAGTACATCAAATGTGAAATTTGCCCCAGAATGTAGAAAACTTGGAAACAAGAAGCCAAATTTATCAAAACTGTCTCCAAAATAAATTACTGAAATTGCTTAAAACTGTTACAAATATCACAACAGTGTCACATGAGTCAAAGTGCAAAAATAACTGCCATGGTGGCCATCTTGTTTTTCTTACTCTAGCATTTCTCATATGGTACATGATGGTTTATACACACCTTTCCTTAGGGTAATCTGAAACACATCCAGTCCACTGATAAAGGCTGCAATGCGAGACAAGCTCTGCTTTCCTGAACCCCCGACTCCGACCAGCAAGGCATTGCCTCTGGGACTCTCCAGGATGCGGTTAATGCGAAGGATGTGATAAATGGCATCTTCAAAAAGCACCAAGTTCATAACTGCATTGACCTCATTGTAGTTATCCAAAGCCTCTACTAGAATCTTGTTGAGGTCCTGAAAGTTGGCCACAGGTAGATATTTGGGCTCCCCAATGCCCTGGGAGAAATGACAAAACAAGTTGGGTTCTGCAAACAGTGCAGCCTCATCCAGGTCCTGAAAGTATAAAGAAAAACTAGTGTTATTGGCTAAATGTTGACACAAATGAGTCCTTTTGGTCCCTGAGTTATCTATTTTGTGCTGTATAAATGCTTCTATTTTGTTTTGAACAGATTTAGTTTTGCAAATATTATAAAACAATGAGAGGGTAAAAGTCCTAATCACAAAAACTATGTAGCATGACAACTGTTAACCAAAAAGTCTCACAGATAAACATTTAGGCACTTCTATTAACTGGGGTGAGCTTTCAACTTTGTACTGGGTGCAGATAATGTTGTTACTTATGAGTTTCCAAGTAAAGTTTTGTTTTAAAATACTTAAGAGTAAGGAATGTGAAATTTTAAATCTCTTAAATTTGACACAGGGACACACTTTAAAACTGAAAATCTCGACGCTTCAACAGTGTAGATACATGCCCAGAAATAGTGAAAAATGTGGTAAAAATGTTGCATAATTCTAAGTGGAATGAGGGGGTCTCCTTAGTGGCATACGTCACAAATGGCAAATTTCACATTCTTTAACAGCAAGACAATGATCTATCTTGAGGTGTATATGGATGCAGCATTTAGCAAGTACAAATGAAACAGACAAGTACCTAGTCACTCAGTGTAATGGTGTATGACACAAACGTCTTCTTACAAATTTGACCAAGTACACACCTCAAATGTTTTCTTTGTGATGTCCTTGACAGTCTTATCAAAGATTTGGAAGTCTGTATCATCCAGCATCTTGTCTCTGTACACACGACTTGACTCATGCATCCACAGTCGTACCAGGTCTATCTGACTCTTAACACAGTCTGGTGTAGAAAACAGCATGCCCTGGGAAAAGACGAAGGGAAAATTTGAAACATGTGCAATGTAGGTGAGATAAATGTGGAAGTATATGTGGTAAACAGGTGTAATATCCAAAACGTTTGCTGCCTTACTGGTCATGTGTGTTACAGTATACGGCTATAAGCTACAATGCATACCTAAAAGCCAAACCAATTTTTGTAATGGAAATTACTGAAAATTCTCAACTTTTTTTCCTTTTTTTTCATGTTAGGAAAATTCACACCTGTATTGTTTTTCCCTGCAAGTAGAATGTACACAGTGCAATAGCACAATATAATTTAAACATGAGAATATAATAGGAATTGTCTGAACAGAAGTTTTAAGTCTTTTAAGTCTTCTTTTCAAGAATAAGTTTTAAGTCTTTGCTTGAAAGAAGACACAGCTGTGACAAGTGAAAAACAATAGTATACTTCAAAATCCAGTTATTGCTTAACCTTTAACTCTGCACACACCTGGAAGATGTTTGAGAGGTCCCTGAGGTTGAAGACATAGTGAAACTTAATGGCAGTAGGCAAGAAGGTGGAGGTGACTTTAGTGTGGAGTGCCAGTGCTGCACTGATGACATTGGGGCAGATCTTACAGACGGCAGGTGGAAAGCTGCCTTGGGTTAGATGCTGCTGCAGGATACTGTTGTAGATGGTAGTCAGAGCGTCTGCACCTGGAAGAACAAGATAATTCAGTGAGATAAATATCAGTTTCAGCACACACTGAAAATATTAGGAATTGATATAGTTGAAAGGCTAAATGAAAGCAGTGAATGCAAGTTGGACTACATTTTGTGAACTATTTGGCATCAGCAAGCAAATACAACATTCACACATCAGGTTTGTGCCAGGATTCAAACTCACAGGACTCTGCATTGTTTATTAGATAACTGAGAAATTTACTTATGATTAGACAAGTTCTACTTTACGTGAAGATTATAAGTATCCTTTCACTTATCACAAAAGTCTGAAACATTCCTATTGAAGTTGATCTTTTCTGGCTTTTTCCTTTGCACTATATATGATATCAAGACAAGTTTGTTTCAATGATTTTCATGCTTGTGAGAACCAATAGGTTGAGTTGGATATTTGTAGGGGTTTTTTTGCACAATGTTCTTCCTAACATGGGAAGTTAAAAGTTGAGATAGTGAAGTGTTACTACTGTCTATATGTGATTATGAACTAACTTGCTCTCAACTGGGAAATTTTTTAGCCAACACAGTGATGTACCTCTTCAGTCTTTGGTTTTGGTTTACAGAAGTTATTCTTACCTGGGAAACTTATGGCAAACACAGTGAAATGCCTCTGCAGTCTGGGATTGATGGTGAATGAGCCAGCTGTGGGGTTCATGCAGGACACGTATTGCGTGTTGTGGATCTCCTTTAGTGTGAGCTTGGACCTATCATACCAGTGGTTGTAGTCGAGGTGCTGTCTGATCAGCGTGTGTGGCTGTACTGTGAAGTACTTGTCCACCTGTAGTTTATAGAAGTACGTTTATAGAAGTATACTGTATTATGTCACTTTAATACATTTTGTTATTTCATTTATTTTGGTTTAGTGTTGTTTTCATCAGTATTGGCACTTGTAATTGTACAATGTTACTACATTACATAATACATCAAAATACAATTAGTACATACAAGGAAAGCACAAACAAGAAAGTACTCCCTGAAAATTGTTGTTCCTAAGTAAATCTAAATGTCATACATGACAAGATACACTTTTCAACAGCTTAAGCATTAAGTGGGGAGCATTTTAGACTTTTAAAAAACTCTGTTTTGACCTCACCTCAGGCATGTTCATGTCATCAATGAAGTAGATCATCCTCTTGGTTCCCGGTGGGCCAAAGTTTCTGCCGGCTTTTTTCTCAAGTGGCTTCTCTAAAATGTTCTGCAACATCTGAGAGGTCGTGTAGAAGTTGAAGGGCACGTTGGTGACCATCCAGTCATCACTCAGCCCATTCATCTTGTCACCCATCAGTACAGTCTTACCAGTACCTGCACTGCCCACAAGCATGATGGGGCGCTTCCTCTCCACAAGCATGTCGGCAAAGAACTTCACACGTGTGGTCTCTGCAGTGTGCACCAAGGTGGCCTGTGGTGGATGATAATGTCATTTTTAGATGTGAGGGGTTACAACATGTACAAGACTTAGGTCATTTAATTTATATCAGTTATCCTGTCCTAAATGCATCTTGGTATTCTTAATTCAGTGAAGTATATGCATGAGCTAGGGCAGTTTCACATTTTAATTATTCATTGCTACTGTTATGTAAGTATACCAATTTAATTCCATAGAAAGGTACAAAAGACTTGTGAATTCCAGTGTTTCTGGATCCATCCTTCACTATTTTAATATACGTATTAGATGGGCAATCTACATTTTTCAAGTTAATGAATCAACTATACAGTGAAACATTTAATGCATACCTGCAATGGAACATCTGGATCAAGTTCAAATTTGCTAGTTTTCCTGGCCCAGGGTTCGAACTTCTTGCTTTCTGGATCGATGAAGTAATCAAAGACAGTGCCTTGTGAAGGGAACTTGATAGTTTTAAACTCTGTTGTCCACCATTTTGTGAATTCAATTCGATGATCACAAAGCTGTTAAACAAATAGGATGTGTTGTATAAACTATCCATTTTTTGTTGCAAATTTGTTACATAATTAAACATTTTTTGAAGTGCAAATTCAAGATAAAACTTAACCTCAAACTTTAAGACTTCTAAAATGTGTTTTTAAATAGTTACTCAAAGCAAAGTACTCTGTTTATAGGTTAAATAACAACATTTATGGCATTTCTGTTAATACATCGTGACTGTTGATCTTCTTTCTAATTTGTGACATCACTTACAAAAGTAACAACCAGTTTGAGAAATATTCCACTTTTCACTACAAATGCAGTAGAATGGCTATCTACTTTTTGTTACATAAAAATGGCACTAGCAGCACTATATATTACATTTTTAAAAATATTTTCTTCTGACTATAAAGCTTCTATGAAAGCACATGTAAAAATCTTTACCAATATTTCATTAAATTGAACGAATCTCAATTTTGTTGAATTTTATTTTTTGACACCGGTTGTTCAAATACTTCTTATAACCGTTGATGTGTAAGCTCACCTGATCCTGGAAGAGACAACTACCAAAGGCCCATACACAGCAAAAGGCAAAGTAAAGCTCATACAACTCCTTGGGACAATCTGGGGGTGTGTTCTCAGGAGTAAGCATGCATTCAAGTAGGTAACACAGAGCCTGTACAAATAATACACAGGTAATGCTACAATGCACTGATTACTGCACAAGTATCATCTACTCTAAATTTACATAATGCAGTCTGGATTAAAAGAATGCTTCCATCACCCAATATATTATTTATACATTTAACCCTTAAAACATCACTTTTTTAGACATACTTTATAGACATACTACATAACTGTATATGCCAGATATCAGGTATCTGCATGATTATATTTTATATAAAACTAGAGTAATTCCTACAGATTTTCAGTATGTTTCAACTTTGTAACATATATTACTGCCTTTTTTTTTTTTAAATATTTCTGTACACACTGGTACACAATAGACCTGTACAAGTGAAATGTTGTTTATTGGTCTGATTTCTTTATCATCCACAACTTGTTTCAACAAAATATTTCACATAACTTGTTGATTCAGACTCACTACTCACCTGCAGGTGGGAGATGTCTGCAATGGGTGTGATCTTCTTGAACCTGGTCTTCATCACATCCAAACAAGTTGGCACGTACTTGTCAAACAGGATGGTCAGATTAGCACGCTCAGACTGCACCTCACGTGTGTCAATCCAAGAACTCACGTACCTATGTAACACAGAGACATCTGTATATACAATGCCCAAACCATTAATACAGAAAATGGTTAACTCTTTCAGTACAAACTACACAAAAACAAAATTATTTAGCAATGCAGTTGTCCTTGCACAGATAAAACATGTACAAATCAGAGGTTAGTTAGTTAAATCTGATATTTTCTATATAGTTTTTAAAACCTCAAACAAATATCAGCCATATACAAAGAGTTAAAATAAACCAAAATGAAAGACCAGTTCTGAATAATTCGAATTACTCAAATTTTTTACCAAAACTAAACCAAAAGCAAAATACCAGTTTTCTTCTAAAACACCCTTAAGTTAAGAAAGCCAGGTTGTACTCACGGGTTCCATCCCAGGTCAGCGGGGTTGATGTAGAGAATTCCAGCGCGGGACACAGTAGCAGGTGTGGCAGTCTTCAGGTGGGAGATCTCAAACAGTAGACGCATGCAGGGGCTCAGGGTGATACGTTCATTACTAGCCAGAGTCAACACCTACAGGCAAGACAGAAATGCTTGAACAGAATCAAAAATTGATAGCCGATGTGTATTACTGAAATGACCCGTCATTACGCATAATGCTTGGTTACACAGATTGCCTGTAAATAAAAATTATATAAGAGTTGGAACTCATAATAACCAACCCACAAGTTTAGACACTAGACAAATCTTAAAGGCAATATATTTCTCATGAAAGTAACTTGGGACTAGCAATTTAAAATGTTTGAGTTTAATGCAAAAGAACATGAAAACTCAAGATTAAAACAGAAGACAAGGCAGCAGTATTCAGCTAGATGGGTACAACAAGAGACCTTACCTTGTTGTCATCCATGACAGTGTTCAGAGATTCAATCCACATTGGATCAATGTCACCATCCAACACTATCCACTTGGGGCCATCGCTTGTCATGTTGGCCAAATCACGCATAATCACTGAGAAGAGGCCTGAAAAATACCATCTGTGGTGTAATGGGATAGAAAAACACTGGAGGATGATTCCACATCAGCCACAGAAATAAGTCGTTATTAAAGTTTTCAATTATTTCTTCATAAAAATCCTTTGCATTTTTAATTGTGAACAAAACTCATAACCATGGATTTCTCTTTGTAACAATCTTTCACCATATTGTAAAATGCTACAGTTTGTTTGCACAAAACTGTTCTAAACATTAGATAAACTCTTTCCTCTAATTGTTTTTATTTTGCTTCTACAACAGTAAAAACAGTTCAAATGTGCAGATGGCTAGATGTAATACGTTTATGGTGAAACATAACTTACCATCCTTCCACTCTCTTGTGGCAGGGTTGATGATTCCAAACAACTCATCATTAGTGACAGCCTTGGGGTTCAAGTCCACAGCTGTGGGCTTCTTTTTCATGTTCTGTTGGTTTAATGAAAAACACATACCTTGTGACTTTTATTAGGTTCATAGTCAGATGTCACTACGATGGCATAAGATGGACTTGGCTGTTTTCCACTATAAAATATCTGGAACTCTAACTGAAATGCATCTTGGGGGAAAATTTCTAAAAATTTAGATTTGCACACAAATTTTAAGTAACTCCTTTTGGCATATTTATATTTGAGTAAATGACAATATTTTTACCTGAACTCTTTATGTATGAATAACTAGAATACATATTTCACTCTGACAAGTAAAATCTCTGATGCATCTTATACGGCAAAAATGCCCACTATTTGATGTACCTGGTTAGCCTTGAAGAGAGACTTCCACACTCCAGTTTTCCCTGTGCCAGCATTGCCAATGATAAACACAGAGTGACGCACATCAAACAGTTCCTGTAACTGCACAACCTACAAATAAAATACTTTGATTGTCAATTGTAAATCACATTACTACAACAATCTTTCCTGTCACCTTTGCCACTTTTATAAAAATATTTGCTACCTTTTGGAATTGGAACAGACTATCTGACTTGGTTTTCTCAACTTGAAAGAAAAAAGTGATGAAATAGTTAATGTGTCAGGAAAGATGACTAAATTTACTACTTATTGTAAGGTAAAGTAAAATACAGGACAGCACATGCAGGGGCAGTCATAGCTTTGTTCATGAGGAAGTTCATGAAAGCTTATATTTGGATAACAGTTCAGTTATTGGAGGATTTACTATAAAACAAAATCAAACCTTGAGTACAAAGCTGTCCTCTGCCTGTAGTTTAAGATCCTGCACAGCCTGCTTGATTTGCTTCTCAAAGTCCAGGTCTCGTTTACGTGGCACGTCCAGTGCAGGAAACAGGTCCCCAATCAGACCCATAAACACTGGCACATCATCAGTCACAATCTTAGGGATGTTAAAGTCACGCAGAGCTCTCATCAGCACCTAGAGATAAGTTCAAATAACACACATTAAACTGATGAAGCTACATTGTTCTACATGCAGATTTGTTATAAAAACTGCTACAAGACTTACAAAAATATCATAAAATTAAATATCTATTAAATAAATATTTTCCAAATAACTCTCCATGACTGTTGGTACCTCTATGGTTAAAAACCCAGGCATGCCTTTTGTGATCACCTGTAAACCTTTGGTAAGGCAAGCAAAATCAGAATGGTAAAAATTCATGTCAACCACCTTGTCGTCTTATAATTTGAACTAAAACCAAATTCAGAACTAGGTCTGATCAGGGTTAAGTTAAATCTCAGTTTTGAGAAAAACATTTTAACTTGAAAACTTTTGTGAATCCAATTCCTGTGCACTACTGACAGTTTCAATACAAGTTCTGTCAAAGTACTCACCTGGTCCTCAGGCCTTCCTGGGTCACCTCTCTTGAGTGAACCAGCCACCACAAGCACAGACTTGATGGCCCGCAGACCCCAATCGTAGTGGTCCTGCTTGGACAGAAGCTCCTTGCACAGCGAGTACAGTGTGATGAACTTACGCGCCAACAGGCGGGCCTCGAGGAACCCCTCAGCCACCATCATAATCTCAGCAATTAGCTCAAAGTCAGGAACCACCATGGCACAGGGTCTGATAGACAGATATAGAAAGACTGGTTAGACAGAGAGAAGGTTAAGTGGTGAATTAACTACTGGGACTCAAAGTTAACTGCCATCAAGATATCTATAATCAGCTCTACATCGGGAATACAATGGTACAGACAGACATGTTAAAGGATACGGTCAAATCAGTAAGGGGTGCAATGGAAAGAAGGGCAAAGGATGAATACCATAGTGGGGTGGATAAACAGATAAAAACAATGGGTTTAAATGAATCATCTGAAGATGGACAGAAATGAAAGCTTCATATAAAGTAAGGAGTTTAAAATGAATGAACAAACCACACATGACTGGCTAAATAAAAATTAAGGATGTGAAAAGTGCAATGTTAAATGTCACTTAACTGAATTAAGATACCCAAAAAGTTCAATACGATTAGTTTAAATCTGTGACACACTCATCCAGTAACATACACTTGC